>LR991068.1:1818703-2552113 GCA_905163555.1 Notocelia uddmanniana | reverse complement strand
TGAATAGAATCAGAGGGCCTACTCCGAACTTCGAAAATCGAACTTCGTATCGTGCCGTCCCTTTCCGTCATATAGTGTATAACACGAGATTGAAAGAGACGGCACGACACGAAGTTCGAAGTTCGGAGTAGGCCCTCAGGATGGCGGCACCGTGGGAACCTATTCATAAACGCAACGCAACAGTGGCTCGGCTCTAAATTGATTGTATTGGCGGGAATGCTCTTTTCAAATAATTTTAATAGTTATTTGTTATACAAGGGTGCAAAGTTGTATTTTACCCGCGAGTGTGGAATTGAAACACGAGCCAGCGAAAGGATTCTATAGTTGAACCACGAGCGAAGCGAGTGGTTCTAAAATATAATCCTGAGCGTAGCGAGTGTTTCAACACACGAGAAGTAAAATACAACTTAGCCAGTAACACAAAACTTTTCTCCTCACTATAGCGAGGAAAGTGCAACATGCAAAAAACACAGTTCCACCGGCATGATTTTCATCACAGGAATCACTGAAGTTGACATTGACAATGATGACATCTGACGATGCGTTTTGAAATTGGATCGACTCAACTTGTGCGTTTACAATTATACTCAAAGTCATTATAAAAAAATGTTACTTATAGAATTTCAAGGTTTACGACTTAAATCATTAAATAAAGCTAAATTTAGTATTTTTTTTTAATTCTAAAACTCAAATTGAAGATTGTAGGGCATGTAAATTTCCCGGAAATTGTAATACAAATGTAAAATTATTTGATACGTATTACATGATAAGGAAGATTCCCAACCTCACCATTTATGTAATGAGAAAACAAGATTTAATTTTTTTAATTCCATTCTTTAAACAACACATACATAACATACATACATGGATACATGGCCCCGGTTATGTCCTAAAACTACGACCAAGACCACCGGGGGATGAGCAGCAGCATCCCTGGAGTGTGATGGAGATACTACGATCATCAACCCGCATGCCAAGCGTGGCGATTATGGCATTTACCCCCCATGAAATTGGGGGAGGCCTATGTCCAGCAGTGGACATTTTTTCGGTTGATATGATATGATGGTGGTGGTGGATAAATTCATACATACATAAACTCACGCCCATATTCCCAAAAGGGGTAGGCAGAGGACAAAAAAATTAACTTTCAGTGTCACTTTTAGCTATTTTAGTTTTATACATGGAGAAAATTTGATATTGCAGTGAGAGGTTGCTAGCCCATCGCCCACAACCCACTTCAACATAGTTCACATTGTCGACTCTTACGACATCGAAGGGAAGAAAAGGGGAGGAGCTATTCTAACCCGGCACCACATGGGGCTCTTAACCATATCAATACAAAATTGCTATAAAAAATATCCACATACCATACACAACCTGTGAGTTCACTTCCACTTTCGGTGAACATACCAAGAATGGATCATTCATAGCTATCTTCTGTATTGTCTGTCCATAGTGAGAGTCACTGCCAAGGAACAGTATAGTCTTCCTCTGCTTTGTAGATGACTGGATGTCCGACGACATCAACTGCTTCAATGCCCCATTCTCACTTGGTAAACCAATGTATTTCCTTTCCTCTCTAACCCTGTTCTCCTTTTCATTTAAAATCTCTTCAGGCAACTGAGACAGAAACACACCACATTCAAACTCGTCTTCTCCATATAAGTTGAAGTTTGGATCTGCTGCGTTTTGCTGAGCACTGGATTCGCTAACTGGAACTTTCCGGAACTTCTTATGCTCAAATTCATCTGTAGGTGGGTATGTGGGCTCCTTGTTGTAGTTATACACATTTTGGGTGATGTATGTGTTATGCTGTTCTACTGTTATGTGATTAGTATTAGCATTATGGTAGATAGAGTAATGTCCTTGCTGGTCCGTATCATAGTGGTTATACACAAATGGGCTTCTTGTCGGATCTATCCAGACTTGACTCTGGTTGAAGGCGTCTGCTATCTGGTTCCCTGATTCATCAACTAGCACAGAAATAAGGTCATTATCATTATACTCACTAGGACCATTATCCTTTCCATTGTGGGACACATTTATATCATAGCTGTCTATCAACCTTACATTACAAAACCCTGAGTAAATACACATTTCATTCCCTTCACTGTCAGGGGAAGAGATATTCAGCTCAATAAATACATTATCGGATACTTCACAATTGGTTTCTAATGTGGTGCACTTTTTTGGTAGCCACAGAACAGGGTAGCCTTCCGAATGCGTTAGGGCGGTACCTTGGTCCATTTTTTCAGAATAAACCTAGGTAATCAGAATAAAAACATACCGTAAACTACTGCGGTTTAGTTATTCACAGAATTGAAGGTGTTTTAAAGTATTTTTTTCACAAATTATAGAGTATAATGCAGGTAAATTTCACTTACCACGTGTCTCGACGGCGTTGCGCACGAAAGGGTAGATGCCGAAGTGATGAGGATTTAAATTTCGAATGGGAAGTGAGGAAAACTGTTCTACCCTCGTATTTCGTCATTTTATTGGAGCAGGTTCTTAGCGCTTGTTTCGATAATAGCTTTACTGCAATAACTATGCAGTCAAATACTTCTAAATGATTATTTATTTTAATTACGAACAAAGATACTTGTTTCCATAACTTTGAATTGAAAATAATGCAACGTTCAATTACTTCAATTTGTTCCGAAACAAAACGTAAAACTCAAACAAACATGTAAATTGCATCCTTATCGCAATGCAATAAGGATTGTTATGATCGCAAATGTGACACCCCGGCTTGAACTTTTGACATTTGACTTTCGTTTAGAAAGAGTAAACGTCACATTAAAGTATTAGTAATATCTTCGTTGGCCAAAATGCACCACTTGATCTGATCTTTCTACCTTCAATCACAGAATAGTAGGTATGTGAGGTATATAGTATATCACAACACCATAATGGCGGAGGGCCCCCCTTTACACGATCTAGACACGCGGCAGCGTGTCCAGCCAAGTTCACCCCAGGAACTGGCGGACAGCAGCCGTGTGTTATTTTACATGAACCGTTTGGAGCCACTTTTGACCCCTCAATAACTCCAAATCTATTTAACATAAAAAATGAAATTTGGTACATATATTAAGATCCTTTAGAACAACTAGAACCCCAAATTTCATAAATACTTATAGCTGAAATAGTTATTGAGATATGTTACCTCAGAACTCCGTCATTTTATTAACCGATATGGAAAAATATTTTTTGTTTGAATTGGTATACTTTCGGGGTAGTCCCATTATCATCAGGTCAAAATCTGATCATAGGGTCTTGGAGAAATCGAGGGAACTCTTCAAATATTTTAGGTGCATCTATAGCGATTTGGGTATTTTGTTAAGTAATTCGTGCATTCGCTCTTGAAAAGCACCATTTGGTGAAGTTTGACAAAAAGTAATTATATCCCATCAAAAACATAAATGTGAAAATGACAGCCAAGTTCAATATGCGATGCGAGGTTGTTGTCTTCACCGACAGAAGAATTGAGATCTAAATGGGTGCTAGAACTTGGCTGTCATTTTCACATTTATGCTTTTAACGGGATATCATTACTTTTTGTCAAACTTCACCAAATGGTGCTTTTCAAGAGCACAACACCAGCACCAACAATCACAGAGCAAAGCCTCGGACAGACAGACAGACGGACATGGCGAAACTATAAGGGTTCCTAGACCCCTACCTACAGAGTAAGTACACATTTTTGCAGGATACTTAAAATTATCAGTCAGTAAAGAGATAATCGTAAATTTTGCTTTAATAAATTAATAGGTATTACCTACCTACACGATGAACCAAACTACAATAATTTCTTCTTCAATTTCAATCAGTGTCCTAGGTGGACTCCTATTAGGTTTTACTATGGCTAAGTTTTCAGATTTTGATGAACAATTATGATGCTGTTAATAAATACGTACCTACTTTAAAGAAAATACTTTGTTAATTAACATAGTAACTTCACTGGCTACTTACAACACCCTAGAAATTGAATAAAATGCATTTATAAATGAACTTATTTATTAGAGCCATGCTGGCACGTTAAGCCGTTGATCCCGGCTGCTGTCTATGATAGCAGTCGTTAAGCCACGTTAGAGGCCTTCGGGCGGCTTGACAACTCCTAACAGTCAAGTTGCCCACTCACTTGACAAGCTTAATCCCAATGGTCTAATAGTTTCCCTCTTGGGTTGGTAGGTCAGATAGCAGTCGCTTCCGTAAAAAACCTAGTGCCTACGCCAAATCTTGTGATTAGGTAGCGGGCCCCAGCATTCTTCACGATGCAACTGTACTGGGAATAAAGTTGGGATGCTGATGAGGGTCTACAGTAATCTACAGGGTGCTCTGAACCAGCAACTCCCTGTAGGTGTTCACTCGCACGAACAGGCAGGCGAACCAAGCTTGCACGGGAATGACGGGAAGACCCACGACACGATGAAGACCTGTTGTGACCCTCTACACGGATCACAAAGTACAATATACAGTGTGTTACCGTCACGCGGGCTTTTATCGAAACCGATAATAGTATGTTTCATTAGCAACTGTTTAAAACATAATTATTTGAATAAACTGTAAAATTAAATTTCTTAAATCCGCACCATCAATGTACTATGTGCACTGCTTAAAGATAACGTAGTAGAAAACAGGACATTAAGGGCTGTCATTTGTACTGTCTTGTCAATTTACTTTGCTGTACATTGCAAGCAATTGAAGCAATTTCAATCATGTTTAGGTCAACGAAAGTAACTACGTTTCCATGGCCTACTTAAACAACACACTGTATATACTGAGATAGAGATACCAGTGAAATACTCCACATAGATCATAGCGCCGTTGTGTATTTAGTAAGAACTAACCGCACGACCGCTGCATCTCTGTCACTTCAATATGCAAGTGCGATAGAGATAGCACCCAGTGAAATCTGGTACAAACAAGTTAAACTAACATTTCCATACGTACTTCGAGCTGAAAGGCCCCTGGCACGGATCATAGCGGCCTACGGCAGCAGTTGTTCATACTTTCAGTATCGAAGTATCCTTATTACTACGCTCGCAGCCTATACCGCGGATCCAGGTAAAAGTCCAACGAGCAGAGCATTCGCGTTTTAGATTTCTGTGGATTTCTGCTACTGTTCGGTCAAATTAGACGCTTTTTGCTTGAGAACTTATAATATAACAGTCAAGTTGTCTTGCCTTCACTAAAGCCTAATCCCAATTAGGTCTAGTTTCCTATATGAATCATATTCATATGATAATAGCTTGCACAGATTACTAATTAGCTTACAGCAGTCATGTTTAGTTAGTTCCTGTTTTCAAAGTTTTGGCGCTGTCAATCTGTGGAGCAGGAATGTTACAATGACATTCCCTAGTGCTGTCAAGAACGTAAGTGACTATTCTGCCGATATCGATATTCTCTAGTGATGGGACTACGCTAGATACAGCTCGTCCAGCTTGCGCAAAAACTAAGGTCTAAGCTCATTTTTGGGTGTAGGAAGCTAGCCGACCTCGGACTTCCAACGCTAAGATGAGGAGGATAAAGGGGAAGGAATTATAAAAATGTACTCAAAAATGAACAGTTCGAGCAGACAGTCCCTAATGAAGGTTCCACTTAGGTAATACAATTAAAAATCGACCCGCTTTTTTAAAGCGATAAGGTGTACAGTCGTTTAATAGCGGTGTTGTGAAGAGGTGCCACAGAATAAAAAAAAACTATTAGAATAAACCGTTTTATTAGAGCGATAAGATGTACTGTCGTTTACACGGTGTTCTCAAGCAGCCATTCCCTGTAGGCACTCACGCGCACGAACATGTCTGGCGCGCCGAGCGCGCAAGGGAAGCCCCAGGACACGATGCCAACCTGCTGCTGGCGGTCCACACGGACTAGCGCGCTGCCGGAGTCACCCTGGACAAATATAGTATATTGTTTAATGAGAGTCTATCAGGAGCCTGACACCGAAGGCGGAGGGCTTTTGATGACTCGAGATTGCAATATTCTTACGCCCGAGTTAATCACACTGTTTTTCATCACATTTTCGAGGAAATAAACAACTCCAGCACCAACCCAAATCGACGAAATCGACAACTTCACCTCCAGTATCAGTGCATGACCGCCGGGGCGCCCTTGCGAGAGCAGCGCGCAAATTTAATATTTCAACAAAGCATTATTCTTGCGACGCGCGGCCTACTAGATTTTCAGCTTCAATATTTCAACCAATCACAGAGCAGTATTCTTATGGAGCGCAGCCTACTAGATTTTTTTAAATCAATTAGATCACATACAAACTTATAACTTCCTCGGGAGTTATGAAAATCCATAACTCCCCGGGAGGTAAGTCGGCTGTAACTGCTCTAAATGCCTGCGTACAATAAGATCCTTTACGAGTAAGTGTCATGAAAAAGTTATAAGTCTATTTTTTTACAAAACTGGCAATTTGAAAAAATATGGTCAAGAGCTAATAAAATGGGTACCTAAATTTTGTATTGAATATCCTTACACACTCTGCTTGATGGTATACTCCGCACATAACATCAAAGTTCTTTAAAATTCTTCAATTTAGTCATATTACAAGCACCTACGAGGGCTGCCTTTTAAGTTCTGTCGTTTGCAAACCTCCCGTAATTGCATAAAAAAGAACTAGTGTCATCTTAAAATATTTGAATTTAGAATTCGAAAACAAAAGAATGACTCGAAATCGGCCCAACCGTTTTAGTACAGCGTTCGTTCAAAGTTGACAAGTCAGTTGTGAAAATGGAAATTTCGAAGGAAAATTTACGTGCGATAATTTTTTACAACTCCAAAAGGGGCTTAACGCGACTTCAGTGCTTCGAAGAGTTGACTACGGTTTTCAATGATAAAGCACAATGCCTCCGGACTGTGGAACGCTGGTATTTAGAATTTTAACGTGGTTGCTCTAGTCTTGGTGATAGACATCGTGAAGGTCGACCAAAAACAGCCGTAACCCAGGAGAACATTGATGCTGTACGGCAACTGATCGTCGAAGATCGCCATGCGACATACCGTGAGATAGAAGCTTCCTTAAGTATTTCAGGGTCCAGTGTTCAGTATTTTGCATGATCACTTAGGCGTAAAAAATTTGATATCACGCTGGATACCACATTTACTCAGTGAAGACCAAAAAACGGCTCGCGTTCGATGGTGTCGAAACGTGGCCACGTTGCCACCTGCTCGAGGATCGTAAAACGGTTAATGCTGACTTGTATACCACTGTCTGTTCATCGGCGAGTTTCGAAAAAATAACTCAAGACGTCGTATAAGACTGCACCACGATAATGCGACCTCGCACACCGCCCGGCAAACAATTGCGTTTTTAAAAGAGCAAAACGTCGAAATTCTGGTTCACCCGCCGTACAGTCCAGACTTAAGCCCTAACTATTTTTTTACTTTTCCAAAAATCAAGCAACGACTTCGTGGTCAACGGTACCAGACGCCTGAAGAAGCGGTTGAGGCATACAAAACGGCCATTTTGGAGACCCCGACTTCGGACTGGAATAAGTGTTTCGAAAATTAGTTCGATCGAATGAAAAAGTATATTACATATTACGGTGATTACTTTGAAAAACAATAAATACCATTTAACACTTAAATTGTCTTTAGTTTTGCCAAACGACACAACTTAAAAGGCAGCCCTCGTACATATAAAAACTATGAATGTCAATAAACTATACCGGTTCGGAAAAATAAACCTCTCATTAGAAGAACCGCCATATAAAACTCTAAAAGTACTTTTTTGAAAGTACAATTGGGACTGCAGAAGGATCACAAGCGTGTCGACCCTTTATTGACTTGAGGATTGGTTGTCTTGACTTGACAGCTGCCATATGCATGTCCCTCAATTTTAACACAGCGCAACCCCGGGAGCTCTGGCGACCTCACTCACCATCAGCAACAACACATAAAGAGCAGGTGGACAATTATAGTATATTGTTTAATGAGAGTCTATCTGGAGCCTGACACCGAAGGCGGAGGGCTTTTGATGACTCGAGATTGCAATATTGTTACGCCCGAGTTAATCACAATGTTTTTCATCACATTTGCGAGGAAATTAAATGGAGTGGCCTTATTATGTCATCGGTAGGTAAACTAGTCTGTGGCTGATCGGTCTTGTCTTCTTAAGGAGATCAGTGGTAACGCTACGTTCTCCAATTAGCGAAGGGTCATCGTTGGATCCCGAGAGTCATCTCTTACTCTAGGATGCTGGGGATAGCTTTACATCACCACCTGCAGAGAGTAATTTTTCCTGTTTGTCTAAGGGACGGAGCACGCTCAGCTTACGCTCGTCACCATACGAGTACTTACTTTAAACAGAACGGGTGCAATCACCTTTGAAGTGCCTTTAAAAGCCGATAAACCAATATACTCTGAGATGGAACTCACGTTGCAAGTGCCGTGTCCAATAGAGTGGAAGGTGCAGATTTCGAGAAGGGGGTCTACATGCGGTGCCCGCATATTTAACTCCACGGCGGCGCGCTCCGCGTCTTCCACGCATTGCTGCCCGTCGATAGTCTCCAGCCTCAGCTCCAGAAGAGTGGTGGAGAGGGAGCCTCCCGCCTGTGGGTGGGAATTACTAGATAAATCATCATTATCATTAGCCAATACACATTCAAAGCTGGGCACAGGCTTCCTCTCATAGATGACGTCACGAGCAGTAGTCGTCGCCACGATGCCCCAACACTGCTATTAAATCAGATGGGAAGCACGATTGTCTAAAGCAATGTATCTATATCAATGATGTGAAGAATTAAAGTGGCGATACAGATGAAGGAACGATGTTTTACTTCCACATTTGTGTGAAAATGAAAAATAAATACTTAGGCTATTTAAGAGTCGCCAGTACGCTCGGCTGAACTCGATTCTCCATACAAACGTAGTTTCGTTTTCATTTTAAAACGTCTAGCTGAAATAACATGAAGCTTTGTATACAAAATGGGAGCCGCCATATCTTCGTCAGAAATTAGTTTCTGTTGCTAGAAATTGTAATAGCCAAAAAATACTGCGAGTTTTTGAGTTTTTTACGTCTTGTATGAAAACCTCAATAATCACTGTATTTTTTCTCCAGTATAATTTCAAGCAACAGAAACTAATTTCCGGCCTAGATATGCCGAATCCCGCTGTGTATACAAAGTTTCATGTTATTCTATCATGGCGTTTTAAAATGAGAGCGTTACTACGTTCGTATGGAGAACCGAGCTCGTCAAAACTTGTATATAACGAAAAGAATTTGCATCAACTGATTCCGGTGTTTTGGTGTGTCCACAACTCCATCGACGGTATAGCAGTTAACCTTACATATAACAAGTCTATACCTAAAGTACCTAGCCGCAATTACAATGTTATTAGAGGTGTCAGTCTTGCCATAAACTTATGCCAAAGTGCATATTAATTGACAGCTATTCTATTTCCGGACTTATCTTGTAATAACTACTTTCGTTGTATTTTGGTATGCATTTAACCACTATCTCACCTGGTAAGTAACTGATAACTCTCGCCTTGAAAAGATTCAAGTTGGAAGTATCATGAAAAACGTTTACGGAAAGAGAATTCCACCATTTAGCTGTCTTCGCAAGAAAACAAGAAGCAAAGCGGTCCCATAGATTAAAGATGGCCCTGCTTCCTGGGACTTACCCTGATCCTCCCCCACCCCGCGACCCTGGTGACGACTCCATCGGCGACCTCATCAAACGCCAGCGGCACCGGCGTCACCAGCCTCGAGAACTGTATGTCGGTGCTGGTGACGAGCAGCCCGATATCGTTCTTGATGACGGCCGACACGTAGTGGGGGTGGGTGTGGTTGCGCTCGACTGTGTAGGACTGCCCGCCGAGGTTCCAGCGGTTGGTGCCCACGGTCAGCCGGAGGGAACTGCGGAGAGTCAGGTTGCGTTAGCGGAATAAACGCCCATCTAAAAATATCGCGTTCGCATTACCGTAAAACCGCCTCCGCTTCGCAACGACGCTGCGCTGCGCTCCGTGCGTTTCAAGCATTATGCACACCTCACATAATAAATCATTATATACACAGAATTCACAAAGCCCTGAGCAATCTATCATCGCGGAAATAGGTTTTCTACTGTAGCATTGTTATTTTGCAGTAGCTGACACTGTAATTTTATATTTAAGTATACAATGCATATTATTTTGAAAAAAAAAACCGGCCAAGGGCGAGTCGGACTCGCGCACGAAGGGTTCCGTACCAGAAAAAAGGCTAAAAGCTGGTGCCATTAAACACTTGTTTTATTGAGTTTTTTTTGTATTTGTTGTTTTAGCGGCAACTACTCTGTTGTATGGGAGCCCCCATAATTATTATTATTATTATGATTTTAGTATTTGTTGTTGTAGCCACAATAAAAATATATAATCTGTGCAAATTTCAACTGTCTAGCTATTATGGTGCTTGAGATCTAGCTCAGCGAGTGGTAGACATGAAAAAGGGCTAAAATATCACGTTTTTTTTATGGGAGCCCCCCTTAATTATTATTATTATTTTGTTTTTAGTATTTGTTGTTATAGCGGCAACAGAAATACACAATCTGTGAAAATTTCAACTGTCTAGTTATTACGATTCTTGAGATACAGCCTGGTGACAGACGGACGGACGGACGGACAGCGAAGTCTTAGTAATAGGGTCCCGATTTTTACCCTTTGGGGTTGGGGGCCGGTTCATCTCGTGGCAGAGGTTTATTTTTCCGAACCGGTGGTAGTTTATTGACGTTCATAGGTGCATGTAATATGCCTAATTTGAAGAATAAACTACTTTTACTTTTACTTTTTAGGGCCTACGCCAATTCTTGGGTTTAGATAGCGGGCCCCGAACATCCTTCGGATGCAACTGTAACTGCGATAACGTTAGGATGATGAATATGATGGTGATTACTGTATCAAGTTGGTAAAATGGGGGCTAGAGGTCGGGTTTTTTTTACGGCATCCGCTTGCTGTATGCAACTGTACTGGAATAACGCTAGGAGGATGATGATGGGTCTATGGGAGGCATTCCACTCATCCAATATCTTTGTCCAATATACATTTGATCAAAGAAATTGGATGATTTCATCCAACTTGGATGGGACCCCGACATTTGATCAAAGATTCTGATGACAGTTAAATCAATATGGCTACGCATGAAAAAAAATTAACACTTGGACAAAGATATTGGATGAGTGGAATGGGCCTCCGTCAAAGAACTTTGATCAAAGATTTGACAAAGATATTGGATGAGTAGAATACCACGCCGTATTAAATTCATCCAATATCTTTGTCCAATATCTTTGATCAAAGAAATTGGATGATTTCATCAAACTTGAATGGGACCCCGACATTTGATCAAAGGGTGTGGACGATTCCAAAACATAATTTAAGAAAATCGGCTCGTTCGAAAAAAATCGCAAAACTACGTCTTAAAATCATCTTAAACAATCATAATTATGTCTTCTTTCTTAACATACTCAAACCTAAGGGAGGTATTCCACTCATCCAATATCTTTGTCCAATATACATTAGATCAAAAAAATTTGATGATTTCATCCAACTTGGATGGGACCCCGACATTTGATCAAAGACTCTGATGACAGTTAAATCAATATGGCTCCGCATGAAAAAAAACACTTGGACAAAGATATTGGATGAGTGGAATGGGCCTACGTCAAAGAACTTTGATCAAAGATTTGACAAAGAAATTGGAAGAGTGGAATACCACCCTATCAGATTAAAGCACACCAGCCCGGCTAGTATGATAGCTTATATGTCGGACATATAGCATTCGTCCCTCTCGCACTTACATACTTGACAGTACGGGACGAATGCTATATGTCCAACATATAAGCGATCATACTAGCCCCTCAGATGCCTTTGGTCTAAAAGTCACAGGAGATTAGAAGTAAATCAATTCTGGAGGCGGATCTGGCTACTTTTTACTGTTTTGGGGTAAAAAAAACGCGGCCCGGGGCACGTCGCAGCAAAAACCGCGCGGTATTCGGTAGCGCGGTAGAGAGGAGTCGGCGTGTGTGACATATGATATGAAGCAGTAATCGACACAGTTTCGGAAAGATCAAAACTGCAAAACCGCCTCCGTCCCGCACCGCGCCGCGCCCCCCCTCTGCGCGTTTTGAGATTAAAGAGTATTTGTATTGTATTGTATTGTAAAGCTACAAGTACATGAGTAAACACTCATACATATACCACACTTGCTTACTTAGATAGCGCTCCCCAACTGTACACAGCGGCGATACAGTGTGCCGCCGTCAGCACATGTCTCTGTGCAATGATGGAGCCTCCACACACGAAGCTCCGGACCAGCAAGCCGTTGGACATGGCCACCATGTACGGGACGCTGCCTTCGGGTGCTTCGGTGCCACCCACGATGCGGGCGCTGGTGTCCACATGGGTGAAGAAGTCGAAGTCTTCAGGAGTTTGCGATGGTAATGCTGGAAAGAGAACCGGCTTAATCAGGTCAAGTTGCAGAGAGCGTTATCTATACTGATGTTATAAAGCTGAAGTGTTTGTTTGAACGTGCTAATCTCAGGAACGCCTGGTTCGAATTAAAAAATTATTTTTGTGTTGGATAGTCCATTTATCGAGGAAGGTTTTAGGCTATATAACATCACGCTGCGACCAATAGGTGCGAAGACGCGGGCGAAGTCGCGGGTAATAGCTAGTCTTGGATAAACACTAAACAGTCGTCGTCAAGACTTTTTTCTTCTTATTTCTCAGAATATGAAATATTTAGTCTCATTCTACTCCGAATCAATAACGATAAAGGTAGAGAAATGTGTCACAAGAACAGTTTTGTTCTTTTGTAATATTTATGTACTAGCTCTAACCCGCGGCTTCACTCGCGCACGTTTACTTTAGAACTTCTTTAACCTTTCTTTATAGGTACTTTATTAAAAAATCTTTACATAGTCGGGGGTAATTCATATTTTTTTATATACTATATAAAAAATCATTCTTATTGGATGCCTTCATCATAAGAGGAACACGTGTGCGAAATTTTAAGTTTCTAGCCCTTAGGATTTGGTCTGTGCGTTTATATAAAACTTTCAACCCCTATTTTACCCTCTTAGGGGTTGAATTTTGGAAAACGCTGAAATACGTAACTCATTCTTTTTGCCGTACTTAATGTATACGAAATTTCATGCAAATATGTCCAAGGAATAAAAAGGTAAATAAAAACTGTTATCCACAATTCAACCCCATGGGGGTTGAATTAAAAAAAATCCTCATTAATTGATGCCTAAATGATAAGAGAAATACATGTGCGAAATTTTAAGTTTTTATCCCTAAGGCCTGTGCGTTTTTATAAAACTTTCATCCCCTATTTTATCCTCTTAGTAGTTGAATTTTGGAAAAGAGTAAAACACATAACTCGTTATTTTTGCCGTACTCAATGCATACAAAATTTTATGCAAATATATCCAAGGAATAAAAAGTTTCATACAAACTGTTATCCCCTATGCCAACCCTATAGGGGTTGAATTTTCAAAAATCCTTCCTTAGTAGATGCCTACGTTATAAGAGAAATACGTGTGCGTAACTTTAAGTTTCTAGCCCTAAGGGTTGGGCCTGTTCGTCTGTATAAAACTTTTACCCACTATTTTACCCTCTTCGGGGTAGAATTATGGAAAACGCTGAAGTACGTAACTCATTATTCCCATTATCTTTGCTGTACACAATTCATACGAAATTTCATGCAAATATGTCCAAGGAATAAAAAGTTTTATACAAGTTTTTATCCCCAATTCAACCCCTTGGAGGTTGAATTTTCAAAAATCTTTCCTTACTGGATGCCTGCGTCATAAGAGGAATACGTGTACAAAACTTTAAATTTCATCCCCTTTTTTACCCTCTTCGGGGTTGAATTTTGGAAAACTGAAATACGTGAGTCAATATTTTATACGAAATTTAATACTAATATGTCTAAAGAATAAAAAGCTTCATAGAATTTTTTACCCCCTATTTCACCCCCTTGGGGGTTGAATTTTGAAAAATCCTTCCTTAGTGGATGCCTACGTCATAAGAGGAATATGTGTGCGAAATTTTGAGTATCTAGCCGTAAGGGTTCGTCCTGTGCGTTGATCCTCGGTCAATCACCTTTGCCTTTTATATACATAGATAGATAGTGGTAAATAGTGGTAACAAAACGGATTTCGAAAATTATGTTTTGGGGTCACTTTTTCCTTTTTGTAGAATCGATAGTCGTTTGGGATTGTTTCGATTAAGCCCAAAAGTGGACTTCATCTGAGAAAACATATAAATGTGCCATTTTTTTTTTTCGCTTTTTTACCAAGGAATATGATCCAAAGTGTAAATAACGGTCGAACTCACCAGGGGCTTGTTAATTTTGTATAGTCGCGGTATGATGTGGTTCGTCCCTTCTCGACCTTAACGGCTTTAAAATAGAGTTGAAAAGTGATGAATCTTTTCACTCCGAGAAAAAAATGGTACATTTCTATGTTTTCTCAGAATATGGACTTTTCAGCTTAATCGACCCGGAATCCCAAACGCTATCGATACTACAAAAAAAAAGTGACCCCAAATTTACTTAATAAAAAAAATGCTCCATCATAAGGAATAGTTCCTGTGCAGCTATATGAAAAATAAAGTATATTTCAGTTATTACAATTACGTAAGCAGGTGACGGACCCGGGTATGTCCTTAAACTACGACCAAGACCACCGGGGAATGGGTAGCAGCATTCCTAGAGTGCGGTGGAGATACTGCGATCGCCAACCCGCGTGCCAAGCGTGGCGATTATGGCATTTGCCCCCCATGAAATTGGGGGAGGCCTATGTCCAGCAGTGGACGTCCTAGGGCTGATGTGGTGGAAGCAGGTGACAATCAAAATAGATAACATGTTTGTTGATAAATTATAAATGCTGTGTCGTAATTTCGGTACAAAGATATTGATATTATCTACGATAACAGGAATAATTTAAATGTTATCAATGAAACTTGCGATAATTAAGGATTTCCCATTTTCTGTCCATAATCAGCTACCTAATTCATTTCAATCAGTTGCTATCTCGTGTATTACCGTCGATCATAATCGATTATTACTCAACTTTATCAATTAAGCATCAAGAGAAGATATTTATTTATTACGAAGGTACACTTTAGGACTGACATCATACAATTATACATGACACAGTTCATTCGCACGTATTTACTTATAGTTTCAGTGGCTTGACTAGCATGATTTCCAAAGCTAAGTGTACACAGTTTGATATATGTATAACAATAAAAGTAAAATTCTTTATTGTTGAATTTAGGCATATTATATGCACCAATGAATATCAATAAGGTATTATGTATTTAAATACTGTCGAGGTAGTATTGGAACAATGCTATTATGAATTTGTTTTTGTTTCTCTCCTTTCTAATAGCCAGGCTATCCACGCATAACGGTTCCTTATGGCAAATAATAAGTAATAATCTTATGGCTAGCGTCAAAAGGCGCCTTTGTCCGTTGAACGTCACATGTTCAAAAACATGTGTGCATATACGTAAATAAGAACTAAGGTTTCCTTTCGGTACATAGGTAATTAAATTTTGAAAGGATTAATTCGATATATATTTTTTCATTTGGCTGTAGGTACCATCGATGTCGATACTCCTCACTCCGCCTATGGAACCAATCTTTGCCTAAAACCACTGGGGCCACAAAAACGCGACGACTTTCTTTCAATGGTACTTAATGAGTTAAGTGAAGTAATGAGGACCGACCTGAAGAGGCAGGAAGCAGTTGGATGTGGAGAGCTGATGACCGGGTGTGGTTGCGCGAATCGGGGGAATTGTGTCCAGCCGTGAACAACTGTATCCGCGCCTATGAACGCTATTCTTCATGAACAGACACTTACACGCCAACTCATTTTCCATAAGAGAGAATTTTGAACTTTGAAGCACGAAGATGACTGGCAACGTACATACGTCTTAATCATGACAATTAGTCGTTATTCGAGCTGTGGCCACGATAACGATGTTGGCGTTCAAAGGGTTAAAACTTAATCCTCACAGCTTTAAAGGCGCAGTTTTATAAAACGAGATTGTGACGCCCCTGTAGTTGCAGGCGTCCATAGGCTGCGGTACCGTTAGAGCCGTGGCCACGATAACGATGTTGGCGTTCAAAGTGATGTTAAAACTTAATCCTCACAGCTTTAAAGGCGCAGTTTGATAAAACAAGAATGCGACGCCCCTGTAGTTGCAGGCGTCCATAGGCTGCGGTACCGCTTGCCATCAGGCAGACCGTACGCTTGTTTGCCACCGACATGGTACATATAACAAAATCCACTAGACCAAATGTTAGTTGTGTATAATTTTGGTACCTGAGTAATTCTTTTGAAATAACTTACTTATTTATGACATAGGGGGCAAACGAGCAGACAAATCTCCTGATGGTAAGCGATTAGCGCCGCCCATGGACACTCGCAACATTAGAATGGGTTGTAAGTGCGTTGCCAGCCTTTAAGATGAGAAGACTTACCTAAACTCCCAATGAAGAGAGATATCAGCAAAACTCCTATTTTGTGCAACATTTTGTCCAAATACTAAGCCCGCGTCTGAGACTTTCGTTCTCGTTCCACCTTTTATAACTAAACGCTATAATCGCTATCAATTAGATATCCGTTGATAATCCAAAATACTTGCACTGATTAGTAATGTATACTTACTTACGAAGCTATGACAGTGATTTGTCCTTTAAACAGCTTAAAATTCATTTAGGCATAATACGAAACAGTGTGATAACTGATAAGAGAAGTGCGGAGCGGTTGAGGATATAGTTAACTAAGTTTGTCAAAAGTTTCAGTTTTGGTACAAGCTGATTATCAACTGTACCTTTTTCCATAGACATATTTATTCGATAAACTATACAAGATTGTGTTTGAATTCCTTACAGCTAACAATATAATATCTTATATCTAAGAAGGAATTAATAACTACACTATCAAATATTTCGTCAACATTATAAAATAAAAAGACCTTCTTAGTAAAAATTGTTTTAGTTTACCTTTCAAACTATTATAGTGCACGATACCTTTCAGCTCTACAGGAAGTTTATTAAACTTGACAGTCTGGTTCCTAGTACATTGATTCTCTATTCTAGACACCGGGCGAAAATTGGTTTTCAGATTTGTGGTGCGCGTGAGTAGACGAATCTCTTGTTCTACATTTGTTTCAAACCTTATTTTATGTTTTACAAATTCCGTGAACAGTATAAAAACGTATAAACTAGGCACCGTCAGTATCCCGTCTGAAAGTATTCTCTGCAAGACACCCATTGGGGGACTCGACACATTATTCTTATGACTTTTTTTTGTGCAATGAGGGCTCTGTTAATATTATATTTAAGAGGGCGCAGTACGCTCGGTTCTCCATACAAACGTATTTACGCTCTCATTTTAAAACCACACCACCCCATCAGCCCTAGGACGTCCACTGCTGGACATAGGCCTCCCCCAATTTCATGGGGGGTAAATGCCATAATCGCCACGCTTGGCATTTTAAAACACCATGCTAGAATAACATGAAACTTTGTATACATAATGGGATCCGGCATATGAATTTTCTGGCATATCTAAGTCGGAAATTAGTTTCTGCTGCTAGAAATTATAAAAGAAAAAAAATACAGCGGTTTTTTGAGTTTTTTACGGCTTGTATGAAAACCCTAATAATCGCTGTATTTTTTTCTCCATTATAATTTCAAGCAACAGAAACTAATTTCCGACCTAGATATGCCGGATCTTATTGTGTATACAAAGTTTCATGTTATTCTAGCATGGCGTTTTAAAATGAGAGCCTAAATACGTTTGTATGGAGAACCGAACGTACTGCGCACTCTTAAAGCTATTGCCCCAAAATATAATGCTGTAACGTAGTTTGGACTCGATTAGGGAATAATACACAATTGTTAATTGTATAGTTATTAAGGGTTTCAATGAGCTCAAATACGAAAGGTTTGTCTTGTGGAGTTACTATGTACATGTTGCTGCATTTGTCTACCATCATTCGTCATTTTTACTCTCACCTACTCAAAGGTTAACTTGAAGAGACCTCTTAAAGGGATAAGTTCACCTTTGTACTTAACTTTTCTCCTTTTCTAAATCTTATCTGTTGTGTGTTTTTGTACAATAGTTTTATTTATTTAAATTACATTAGTTCCAAACTCGCTGCTTAAATTACATTAGTTCCAAACATATGATACAAAAAGCCAATACATACAGGTTATACTCGTACTCCTATTACTATTGCCACCTTCTGTCTCCATCATCAGCATCATGGGGGTACCATAATATTGCATTGTCACCGAACTAACATACATTAGTATAGCAAATTTCAGTTCATATCGGTTAACCCTTTGAACGCCAAGAACCTATAAAGTGGTCGTGTGTCGTCGTGCCCGCCACGCCAACAACCACTAAAAAGGTCGGAGTGAAGGTGTATTTTAATCATTAGATAAATTTTTGATACCTTGGCGTCTGAGTGATCACTTCATTCAAATTGTTAGCACCCACGAAAATAACTAACACGATGTATTTAAAAAAATGTATATTTCGATTAATAATTAAATTAGAACTATTGCTATAGTTGTACAGTACCAACACTAAAGTTACATATTACAATCATCAATATCGAGAGCGTCTGTTCGATAGCACTGCCCAACCGAGAATGACCATCGCGCCAAATCCCCTCCATCACGATGATGGTGGTTGTCATGAGTTCATGACGTAACCAGAATGGTCAGTTGAGCGACTTTTAAAATATTCTTTTCCACTAAAACAATAAAACCTTACAAAATATGAAAGCGTTCAAAGGGTTAAGGATAAACTAACTGCAATAGCTCACAGACCCAAAGTGAGTCTCGGCCCACACGCGAGTCGTCGCCACCTAATCCAATCGTGCGCCGAACTTCATGTCGTGCCGTCTCTTTCACTCTCGTGTAAGGGTGGTATTCCACTCGTCCAATCTTTGATCAAATTTCTTTGACAGAGGCCCATTCCACTCATCCAATATCTTTGTCCAAGTTTTTTTTTTTCATGCGTAGCCATACTGATTTAAATGTCATCAGAATCTTGGATCAAATGTCGGGGTCCCATCCAAGTTTGATGAAATCATCCAATTTCTTTGATCAAAGATATTGGATGAGTTTTAATACGGGGTGGTATTCTACTCATCCAATATCTTTGTCCAATTTCTTTGTCAAATCTTTGATCAAATTTCTTTGACGGAGGCCCATTCCACTTATCCAATATCTTTGTCCACGTTTTTTTTTATGAGTAGCCATATTGATTTAAATGTCATCAGAATCTTTGATCAAATTTGTATATTACAGTTACTTTCATAGTGTTATGTCCTATGGAATCCTGTTGTGGGGAAAAGCGGCTTACATCCAGACCGTTTTCGTGCTACAGAAACGAGCTGTACGCTCCATCTACCAACTTAAGGCCAGAGAATCTCTCAGAGAAAAATTTAAGGAGGCAAATATTCTTACTGTGGCATGTCATTACATTCTTGAAAACATTATGTATGTTCGAAAAAATATTCAAGAATTCAAACTTAACAGTGATATCCACGACTACAACACTAGAAGTAAACACAAGATTGCAGTGAAGGCCAGTCGTCTCCGGAAGGTTAGCACGTCGTTTGTGGGGAACTGTATACGATTTTATAATAAAATACCCATCGATATAGTTAATTTTCCACTTAGTAAATTTAAGTCTCATATTAAACGTTATTTGTTAAGCCAGGCCTATTATACTGTCAACGATTTCTTAAATGACAAAAATGCTTTTAAGCCAGTGATAGTTAAATCCTGTTACTTTTAATATACCTATGCTTCACTTAGCATATTTCCTTGTATAAATACTTATCTCTGTCGTTGCATTTTATGAAACATGATGCTGTTTCTCGCCGAAGAGTAATTTTAATCTTTGATTTTATTAATGTCCGGCAGCCTGAATATGTCATGCTCGCTTAAAGGGCTTTGCTTACGGTGGCGTCGTTGATCGGGTCGCCACCTTCCCTAATAGATGGTCGAGGGAGGCGATGGCTGAGATACGCGTCATACTCGTGATCGGGTGCTGTTTGTGGAGTCCGGTCTGTTCATGCTTGCAAGGGCATAGTAAATACCTTAATACTAGTGTTATTTTATTGTATGTAGATTGACGAGAGACATGATCCTGTTCTGGACTAGTTTTATTATTATTGACGCTTAGAGACCTTATACAGCTCTAACAATATTAAGTTTACTTATTTTAATTTTAGCGCTTAGAGATCATTTACATCTCTAAGCACTTTGAAATCATTGTTATTAATCATATTTGGACGCTCAGAGACCATATACATCTCTGAGATATTAAATTAATTTTATATTCCTTTTGTTTATTCGGACACAGATCGTATTCAATACGTCCTTAATATTTGTAAATTTATTTTCATTGAATTGTCAATCAGTATATTTTTTTTGTATCATTATTATTAAGTAAGATTGTCAGTTTTTTAAATTGTATAAATTCATGCTTTGACATGTAAAAGTGCCCTTGTGGCCTATTTGCAGAATAAATATTTGATTTTGATTTTTGATTTTCAAATGTCGGGGTCCCATCCAAGTGGGATGAAATCATCCAATTTCTTTGATCAAATGTATATTGGACAAAGATACTGGACGAGTGGAATACCTCCCTTATACACTATATGACGGAAAGGGACGGCACGAAACGAAGTTCGATTTTCGGAGTCAACCGATACCTGGGACGTCCGACGGGTCGCCTCCCTGCCGGTTATCCAATCCTTTCCACGTGGCCAAGCCAGCGGAGACGGTACGCTTTCGTCTCTCCGATGATATTGGGTGCGGCCACAAGATCCTCAATTTCGACGTTCGTCTTCTACAGATTGTACTTCGGTGAGTGTGCTCAGGAGCTCTCTCTATGAGCTCATACCGCCTTCCCCCTTCTTCCATCGGACATCCAGACGTACGGCTGGCTACCAACCATCCTGACCTAGTCAAAATTCCTCTAATTCCAACCAAGCGCTTTGCATCATCCTTCATAATGCGCACTTCTAAGGTTTGAATTCTGTGCCGGCGTCTGTTTCAGAGTTCATATAACCTGGAACCTTTTAAGGTACGAATGAATAGGCATCTTCTGGGTAAGCTCGCTTCATCGTCGGCCTCATTTTCGCCCCCGGGCTAGATGCTGGCCAAGAGCAATCCCATTTTTAATTTAAAAAAGGTATCCTGTTGTGGGCCGACACAGGGAGGCAATCAAGATTTGACCTGAATAGAGTAGTGCATGCTAAGATGGTTAAACTACTTGTGTAGAGGATGAATGAAAGAATATTAACAAAGAGAGTGTATGAAGAAAATTTCTATAAAAAAGTTGGAAGGGGAGAAACTCGCCGATTCTTTCCGACTGAAAAGGAGAAATTCTAAACGACACGAAAACACACTTACGATCGCACTTTAAAAGGGTTAACGTTTTTCCAGGCTAAGAGAAACAAAAAATGTATTTAATTCGATTTATTCGTACTGAAACTTAATAATACCACATGTTATAGTACATTACTACAGAGGCCGGGACGAAAGGGGTGCCGGCCGAAGACATATAGACGGCCGAGTAAAGCGAGCCCGGATAGGTCTGAGGCAAGCAACTCTTTATTTCCCGCCGAGGTATGTATAGTGCTTTTCTCAAACATGCAATGAAATAAACAACAAAAAAAACAAAGTTTTATTTTTAATACGCGTGGTGGCAGAATGTCATGATGCCTGTGCCACAAATTTATGCTGAATGGAAATTAATAGAGGACTTTGCCGGCCTTGTTTGAGAAAAAGCTATTTACAGTAAACACACTATGTACAAGAACTTGCATTTTGTTATGAGCATTTGCTCATACACCTCTCCTACTTTATTACCTTTACGCTAGTAAAGCTATCGACAAGTACAAAGCCAATCATAAAATAATTGCCTTGAAACACCATTACCGAGTCTTTATGAAAGTATTAAAAACAACTAGTTCCCCACATAAATTGTAATGACGTGACAGACGGACCATCTGAATGAAATATTTTTAAACTGAAACTATGAATAAAAGTAGTGAGATAGAGATTCATAATTACAAAATACCGACGAAGATCAACTTGCAAAGTTCCTTCCAAAAACATATCAACACCAATCATGCACACACCCCCCCTCACACCGCGACCTCGTCACATAACCCTCCAGGTACTCCAATCATCTCAACAACGACTCGATCTTATACACCGCTTCCACACTCAAATTCAACCCTTCCAGCGCCAAAATACCCTCTAACTCATTGTCATTGTCCAACCCTTTTAATACGTTTCGAGGCAAATCGTGAAAGATCAAAAAGGAGCAGAGGATTTTCTTAATATCGTCGTCCGAAGTTGATATCTTTCTAGTGCTTGGCAACCCTAAATATTTTCTTAAGTAGGGGGTTATCTTGTGTTCCCAGCTGTCGAAAATGTGTGCGACTTTTTGTTTGATGGAAAGTGTGAACTCGCTCGACATTAGTGGTTCGTTTTGGTCCTGTCCGTCGACTTTCATGTCGCTGAGGGCTCGTTTGTTGTGGGCTTCTATCTGGGAGAGGAGAAGCTTCACTTGCCAGATGTGGTAGGTTGATGGGTCGGTTTTCATTGTTTTTATAATCTGGAAATATAAAAAAAGTATTACAGTAATTGTAGAGGTTACATATACACATAATCAACAAGAGAAATTAAAAGATTAAAAAAAATACCGACTGCTTTTGGTGTTCCATACCAATAAACTACCATCATTTACACACACAATTAATACGAATCTAACGACACCTTTGAAGCTAAAATCCATCGAGCCGTTCAGGCTGCAGAACGTTCCAAACATTTGAATTTGGCGCCAAAAATCCGCCATTTTCTTTTTTTTATTATTTTGATATACCCAGTGTCACTCTCACAGTAAATACGAATCTTACGACACCTCTTAAAGCTAAAATCCATCTAGCGGTTCAGGCTGCAGAGCGTGCCGAACAATTATACAATATACATACATACTCTCGAAAATCATATCCCTCCTTCTGGGGCAGTCGGGTAAAACATAGCTCTCTCCATTGCCCTTTGGGTGACTTTGAGCCTTCTTATGAGGCCCATAGTAAGCGACCACGTTTCAGTGCCGTATGTCATCACTGGCAACACACACTGGTCAAAGACTTTTGTCTTGAGACACTGCGGAATATTGGACGAAAAGATGTGCCGTAGCTTCCCGAACGCTGCCCAGCCGAGTCGGATTCGTCGATTAACCCCTTTCTCGAAGTTGGACCTACCTAACTGGACAGTCTGTCCTAGGTATATGTAATCGTCTACAACTTCGAGCGTAAAGTGTCCGATTGTTAAGGGAGTTGGTGCGACATGGACATTTGACATGATCTTCGTCTTGTCCATAAAAGTAAAAAAAAAAGTAAAAGTAGTTTATTCTTCAAATTAGGCATATTACATGCACCATGTTCATCCTTAGACCAACTCGCTCGGAGGTTTTACTGAGGTCATTGAGCATTGTACTTAAATCCTCCATGGTATCAGCCAAGACTACTATATCGTCAGCAAACCGAAGGTGAGTGAGGTAGTCGCCGTTTATGTTGATGCCTAGCCTTCTCCAGTCCAGAGTCTTGAAAACATCCTCCAGTGCAGCGGAGAACAGTTTAGGAGAAATAACATCTCCTTGCCTGACTTCCCGCTCCAATGGGATAGGCTTTGAGTTCTGGTCCTGGAGTCGGACTGACATAGTGGCGTTCTTGTACAAACTTTTCAGCACTTCGATATACCGGTAGTCCACTTGGCACCGTTGGAGAGATTGTAGTACAGCCCACGTTTCAATCGAATCGAAGGCTTTCTCGTAATCCACGAACGCTAAACAGAGGGGCAGGTTATACTCCTCAGTCTTCTGTATAACGTGACGGAGCGTATGGATGTAGTCTACGGTGCTAAAGCCTCTTCGGAAACCGGCTTGTTCGGGAGGCTGGAAGTCATCTAGCCTGCGTGCGAGACGGTTCGTAATGACTCTTGAAAACAGCTTATAGACATGGCTCAGAAATGAGATGGGTCGGTAGTTCTTCAGTAAGGAGTTGTCACCCTTTTTGAAGAACAGCACCACCACACCTCTGTTCCATGCCTTTGGAGTTTTCCCTTCCAGTAAGACGGAGTCAAACAACTTCTGAAGAGTCCTAAGGACCGGTTTTCCACCCGCCTTCAGGAGTTCAGCTGTAATTCCGTCTTCACCGGGTGCCCTGTTGTTCTTCAGCTGCTTAAGAGCCATTCTAATCTCGTACATGCTGATGTCCGGGATATCTTCGGTATAGTGCCGGGTTAATCTAGCTCTAGGGTCTTCCGCCAGACCAACTTCGGGTCTGCTAGTTGACGTGTATAGTTGTCCATAAAAGCACTCTATCTCACTCAGAAGCTCAGGTTTGGACGAAACGACTCTACCATCCTCAGTTTTTAATCTGGCGAGCTGGCTCTGCCCAATAGACAGATCTCTTGAGAAAACTTTAGAGCCCTTATTCCGCTCGATGGCCTCTTCAATCCGATTTGTATTGAATTGGCGCAGATCGCGGGTAAGGGACTTAGAGATCTGTTTATTGAGCTGCCTGTATAATTTCGCATCGGCTGAAGACTGCAGAATCATCTCATTCCTTTCCTCGATGAGCCTCTGAGTGGAGAATTTTTTGTGCATCATACAAATAAATGTAATTTCATTTATTTTTTCATAACAAATATATTGTGTAGAATATATGCACCTAACTAGAAGTAAAAATTACAGCAATTTAATAATAATAATAATTCTAATGTCAAGAAGTCAATACATAATCTAATTATCAATTTCCACTTATTTCTAATTAACATTTCTGTTCGAATTAGTAGGCACATTTAAAAGGAATATTAATGTTTTGTAACACCTATTATATATATCTACGTTATGAATATTTAAATTCTGCATGTCTTGTTCGTAATGTTATCTTCAGTCATAAGTCCATCAACAGATGGCGTTACGCGTTCTAAAACTGCATCTAAACGTTGTTTATTTCAATATAATGGTCTTGCACTAGCTATCGAAAAGAACGGTTGTTTTACTTCTCCCACACCTCGAGATCTCCCGGTACAAAAGTGGTCCTTCGAACCGGATATAAGAACTATATTAGTGTAACTACAGAATTAACCTCAAAGGTTATTTACAACTTACGAATTAAAACTGAATTAAGTAAAAGATATAGTGAAAAGACTAAATAATAAGCGATAAATTGACTTTATAAGTGTATATAAACATTGGTGTGTGCATATAAACATTTCATCATGGATAATTACATAAAAGAACAAGAAAATTTATACGTGTTGTTGGTGAAAACGGTTACTAATTACAAGAAATCTCCTAAACAAAGGTTAACGAGAGGTTATGTGCAATTGCGAATGGAAACACTTACGGATTATTGGACTAAATTCCACAACAATCATTTGGAAATGTTGAAGTTAGTACCTAAACAAGATCGCGCACAGCTCGAGTACTTCACAAAAGATTACTTTTCGGAAATGGAAGAACAATACATTGATTTACGATCGGATATGATGGATTTGTTATCTACTATGAATATACGAAGCGGAGAAAGTTCTTCCAGCTCCTATAATCCTCCAACTGCAACAAGTGTTTGTGATGAAGTCCGTTTACCTAAAATTAACATTCCTCAGTATTCAGGCAGCTATCACGAGTGGACTTCCTTTCATGACCTATATACGTCGTTAATCCACAACAAAGCAACACTCACCAAAGTGCAAAAAATGCATTATTTGAAAAGCTGTTTATCAGGTGAAGCGGAACTATTATTAAAGCATGTACCCGTCACTGAGAGTAATTATGACATAGCTTGGAATATCTTAATCCAAAGATATAATAACAAAAGAATAATAATAAACACGATTTTAACTCGATTAGTAAATCAGAGAAAATTAACTACTGGAACAGCCAAAGGGTTACGAGATTTATTGGACACGACAAGCGAATGTTTGAATAAATTGAAAAATCAAGATATTCCCGTTGATACTTGGGACATACTAGTGGTTCATATAATTGTCAACAAACTGGATTCAGAGTCACATAAAGAGTGGGAAAACGAGCTAGGGTCCCTGGATATTAGCGAATTACCAACATTAAATATGTTCAAAAAGTTCCTAGAAAAAAGATTTCGTGTTATGGAAATGATACAAACTCCGTCATCGTCCGCACCTGTAAATAAAAGAAGTTTTCATCTGAATAAAGTCGAACAGAAATGCCTTTTTTGTAATCAAGACCACATGTTGTACACTTGTAAGGAATTTTCTAAACTGGCTGTCGATAAGAGAGTGGAATATGTGCAAAGCTCGCGGCTTTGCTACAATTGTTTAATGCCGGGACACTCAGTCAAAATATGTAGATACCGATCATCTTGCCGCCGATGTGGGAGAAAGCATCACTCTCTGCTGCACAGCACATGGAGCCCACAGCCGCAGATCGCTGAAAAGGCTCTGGGGACATCGTCATCGCTTTTAGAGAATAAAGAAGATATCGAGGAAGAAAAAGAAGATAAAAATAAAAAGAGTATTCTATCTCACCTCACTATGGGGACACACGCGGTGATGATGCCAACTGCATTAGTCCAAGTAAACACTGTCAACGGTGAAAAACACTTGATGAGGGCGTTATTGGACCCTTGCTCTCAAGAATCCTTTATAACGGAGTCCGCAGCACAAAAGCTTCGCGTCCGTCGTACGTCGATTAGCGGGCACGTCATGGGAGTTGGTCAAATGAAGACTCCACTCAAATATGCTGCGGAAATTCAGTTCTCATCAAGAATCGAGCCTGAAATGAAAATGAAGGTTACCGCGTATGTCGTACGCAATATTACCGACCTTATGCCGTCGAAAGAAGTAAAAGTTGAAAACTGGAAACACATCGAGAAGTTGTGTCTCGCAGATCCCACATGTCACACGCCAGGCCATATCGACTTGCTTTTAGGAGTCGAAGTATGTAGCGAAGTTATTAAACCTGGTGTGATCAAGGGCCCCTCAGGATCACCTATAGCGCAAGATAGTCACCTGGGGTGGATAGTTTCTGGAAATGCGAGGACAGATCACACTGCCACTAAAAACATCGTCAGCATGCATTTGAATATTGAGCTAAACAACATGCTGAAGAAGTTCTGGGAGTTAGAAACCATAGAAGAAGAAAACCATACACTAACTTCAGACGAAAAGAAGGCAGAAGATATTTTTGAGAAAACGCACAAAAGAAAAGAAGATGGCCGTTATGTAGTCCGACTGCCATTTAGAGAAGACTCACCTATCTTACCACGTGACTCAAGAGGTATAGCAGTGAAAAGGTGGACATCACTAGAAAGAAGATTAGATAAAACACCGCAGTTCAAGAAGGATTACAACAATGTTTTACAAGAGTATTTAGATCTACAACATATGGAAAAGGTAGAAAATAAAGAAATACCTGAGAATTGCGTGTATCTTCCCCACCTGGCAGTGGTAAGAGAGGATAAGGAGACCACGAGAGTTAGAGTGGTTTTTCATGCATCATGCGCTGGTGCTAATGGGGTAACACTAAATGATGGCTTACTTATAGGTCCTACTCTGCAAGAGAATCTACGTGATATTCTGCTTAGGTGGAGAACTCACAAAATTGCATATGTTGCCGATATCGTAAAAATGTACCGGCAGATTGAAGTAGATGAGGCAGACAGAGATTATCAACGCATTGTCTGGCGACCAGATGACCAGAAGCCAATAGAAGATTACCGACTCCTCAGATTAACCTTCGGAATGGCATGCGCACCGTACTTGGCTGTAAAAACCTTACGTCAAGTAGCTTTAGATGAGGGTCGAGAAGTTCCTGAAGCGCAGCGTATAATTCTAGAAGATTTCTACATGGACGATCTTTTGTCTGGACATGAAACAGAAGATAAAGCTATAGGAAATCAGAAGGAAATTGTATCAATTTTAAAGAAAGGTCGATTTGAGCTTCAAAAGTGGAGTTCCAATTGTGAAAACTTTATGGAAGAAATTGAACCTGTCAAAAGATCACAGAATACCCAACGGGAAGTAGATGACAAAGACAGTATTAAGACACTAGGTATTTTATGGAACGCAAAAGAAGACAAATTACAAATAACAAATAACATGAAAGACTTACCTTCACAACCCGTTACCAAGAGGAGTGTTTTAGCAGGAATAGCATCCCTGTTTGATCCAATGGGTTGGCTGGCACCTTCTGTCGTTATTGCTAAAACATTTATGCAGAAATTATGGACACTTGGGGTAGATTGGGATGAAGAGCTTTCGAGCGAATTGAAAGAAGAATGGCTAAAATTTAGAAATGAGATTCCGACCTTGACCGATGTACAAATAAATCGCTGGATACATACCACTTCTGACAGAAGTTCTATGGAAGTACACGGATTTGCTGATGCCTCGATGAGTGCTTACGCCGCAGTAGTATACACACGGGTTGTTGAGTCAGATGGGCAAGTCAAAGTATCACTACTTACAGCTAAAACGAAAGCAGCCCCCTTGAAGCAAGTATCCATGCCGAGGTTAGAGTTATGCGGCGCGGTTCTCCTGTGTAGACTTCTGAAACACATTGTAAACATACTAAAGTTACAAAAGCATCAAGTTTATGCATGGTCAGATTCACAAGCTGTACTTGCATGGATAAGAGGTGACCCAGGCCGATGGACTCCTTTTGTAAAGAATCGGGTTACTGAAATAAATAACATGAACGTGATAAACGGGTGGTATTATGTTAACACTAAGCTCAATCCAGCTGATCCTGCGTCACGAGGAGTAATGCCAAGGAAGCTCTTAACTAATTCATTGTGGTGGAATGGACCGGCATTTCTTCTAGAGCCAGTCATAGAACTGCCGGGGAACGACGTACCTGAAACAGAGCTAGAATGTCGCAAAGTGATAAAATCATTGGTAATTACAGGTACAAATGATGTTGAAGATGATTTATTACTTACCTTGACACGTAGATACTCGTCGCTTCGGAAACTGGTGAGAATAATCGCATACTGTCGTAGATGGATGCTGCACCTACAAAGAAAAAAAACAAATGAAGATAACTTACCAACTTACCTGACGACTGAAGAGAGGGATGAAGCACTCACCGTTTGCTTAAGACGAACCCAAGAAGTTGAATTTCCAGAGGAGATACACGATTTAAAGAGTAAGAGACAGCTGAAAAGAAAAAGTCGTTTGTTGCCACTCGCCCCCTTTTTAGATCCAAAGGGTGTGTTAAGAGTAGGCGGCCGACTGCGCCATGCTGATTTAGGAGCCCAACAGAAGCACCCTATCATAATAACGAAGGACAATGCTCTGTTACCTCTTCTTTTAGCAGAAGCACACAGCAGCACTCTTCATGGTGGTCCACAGCTGATGGTGATTTATCTACGGTCGAAGTATTGGATACTCGGCGCCCTTAATCAAGTTAAAAAATATGTCCGCAATTGCATCGTATGCATCCGGCAGAGAGGCGAGACTAGCACTCAACTGATGGGTGATTTGCCTGCGGTAAGAGTAAAACCCGGCAAGCCCTTTTTGATCAGCGGGGTAGACTTTGCGGGCCCTATCAACGTGCGTATGAGTAAAGGACGTGGCGCAAAGTCAACGAAAGCATATATATCTCTCTTTGTATGTTTGGTCACCCGAGCGTTCCATATTGAACTTGTCAGCAGTTTAACCACACAAGCTTTTCTAGCCGCACTAAGAAGGTTCGTTGCCAGAAGAGGAAGATGCGCCGAGATTTGGAGTGATCATGGTACAAATTTTGTAGGGGCCAAGAGAGAATTAATGACCATGTGGCGCCAAGGTCAAAAGAGAATCCCGGATGAATTTGCAGCTCAGTTGGATGACATGAGGATTAAATGGAAGTTCATACCCCCGGCGGCTCCAAATTTTGGCGGATTGTGGGAAGCCGGCGTGAAATCCATAAAATATCACATGAAAAGGGTCATAGGCAACTCCACCCTCACATTTGAAGAAATGACCACCTTACTTACCCAGATCGAAGCTTGCCTCAATTCGCGCCCCTTATACCCACTTAATGATGATCCGGACTCCTCGCAACCTTTAACTTCGGGCCATTTTCTGACCAGCGAACAGATAGTTAGCATCCCCGATGATGACTACACTGATTTCAAGATTCATCAGCTATCCAGATGGCAATTAACTCAAAAGTTATTACAAGATTTCTGGTCACAGTGGCAGAAGGAGTACTTAACACGTCTTCAACAACGCATGAAATGGAACCGAATTACCCAAGAGTTGGATATAGGGGATCTGGTACTGGTCAAAGACCAAAGACTCCCGCCAGGTAACTGGCCGATGGGTCGTATTGTTGGAAAGCATCCAGGCCCTGATGGTTTAACTCGGACTTATGATATAAAAACGATATCTGGTGTTATGCAAAGGCCTATAACCAAGCTCTGCATCTTACCTGTCTCAAAGGACTCCGTCCTTTCAGGGGGAGTATGTTCGAATTAGTAGGCACATTTAAAAGGAATATTAATGTTTTGTAACACCTATTATATATATCTACGTTATGAATATTTAAATTCTGCATGTCTTGTTCGTAATGTTATCTTCAGTCATAAGTCCATCAACAGATGGCGTTACGCGTTCTAAAACTGCATCTAAACGTTGTTTATTTCAATATAATGGTCTTGCACTAGCTATCGAAAAGAACGGTTGTTTTACTTCTCCCACACCTCGAGATCTCCCGGTACAATTTCAATTGAAATTTATAATAAATTATATATATGTTATACATATAGTATACGAGAATATCTTTTTTGCTTTTCATACTGTTTATAAATACAAAAAACTGGCCAAGTGCGAGTCGGACTCGCGCACGAAGGGTCCCGTACTATTATCTATAAAAACGGCAGAGTCCGACTCGCACTTGGCCGGTTTTTAATATTTCTTGTTATAGCGGCAACAGAAATACATCATGTGTGAAAATTCCAACTGTCTAAGTATCGCGGGGTTCTTGAAATACAGCTTGGTGACAGACGGACAGAAGGACGGACAGACAGCGAAGTCTTAGTAATAGGGTTCCGTACCCAAAGGGTAAAAACGGGACCGGCAATAAAAAGGATGAGACAGGCATCTTTGTTCTATTGATACAAGGCAACAGATCGTGCTAGTTGATAGACCAAATTCATAAACCTACCTTCAAGAATGTAGTCCAAATGGGCAAAGCGCAAAGAATATCCTTGACGACGCATTCATACGTCACCATGCTGAGGCTTTGCACGTATTCACGCTCCTCGCGGCTGAAATTTAATTTGCATACATAAATATACTCACGCCCATATTCCCAAATGGTGGCGGCCGAGCACACGAAAGTTAATTTCCGTGCCACTTTCAGCAATTGTAGGTTTACAGATATATTTTTTTATGACATAGGATTCAAACGAGCAGGCGAATCGCCCCCCATGGATATCCGCAACGCCAGAGGGGTTAAAAATTTAATATTGAAAGAAAGAAACATCTATTCACAGACTCACAAAAGACACACATACATGACGAAAATTAGAACACAAAGTAAAAAGAAAGGTACTCACAAATCACTAAAATCACATATAATGTGTATACAAGGTGGGCCCTGTAACTGGAGCAAATATTTAAAAGAGCGCTTCCTTAGAGCATCTACAGTAACATTTGGCGTACAATTTTTGTTCAAAAATTTTCGTTTCGGTAAAATTTGTATCTAAAGTTATGGATCTCGGCACCACGAGATTATAGGGAATCAGTCAATGCAGTGTTTGACATAGTATCAAGTTATGAGTCATAGTTGTTATTTCATTTTTTGTTTTCAATGGTATTTTTTAAAATTTTTGTTAATTTTATTGACTTTTTAAAATAAATTGTCTTTAATATCACATAAGAAAAGTAATAAACATATACGTAAGCCATCTTTAAAGAAAAAAGAAATTCTAAAAAAATTTTTTTTCAACTGAGGCCACTTGGAAATAATTAATGGTCCGCGAAATAGTCCACCGTTTAATTTTTTGCTCCTGTTACAGGGCCCTGTTTATTGCAGTGAAAGGTTGCTAGCCTATCGCCCACTTCAACCTGATTCCCATAGTCGTCTCTTACGACACCCAAGGGAAGAAAGGGGGTCGTGCTAATCTAAAACGGCACCACACGGGGTTGGGGGGAAATGGAATTTTAACATTCATTATTACAACATTCGTCGGTGAGTGAGTATTCGGAGATTATTGTATATAACTTTGCAGAGGCCCCTTAATCCAGGGCTCGGAAACCGGTATTCTGTCCATACAAAAATACCGGTATTTTTTTTAGTTCTTATCGTTCTTTCGTCTACTATTTCATGTTTAATCAGGCAATCTAACAATATGAAGTAATAACCCAAATACATTATTGAGTCCTACATAAAGAGCATAAACTAATTAAAAATATTTGGCTATTTCAGGATTTTGAGATTAACCGGTTCCGAGCCCTGCCTTAATCAATCTTAAGGCTCCTTTCGCTAAACGCTGGAATTACATAGTTTCAAAATCATCCCGCGCGTAATCGAAAATATCCACATTTTGTAATGGTTAAAAGATATATATTTTTCGATATCTTGATTTTTTTCACTGAAGTGTATAGCTACAGATGTGAACTTTAATATCATGTACGATGCATAATATTAATAAGTCAACGTAATGAGAAAATCCTTGTGTATTCAGTAAGGTTTTGTTGAAAACTATGATACTAATGTATATAAACAAATTAAGTACGGGTTTAAGAAATGAAAGGGCTTTTATAACTGATTTACATCATAGCAAGTTGCAGGTAACCGTTGTTGAGTTGAATCAAACAAACTCTGCATTATAGTTAATCTTACAAGCGATTCCTACACAGTCACATTGTTTATAAAGAACTTTTTTTGATTATGATTTTGAAATATGTTCATATGAGAACACATTTGTAAGTCTGCGATGCTGGCAGCACTGTGAAGTTTGCTGTGCCTCAGATATTGATCCAGACTTTATACAGTATAAGTATGTAACTATGTCAGTATATACCTGTAAGTGCGGCAGACGCACTGCTTTGGCAAGAAGCCCTCACTCTTCAGTCCCCTCCGCTTCTTCTGTATGAGCAAACAGTCCGCGCAGATGGAAGAAGTGCTGTCTTTCGACAAGTAGTGCTTCACGAAGTTCTTTACCTGAAATGAAAGAAAAGTTTAAAGATAAGATAAGATGTATTTATTGTCAAAGCTGTGTTGGTACATAGGTCTTATAAATATCACAAAAGTCTTATCAGCTTGCCCATTTTGGGCGTACAATATTACACTATATTAATACATGCAGACGTAAAACAATAACATAATATCAAAACAATTAACTATCTATTTACATTAAATATTCATTCTGATTATAGAAACTTTTTGTTAACGGCCATTTCTTTACGCAGAGATAATCAACAACCACTTAATTCTTCAAAATGTTTACTGTAACTGCCGGAATCAAATGATAGCACCTTGAAAAATCCATATAAAAATTTTTAAGAAAAAAAAACCGACTTCAATGGGGGAGTCCGGTGAAAGATTATTAATCTTAGATGGTGCACTCTTAGATTCCATACAATAAAATACAAAAATGGCTATAAGTATGTTTATAATGGTAGAAGACTAAGTACCCTCAATTCCTCATGAAATCATGGAAAAACCTTGCTTGCTTGACAAACAAAACGAAGAGAACAAATCGCCAAACGTGAACTACGCGTCGTTGAAGAGTTCCGTTCTGATCATCATCAGCAGTTCCACTTCATCAAATGTCACTTTTATGAATGAAAATGCTTGATTAGTTCATGAAAATACTAAAATCACTACTTGTGTGCCTTTCACATTTGAGGAGTTTCCTCAATCCCTAATGGATCCCATCATCAGAACTCGAGCATGACAAAAATCAATCGTGAAAATAGAACTTGCTTAACAAACACAGCTAGGAGGACAAATCGCCAAACGTGAACTTTTCGTCGTTGAAGAGTTCTGTTCTGATCATCATCAGCAATTCCACTTCATCCAATGTCACATTTTTGGATGCAAATGCTTGACTTGTTGATAAAAACACAAAAATCACTATACGTTTGCCTTAAAGATTTGAGGAGTTCCTTCAATTCCTCATGGATCCCATCATCAGAACTACCTTTTGACAAAAACGGGACCAACTTGGATATATATACATACAAACAAAAAAAGAATTTTTCAAATCTGTTAAGAAATGACGGAGTTATGGAGTAACAAACATTAAAAAAAAAAAAAAAACATACAACCGAATTGATAACCTCCTCTTTTGAAATCTTGAAGTCGGTTAAAAATAGCCGGAACATGACAGGCGATATTAATTCTTTTTTTTGCACGGCACTTTGGACCAAAAATAACTGATGTCCATTAAATCTAAACCGGAACAAGACAAAAGACTCATGCCACAAAAGACAATGTAACTAGAGTTAGTTCTCAGCCAACAGGCGGCGCACAGACTCCGTGCAAGGTATAGTTTAAACTTTTTGAACTGAGCTCATCCACTTAAGACTAGAATACCATTGGGTGGGTAACCAAACACAAATTAACATAACGAGCTCGCAGTAAAAGCAGATTATAACCGCCTTAGAAGGTAAATCATCGAATCTATTAGACTACAAAATACAGTACCATAATAATGCCGATCATACATTTTTTTTGGATTTTACAACCGCCTGACACTCAACAAGAACGTACTCCCAAGAAGAAGGAACTGCTCCCAAGAAAAAACTCTAAAAAGTTGGTCACGTAGTTTGGGTATGCTCCCTAATTGGCTGGTATTTACGAGAAAAAAAGCACGTAATAGGATTGTGTAGATACAATACCACTAAGAATGCAGGTGAGTGGATGAGCTCAAGTCAAAAATCTTAAACTGGTTAACCAAGACAGATTTCGACTAAGACTACCGTTCAGTTAATTCAAATGTGACCAACCTTGTCATCGTTGGTGAAGAGCTCAATGTTCTCGGGTGTGGCGGACCAGATGTTGGTATTGTCCAACGTCAGGGTCTGCGCCAAGATGGACAGGAACCCGTGAGGGTCGTCCAGATACGAGAGGCATCCGGCGCGCTGCTTTATGTCGATGCACCACGTGTATTCAAGGAGTGTTCTGGAAACAAAATTATTTCATGAAACTATAGGGATGGGGAAGCCACCGTAGCCGACAGGTAAGGCAGGCGGCTTCCTTCCTTCCATCTCTGGAGGTTGTGGGTTCGAACCATGGATCGTACCACTGAGTAAAAAAATTGCACGTAATGTCATTTGACATTTACGATGAATTTGTTCCTGAGTCTTGGATGGTTTCTATGTGTTTATGTTTAAGAGTCCGCAGTAAGCCCGGTTCTCCATACAAACGTAGTTTAACTCTCATTTTAAAACGCCATGCTGGAATAACATGAAACTTTGTATACACAATGGGATCCGGCAAATCTAGGTCGGAAATTAGTTTCTGTTGCTTGAAATTTGAATTGCTTGCTTGCTTGCTTGCTTACTGTTGCTTGAATTGACGGCCTGTTTAGCCTAGTTGGTAGTGGCACTGCCTCCGAAGCTAGAGGTCCCGGGTTCGAATCGCGGCCAGGGCATTATTTGTGCATTTAGCACGGATTTTGTTCTTGGGTCTTGGATGTTCTCTATGTATTTAAGTATGTATTTCGTCGTCTAGTACCCATAGTACAAGCTTTGCTCAGTTTGGGACTAGGTCGATTTGTGTAAGATTGTCCCCCAATATTCATTCATTATTTATTTATTTATTTATAAATTATAATGGAGAAAAAAATACAACGATTAATAAGGTTTTCATACAAGACGTAAATAACTCAAAAACTCGCTGTATTTTTTTTTTCTATTACAATTTATAAGTATAACAACGGAAACTAATTTCCGGCCTAGATATGGCGGATCCCATTGTGTGTACAAAGGTTCATGTTATTTCAGCACGGCGTTTTATAATGAGAACGAAACTACTTTGTATGGAGAATTGAGTTCAGTCGAGCGTGCGTACCCTTCCGTCTGGAGGTCGTGGGTTCGAACCGCGGATCGTGCCACAGAGTAAAAAAACTGTACGTAATGTCATTTGATATTTACGACGACCACCTTAGCCTACTTGGTAGCCCTGCCTACGAAGTTGGCGGTCTCGGGTTCGAATCCCGGTCAGCGCATTTATTTGTTTGATGAACATGAATACTTGTTCCTGAGTCTTGGATTGTTTCTGTGTTTAAGTATAAAGTATAACGTCGCTCAGTACCCATAGTAGCTCAGCTCTGCTTAGTTTGGGCACTTAATAAAGATTGTCCACAGATACTTATTTTATTAACCGACTTCAATAGGAGTAGAAGGAAGGAGGCCCTCAGTTCTTCTGTATATTAGATAAATAAAAAATGTAACCAACATCAAATAAAGTCCATGGGCTCTGATTTGACAGTATTAATCTGACAGTCATTTTTGTATACAGTTGTATGGAAACAATAATATAGTGCCTAAATACTTATAATAAGCGAGAGTGTAGGTATGAGCAAAAACTAATCATATCAATCACTTATGAATTCTACGAATTGGCTATTGTACAGGGTGTTTTTATTGAATTCCGTTATTGCGAGGGTACAATCCTGAGATGAAATAAAGTAAACTTCTCTAAGACACTAGTACCCCAGTTCGTACCATTTGGAAGATATTCAAGAATTCATTTTCGTTTAGTATGGTATAAAAGATCCTTTATAAAGAATATTGACGTGCGTGTCATTCGAATTCCGAAAATTGTCAAACTTGACGTTAACTTTTGCTAGTGCGTTAACTATAAAGTACTTTGTGTGAAAATGAAAAAAATATTTTTTCTTGATATTTTAATAACTCAACAATTTAATAACTAAAAAAGCCCTCTCAATTCCGTTTACATCACGTAATTATAGAAAAAATATCTTTTTATTACGAGCTGGTAAAAGCCTAAATGAATTAACGAAGGAGCGGGATATTGATGTTTTCAATTGCAACTTCACAACTATAAGACGGATTTTAACAGATGAGTTTTTTAAGTGAGCGAGTCGCATGCGACAGCATGTTGCTTAATGGTTGTATAATTGTATATCACTTATTAATATGTTTTACTTCTTAAATAGGTATTCATTGTATGCTAGTGGGTAACACGTTGTAAAATTTAGTGCTTACCACCATTTGTTTGTTAACCTGTTGCTACCGGTGGGAACCTATAATTGGCTCTCTGCTACCTAAGTTATATAACTAGCTTTTATTATTATTCTGAATTGTTAGCTGTTGGATCTCCAAATAATAAATAAATAAATTTGATACGTTGTTTCTATGGCTATACACGGCTATATGCTTGAAGGAACGAAAATCAATAAAAACAACCTGTATATATACTAATACCGTGCTTACGGACAACACAACTCCAACGTTTAGTGGACGGTCATTTGCGCACGAATCGTAAACACTCCACGACACACATGGGCAACACTCCACGACAAAACATTCGAGAAGAACACTTACTTGAGTTGGTCCCAGTTGCGGTCCCTCTGGAAAGTGATGGGCCAGTACCTAGGGTCGTTGACCCGCACCTCCCTCAGAGTATCTAGTTCGGGGATGATGCACGGCGCTTTCATCTCGCGCACGGCTCCTTCCAGGTCAATCACCTGCAAATACTCTTATTTATGTTATGAACCATGAAACAGGCCTATACGGGTATCCAAGAACACAACTCGTGTTCTTGGATACCAGGTGCCAGACTATTTTTTTAAATGAGTGTTGTGTTTGTGGTTTTTTTAAATGTTGTGTGTGTGTGTTGTGGCTCGTTCTAAATAGAACGAGTTGGGTAGTATTCGGGAGAGGTTTTGTGCTAGCTTAAAGGAAGGTAAAAAAAAAGATCAATGATATGCAAATTTGATCTGATTAAGATTAAATTAGAAGCCTTTATATCTCCCTAAGGCATAATTAGTACAAAACATTGTCAAAAAACACCAACTTTCATTCCTCATGGATCTCGTCATCAGATCAAGCTCAAACGAAAAAATATTTTTCCAAATCGGTTTACAAATGACGGACTTCTCAGGTACCAAACATTTTAATCAAAGAAAACGAATTGAGAACCTTCTCCATATTTGATGACGGTTAAAAGATATTAAACTTTCGTCGCTCCGAGTTGTGCTTAAAATATCCCAGTTGGTAAAGAGGTGCACGGTGTGCAAAGCCCCCATGTTAAAATCCGGCCCGACGCGTATTATTTGTCTTTTTCATTTTGATGGAGAATGATTACTTATAAAGCGTTTTTACTTGTTAAAATTTCAGTCTCTTTTAGTTTTCGTCTGGTTAACTCTTCCCTCTTAGCCGAGCGACCCACGGGTTGTCCTAACGCATAGCTTATAATCTCAACCAGGAGAATACCAAGATGAGATCACTGCCAGATTAAGACTACTTTATGCCCTAAGCAATCCACGCCTATGGTCCCCGGTCCCCCATCTATAAGTCAGGTATTCTGGTATGGGTTTTCTTTCTTGATGCTGTTTATGGTGCCCCTCAAGACGCGATGCCCTAAGCAATTGGTTAATTTTCTTATGGGCTTATCCGGCACTGGATGAGATAAATGATGACTAAACGAAGGCATTGTACCTGAATGTGCGCGTAGCATAATTTCCCTGTGCTCAAGTCTCGAGGTAGGATAAGACGAGGTTCCACAGCCAATACGTAGAGGTGTCTGAAGGCTTGCAAATGATATCTGGAACAGATAATTTTAAGACTCACGTCTGGCACTGGTCGAATGAGAGAAATATGATAGGATTCCGTAGCTGTATGTTTCATGAAATCCAGAAATATATTTGGAGGCTATTTGGATAAAGAATTTATAGCTTTTGTTGTGAATAGTATGTACTGTGCGACCCACATGGTTAATGACCACATGGAGATAGCTTATACAGTATATACACTCGCGGGCAAAGATACGGGTCGGTAAAATATAATGATTAAGCATCTACATGTATACTATAGACATAAGTAACTATAGAATAGTCAACAGCAAAAATAGATAATCATTTTACTACTTTATCGCACTAACATAACAATACTGCGACAGTTGGGGTGCGTCAAAGTAGTGAAAATGACAAGGTACTAAAATGATCATCTACATTTGCTGTTGACTGTATAAGCCAAAAATAGCCTGCCCACTTCCACCGCAAAATTCAGAGCGGGTGAAACGCCCGCACCAATTTGTGAGATTTTTAGGGTTCCGTAGTCAACTAGGAACCCTTATAGTTTCGCGATGTCTGTCCGTCCGTCCGCGGATAATCTCAGTGAACGTTAGCACTAGAAAGCTGAAATTTGGTACTAATATGTATATCAATTACGCCGACAAAGTGGTAAAATAAAAAGTGGAAAAAAATATTTTATTAGGGTACCTCCCCTATACGTAAAGTGGGGAGTGTTTTTTTTTTCATTTTAACCCTAACGTGTGATATATTGTTAGATAGGTATTTAAAAATAAATAGGGGTTTACTAAAATCATTTTTTGATAATGTTAATATTTTCGGAAATAATCGCTCCAGAAGTAAAAAAAAATGTGTCCCCCCCCTCTAACTTTTGAACCATAAGTTTTAAAAATATGAAAAAAATCTCAAAAGTAGAACTTTATAAAAACTTTGTAGGAAAATTATTTTGAACTTGATAGGTTGAATAGTTTTTGAAAAAATTACAAAAATAATTTTACAACTAAGTTTGTAATTTAACCGTATAAACAGGTGTTTATTGTACCTGTCATTTCTACAAAATCACAATGAAATGACGTGCTTTTTAGGGTTTTGTGTTTCTGTACTTAATATGTCAACTTAATGTGACGGACGGAAAACTACGGAACCCTACACTGAGCGTGGCCCGACACGCTCTTGGCCGGTTTTATTTACCTGTTGTCTTCGCTGTGCGTGGGGAACTTGGGGAAAAACGCAGCTATTAACGCCCCGATGGCCTCGGGCGCCGTGCTCAACGTGGCCCGGCCTCCTCCGAGGAACAGCAGGCCTATGGTGCAGTGGACCGCCATCTGGAACATTATTTGTGTAATTTAAATGTAAACAGGTGATTACCCTAAAAATATATCGATATTGTGGTAACCCTGAACGGCAAGTATGTCTCGCTCTCTCGTGTTTTCTCTCTTGCCAATATGTCGTAAGCGAATCGTTTCTGTGCGTGTAGTCGTTGAGATTAATAAATTCCATTAATTAATTGGAGAGTATTATTTAAATATATTACGATATTTATGATAAGCCAATGACTAAAATCAAACCAATAACTCTTATTTTGATAAAATTAGAAATATCGCCGGGTGACAACCAGGTTACTATGAAATGTCGTTATTTTTAGAAAAATTCGCGTCGCGAACAAAATTAGCAAGGGTATTAGCCTTCATAGTGAGGGTGTTCTGTGTGTCCGACCGAAGTTTTCGTTTCGATTGACATATTTGGTTTCGGTTTAGACATGAAATCGTGATTCGATTGGATACAACTTTGAATCTTTGAGATGTTATACATACTTATATATATGAAGTGTCGTGTAAGTGTAAATATGTGTAGCTGTGTGGATGTATGTGTAGGCACGTGTACGTGTGTGTGTGTACCTGGCCGCCGTGCGTGAGCGCGGGCGCGGGCGCGGGCGCGGGCGGCGCGGGCACGCGCGCGCGCAGGCGCCGGCAGTAGCGCGGCACCGCGTGTGTAGGCACGGGCACGTGTGTGTGTGTACCTGGCCGCCGTGCGTGAGCGCGGGCGCGGGCGCGGGCGCGGGCGCGGGCGGCGCGGCGCGCGGCGGCGCGGGCACGCGCGCGCGCAGGCGCCGGCAGTAGCGCGGCACCGCGTGTGTAGGCACGGGCACGTGTGTGTGTGTACCTGGCCGCCGTGCGTGAGCGCGGGCGCGGGCGCGGGCGCGGGCGGCGCGGGCACGCGCGCGCGCAGGCGCCGGCAGTAGCGCGGCACCGCGTGTGTAGGCACGGGCACGTGTGTGTGTGTACCTGGCCGCCGTGCGTGAGCGCGGGCGCGGGCGCGGGCGCGGGCGGCGCGGGCACGCGCGCGCGCAGGCGCCGGCAGTAGCGCGGCACCGCGTGTGTAGGCACGGGCACGTGTGTGTGTGTACCTGGCCGCCGTGCGTGAGCGCGGGCGCGGGCGCGGGCGCGGGCGGCGCGGCGCGCGGCGGCGCGGGCACGCGCGCGCGCAGGCGCCGGCAGTAGCGCGGCACCGCGTGTGTAGGCACGGGCACGTGTGTGTGTGTACCTGGCCGCCGTGCGTGAGCGCGGGCGCGGGCGCGGGCGCGGGCGGCGCGGCGCGCGGCGGCGCGGGCACGCGCGCGCGCAGGCGCCGGCAGTAGCGCAGCACCGCGATGTCGCCTCGACCCGCCATTATCTGTGGATAAGCACACTAAGAATCGGAGACAGCCGGAGAATTCCAAAAAATGACGCATTCCAATGTTTCTTACATTTTTAAATTTACCGCGTTGCGTCTCTCAGTAGCTTCTCTGCATTTAAATGAACTAGACATGTTTTTTTCCGTGGACCCTTCATTTATTTCTAGTAAATATAATGTACAAATAAAACAAAAACACAAATCGACGTGTTAAAAAAATATTTCGCATGTAAATTATTTTTATACATTTACGGGTTTGTCAAGCACACCAGGCATACGGTGTGACTTTCGTCCACCAAGCATCCCAAGAGTTAATACGAATCCCGAGGTGAGATTTGAAAAAAGTGACTGCCATATTGATTTTATTTATTTACGTTCCGCTTTCGTTCAAAATCGGTATCTGAGCTTCCAAAAACACTCATAATAAGATTCCGAGTTTAAGCAGCTGTTGGATCTCCGAATAAATAAATAAATAAAACTACACTTATGTAGAACTGATGACAAGTAGATCAATTTATTCAGGGACAATAACATATAACAAGTAATATAAATAATAAGTTTTTGGCCAAAAAAAAATCATTTTTGGTACAAGCTTCTATTGCCGACTGTACTTTTTTCCACAATCATAAACTACTTGTTAAGTCTGTTCGAATGTGTCCAAACACGATGGGTTATCATGTGTTGTTTTAGGAATTGCTATGACCACCTTCTGTCTCCATCATCAGATCAGCTCTATATCATAATAATATTGCATTGTCATCCGATTTATACATGCATGCAAAATTTCAGCTTAATCGGAAACCGGGAAGTGGATGCAAAATTTGATTACAGACCGACAGACAGACAACGGGACAGGTAAAACTAAATAAAAGCTTGTAAAAAATGCTCCCCAAGTCGCCTTCGTGAGTTATGGTGCTCAGAAGACTGGCAGCGTTACGCCTTTGGATGGCCAGGCCTCTCTGGGCGAAGTAGCTGCCAGCCCTCTGGTCCCCGTAGCACTTGAGCTATGGGACATATTTATACTTGAACATATGTACACCCATATTTTTGCACTTGAGTACACGTGCAAGCACTGGGGAGTTTCATATGTAATCTGTGGTCAACTTCATCGGTCCCAATTCATCTAATTTTTTATTTCAGAAAGAAAAAAACTGCTTCCCCACTTTACGTGACGGGAAGGTACCCTAAAAATATTTTATACTACATATATTTTTTACCTTTAAAGAATTATCGGCGAACTAAAAAACTCAGTATTTCCTTGTTCCCTTATACTGTGCTCGTACATTCTCAAACTCGTAAGCTAATTAATTCTACGGCAACATAACTATAGTGCGATGCACCACCTTAACAGTGCCATCTAGCGTGACACCATTCACCATTCCCGCAGTGAGCAGACACACGCACAAGCAAGCTTCATGCATGGAGCGGCTCGCCAGCTACGTTATACTCCTGCCCCAACTCGCTTTATACAATAGAAAACAGCGGTTCATACATTCTACGGGAAAACAACGATAGCGCGGTGCAGCCACCGTCAATGCTAAGGGGAGCGCGTCGCGTTTTAAACCCACCGCTTGCAAACCCCAGGGTGATTAGTCAGGCGAGGGCCGTCGCCGCGCGAGCACGTGTGTCGTGTCGCGATCCGCTTCCGCCGCCGACTTGAATTACGACGATAAAACTCCTATTCATAATGTGGATGTCTTTACAGAGAATCAAATATAAAGAAGTCACTGAATTGTATATGAACTTTGTTATTGTAAAAGGCAATTATATTAATTTGCAATTCAAGTCTTTTTTAAAAAATTTTTTACTCCTATTTATTCTGTGGTTTATAAACCCACGACTAAATTGTTAATGAATTATTTGTAGCCTCTCTTGTACCTTCTTATGTAAGTAAATGCAGGACATTACCAAATAATTTATACCTTTCTAATATAAAAGAACGTATCCTCATAAGAAAACTACAGCACTTACGTCGTTTTGTGTAAGGAGGAGTCTTCCGGTGATAACGTAACCTTTTTGGGCTATACAGTTCAAAATAATCTTGTATACAAGGGGGTACGAAACCCTAAAGAGTATCTTAATAGAAACGTAGGTGTACTTTATTAACTTACTTTTTGTGTTACTCACTTACAAATTAATGTTACAAGAGTTAAATGGAATTTCCGTTCAAGAGATCAGTTTTATTATGGTGTTATTCATAATGACACTGACATACCTACATGTGAAGTAATATGCACTTAATAATGTATTCATGGAGTGACAACCCCAACGCTACACGTGTCGCGCGTGAATGAATACAAGTTATGCGATAGTCAGAGATGCAGAGAGTAGGTACGTTTCTTATGCCTAAACGCCGTTTTTGTTACGAAGTGAAATTATATTCTGTGTCAATGCCATCTAACGTGTGAACTGCGTCATTAATCACCATCCCCGCAGCCAGTAGACACACGCATAAGCAAGCTTCCAGTAAGGAGTGGACAGCCAGCTACACTATACTCCAGTCCCAATTTGCTTTATTCCAACTTGATTTATTCAATGTTATACTACGAGTCCAAACTGGAGGCAGCACTTCATACATTCCACGGGAACACAGCGATAGCGCGATGCAGCCACCGTAACAGCACCATCTAGCGTGTCATCACTCACCATCTCCGCAGACAATAATAATAATAATATTGGGGGACAATCTTACACAAATCGACTAGTCCCAAACTAAGCAAAGCTTGTACTATGGGTACTAAACGACGATATACATACTTATATAGATAAATACATACTTAAATACATAGAAAACATCCAAGACCCAAGAACAAATATCCGTGAAAAATGCACAAATATATGCCCTGGCCGGGATTCGAACCCGGGACCTCTAGCTTCGGAGGCAGAGTCACTACCAACATGGCCACCCATCTCATACAACGTATAATTAATACTTAAAAAAATCTCATAGATGGCGCTACAGGTATCACGTGAAATAATATTGTACATAATCTTCAGAAAATAATGATTTTTACACCCCAATAAATTCACATAGCATATTTTAGTCTCAAACATTATTCTACACATAAAATAGATACTAAATTTTGAATTTTACTAAATACAATAAAATTGATACCTTAAGTGTGAGCTTCCAAGCTTGCCACGTATTATTGAGTTTTATCACTAGATGGTGCTATAACAGCGCTATGTCTATTTGTCTCTGTCACACGCGCACAGTAAAAGTGCCCTCACGCTCGCACAGTAATCATGATTGCCAGCTGCAGAGATTGTAAACCTTAGGTTCGCAAGCATACGGACGGGGTCTTACGCACGTGTTATTTTGCTTGCAATGTTATTGGTCCCATGATCATAAGCCGTAATATTTTTTAAAGCGGTATTCTTATATTCTATAGTGGGATGCGTTTGTGGTCACATAGTTCTGGGACTCTTTACTTGTTAAATCGCTGTTTAAGTTACGTTTGTTGTGTTTGTTATCTTTTTTGTTACTATTCGTTGAGTTTATTTGCGTTGTTAATTTTTTGTTAATAAAAGTTGGTGTTATTAAAGACATGGAACCGACTCCATCTACCCCAAGTGGCCCACGCCCCTTCAAGGTGTTTGTGTCACCACGGAAGAAACGGATGATTTCTCATTTAAGTGAAAATTTGTATAATCCGTATAATAAGTGATAATCCAGTAATCGTAGCGTTTTATTTCTTCCACTTTATATATTTATTAAAATGTCTAGAAATCTTTAAATTGCTAATTGAAAAATTACCTACCTTTCCAATTTTTTTGACGTAAGTAGTTATTTTATTGTGTTTGGTTCTTCACCGTATATACATATTGGCTATGTGCACGTCTGAAACGTCAAACGTCAGGGGTCCCGAGACAATGTCAAACTCAGAGATGTCAAGTGGTGACACATTAATATTTTATTTATTTTAGTAAACGAGAAAGACCCCTTACTGGAAATTTTACTGAAATAAATAAGAAAATAAATAAATAAATACAAACGAAACGAATCGTAGGAAACCGTTAAGAAACCAATAGAAATCGTGAATGTAAATTTGACAGATGTCCCAGGTAAGTACACATTTCTGCCATGGTGTGCGCTGCGATCGCCTAGCTTACCCCCACCACCTACTTCGCACATAGCCAATAGGTACCTTAATTAGTTAGAATGGCAATGAGAACAATAAAATTCAACGGAAAAAAGTAAAATGCCCTCTTTAAATGTAATAGATATTATTTTAAATTAATTACACATCCTTGCCATAATTCATTGAACACAGTATAAAAATGTTGTTGACCACTGCACTGGTTGTAGATGCAACGGTCAAGGTCGGTCAGCGAACTACAGCCCTACGCGCTTCGTTTTTGAATGTTCTTATGTGATGTGTAATATGGTCTCAAATATATTACTTGTATATTATAAGTATAAAATAGAGTATTAGGTAAAATAATGTGTTGCAAAATATAAACACCGTTTTGTCTTCGTGTAAGTATTAAAATCTAAGCTCAAATAAGTAACGTAACGAACAACGTATTATCTTTAATAATGCAATGGAAGTAACAAAACTCACAGACGGTTTGTGTACAAACATTGATGCGTAGTTTTGCGTGTAGCTTCGTTTCGTTTGATTCCAAATAAGTTATAAGCGCTCTTTTAGTTTTTTACTCGACTGCACCAGAAGGAGGGTTATGTTTTTGGAGAGTATGTATATATAAATGTATGTATGTATTATGTCCAGGTATTAAGGAAAACACAGATTTAAACGCACATCGTATATTCAGCTCGGTAGCTGCACATCAAGTGGGAATGTCAACACAATCTCCAACTAACCTACATTCGTCTACTTTATTATTTAACAAAGTCACGAAGTACCCACATACATTGACTGTATATGACATATCTCCCCCCTAAGTGTGTTATTCAACTAAACAATATTATTCCAATTAATCAAACAAGTTAACATATCTTTTACACAATAAATGGAACATAATCTCTATTAGAAAACAAGTATACTTTTTATATTAATTAAATATAACCTCTACATTACGTAAAGATTATCAGAGGCATGATGAGGCCTCTGGTAAGGCGTTTTAGAATGCCCCAAAGGCTTAGTTTTTATTTTTCCTGTTAAGGGACTGGGTGTATCAAATGGTGGTATACCCAGTATCTCTGCCCATTTACTAGAATCTGGTATTTCAATGATATTGTCTGGGTCTTGACTATTTTCCTGTAAATCCGAGTTGTCATTGTCAACCATCTTTTCAGCGTGTTCAGTTTCTTCTATCGGAACAGCTGTAATTGTCCTCTCGCCTTCCTCTGGCCTGGATTCGGCAGGTGTATTTTTTATGAGCTGGTCGATATGTCGATTGACCACCGTACCATCCTCAGTCTCGATTCTGTAGCTTGATGGACCGCTCTTATCAATCACACTGCCTGGTAACCATCTTGCACCTGCATTACTATAATTTCGGTACATTATCTTCTGGCCCACATTAGTTTGTCTTGTATTCTGGTTGCTATTGTTGCATATCTGATTTTCCGTCTTTCTATGTTGCAGATTTTCTGGGTGTATTGTATCCAATAGTGTCCGCAGGCGTCTCTTCATCAACAGTTCTGCTGGAGTTTTACCTGTTGTGGTGCAAGGAGTGGTTCGAAGACCCAGCAGCAGGTTTGGAATTCGAACATCCCACGCTAAATCATCCAATTTGCGCAGTTTATCCTTGATGGTCTGAACCATTCTTTCGGCCAACCCATTAGTTGATGGGTGATAAGGGGCTGTAGTAACATGACGAATGTTATTGGCCTTTAAAAATTGCTTCGTTTCGCTTGATACAAATGCGGTACCATTATCTGACACTATCACTTCACACAGTCCATGTGTAGAAAACACTTGTCTCAACAGTTTGATGACTGTGGCCGAATTAATGTTGTTGACCATGAATAACTCGGGCCAACGCGAGTAAGCGTCAACCATTATCAAGAAGTTTCTGCCGTGGAATGGTCCTGCAAAATCTACATGGATTCTTGACCAGGGTCGTGTCGGTGTTATCCAAGTATGATTTGTCCTTGGCGGCATGTGTCGGTGTTCCAAACACTTCACGCAGCTGCTCACCAAAGACTCAATGTCTTCATTGAGGCGCGGCCACCACACATAGCTCCTAGCCAGCGCCTTAGTTTGTACTATTCCTGAATGAGCTTTGTGTAACATTCTTAGCACCGCTTGGCGAAGCGTCTGTGGCACCACCACGCGACAGCCCAATAATATGCAATCATCTTGTAGCGACAGCTCTAATCGATTTAGCCAAAACGGGCGTAAGCCACCGTCGGTTACTCTTGCGGGCCACCCGCGTTGTATATGATAAGCTACTTGAGATAAAATCTTGTCCCGTTTGGTCTCAGTAGCAATATGTTCCACGTCGTACGGGAAATCTTCCGGCGTCTCAGCCATTAACAAAATTTCTCCCAGATGCTCCTCAATCTCTTCAGGAACTGGTTGTGGCCATCGACTCAAACTGTCTGCATTTCCAATTTGTGGTCCCGGTTTATACGTTATCTCATAACTATGCGAAGTCAAAGCGATTGCGATTCTAGTCAATCGGGGTGACAGTATATTAGGCATAGGTTTCTTAGGGTCAAATATGCCCAACAATGGTTTGTGATCCGTCACTATTCGAAAATGTCTCCCCATAAGATAGTTATGGAACTTTGTTATGCCAAACATAATGGATGTGGCTTCTTTATCCAACTGAGAATATCGACGTTCATGAGTGTGTAGCGTCCGTGATGCCATGGCTATTGGCCGGTCCTGGCCGTTCTCTCCTTCATGAGACAGTACCGCCCCAACTCCATATTCCGAACTATCACAGGTAAGTACAAGCGCTTTGTTTATATCGTAATGTACTGGTACATCAAGTCGAACGTTATGAGACGTTTCGCCGTGTCGAATGCGCTTTGTTCGCTTTCTGTCCACTTCCAAGTCCGAGATGTCTCCAATAAACGATGTAGCGGCTCTAGTATCGTCGCCTTGTGTGGTACGAATCTCTCGTAGAAATTGTAGAGACCGAGAAATGCCTGTAGCTCTCTCACGTTTTTTGGCTCAGGAGTGTTCACGATGGATTCAACTTTACTAGGTGCAGGATGAATGCCTTCAGCATCAATGACAAACCCTAGAAATTCGACTTGTTTCTTGGCAAACTTGCACTTGTTTTTATTAAGGCGAAGTCCAGCTTGATCAATTCTTCCCAGTACTGTGTCTAGCCTCTCCTGCATTTCTAGCATCGTACGGCCACACACAATGATGTCATCGATTAGTACGGCAACTCCTGGGACTCCCGCCAGCAAGGAAGTCATCAAACGTTGGAAAATTCCTGGACTTGCTTTCACTCCAAAAGCCAATCGATGTACGGTGTACAAACCCTTGCACGTGTTCAATGTAAGGAGTTTCGACGTGTCCTCATCTACTACTACTTGCGTATATGCGCGTTCCAGATCTAATGTCGTAAAAAATCTTCCCCCAGCCACAGTGGCGAAAACTTCATTAGCCGTAGGCATAGGATATGTATCCGACTCAGTCGCTTCGTTGACTGTACTACGGTAGTCACCACATAATCGAATTTCGCCTGATTTTTTCACTATAGGCACTACCGGTGTAGCCCACTCCGAGTAAGAAGTCGGCCGTAAAACTCCTTCGCTTTCTAATCTGTTTATCTCCATTTCTAATCTCTCCCTGATCGCATAAGGCACGGGCCGGGCCTTGAGAAATGTCGGCGTCGTTTGTTTCTTCAGATGTATCGCCACCGGCTGTCCACGCGGCTGGAACTCTGTACGCAGTAAATTCCATTTAGACGCTCCCCTGAATCATTAGTGAAGTTGACGCTTCTATTTTGAAGGTTTTTCTTTTTTGTTAAGCAGATTTTCTCTAGATGTCCTTTTTTCTTGCAATACCGACATACGGTATTCACAAAACGACACTCTCCGGCATGACGATCGCCGCAACGATAACACGATCGAGTGTAGTTGTTCGTTTGCATTTGCACTGCATTGATGTCCATAGGCTCAACGCCGGACGGCGACGGCGGCGCCGCGACACTCGGTACGTAGCTGGTGCTCGCGCCGGCGCCGGCGCAGTCTTGAATCATACGGACGTCTCGTCCTGCACTTTCCGCCGATAACAAAGAGTCCACGACGTTCTGGTACGTTATACTGTCCTTCTTTAACAGTTCGTACTGTAGTCTCTCGTCCCGCATACCACACACAAGTCTATCGCGTAACATTCGCTCCAAATCCGTAAAGTTACAACCCGAACTAAGTTTTCTGAGGTGAGCGATGTAGTCCGCAGCCGATTCGTCACGTTTTTGGTCACGTTTATAAAATTTGAAAGACATCGATATCTCATTAGGTTTGGGACTAAAATGTTTAGTTAGAACTTGTACGATCTCGTTGAAAGTCACATCACTTGTCTTTTTCGGCGTAATTAACGAAAGTACTGTTTCATACACCCGCGAACCACACACTGTGAAGAAATTAGCTCGCTTAGCTTCATCATTTACAATGTTATTCGCTTCAAAACAAAATTTCAACCGATCGAGATAAATGTCCCAATTGTCCGTTTGTGGGTTAAATTGATCAAATTTCACTGCTTTTGTACTCATTTTAAACACTTTTTCCACACGTCGCCACTATTATGTCCAGGTATTAAGGAAAACACAGATTTAAACGCACATCGTATATTCAGCTCGGTAGCTGCACATCAAGTGGGAATGTCAACACAATCTCCAACTAACCTACATTCGTCTACTTTATTATTTAACAAAGTCACGAAGTACCCACATACATTGACTGTATATGACAGTATGTATGACGTATGTATGTATAATTGTTGGCACGCTCTGCAGCCTAAACGGCTTAATGGATTTTAGTTTGAAAGGTGTCGTTAGATTAGTATTTACTGTGAGAGTGTCAGATATATAAAAAAAATATGGCGGCTTTTTGGCGCCAAATTCTAAATTACACTGAAACGCAGTCGGGTTTTAGGATTTAAAATGGAATCCTTATAGATTCGTCATGTCTGTCCGTCCGTCCGTATGTCACAGCTAGGGCTTGAATAACCGGTATTTTTGGAAACCGGTATTGTGACCTTGTACCAGGAACCGGTATCAGACATGGTACCGGTACTAGCTAAAGTACCAGTATTGTTAAAACCGGTATCCTAAATGATACCGGTACCGTGAGAACCGGTAAATTGATGAAATTTACCGGTTTTTAACAGTTAAAATACCGATACTCGAAAATGCGAGTGAGAGAGATAGACCTACTGAGGTCACAAACACTCACATCGCGAGTAATGTATGGAGAATGTATGCAATTAACATTAGTGTCCGCTGCTCTAACTTTTTAAATTTGCTTACTAAAATCAGCTGTTAAAGGAAATATTACATAGAGCCAACCGCCACGATTTTGTATATATATTTTTAATTTGTTATATAAATTGTTTTTTTTTTGTTTTTCCGGGGTTTTTTATTGTTCTTGAATTTTTGTAGCATTTTTTGTTTTTTGTTGGTTTTTTCCGAATTTTTCGAGTATTTATGTATTTAGTTCGTGTCTTTTGATGTTTTTGGACTGTTTAAAAGTTTTGTTGTATTTTTTGGCTTTTTATAAGTTTTTCCTATCTTTTTTGTACTATTCGTCAGGTTTTTTGTTTTTTTGGTATTTCTTTTAGTATTTACGTGTTTCTTTTACATTTTTTCAATTCTTTCGTGTTTTTTAAATCGTGCTTGAATTTTGTAGCATTTTTCGTGTTTTTAGTTGTATTTTTCGATTTTTTTGTGATTTTTTTTTAATTTTTACTTGTTATTTTGTAGTGTTTTTCTGTTTTTTGATGTTTTTGGAATGTTAAAAAGTTTTGTTTGTACTTTTCGTCAGCTTTGTTTTGTGTTTTGGCTTTGTTTTACGTGTTTTTTTTTGTTTTTTTTGTTCTTTAATATGTTTTTTTTAAGTCGTGCTTGTATCAGTTTGTGTGCTTTTGTTGTTTCTTTCGAATTTTTCGTGAATATAGGTATTTTTTTCGTGTAATTTTGTAGCTTGTTTTTGATGTTTCTGGATTTTTTTAGTTTTTTTGTGTTTATGGACTTTGTCCAGTTTTTTTTTTTGTTTATTTTAATATGATTTTTTGTAGCATTATTGCTTTTAGTTTATTTTTTTTCGATTTTTTTGAGTTGTGGTATTTTTTTTAAGTTTTTAATTGTTATTTTATAGCGCTTTTGCAGTTTTTTGATGTTTTTGGAATGTTTAAAAGTTTTTTTTATACTTTTCGTCAGTTTTATTTAGTGTTTTGGCTTTGTTTTAGTTTTACGTGTTTTTTGGTATATATTTTTGTTTTTTTCTTTGTTTTTTTTTTTATTTCGTGCTTGTATTTTTGTATCATCTTGTGTGTTTTTTGTTGTTTCTTTCAAATTTTTCGTGAATTTTGGTATTTTTTTTTAGTTTTTTCGTGTTATTTTGTAGCTTTATGTTTGTGCTTTTTGATATATTTTGACTTTTTAAAAGTTTTTCGTATATTTTGGTACTTTCGTCATTTTTTAAATGATTTCCATGTTTTTTGGTAATTTTTAGTTTATACGTGTTTTTGGTATTTTTTTAGTTCTTTCGTGTTTTTTTAAATGGTGCTTGTACTTTGTAGCATTTTTCGTGTTGTTACTTGTTTATTACGATTTTTTTGTGGTTTTTGTTTTTTTTTTGTTTTTACTTGTTATTTTTTACGGTTTTTCGTGTTTTTTTGATGTTTTTGGATTGTTGAAAAGGTTTTTCGTATTTTTTGGCTTTTTATAAGTTATTTCCTATCTTTTTTTGTACTTTTCGTCAAGTTTTTTTTTTTTTTTTTTATGTGTTTTTTGGTATATCTTATAGTTTTTACGTGTATTTTGGTATTTTTTAATTCTTTTGTGTTTTTCTTAAATCGTGCTTGAATTTTGTAGCATTTTTCGTGCTTTTAGTTGTTTTCGTGGTTTTTTTGTGAATATTGGTATTTTTTTAAGTTTTTACGTGTTATTTCGTAGCGTTTTTTCTGTTTCTTGATATTTTTGTAATGTTTAAAAGTTTTTTTTGTACTTTTCGTCAGTTTTTTTTTGTGTTTTGGCTTTGTTTTAGTTTTACGTGTTTTTTTTTGCTGTTTGTTTTTTTAAGTCGTGCTTATATTTTTGTATCATTTTGTGTGTTTTTTGTTATTTCTTTCGAATTTTTCGTGAATTCCGGTATTTTTTTAGTTTTTTCGTGTTATTTTGTAGCGTTTTTTTTTTGTTTTTTGATGTTTCTCGATTTGTTAAAGCATTATTCGTGTTCTAATGCTTTTATGTTTAATTATATTGACATTTTTGGGTTTTTTCGTGTTTTTTTGAATTTTTTGTTGCATTTTTCGTGTTTTTATTTGCTATGCTTTGCTTTTTTTGGACGTCTTGTATTTTTTTATTTTTTTACATTGCAGTTTTTTATAGTTTTTTTTTCTAACATGTTTAAGAAAAGTACTGTACAATCCTCGGCCGGAACAGGGATTGCAGGACTCGTTTTATCCGGCCTCGTCTACGACTCGTTAGTTTATCCCAAACTCGTCCAGCAATCCTTGCTTCACGGCCTCTGCAGTAATGTACTATTAGGTACCTAAGTTCCGCCGCCGCGCCGCGCATACGCACGAAATGGCAACATCGCATACAAGTGTAGGAACCTTTATAAAGAACCGGTATTTTTCGGTTCTAATACCGGTATTTTTTCTTAACCGGTTCTCTGGAACCAAAACGAAGAAAACCTATAAATATCGGTATGTTACAGGTATTTTCGGTACCGGTTTCAAGCCCTGGTCACAGCCGATTTACTCGGAGACTATGACCACTACAATTATGAAATTGTGTGTGAAGGTGTATGTTATGAAGCGCTATAGAAATATGATCTGAAATTATAGAAAAGAAATATTAAACGAGGGGGGCACCCCATGCATGTAATAGGGGAGTTTTTTTTTTTCCAATGCACATAGGCGTGTAGGGTGTCTAGGGATAGGCCTTCAAAAATGACATAGAGGTTTCTAGAAAACTTTTCCATTTAAGTCAACTGTTTGGTGAGATATTAGCTGTCGAAGTCGTAAAAAGTGTCCCCCCCCCCCTCTAATTTCCAAAATATGAAGTTTAAAATTCTGAAAAAAATCAAGATGATTATTATTAATGTACATACATTAATAAATCCTTTTAACGATTTTTAGTTTGAGCAAGATAGGTTTAACGCTTTTTGAGTTATTGATGAAAAACTGTCTCGCCAAAACAAAAGAGCGTAAGTGCCGTAAGTTTCCTATGAAGATACGACTTTTTTTACCCGACAGCGCCAGAAGGAGGGTTATGTTTTTCGAGAGTATGTTTGTATGCATAATTGTTTGGCACGCTCAGGGGCCTAAACGGCTCGATGGATTTTAGCTTGAGAGGTGACGTTAGATTCGTATTTACTGTGAGAGTGACACTGGGAATATATATCAAAATGAAAATAAAAACAAAACGGCGGATTTTTGGCGCCAAATTACAAAGGAGCGCAGTCAGGTTTTTTTAAATACTTAGTCTTGTTTATTAATTGTATTGTATAGTGGTTTTAAATGTAGATTATGAGAGGTGTCGGTAAGGAACCCTTCTTTGTGCATGGTCCGACACGCACTTGGTCGGGTTTTTTTGTTTTTTATTTGATTAGTCTTGTTTCTAATAACGACGACCAGGCCTAAATACGCCGTCATCAATATATAATGAACTGTAAGGCGACCAGTGACTCAGGAGAGGCGAGCGCTCCCGAGCTTACGAATACAAGTATGGCGAACCCGGTTTCGTAACCAAAAGTTTTAGAACCTCAAAATACGCCGCCATTAATATATAACGAACTGTAAGGCAACCAGTGACTCAGGAGAGGCAAGCGCTCCCGTGCTTACGCATACAAGTATACTCAACCCGGTTTCGTATCAAAAAGTTTCAGAAACTAAAAACACGCTAACGTCAACATATAACGAACTGTAAGGCAACCAGTGACTCAGGAGAGGCGAGCGCTCCCGAGCTTTCGCATACAAGTATGGCGGACCCAGTTTCGTAACCAAAAGTTTTTGAACCTAAAAAATACGCCGTCATCAATATATAACTGTAAGGCGACCAGTGACTCAGGAGAGGCGAGCGCTCCCGAGCTTACGAATACAAGTATGGCAAACCCGGTTGCGTAAACAAAAGTTTTAGAACCTAAAAATACGCCGCCATCAATACATTACGAACTGTAAGGCAACCAGTGACTAAGGAGAGGCAAGCGCTCCCGAACTTACGCATACAAGTATGTAAACCCGGTTTTGTATCTAAAACTTTCAGAACCTAAAAACACGCTGCCGTCAATATATAACCAACTGTAAGGCAACCAGTGACTCAGGAGAGGCGAGCGCTCCCGAGCTTTCGCATACAAGTATACTCAACCCGGTGTCGTATCAAAAAGTTTCAGAAACTAAAAACACGCTAAAGTCAACATATAACAAACTGTAAGGCAACCAGTGACTCAGGAGAGGCGAGCGCTCCCGAGCTTACGCATACAAGTATGGCGAACCCGGTTTCGTAACCAAAAGTTTTAGAACCGAAAAATATGCCGCCATCAATATATAACGAACTGTAAGGCAACCAGTGACTCGGGAGAGGCAAGCGCTCCCGAGCTTACGCATACAAGTATACTCAACCCGGTTTCGTATCAACAAGTTTAAGAAACTAAAAACACGCTAACGTCAATTTATAACAAACTGTAAGGCAACCAGTGACTCAGGAGAGGCGAGCGCTCCCGAGCTTACGCATACAGGTATGGCAAACCCGGTTTCGTAACTAAAAGTTTTAAAACATAACTGTAAGGCAACTAGTGACTCAGGAGATGCGACCGCTCCTGAGCTTACACATACAAGTATGGTCAACCCGGTTACGTAACTGAAAGTTTTAGAACTTACACACGCATAACTATGACATACATAAAAAAATTGAGACGAACTGAGAACCTACTTTCTTCTATTGAAGTCGGTTAAAAAGTTAATATATTTATACAATTTATAAAACTATTAATAATTTATACCCAAAAAAACCTGACTCCAATTTTGTAATTCGCTACACATGACATTTTTGCATATTCTTCCCACTTCACCACCTGTACTGCTTTCCGATAGCAAAGGAGGTGGTTACTGTTACTACAGATCCCAACCAAGTCACTTTATATGGGCCGATGATATTTGAGGAGTTCCGTCGATTCCTCAGGGAACCCATACTGACGTTCAATTACTCATCATAAGTTCCACTTTAAAATGTGTATTTTGACGAGCATTAGTGGCTACGTCAACGAAATTTTATCGTAATCTGTGAAATGCCTAGATCATTGAGCAGTTCCATAAGTCATCTGTGGTCATCATCACCATTTCCGCTTCACCAAAGTTGAGGTTTCGGAGAGCCAATGCTTGATTAATTACAGAAAATACCGAAATCGGCATAAGCGTATCAAATCAATTCGAGGAGTTCCCTCGATTCCTCCTAGTTCCCATCGTCAGACCTTCACCAAATTTATATGGAACCCCGTTGAGGGTACCTACTTTGATACAAAAAAAGAATTATCAAAATCGCCTAGTGTGATCAGGGAACATATCAATGTCAATACAAGAAATAAACATGTTATTGACCGAGCGAGCGAAGCGAGCGAAGCGTCTTAGTTTCAGCTTCGACGAAATTTTTTTCGTATGTCTGTCCGGAATCCGGATGTTCTCCTCTACAGGTCGCATTTCTCAACCGATTCTCGTGAGATTTTGTGAGCAGTTTTTATGATTAGATAAAATTTTTTGGTCGGAGCCAGTTTTTGGAATTTTAGTAATTTGAAAAAAAAAATTTTTTTTTTCGTACTTCTGTCCGTATGTTTTCCTCTACAGGTCGCATTTCTCATCAGAAATGTTATATAAAATTCTTATGTCGAGTCAATTTTTGAAAATTTTGAGGTTTGAAAAAAAAAACAACAATATTTCGTATGTATGTCCGGATGTTCTCCTCTACAGGTCGCATTTCTAAACCGATTCTCGTGAAATTTTGTGAGCAGGTTTAATGATTAGATAAATTTTTTTGGTCGGAGCCCGTTTTTAGAATTTTAGAAATTTGAAAAAAAAAATTTTTTTTTTCGTACTTCTGTCCGGATGTTTTCCTCTACAGGTCGCATTTCTCATCAGAAATGTTATATATTTAAAATTCTTATGTCGAATCAATTTTTGAAAATTTTGAGGTTTGAAAAAAAAACAACAATATTTCGTATGTATGTACGGATGTTCTCCTCTACAGGTCGCATTTCTCAACCGATTGTCGTGAAATTTTGTAAGCAGGTTTGATGATTAGATAAAATTTTTTGGTCGGAGCCAGTTTTTAAAGTTTTTGAAATTTGAAAAAAAAAGTTTTTTTTTTCTTATTTATATCGAGATGTTTTCCTCTCCAGGTCATATTTCTTATCAGAAATGTTATATACAATTCTTTTGTTGAGTCAATTCGATCGATAATATACTTACCTAACACACTCGTATTTTCAAATCAAGTAATTACCTCAATATACCTAATTTTGCGAGGTCTACAGCTCACAGAGCCACTAGTAGTTATAGTCTATAGGTAGGTATTAAACATTTGGAATCGCACAACGATGAAGGAATAAACTGAATGAATGCTTTAGGTATATTATTCATTTCGAATAAACACAACCTTAAAGAACCCCTGGACGTCGCGCGTCTCCACTCGCTGCCAGAGAAGTCACGCCATCTAGTGACATCTTAATACATTACTAAACTACTAGCCACGGCGACAGCGTCACAGTCGTGTTAACCCAGTTACTGCATCTAGTGTTGGAACTATGGAAATAAAAATTGCCTACCGAATAGCCTACCTTAGGAAGGCACACTTTTTCTCTATGGGATTGGGTATCTGTACTAGTATTCTTTGATCTGTGCTACCAACTAGGCTAAACAGGTCGTCAATAATAGAGTGCAGACACTAGCAAAAGCAAGCTTCTACTGCTTCCAGCGTGGAGTGGCCCGCGCCAGCTAAACTACACTCCTGTCATAACTCTTTTTATTTTTTCGAAGGGGCCCTTGACCAAGTAGCCTAAACTCTCTTTATGGAATACAAGACAGAGCTCTATACATTCTACGGCAACACAACTATCGACAGCCTTCCTAACAGCGCCATCTAGCGTAACATCACATCACTCACCATCCCCGCAGCTAGTAGACACACGCACAAGCAATCCTCGAGCGGCTCGCCAGCTAGTATATAGTTACTCCTGACTCGCTTTATAGAATAGAAAACAGCGCTTTATACATACTACGGGAACACAACAATAGCGCGAAACGGCTGTCGCAACAGCGCCATCTAGCGTGGAATTCAAGTACTCACCATCCCCGCAGACAGCAGACACACGCACAAGCAGGCCTCCAGCGTGGACTGGCCAGCCACGCTATACACCTGTCATAACTCTCTTCATTTTTTCGAAGGGGCCTTCGACCAAGTAGCCCAAACTCTCTTTATGGAATAGAAGACAGCGCTTTATATATTCTACGGGAACACAACGATAGCACGATGCAGCCACCGTAACAGAGCCATCTGGCGTGTCATCAGTCATCACCAACCATCCCCGCAGACAGCACACACACGCACAAGCAAGCCTCCAGCAGCTCGCCAGCTAGTGTATACTTCTGACTCGCTTTTATAGAATAGAAGACAGCGCTTTATACATTCTACGGCAACACAACGATAGCGCGATGCAGCCACCGTCAATGCCATCTATCGTGTGAACTGTGTCATTTCATTACTCACTATCCCTGCAGCCAGTTGGCACACGCATAAGCAAGCGGCCAGCCAGCTACACTATACTGCTGTCATAACTCTTTTCATTTTTTCGAATGGGCCCTCGACCAAGTAGCCCAACTTCTCTTTATGGCATTGACATAAGATATAGAAATAGACACACAATGCCGAACATAAATAACTAAAAATGTGGCGCAAGATGACACAGATGACACTGACAGTTACATTCCAATAGCTGATAATAACGCTTCTTTATAGTCCGAGTCAAGATAAAAACTTCATAGAAAAAAGAACTTACAGACATTAGCGTCATGTGTCAAATTTGTAAACATAAGAACCAACATGGTAAAAACTTTTTAGTAAAATGCCACGGTCGTATACTGGCTACCAATGTTTACTTTATAAATGTCAAAAGTGAACAGTGAGTGAAAGTACCTAATGGAGTCGCTTTGGTTATTTAAATTATTTTTATATTAATAATATTTATGTATGAACAAAAAAAAATATGAATAAAACATTCCATTACAACATTCACACACATTCTGTGATTGTTATTTTTCTATGTTACAGATTAATAATAATAATAATAAACCGTTTATTCGTGACCACAATAATATCATAACATAAGATGATACCATGATGATAGATTAAGATGTTTACCTTCATGAAACTCTTGAGTAAGACTAAGTAAAGGTAGTTATTTCAAAATTACTGACTTCTGCCATTGGAGCAGCATTTGTAGTTTTACAACTTTTGCTTTACAAGTCATCGTCATCTATCTCTGACATCTATAAAACAAAGATACCGACTATGAACTTGAAAGATAAACTATTTAAGTATATTAACGTTAAATTGATTTTTATTTCATAAATTCATATAACTATATAAAAACGTTTTCCTATCCATGATTTAGTCGTAGTTTGAGTCGGGAACGAACTGACTTACGTTCAAGACAGGTTTAGCAGTTGCAGTTAGTCGATTTAAGCCTTTATTGGTCCTGTAAATGTCGGAAATAGGGAAATAGGCCGAACACACAACACTCGTGTGGCTTGTTGGTTTATAGACTGCGTCACGTTTATTTTGCGCTAAAATAGCGGTCCATTCTGAACGTCGCTGAGGATGTTGTGGAAATCTTAAATTACAACATAAAAAACATAAATTTATTCCTTATAAATTTAATTTAATAAAATCCCATAGTACAAGCTTTGCTTAGTTTGGGACTAGGTCGATTTGTGTAAGATTGTCCCCCAATATTATTTATTTATTTATTTATTTATTTATTTAATATTGACCTAATAGCGACTCCATACATTTTGTTTCTTGGTAAAAATTTCATTTGAACTAACAAAATTATTTACTCAAAACCATGAAATTACCAGGACTTTACATAAATTTTGTAACGTTATCAAAATAACTAACCTAAAGAAGTATATTCCGTCTATTTCCTTGTTTTTTTGTAGCTATTAAAGCAGTTTTTCACAGCAGATTTCGTCATTGTTGGACAACTGTCACTGTCTGCGGTCCAAACACGACTAAACAGGAAAGTACCGCCCGAGTCGTGCGGGCGGTACTTTCACGGGGGACATTTTTGTGGGCTGATTGTGAATCTAGTTCTATAATAGTACATCAATGCTTTATGGAATAGAAGACAGCGATCATACAGCGATTGATACATTCTACGGCAACACAACGATAGCGCGATGCGGCCGTCGTAACAGCACCATCTAGCGTGTCATCACATCACTCACCATCCCCGCAGACAGCAGACACACGCACAAGCAGGCCTCGAGCGTGGAGCGGCCGGCCAGCTCGGCCACGCTCTTGCCGCGCACGGTGAGCAGCAGCCGCGTGTAGTGCAGCGCCATCTAGCGTGTCATCACATCACTCACCATCCCCGCAGACAGCAGACACACGCACAAGCAGGCCTCGAGCGTGGAGCGGCCGGCCAGCTCGGCCACGCTCTTGCCGCGCACGGTGAGCAGCAGCCGCGTGTAGTGCAGCGCCATCTAGCGTGTCATCACATCACTCACCATCCCCGCAGACAGCAGACACACGCACAAGCAGGCCTCGAGCGTGGAGCGGCCGGCCAGCTCGGCCACGCTCTTGCCGCGCACGGTGAGCAGCAGCCGCGTGTAGTGCAGCGCCATCTAGCGTGTCATCACATCACTCACCATCCCCGCAGACAGCAGACACACGCACAAGCAGGCCTCGAGCGTGGAGCGGCCGGCCAGCTCGGCCACGCTCTTGCCGCGCACGGTGAGCAGCAGCCGCGTGTAGTGCAGCGCCATCTAGCGTGTCATCACATCACTCACCATCCCCGCAGACAGCAGACACACGCACAAGCAGGCCTCGAGCGTGGAGCGGCCGGCCAGCTCGGCCACGCTCTTGCCGCGCACGGTGAGCAGCAGCCGCGTGTAGTGCAGCGCCATCTAGCGTGTCATCACATCACTCACCATCCCCGCAGACAGCAGACACACGCACAAGCAGGCCTCGAGCGTGGAGCGGCCGGCCAGCTCGGCCACGCTCTTGCCGCGCACGGTGAGCAGCAGCCGCGTGTAGTGCAGCGCCATCTAGCGTGTCATCACATCACTCACCATCCCCGCAGACAGCAGACACACGCACAAGCAGGCCTCGAGCGTGGAGCGGCCGGCCAGCTCGGCCACGCTCTTGCCGCGCACGGTGAGCAGCAGCCGCGTGTAGTGCAGCGCGGCGTCGCGCGCCTCCTCGTCGCCGGAGCCCGCGAACCGCAGTCCCAGCGCGAAACACGCGCCCGCCACTATGTTGCAGTACGCTTGGCTGAAAGGAAACCTCGACTTAGTATGGTCAGTGGGTTTTAGTTCTGTCCAAACCACTTAGAGCAGTAACAGCTTTATTTACTCGAGTAAAGTATTTCGTAAGATTGTAATATTTCAAATTCATCATCATCTTCCTAGGCCTTATTCTCGTTTATCTGGGGTCTGGGGTCGGCCTTCCTTTGTGCTTAACCTCCAAGCAGAGTTGGGCAAAAATTAACTTAAGAATAAGAATAAAATCAGAAATTTTATTCTTATTCAAATGGATTTGAATAAGAATAATTCATGCAGTCGTTATTTAAAATAAAATGAGCGGGAATAATTCAAGCGGCTTTCAATTTAAATGAAGAATAAGAATCGGAATAATTATTCTAGAAATGGGATTATTCTAAATAAAGTTTTATTCAAATAAAATGTTATTTAGAATAGAATAAGTTAATGTTGTAGCACAATCGGATCGGTTATATTTTAAGTTGTTATCAAGTTGGATAGTGGAAATCCTCAATGGCTATTTGTATACCCCTCGAGTGTGGGCTTATTTGGTTTGTTTTTAGGAGTACTATACATTGCACTTGGTGAGGATGGTCTGATGAAGGAGTCAGGAGTTGGATAGTGGAACTCCTCAATGGCTATTTGTTACCCCCTCGAGTGTGGGCTCATTTGGTTTGTTTTTATGAGTCCTCTACATTACTCTTGGTTAGGATGGTCTGATGATTGAGTCAGGAGTTGTGTAGTAGAACTCCTCAATGGTTATTTGTATATCCCTCGAGTGTGGGCTCATTTGTTTTTTTTTTGTTTTATGAGTCATTTACGTTGCTCTGATCATGGATCCAAAAGCTACATACCGTAACTTTTCAATGGCTAGTAGCATACCATAATAGTTTAGGCTCATTTGTTTATTTATGAGACTCAATTACACTAAATCAATTACACGAAATGCGATATTTCACTTGTTTGTAATTGATTGCATATATTAATTTATATAAATATCATATATCATTCATCATAAGTACCGACGAGATGTATGCAAGTGCATTACCAACAGGCAACTGAATTCTAGCCAGCGCTTTTTTATCATTTCGACCTTTACTTTTTTTAAGTATGCTATCCCTTTCACACCTACGAAAAGCGAAATCAATAGTAAATGACGGCAGAAAAAAAATACCACTTTTATTGTTGCGCTACATTCTAAGAAAGTTTTGGCATGTATTTCCACTTAAGACAACAATAGGATTACTGACCCAGGAACTGTTTACATAGAATGCGCCCGCCAAGTAATGACATGGTATTTTTTCGAATCTTTTTGTTGTTTAAAATTTGCTAATATTATGACAGGAAAATATAACAAAAGAAAAGTAATAAAATCATTTGCAACACCGCCTGTCACACGTGTTTAGCTTAGCAAGGGTTAAGTATTCTTTTTCTTTGTTATCTCTCCATCTAATAACATTTTGAAGTAAATTTTAAATATCAGAAATTATTTTTAAAAACACTACGTTCTATCTAACTTAGTAATAACTAAGTTACTTTGGTGCCGATGATAGCAGTATGACGTCAAGCTACATACAGAGTGTTTTTATCTAGATTATAGATACCTACCTAATCACACAAAAACTTATTGGCCTCTTTAGTTTGCTGATATTGAAACGAGTTGAGACGGCCAGTACTTATAAATAAAAACATTTATATTATTTGTCATAACAAATGGATATTGTTGGAAACAACAACCAAATTTCGATACTTTATTTCTATTAACCGTAAATATAACCGAAGAATTTATTATTGTTTCGCTCGAGCAAAGTTGCCATGGAATCTATACAGCCGTATTTGCAGAAACTTCCTTTTCTGATTGTAAAAATGATAAAAATTAGCTCCTACTTACAGCAACAACATTTAACAGCAAGCAATGCAGAGAAACATTTGAAAACAAAAAAGCACTTCAATGTAAAGGACTCTTAAAAAAAACCAAATGAGTCCACTCGAGGGGTATATAAATAGCCATTGAGGAGTTCCACTGTCCAACTCCTGACTCCATCATCAGACCATCCTCACCAAGTTCAATGTATAGGCCTAATAAAAACAAACCAAATGAGCCCACACTCAAGGGGTATACAAGTAGCCATTGAGGAGTTCCACCTATCCAACTCCTGACTCCATCATCAGACCATCCTCACCAAGTGTAATGTAGAGCACTCATAAATACAAACCAAATTAGCCCACACTCGAGGGGTATACAAATAGCCATTGACGAGTTCCACTATCCAACTCCTGACTCCATCATCAGACCATCCTCACCAAGTTCAATGTATAGGACTCATAAAAACAAACCAAATGAGCCCACACTCGAGGGGTATACGAATAGCCATTGAGGAGTTCCATTATCTAACTCCTGACTCCATCATCAGACCATCTTCACCACGTGTAATGTTTAGGACTCATAAAAACAAACCAAATGAGCCCACTCTCGAGGGGTTTACAAATAGCCATTGAGGAGTTCCACTATCCAACTCCTGACTCCATCATCAGACCGTCCTCAACAAGTTCAATGTATAGGACTCATAAAAACAAACCAAATGAGCCTACACTCGAGGGGTATACAAATAGCCATTGAGGAGTTCCACTATCTAACTCCTGACTCCATCATCAGACCATTGTCACCAAGGATGGTGTATAAGACTCCTAAAAACAAACCAAATGAGCCCACACTCGAAGAGTATTTGAATGGCCGTTTGATGAGTTCCACTATCCAACTCCTGACTCCAATACTCCATTAGCACTTCTATCTAGTACCTTACCTAACATGTAATCCATATTTGCCCCGTACCGAACCAGACTTCATTTTTATTCGTGAAATATTATTTAAAATAAAAAATCATGAATAAATTTATTTGAATAAGAATTATTCCCGACCAAAATTATTTGAATAATTTTGGCGGGAATAAAATCGCCATGATTTTATTCTTACGAATTCTTATTCAAATAATGATTTTATTCTTGAATGCCCAACACTACCTCCAAGTAGCTCGATTTTTTTAATACATCTAATTATTATATTTATTTTCGTTAGCAGCGTTATTGCTTAGTACAAAATTACTTTATAATATACCAGTTAGAAGAGGCAACGAGAGATGCATACCGAACGGTTGTAACAAAGAATATGAATACTAAAACTTACTCATATACACTACCGCTCATAATTATTTAGGCACCCATACCTTTTTCCATATATCTGTATACAAAAATGACTTTCGGTATGCTTAGTATAAGTATTAAGCAAAACAATCGAATACTATTCGATCACGATAAACGAGCATACTACTGGCGATCGGTTTTGTGAAAACATGCGAGTATGTTTTAGAACGAAACTTTCGATTCGATTTGCGTTTAGTCGCAACGTTTTTAGTATACGTTTGTTTTGGATGTTGGCTGCTTAGGATCGATACGCGATGTAATTACGAAGTACCATTCATTTAGACGTATTAAGCTCGTGAGAGCACTACATAATTCGTTCGGGTTATATCTGTTATCATGTTGTTTCATGTCTAAGTGCAAGAGGGAAAAGGATGTAAGATTTCAAGCACCTGACTTATTAATTTTAGCCGCTTGGGTAGTGTTACTCTACACCATTGAATGATATAACAAGCAAACATGCAGACGAACTGAATACCTTAAGGAATTAAAATGACATATGTATGTTTCAAAGTTGTTTTATTTAATTTTGAGAATAACATATTTTGTTGATATTGAAACTGGGGCCTACACCAGTTCTTGGGATGAGGTAGTGGACCCCGGGCACTTAATAATCTGGGGAGCCGGAAAGCCAGGAATCACCACCAAAAAAGGTGTCATTAACCATGGATGCTGTGGGCTGCGGGTAACCAGAATTTCCTAAAATTAAAAATCAGTACTCAGTAAAATTTACTACCAAAATGAATCCTAAATCCATTATATCAACTTGCACCTCCAAAGTTTGGGTTAACATTCAGAATTCTGTATTCTATATACCAAAACTAAAAAACATTGGTATCATTAATTTTGAGTTGGATCTAAATACAATACCTATAAGTTTGTTAGGATTCTGTGTATTTTTGTGTGTTGTGCCTATGGGTTTAAGTGGATTCATGTAGTTTAGTTTGCATTTTTTAGCTTAATTTAAGTATAGCATAGTTGATGGTAAACATAATAATTATAAATTTGATTTTATTAAAGAACAGGGACATATAATTAATGATATTCCGTCCTGATTAAAGGACAATTTCATTCTGGTTTAAAAAATATATAAAATTCTATCATCTAATAATATGGTTTTACATGGATTTGTTCTTCTTTGTAATCCTTACCATTTGAACATTTAATTAATGGTAATATTTTGTACAGTAAAAAGGTGTTCTATTTCCAGTGATGTTGTAAATATTTTAAAGTGGTTGCCATCCACACATCCTACAATGCCTGGTATACCATACTATAAAATCTGAAAAATAAAATGTGTATCAACACGCATAACAAAAAATATGCCTTTGACATTTGTATTTTTACCAAGTATAATAAAATAACCTGACAGTAAAAGTTTTTGGAAAAATTATATATTTATTTAACATTCTGGATGAATCAAGGCTTGGGTTACTTCCTCTGGTTGTGAGTAGGTACTGTATAATTTTTGACATACATTTTTCACCACACCTACATACAGGACGCTGATATGATCCACATGCATAGAAAAATAGTGCAGTTAACAAATACAAAATTTTGATATTATATTTAAGTAACTAGGTAACATTGTGAGCATATGACAGACATTGTATGATCGTAATCACAAACCTATTATTGCAAGCTTAGGTACTAGCCGAGTTCCTTTGAATTTGCCAATTCTTGACGATAACGGAATGCTAATAATTCTATGGTTAAGCGGTATTATTACCGAAATTCGACATCACTTAGATCTTTTACAGGATCGGATAGTACCCGTAAAGCTTTACGTTTTCGGCGAAGATGTTAACGTTGATTCTGGGTTTGAGCACTCACAAACATATTCCAAGCAAAGAAATTACGAGCAAATATGTTTTACGCACAATTCTCGCAATAATCCCTATAAAAAACAAATTCCAACTCTGAAATACACCCTCTCACCGGGCTCTCACTAGCCAAACACCAAGTGAGTAACTTAACTAAAAAGTTCACGTTACTAAACGCTGACGAATGTCAAAATAATAACTTATACTCGCATAAACAAAGAAAATACGATTCGATTTTCAAACGCGCTCACTGAGTTTGAAATACGCGCGTTAATCTTATCTTATCTTATCTTATCTTATTTATATGAGGGCCCTTGCGGATGCACTTCGACCCAATGGGATCTTTTGTGCAATTGCCCCCTCCTTTATAGTTGCTCCAAGCTGCTCTCCAACATTTCCACAAACCGGATGATGGAGCTCAGCGGGAGCACTCTGAATTCCTTTGGTTCTGGATAGCCATTACCAAAGTCATTCATTCTTTGTCTGGCAAGGGCGTGACATTCACACAATAGGTGTTCCATTGTCTCGTCATCCTCGCCACACATTCTACAGTCTATGTTGTCTGATAGTCCCATCTTGGTCAAGAGATCCTTGACCCCGAAGTGACCTGTAAACACCCCAGTTATAATTCTAAGTTGCTTTCTGCTGAATTTCCAAAGCTTCTTGGTCCAGCTTGGGTCCACTCCTTCGATGAAGAGCTTTGAGTGCCTTAAGCCCGCCTCAATCCTCCACTCCTGTTGGTGTTTGGCTTTGGCGTAATCCTTTAAGGCCGATGTTATGGTTCTCTGCGAGAGTCCCACAAACGGTTCTGGACCTACAAAATGGCCTGTAGATCCCATTCTTGCCAGTTCATCTGCTTTTTCGTTGCCGATGAACCCCTCGTGCCCTGGTATCCATACTAGTTGCACTTTGTTATGCCTTCCAAGCTTATTCAAAGCTTGTACGCCATTGTAAACTAGTCTAGAGTCCACTCTCGGCGCTGTAAGCGCCTTGAGGGCTGCTTGACTGTCACTGAGTATATAGATAGTCTCTCCTTTAGTTCGTCTGTCTATATTCTCCTGTGCACAGGCAACTATGGCATATGTCTCCGCCTGGAAGACAGTCGCGAATTGCCACTACTTTTATAGTCTTTTGCATAGATGCCTGCTCCCGTACCGGATCCCATTTTTGATCCATCCGTGTACCAGATATTGTCTTCACCACCAGTATCTAGTGATTCCAGACCTTCAGCCCACTCTGCCCTCGAGGGAACTTTTATATTGAAGTTCCTGTGGAACACAAATTTGGGTTGCATGTTGTCGCACCCCATGTTTGTTATTCTGTCTAAGAAACTGTCCGTTTCCATGTTTGTGTGTTTCGTCTTCGGCTTGCTATCGCTCCACAGCCCAAGAAGCCTCAGTCTGTAGAGGGATTTGCGCGCTTCCGACTTAATCACTATATGAAGCGGCGGTAGGTCCAGTAGTACTTCTAGCGCCGCCGTTGGCGTGGTTCGAAACGCCCCTGTTATAGCCATGCATACTGTTCGTTGCACCTTTATTAGGTCATTCCTGCATGTGCTCTTTAAAGTCCTTGGCCACCATACCAGGCTTCCGTACAGTAGAATGGGCCTCACCATGATGGTGTAAATCCATTTCAGTACCTTTGGGTTCAAACCCCATGTTTTGCCATATGCCGATCTACACATCCCAAACACTCTCAGTGCCTTCGTTATGGTGAGATCAGTATGCTTTTTCCAGTTCAGTTCTTTATCCAGTGTGATGCCTAGATATTTCACATCATTGGACAGTTCTAGCACCCTCCCGTACAGTTTTAAAGACTGTATGCCTCGAAGGGTCCTTTTCTTAGTAAATGGTATTACTACAGTTTTGCCTGGATTGATGGACAATTGGTGACAGTTGCACCATTTCTCCACCTTCTTCAGTGCTTCATTCATGATTCCTGATACTGTGCTTGGAAATTTTCCATTAACTAGTATCACTAAATCATCCGCATATCCTACCGTGCGAATAGGACCACTATTGAGTTCTTCCAGGAGTGAGTTCACCACCAGACTCCATAGAGTCGGCGACAGTACCCCACCCTGGGGACACCCCTTTGTGGCCGTGGCTATTATCTCATCTCCTAGAAGAGATGACTTTATTAGTCTGCCGTTTAGCATATTGCCTATCCATTTACATATGGTTGGCTCTATGCCGTGTCCAGCAGCCGCTTCGCTAATAGCTTTATACGTGGTACGATCGAACGCTCCCTCCACGTCTAGGAAAGCCGCCAGGCATAGTTCTTTATTCTCTATAGCCTGTTCAGCTCGGGTTGTTACCAGGTGCAGTGCCGTTTCTGTTGACTTCCCTGGCTGATATGCACATTGTAATTCGTGCAGTGGATGCCTTTTTAAAGGGCCATCCCTTATGTGTCTATCTACCAGTTTCTCTAAAGTTTTTAGGAAGAATGATGATAGACTAATTGGCCTATATGATTTGGCTTCGCTGTAATCCGCCTTGCCTGGTTTGGGTAGGTAGGTTACTTGTACCATCCTCCACACACGCGGTACATGTGCGAAGGCTAAACACGCCCTGTACAATCTACTTAGATGCGGGATTAGTACATTAGCGCCTTCTTGTAGTAGAATGGGGTAGACTCCATCCCGTCGCGTTAATCAGTTAGCAATAAAGGTTTATACTCGCTGTTTTAGTTTCTAATAGTTACCACCAGAGGCGCTGTTCAAGTTACCATACAAAACGTCATCTCAATAGATTAAACGCAAACACGTTCGTTTGTGTTTATGTTTCGAAAAACTTATACTAGAGGTACAGAAATACACTGCCCAGTCAGAGTTCCTTGACAGTTTTGCGTGCATATTGCATTTTTTATTTAGCTGACTTATTCAGCCTTAAATCGGTGCCAGAGACTCCCCTTTTAAAATGGTAGTGTTCTTTTTGCTATGACTTAAATAACTACTAATTGCTGGTTCATAGAAAAGTGTAGTGTGTTTGTATGTTACATCGGACCGCCAACGCCCTACGCTATGTATGGATCGATAATATTAGAACATCATTTCACAACGGGGAAGACAAGTCACATAAGGCCTTGATTACATAATATACATACATCACACGTGCGATACTGCGTATTGGATTGTGGCGTTTCCATAGCCGTCATAAGAATCTTTAGAAGTTAATGTTTATTTTTATCAAAAAACTTACTTCATAGCTTCATAGTCGATGTTCTCATCGGTCGGCTTGACAAAGCAGTATGGTCTTATCGTAGAAGGCACTTGGTTCTCAATCCACTCTTCACTGGCTTCTATGCTGTCCCACATTATCAGGCCTGGGTGAAATTAAAAATGCATTGAAATACTGTTGATACCGACGAAATTGTATCGAGGGATTAAAGGATTTCACAGGAATCAAATAAGATCAACACGTAAAGTCTCGTTCGTGGTCGCTCTTAGCTCGAATCGGGTTAGAACTTACATCGTTCAGGGTCTCGCTAGCCCCATAAAAAACCCATATTTGTGGTACAGTTGGCCTCATAAGTAGCTGGACACTTTGGGACTTTGTCGCTTCCACCCGTTAGAAATTTAGTATGACAGTTCAACATGTTTGAAGCGACAAGGTACAAAGGTGTTAAGCCCCTTGTGAGGCCGACCGTACAGTATTTACGGATTCCAACCTAAGTCAAGTCAAATTGATACTAGCGCGATGCAGAAATGGCATCGGCCGGCACAGAGACATCTAGCGGACAATTGGGTAAGCTACACCGTTTGTGACGTCGTACCTGGGGCTATAATCCTTAGCATAGTAGATCGGGCTGCTCGAAGTCCAGCAGGTAGGCAGTGGTGGGCGGCGCCAGCCAGCCCGTGATAGTCTCTGACTATGCGATTCGTAAGTAGGTCAGACTCCAGTCTTAAAAATGAAGAGTAACAGTAAGCGACCTACCGTAGATAAGCGTCCATACTACTTATAGATTCTACGTGGAACCTTCGTAAGCTCGATGCGGAAATCGCCTCAACCGGCACAGCGACATCTAGCGGACAACTTCGCAAGCAGTGCCGTCATACCTCGGGCTATTATCCTCAGCATGAGCAGATCGGGCCTCACGAAGTCCAGCAGGTAGGCAGTGGTGGGCGGCGCCAGCCAGCCGGCGATGGCCTCGTTGTGGGAGCGCAGGTATATGAGGCCGAGCGCCAGCGTGGCGCCCGGTGACGTCACGTCGAGGTTCACAGTGCTGCCGTCACGGATGGCGTACGAGCTCTGCTTGAACTTGTCACGTTGAGCGCCTGGAATAGCACGTTGATTAACGAGGGGCGTAAGCGGAAAATTGGGAACGAGAGTATATCAGAAGCTTTTGATGACACGAGTCTGCAATATTCTTACGCCCGAGTTCATCACAATGTTTTTCATCACATTTTCGAGGAAGAATTTAATTCCAACACCAATCCAAATTGACGAAATCGACCACTTCACCTCCAATATATACAAACGGAGTAATACGATGCACATAAAATCATAAACAACAAAAAATTAAAACATAGTAAAAAGTAGATAGCGCCACGAATTGGTCCCGACTCAGCATAGTGCCAACCTTACGGTCGACGCTGGTCTTCCGTCGGGGCCAACTGGTGAGATCACGGCGTATAACACACTTAAAAAAGAAAAATAAACAGTAAATAGACCCAAAGAAAAAACGTTAAAATAAAAATAAAAACGAAACTCTTAATCAACAAATATAATATAATAAAGAAATACAAAAAAGCAAAAACAAACGTCAATTTAAAGAAACTAATTTTCATGGGTTCGTGAACGCGACCTTACAAACGTCAGTGCTTGTTTCGCCTACCAGGAGAGGAGCGCACAGCTTCAATATTTCAACCAATCACAAAGCAGTATTTTGGCGGCGCATGGCCAACTTGATTTTGTAGCTTCAATATTTCAAGTGTTCGGTGAGCACGCTCGGCGTCCCGGCCGGCTCTTGCGCACACGAGCCCCGGGCGAGTGTGTGTGTGTGTGTTGTGTACATACCCGGCTGTGTGCGGGGCGCGCGCTCGCCGCCGAGCATGTAGGTGCGCAGCGCGGTGGCGTGCTGCGGCTGCGCGTCTTTTCCTGCGCGAGCGCAAACGAGCCCCAAGGCGAGTCCGGCAGCGAGCGCGTAGCCTTCTCGCTCTGCACACGACTCCGGCTCTGGCCCCGGCGGCTTGCCTGTCACAAACCAGAGCTTCCGTTACCGCGAGTACTTATTCCACTAAACTGGGATGAGGACTAACAAAAACGTCAAAATTGTATGAACTAATCTTGGAATAACTCTTATTTTTTGTTGAATTGACATTTTTTTATGACATAGGAGGCAAACGAGCAGACGAATCGGCTGATGGTAAGCGATTAACGCCGCTCATGGACACTCGCAGCACCAGAGTGATTGTAAGTGCGTTGCTGGCCTTTAAGATGGGAGTAAGCTCTATTCTTCAAGGTTTGAAGGTCGTATCGGCCCGGAAATACCGCAGGCGCAGTTCATTCCACAGTTTAGTTGTGCGAGGCAGGAAATTTATGGAGAAACGCACAGTTGAGAACTGCCAACCAATTAAAGTGGCGAGGACGGTAATGTTGACGCGTTGGGCGATGGCAGAAACAAGCGGCAGGTATTAATTCGAACAATTCCTCGGAGCACTCCCCGTAATACATGCGGTAGAAAATGCAGAGCGAGGCTACATTTCTACGCAGCGCCAAGGAGTCAAGTCGATCCGAAATACGCTGCAGCCGACTTCGAGTCGCTCGCCGCAGGTTGTAGTCTAGAGGGAGAAGCTGGTACTGTGGTACCCGTGCCCACAGATGAGAACAGTATTCCATATGTGCACGGACCTGCCTTATAAAGCCGTAGGCGAAGCACACCGAGCTTTTTCAAGGCTAATTTGGCCTTACCCTCTAAATCAGGGGTTCCCAAAGTGGTCCAGGTGGACCCCCAGGGGTCCACAGGAGACTCGACGGGGGTCTACGTTGGCGTGTCAAAAAAATTGGGGCTTTGGGAATATGGTAGAAATGTGGTGTAGGGGGTCTACCGGAACCAGTAAACGTTTGAAAGTGGTCTATAAGTAAAAAAAAGTTTGGGAACCCCTGCTCTAAATGACCGCGGAACTGGACTTGACTCGAGATGTCGACACCGAGGATTTCAATATTGGCTGTGGCAGTTAGGGAAGTCCTCTCAAAGCGAGGTGATGCGACAAACGCAAGCTTTTTTGCAGTAAACGCGGAAGCCTGCGTCTTTGTAAGGATAAAACGGACCAGATTAAGTCGACCCCATTCTGAAGCTCATCCAGGCAAGTCTCAATTTCAGGCACAAGTTTATTTCGGCTCTCAGTGACGTTTTTCCGAGAAATATTGGCGCGGCCGGTGTAAGAGGCATCACACGTACTATCATCCGCATAACAAAACAACAAATAAAATGTTGAAAACATAAAATACATTCCGACATTTCGAGCCCACGATTTAATGGATTTAATCCTTGCAATGTAATAAACATCAGGGTGCGCTTTGATAATGATAAGCCGTAATTCAAGCAAAGCCCTCCAATATTCCAGGCTGCGTGTCTAATAGGAATGATAGCTAATGAAAGTAATAACAGCAACTTTCAATGAAACATCAATAACGCTCTGTTAGTATGAAGTTTGTACCGAAATACAAAAAAGTGACGTCACACAGCGTTTAATTTTTCACCTATTAAGTTGAAACGTTATATGTTGCGAGTATTTTCACGAGTTTTGCTTATTGGTAACGTAATAATTTATTTTTACAGGTATCATAAGAATAAGAACCGTTTATTCGTGACCAACAGACGAACTCACAACAACATAACATCATAGTACACAAATATATTGTATTGTCACGAAACGGTCCCATCTCAGCATAATGCGGGCATTGCTGCCAGCGCTGGTCTTCCGATGGGACGGTCGAGTGAATTCACGGTAGGCAACAAGTTGGTTTTGCACCAAAAAAAATCTGGCATGGGTGACGATCGGAGCGTACTCGGGCCGTCCAACTGGTTGAAGCCTAGGTACCGATGGGGCGACGAAGTATACGGACTTAACTGAGATTCAAGTTGTCGTCGACTGGACGGAAACAGCCATGGACAGGGAAGCCTGGCGGTCTTTGTTGTCGGAGGCCAAGGACCCCTTCGGGTCGTTGCGCCACAAGTACGGTATCAACCTACATATTTCTAGTCAGAATGGGATACCAAAATTCTTGTTACAAATTGTATATTGTTGTATATTACCTTGGTTCGTAGCGTACGTGCAAAACGTTAAAATGCAATGACATGCAGATTGGATAAATGCTCGTTTCTATAAGAAGAATCCATGATAATTTATTATTCCCCTAAAAAATTGATTCCTATCTTATATTAAATACGTATCAATTTCCATTAGCAGCACTTGTGCTAAATGCGCGTGTTGAGTTCCTTGGTACACAAGTCCTAATCCAAGCAAACCTGACACTAATATTCCATACTATTTTACGTTTTCCTAGAACTCGATACGGAACCCTAAATTTGATGTACGATGGTGCTAAAATATACAATAATCTCATATCAAATATCAAATTATTTAATAGTTTTAAAAGCAAATTAAAATCACATGTAATAAATAATATCATATAACAAATAATGGTAAAAAGTATCGTTTAATCTAAAACCTACTACATAAACTTAAATAATTAATATAAATAAAAGCAAAAAAATACATTGCCCTGATATCTTCTAAATAACATGCATGAAGATATGTTTAGAAATCCCTAGTTATACTAATGTGTATACATATATGTATATATTATATACATGACGTGAGAACAAAATTGTATAGTTTAAATACGTCCAGAAATGTATAAAAATAATGTCCCTACAATTAATGTCACTACGGTAACCAAAACTTAACTATGGCTTAAAAGTCTCGTTTAACTGGCCCTGTAAACAAGTTTTTATTTATGTTATGAGTCGCGTACGAAAATATACCCTCTGTTTTAAACATTACTTACCATCAAAATCTAAACCTTATGTCAGAACGATATGGTATATTCTTAATATTATTTTTTCTATTTTAAATTGTAAGTTCATAATACACAGTAAAGATACCTGTTTGTTGAAAAATTGTCTCAAATGCTTGCTTATTGCCGTACACTGTAAGATAGTTTTAGATAAATTAACTATTTATAAGTTGTCTTATAAGTGAGATTTTCGGTAATTTCTTAAGACAATAAAGTTTCTTTAAACCGAAACCGAAATTTAACTCATATTTTCCTAAAAAAATGATTCCTACCACCACCATATCAGCCGAAGGGTAGACATATGCCTCCCCCAATTGCATGGGGGGTAAATGCCATAATCGCCATGCTTCGCATGCGGGTTGGCGATCGCACTATCGCCACCGCACTTCAGGGATGCTCTGAGGGATGGGGGAAATTGTTTCCTACCACCACTACCACCATATCAGCCCTAGGACGTCCACTGCTGGACATAGGCCTCCCCCAATTTCATGGGGGGTAAATGCCATAATCGCCACGCTTGGCATGCGGATTGGCGATCGCAGTATCTCCACCGCACTCAAGGAATGCTGCTGCCCATTCCCCGGTGGTCTTGGTCGTAGTTTTAGGACATACCCGGGTCCCAAAATTGTTTCCTACCTACAATACAAAACGGGCACCAAAACAGACCCTACTAATTTTCGACCTATTTCTATACTCCCAGCAATAAGTAAAATTTTTGAAAAAATTATCTTGAACCAAATGTTATCACACTTCAACTTGAATAATCTTTTACATGCAAATCAGTTCGGATTCACCAAAGGCCGATCAACAACCGATGCTGGTGTTGAACTACTAAGAACCATTTTTGATGCTTGGGAAAAGTCTATGGATGCAATTGGCGTTTTTTGCGATCTGTCAAAGGCCTTTGACTGCGTAAACCATGACACTCTTATCTTGAAACTTAGCCACTATGGGGTAAAACATCGTGCACTAGATCTTATAAAATCTTACCTATCCAATAGAACCCAACACGTGGAAATAAATAGGATACAATCTACGGGGTCTAATATTTCAATGGGAGTCCCACAAGGCTCAATACTTGGTCCATTTCTATTCTTGGCCTATATTAACGATTTGCCTTATCACGTGCAGAACAAACACGATATTGTGCTATTTGCTGATGACACATCGTTAATATTTAAACTTGGCAGAAAGGAAACCAATTTAGATAAAGTAAATGCAGCACTGGACTCTGTTGCAGGGTGGTTCACTGCTAACAATTTACTTTTAAATAATAAGAAAACAAAATGTATTAAATTCAGTCTCTCAAAAGTCAATACCAGTAAGAACGAGCAGGTTAAACTTAATGGTGAGCTCCTTGAATTTGCCCATAGCACAGTTTTTCTTGGTATTACACTGGATCATAAATTGCAATGGGGATCGCATATTTCCTCGTTAGGAAATAGGCTTAGTTCGGCAGCGTATGCAGTCAAAAGAATAAGGCAACTCACCGATATTGAGACAGCTAGGCTTGTATATTTTTCTTACTTTCACAGCATAATGACCTATGGTATCTTGCTTTGGGGTAAAGCCGCTGATATCCAGGTTATATTTATTTTACAAAAAAGAGCGATTCGCGCTATTTACCAATTAGGATCTCGCACTTCATTAAGAGAAAAATTCAAGCAAATCAACATCCTCACATTTGCTTCTCAATATATTTTTGAAATTGTTATGTATGTAAAACGAAATCTACATTTATTTAAACTAAATAGTGACTGTCACTCACTTAATACTAGAAATAAGGATAAACTTGCCGTGCCTCGTTATCGCCTGCAAAAAGTGAGCTCGTCTTTTATGGGCAATTGTGTACGTTTTTATAACAAACTTCCCAAAAATGTACAAGGTTTGTCACTGAATAAGTTTAAGTTGTTTGTGAAAAGCCATTTAGTACGCAAGGCCTACTACACAATAAACGATTTTATAAATGACAGAGACGCCTTTAAATGACTAAATGTTTTTATTAGTTTTATAAGCAATTGACATCTTGTATTCGTTCTTAATTTTATTATTTTGATTTGTGTTGTTATTCATTTTAGGTATTTCTATTGACATGATTTTAATATTTTTTTTCTTTTTTTTTTTTTTTTTTTTTTTACTTTTACTTTATTCTTATATTTTGACATGCTTTGTTGGTTTTTTACAATTATTTGTTATTACTTTTTTTATTTTATTTGCCGTGTATTTGATTATTTCATGTGTGTGTTGACTTTTCGAAAGTGCTGTATAATGCCTATTTGGAAATAAATAAATAAACTATAAAACTATAAACTATAAACTATAAATAAAATACGTACCGATTTCCATTAGCAGCACTTGTGCTAAGTGCGCGTGTTGAGTTCCTTGGTACACAAGTCCTAATCCAAGCAAAGCTGACACCAGTATACCGTGCTGTATGTCCAATTCGACGTGAGTTGGAGGCAGCAAGGCTTCTAGGTGTATGCTCATCATCTTAGTAGCTTGGAGGTCCATAGTACCTGCGGATAGGATATGAAGTATTGATACCCGTAGTAGCCAATGACAGGCCCGCTTCTGTACATAAATAATCCAAAAGTATTTAGTGTTTTCGACTGTGCTGAAGCCTTGTTTATTGCTAAAAGAAAGTAATTTACAAAAGAAAGGCGTGGATTGAACTATCTACTACTATTTTTTTGTCGGCCTGTTTAGCCTAGTTGGTAGTGCCACTGCCTCCGAAGCTAGAGGTCCCGGGTTCGATTCCCGGTAAGGGCATTTGTTTCTGTGGTGAGGAGAGACATTTGTTCCTGAGACTTGGATGTTTTTCTATGTATTTATGTATATATCTATTAAATATGTCGTCGTCTGGTACCTATAACACAAGCCTTATTGAGCTTACTGTGGGACTAGTTCGATGTGTGTAAAAAATTGTCCCAATATATTTATTTATTATTTATTATTATTTACTACTACTATCAGCCGAAGGACATCCACTGATGGACATAGGCCTCCATCAATTTCATGGGGGGTAAATGCCATAATCGCCACGCTTGCATGCGTGTTGGCGATCGCAGTATCTCCACCGCACTCCAGAAATGCTGCTGCCCCTCCCCCGGTGGTGTTGATCTATCTATATCTATAAAAATCAATTGCTGAAAAGTTATGTATGGACGCATCAGAACGGCTGCACCTATTTTATGAAACAATTACTATGGTAAGTGAAAATTCGAGTGGAAATTTCCATATAAAAAAGGTGAATGAGGGATATATTCAATAATATTGTGCCGTTTTTTTTTTTTTTAGTATTACTATCCAAATCTTTTGACTACAATTTGTTTGAACTAAACGATTGTAATATATTTTAAATTGCAACAAACTGGCAACTGTACAGTCTTCTCGAAGAGCTCACGGTTCGAAAATAAATGCCACACGATTATTATTATTTATGTTTTTGATTCGCCCGCAGGTAGTTAGCTTAATGCAACAGTCTTATCTCTCTAGATCTCTTCTAGATTACCTCTGGGCTTTGGGCACCAGATGAAAATGATAATAGCGACGACTTACCTCTATATGTAGCTGCGATGCCAAGAAGAAGTCCCACACTTATCATTTCGTTGCAGCGCACCAGGTATTCGTACATGTTCATAAAAGGCATGTCTTTCAAGTGCCCGTTCAGACCTAAAGCCATTAGGAAACCTGCATGTTCCGTTGACATGTCTTGAGTGCCCTGTCAAGGAGTATTATTTAAATATATATAGGGTGGTTTTCGATAAACTGTACATATTAAAAAGGGCGAAATATCACTATCAGCCAATGTTATCAGTAAAACTATTTTCAATATTTTTTTTTATTAAGTAGTAGACTAAAATTCAAAAGTAACGGCTCAATTAGGTGTACTATCCAAAATATTGCTAAAAAGTTTTTTTTTTCATATTTTTTTTTCAGATTTGGTAACTTTGGTCAGTGTTTCAAGAGGTGATGCAAAATATTAAAGAAGAAATTAACAGATATTGTGTTAAATACAAAGAACGGCTTCACAAGCACACAAACGAACTCGTCAGGGAGCTGATTTAAAGTCAATGACATCATGACAAGGCTTTAAAGATGGCAGATACTGCAGCCAGACCAGAGATACGTAGAGTAAATGGTGAACTCTTTTGAAATTAAGAGGGAGTGTTCGATGGAATACCTCTTGATGCACTGACAAACGAACCACTAAAAACATAAATTAAAATGAAAGCGGTAAATTAAGGTAACCACGACCCACCCTCGGCTTATTGTAGACGACCCAACTGGAATCAATACTAGTCCCAGTCATAGGCACCAGCGCCAGCCCCGCGGCCACCCCGTTATGGAAGTTGGGCCACAGAAGGGTGTGCGGGCCCGGCTCGGCGCCCGCGATGGTGGCGGCGCGCGGCGGCGGCGCGCGGCCCGCCACGCACAGCGGCGGCAGCGACAGCGGCTCCGTCGGCGCGCACGGCAGGCTGCGCAGGGTTAACATGCCCCTGGAACCAGCGAAAGAGTTAACCCACAAAAAAATTTTTTTCTTCGACATACTTCTGCTATGGGCCACGTAAGAAGACTCCAAAGTCACCCAAAGGGCAATGGAGAGGGCTATGGACGCGATCGCGTCAGAAATGAGGTTATCCGCAGGAGAACCAAAGTAGCCCTCCGAATCGGTAAACTTAAGTGGCAGTGGGCGGGGCACATTGCACGTAGAATCGATGACCGTCGGGAAGTCGGGACGGCGCGGTTCTCGAGTGGCGACCAAATACTAGAAGGCGCAGCGTGGGTAGACCCCCCACGAGGTGGACTGATGACCTTAACCGGTCGCGGGAGTCCGCTGGATGTGGATGGCGTAGGACCGGTCATTGTGCCAGTCTTTGGGGGAGGCCCATGTCCAGCAGTGGACGTCCCTCGGCTGAATATGATGATGATGTTGAAGGCCTCTTACCCCGAAAGGGTAAACAGCGAACTCACCTAGCCACGGGCAACGCCATAGTCCTAGTACTGATGGCGAATAGATGCTTCTCCTGTTCCTCAATGAAGTCGTGGTCGGACACCTCAGGCCGCTGCGTCAGGTCGATGGTCACCGGGATCGCAGACTGCAGGAGGTTGAACACTTCCGCCATTCTGCACAAATTTTACAAGTTTTTAACGATCTTTTTCACGAACCAAATTATTTTGTTTTATTTTTATTTGTGTTATTTTAACGTGGAAATTATCACGGTATCTTTTTCAGTTACTTCATACAGAGAACAAATACATAGAAAAACCGGCCAAGTGCGTGTCGGGTCACGCACAAAAAAGGGTTCCGTACCGACACCTCCTGATCTACATTTAAAACCACTATACAAATACATTTCATAATCATTTTTCGTAATTTCACATCATATTTCTATAGGTTCATAAGATACACCCAGGGCCGTAGCTACGGGGGGGGGGGGGGACATTAGGGGGCAATGCCCTACCTTAAAATAATCATTGCCCTACCTTAAGGAATACCATCGACTATGACATTAAACTAGTCAACTGTTTGTTCATAGTTTGATATGATTTAAAAAATATATTACCAATAGCGAGCGACATCTAAACAACTTCGAATTAAACAAGGAATCATAATGTATTTATCTTTTATCTAAAAATTTAAAAAAAGAAACTGACTGACTGACATATCAACGCACAGTCCAAACTGCTGGTTCTAGAGATTCCACATTCGACACAATACGTTCCTTATAAGGTCTAGGGGTGCATTAAGAAAGGATTTTTCAAACTTTCACCCGCTATGGGGGTGAAACGGGGGTCCTAAATTTGTATGAGGAAACAAGATTAGTTACACTATTTTTATTAAAAACTTCACAGGAGTACTCCTAACGATAAAAGAGTAAACACGTGTTTTAGGTTTTTTAAAGAATTCAACCCCTGAAAGGGGGATATGTGGTGAAAAGTTTCAAAATCAATATGGGTATTGTTTCTATGGTTTATTGGGTCGCTGATTACGAAAACAACAACAATTTTAAAATCCAACGTGGCGGACGTTAAATACCATCTCCCCTGTTGGGGTGAGATGGTGTTGAAATGTCTAAATAACAATATTGGTGTCGTTTTTATGGTTTTTTGGGTCGTTACTTACGAAATAGCATCGATTTTGAAATTTAATAATGTGGACATGAAAATTCTTGAAAGTAAGTATGCCAAATTACAATTCAATTGGTCCAGTAGTCGGAGCAAATCGGTTGTAACAGACGGATTGACAGACAGCCACACGTGATCCTATAAGGGTTCTATTTTTGCTTTTGAGGTATGGAACGAGTTTTCTTATGCTAGGTCTATATACACGAGAAGTTTATAACTAAACTTTAAACACCTTTTCCACCCCTTAAGAGGCCGAATTTTCCAAAACGCTGAAAGTGTTTTCTTATACTTTAATCTCACTTTAATGCTAGGCCTATAGAGGAAGTTTAAAGTTTCTCTTTTAAAACATATATGCACCCAAACAAAGTTGTACTTAACCCCTTTATCACTCTTTCAGAAGGCGAATTTTCGAAAATGCTGAACTCATTTTTCTTCATTTTAATGCTTTTGCTTAGTGTATATATTAGAGAAGTTTCAATCTGTTTCTCATTTAACCCCCGAAGGGAATGAATTTGAAATAAATTATAGCCTGTGTATTATTTTGATTTCTATAACCAACAATAGGTACTGGAAAGTTTCATAGAGAAGTCAGTTCAGTTATTTTACGATTAAGAAGAACAAACGTCCAAACATCGGTACAATCTTTCGTTTATAATATTATATTAGGATTAGGATACTATAAAATAAAATATAGATACTTTCTAAATTTTTTGCATTACGTTCGATATTAGGATAAAACGAGTCGTTTGGCGTATATTTTATAAAAAGTCATTAGAAATTTCCTGTCAGGAAGAGCTCAAACTTGGTGTGTGTGTTGAGCTTTATTTTACGAAACAACTGGCTGTAATGAAATGGAGTGGTATATTTTTGGAATCAGCTTACGGCGTCCTTTCATTTGATATACGCCCTACATTACTCGATAGGTTTTTGAAGAAAATAATTATTTTTTATACAAAAAATTGATGTCATTACTGGAAAATGCACCGCGTGGTGGATATCCACCCAAGTTTAAAATATTTACCAAGAATCCTTCTAAAGTTACCTGATAAAAATAAACCATATGAGAATATTCCTAAAAGACTGCAGTGAAATCCAAGATTAAAAAACGTATTTTCTTTTCACCCTGTTGATACAAGTGTTTTTTTTACGGCCCTGGATACACCATCACACCAAATTTCATAATTGTAGTGACCAGTCTCCGAGTAAATCGGCTGTGATATACGGACGGACGGACATGACGAATCTTTTTCGTAAAAAATAAAAGTAAAATCACTATTCTGATATTCTTTTCCATAGGGTTGAGGAAACTGAATGAACCATTCCGAGTCCAAGTGACGAACATTGTTTCTTCAACTGACTTAAATCGCTTCGGTTTGGTTCCGTCGTTTTATTAAAAAAAATGTCAACCCAAACTAAGAGGCAAAGGTAAATAATAACGAGAATAAAGAAGGGAAGTTTTTATTAATAATTCAAGGCTACACAGAGTATAGTCAGCATCAATAGTAGCTAAGCATATGAAACGATCGCATACATTTTCGAAAAATAGGTAAAATATACAGCTTGCAAAAATTTATTTATTTATGATATGGAGAACCAACAGCTTTTACAGCACAATAACATTTTAACATTTATGTAAACAGATAGCCAGTTATAGGATCAATATACTTTCATTTTTATTCGAATAACTGTGTGGTTTAGAATCACGATAAGAAAATTTAACAGTAATATAAAAAACACAAAAAAAAAAACAAAAGAGAAAACACAAAAATTCGGAAAAGAATATAAACAAGTCCTCATTCTCATACAATTTTGCCGAGACTCACATCACGTTGAAATTTGGAGAGATATGGCTCGAATTAAAATGTAAACATTTATAATCATTCATATTAAGAGTCTTAAGGGAAATTAATAAGCAACCTAGACCAGCTAAGTATAATTTATAGTACTTCCACCAGATAACTGTAAAACTTCTTTCTTTACGGTTTACGGTTTAAGATTCTTTATTTCTCATTAAGAATTTACATTCACTTACATGAGAAACTTATTTTCAATTTCAATTTTATTCATTTTTCAAGTAGGCCTTATAAAACAGCACTTTTGAAAAGTCAATACACACATAAAACAATTGAAAAAACGATACACACATACAACAACAAAAAAAAAACTAATCATTACACAAAACAAATAATTTTATTTATTTATTTATTAGATACAATGTCATTTACAGCCTACACCAAACATGACAAAGAAATATAATTTAATACACTGGTCTAACATTTAAAACAGTGTTAATTATAAGGTAGTCAATACTTAAAAACTACATTTTAATGATGGATGTGGGGGCCACAATAGCCTCCAGGTAGCGCGCGGCCGTGGCTAAGAATCTCGGCTCAGGAGCCGAAAAGAGGTCTAGGGATTGGTCTTGATCCAGGATATTATTGAGTAACCGTAGAGCGCGGTTGAGAGGCGAGTTACAAATAGATCTAGTACTCGCGCTCGGGAGACTAAACAGTGGCAATTTTCTTTTACGGAGATTATGCCTTGTCACTGGAGGAACATTTAATGATACCTGTGATAATAGGTAGCAGTTGGTCAAATTTCCTCTCATTAAGCGAAGAAAGAAGCGTACTAAGGTCAGGCTCCGCCGAGCCTCTAGCGCCGTATAGCCCACCTATATACATACCAATAATACATGTCTATGTCATGAAAAATACCCATAATTAATAAATAATAACAACACAAATGAAAACAATAAAATTAAGTACAAATCGTACGAGTAGAATATATTTCAATTGATATGCAAATTGATTATAGAACTAAAACTAACAGGTCAATAATTAATTATTATGCTACCACAGGAATTAGAGCAATTCAGTCCCATGCGTTTTTATCACTAAGGTAATCCTTGGTGCTGTAATAAGCTTTAGAAATTAGCTTAAGTTTGACCTGTTTTTTAAATGTATTGACTGGAAGTTCTGTCATACTGCTTGGGAGTTTGTTATAAAAGCGTATAAAATTTCCTTTAAAGGAGTTTCTAATTTTATGTAACCGCGTAGGTGGCATTGCAAGTTTGTTTTTATTTCTTGTATTAATGCTATGAATGTCACAATTTCTCTTAAAACTATTGATATTTTTATAAACATACACAATATTTTCATAAATGTATTGACAATACATTGTCAATACATTAATTTCCTTGAACTTATTCCTTAGCGACTCCCTAGAACTCATTTTATAAGTAAATTGCACGTATGGCACGCTTCTGCAGTACAAAAATGACATTTATGTCAGCAGCACTACCCCATAGTAAGATACCATAGGTCATTACACTATGAAAATAGCCAAAATACACCAATGTAGCTGTCTTCTCGTCTGTTCGTAGACGGATTTTCCATACTGCAAAAGTTGCCGAACTGAGCTTATTTGCAAGATCATTTATGTGAGGACCCCATTGTAACTTCGAGACTAAAGTTAAACCTAAGAATACTACACTACTATCCAGTTCCAGTTTCTCGTCTTTAATATAGACAGTTGTTTGTGTTGTTTTCACATTAGTAGTGACGAACTTGATACCTTTTGTTTTTTTTTCATTTAGTAATAAGTTATTGGCGTTGAACCAGTGTACCACGTTTGATATAGCATTGCTTAATTGCTTATGTGATTTTTGGTATCTAAGTGTCGTTTAACTTTGAAGATTAAAGAGGTGTCATCAGCAAACAATACTATATCATTGCGGTCATGCACTAAGTGGGGTAGGTCATTTATGTAAATGAGGAACAGGAAGGGCCCCAAAATGGATCCTTGTGGTACGCCCATCGAGACTAATGATCCGGAGGACTTTTCCCCATTCACGTCTACTCTTTGAATTCTCTGGTTCAAATAAGATTTTAGCAAGTTCAGCGCTATGCCTCTAACCCCATAGTGGTAAAGTTTCCTGAGTAATGTTTCGTGACTAACGCAATCGAACGCCTTTGATAAGTCACAAAAAATACCAATGGCATCTTGTGACTCTTCCCAGGCATCAAAAACGTTTTTAATTAACTCGACCCCGGCGTCGATGGTCGAACGACCGCGAGTAAATCCAAATTACTTTTTGTACCTCAAATCGTTTTTGTTAAAATGTCGTTGTAATTGCAAAAGAATTAATTTTTCAAAAATCTTACTGAAGGTGGGCAGTTCTGAAATGGGTCTAAAGTTAGTGGGATCAGAAGCACTGCTCGTCTTGAAAAGAGGAGTAATGTTGCTGTGTTTCATCAAATCAGGAAACTCCCCACAGTCGACGCAACTGATGAATATGACCACCAAGTCTGCCGTCACCAATTCAATTACTGACTTGACAACATGAACAGAAACCCCCCAAAGGTCATTCGTTTTTTTTACGTTAATGGATCTAAATGCTTTTAATACATCTGAGTTCGTAACGTGCGCAAATTTAAAGTCTACCAAGCATTTTGACAAGTTTTCCTCCAACAGTTTAACGGCAGACGCCGACGATGAATTAAGATTCTTAGTTGTGGAAATTGGTGCATTGGTAAAAAAAGATTCAAATGCATTGGCAACGTCGCTTTTGGAATCAACGATGTTTCCATTTACGTTTAGCTGATATGTGTTGTTTGTCTTTTTTTTTACGGCCAGTTTCATCGTTTGTTATTAACTAAATAAAACATGATAAGTGTGCGAAATGAGTGAGTTAAAACTAAAACATAAAGAGTAATTCAATAAACAGTTAACAAATCTGCCGGTACTCCAAAACAAGGTGATTAGCGCGGTAAGTCTGGTTTGCATTTGCAGTAGGTTCTTTAAACGATGGCTTCAAAATTGTATAATAAATTACCAGAGTCTATCAAAGTTGAACAACTGTCAACATTTAAGATAAAATTATATAATATATTAAAAGAGAAATATGTTATTATAATTTATATGAATTTTTATTTGTCAATTTTACAATGATATTAATGTTTGACATACGTAATACATTATTATTGTTATTTTTAATTTTTGCATGATATCGTTAATTATTATTATTATCAAATTATTGTACGTCGTACGACATGTCACAGAGAACTGACCCATTTGTAAGATCTGTATTGAACTACCTGTGATACACAATAAATGTCATTCTGATTTTGATTCATTCTGATTCTTCTTCATATTCATAAGCTTCAGGTTCTTCATATAGACACTCATGCCCGTAATGACCTTTACTCAAACAATTATAACAGAATCGTTCAGATAGCATTTTCTGTATTCTATTAAAGGCTTCTTGTTTCTTAAGCTGTTCGACCGTCGAGTTACTTGGACTGGGTGCCGTTGCAGCCTCTTCATTATCCGACTGTGTGCTATCTGTTTCTAGTACCCTGTAATGTGCTTCTAGGAAATTATACAAATTCTGTAACGTTGGTAACTCGCCTTTAGGTAGCGCTCTGACTTCTTCTTGCCATTTTTCGTGGGACTCTTTATCTAGCTTGCTGCTTAAAACGTTTGTCAAAATTGGATCCAAAACACTTATACCTGTCCAGTTTCTCAGAACATTCAGTAAGTCTTGCGTTGAATCTAACAGTTCTTTAGCTGATTTGGATCTTGACTGGCTTATGTCCTTATGATTCAGAATTGTGTATAAAATTTTGTTAATTTCCAAATGGTGAAATGTCCAAGTTTTTTTCTCGGAGTCTTCAACAGTACCATTGTTTTCTTTAGATGTTAGAAGGGACTTCAACAGAAAGGATTCTTGTGTAACATTTTGCATGTTGCTCAATGTCGGGTTATCAATTTTATTATAAATCAGTGTACCACAAAGATCTCCTAATGCGTTCTCTTCGGTGTTATTTCCGGACAACTGCGGTATGTTAAGTTTTGGTTGTTTTGCGTCTTCAACGCTAGTATTGTCTGGCTGATTGCCAGCTTTAGGTTTGCTTAATTCATCTAACATATCTATCATCTTCGCTTTCAATGTGATATATTCTTTTTCACCACATGAAAAAACTTCCTTTAGGTAATAATAATAACCCTCCATGTTTATCAAAACGGACGCTAGTTTCACAATTTCAAAATATGCTGTTCTAAATATCTCCCAATGTTGGTCTAAGGTGCTCATCGTAGCTTGTAGATAGCCTCTTGTTTTATGTGAATTGGGTGTATTTATAAAGCCAGCTGCCGCTCTCATTATTAGATCATATGTCTCTGTTAGACATATAGCGTGTTTTTGCCATATTTTATTATTTAAATCATCTGCAAAGCTGCTTCTGATTTTAATATATTCAGTTTCGCCTTGTGAAAATATGTTATCCGTAAAATAATAATGGTTTTGTTTTTCCGTCATTGCAGATAACTTTAAGATATCAAAGTGTGATGTTTTGAATTTATGCCAATATTCATCTAACAGTCTCATCATAGTTTGTACTTTGCCAGACAGATTTGGAACTCCCTTTATTAATTGTAACGTCTTTATTTGTTCTAACACATGAACTTCCATTTTATAATTTATGCAGCTCCGTTCCTCTTGTCGCTTCGGCTCTCGCTTGCTCACCCCCGGGGTGTAGACATAGACGATCGCAGTTGGAACGAAGGAGCGTGTTTTTAATTTTTTAGCCGTCAGAGATAGGTTTTGCACAAACACGAAATATTAATTAAAATAATGAAGTATAACACTAATGTGGTCTTATTTCACTATATAGGTCACTAGTAAACTGACAAATACAAGTCTTGAGTAAAGAATTTGATTTCTTAAACGGTGCACGACTGAAGTCTGCTATTTATTACAATGCATTAATCTGATAACTGCTTGAACGATAATTGATAAGATTATGTTTCATCACATGATGATAACGAGGACGATCCATCCACACTTCTCGGGGAATCCCGTGGCATAGCCGCGGGCACGCGTAACGCACACACGATTTGCGCCCCGGATGTAAAGGCTGCCACACACGATACTAGAAATCGTTACGATCAGGCTGTACCGTTTATACTATACTGTATTGAGAGACTACAGTATGGGGTTTTTCAAGAAAGGAGTGTGTGACACCCCTGGAGTTTCAGGCGCCCTTATGCTCCGGTAACAGCTTACCATCAGGCGCGCCGTACGCTTATTTGCCACCGACGTGGTACAAAAAAAAAACGATAAATCGAAATGTTGAATCAGGCCACACGGACAATTATTTTTTCGATTTTATCCTTCAACTAATCAAATATGACGCCATGATGACGACGTCTCAGAGAAAGGCACAACCTGATGTCGTTTACAATGAGAGTGATAAAGATAAACAGACTGCGAACATAGAACAATGTAACAGATGCGTCATACTAAATGTCATTTAATTCGAGGCTATTGTGAATTACCATCATGCGGGCCATACGCTTGTTTGCCACCGACGTGGTATAAATAACTAACTAAATATGTCGGGGGTCGGCAACGTCCATGTGACACCCCGAAGTTGCAGGTGTCCATGGGCTGCGGTGACCGCTTACTATCAGGCGGACCGTACGCTTGTTTGCCACCGACGTGGTATAAATAACTAACTAAATATGTCGGGGGTCGGCAACGCGCATGTGACACCCCGAAGTTGCAGGTGTCCATGGGCTGCGGTGACCGCTTACTATCAGGCGGACCGTACGCTTGTTTGCCACCGACGTGGTATAAATAACTAACTAAATATGTCGGGGGTCGGCAACGCGCATGTGACACCCCGAAGTTGCAGGTGTCCATGGGCTGCGGTGACCGCTTACCATCATGCGGGCCATACGCTTGTTTGCCACCAACGTGGTATAAAAAAAAAAACTATTTTTATTAATCTTACTTTAATTGTACTAATATGGCTTGTAAAAGGATGTACTACTGTATTTTATACAATCTACTGTAGGTACGAACAGTTAGTAATTACCGTATTGCATTTTATCTTCTACCATTCGCTCTGAGTGCCAACTAATGTTTCAACCCCTTACGTTTCATTATATATTTTTTGTTACCCATAATGACCGAGATAATCAATAAATATGGTGTTAATATTATAGTTAGCGGCGCGGAGTTGGAGCGACACAGGTCCTACCTCGATCGCCGCTCGCTGAGCACTGACTGGCGGCCGCGCACGAGCGCGGTCGGAGAAATCAGTATTATTTAATAATATTTTTTGTGGTTCTTTAATTTCTGGTTAAAAAAAAAGTAATCACAACAATCCCTTAAATATACAATTGTGCATAATTACATATACTTTTCATGTTAATAGCCGATATAAACAAATTGTTACGATTTTTTTAAGGTGCGGATTGGACCCAAGTTGGCGATTTATTTCTATCGAACTAAAATTGCTGAATCGTGTTTTGAATCACAAAAACCCTAGAGAAAGGTCTCAAGACTGTTGAGCATAATTTTTGGAAGCCATATTATCTTCCACAAGCGCGTTATGAATTTTCGAAAAGTCTATTGGCTGACCTCACAGCACCTTAAAGTTCTCACGAGTGCGGTACGAGGGTAAAACTGAAAGTTTCGGGAATAGAAGAAAATATGCAGTATAAGTGAGTTTATTTATTTTTATTGTTTTTCAAAATATTCTCCTTTGTATTTCATGCACTTATGCATGCGTTCAAACCAGTCCATAAAGCACTTTTTGAACTCTGAAGTAGGGGTCGACAAAATGGCTATTTTATAGGCCTCCACTGCTTCTTCTGGCGTCTGAAACCGCTGACCACGCAGTTTGTCCTTGATTCTGGGGAATGTAAAAAAGTCGTTGGGACTTAAGTCAGGGCTATATGGAGGGTGGTCCAATATTTCGACTTTTTCACCGTCCAGGTACTCAGTTGTTGTCCGAGCGGTGTGTGGGCTGGCGTTGTCGTGGTGAAGGATGATGCGACGACTAGGGTTTGTTTTTCGGAGTTCAGCAAAGACGTTCGGCAAACAAACAGTGGTGTACCAATCAGCATTGACTGTTCTACGATCCTCAAGAGCCACAGTAGCTACGTGACCAGATTTAGAGATAAACGTAGCCACCATCTTCTTAGCCGTACTGCGAGAACGAACAACTTTTGTGGGTTTGAGCTCGTCTTCGAAGACCCATACTCGGGATTGGTTTTTAGTTTCAGGCTCATAAGCGTATATCCACGACTCGTCACCTGATACTATGCTAAAAACAGCATTTGAGCGTCCCTTGTTAAATCTTTTCAAAGTTTTGCGGCACCAATTGACACGGACTATTTTCTGCTCGTCAGACAATAGGTGAGGTATCCAACGGGAAAATAACTTTTTCACGCCTAATTCTTCTTTTAAAATAATTTGTATTTGACTCATTCCAATACCCAGGTGCTCTTGAATTTCCCGATATGTCACATGTCGGTCTTCATTTATCAGACGACGCACAACATCGACGTTTTCTTGCGTGACTGCCGATTTTGGTCGACCTTCACGCACTTCGTCGGTGAGGGATACACGGCCACGTTGAAATTCTGAATACCACCTGTATATTGCAGTCTTTGAAGGAGCTTCAATATTAAAAGCAGCAACCATCCGCTCTTCACATTGTTTTTGTGTTAGTCCACTTTTAAAGTCATAATAAATCATAGCTCTGAAATTTTCACGGCACAATTCCATTTTAAGCAGTGACTCGACGACTTCAATAAACAATTGAAACCGAACCATACTTTTTTTTTTTCTAAGTGGCCAGTGTGTTGAGATAAGGAAACTTCAGAGATTATAAAAAGGTATAATACATGTTAAAAATAAATTAATAAGTATTCGATTCCCGCCACTTTCAGTGCAAGCCTCGTAATCAGCAGATTACGTGCATATGTCGAAACTTTAAAGAGCCATATGTACTGTAAAACGTTGTACGATACACGTGCGAACAGGTAATTCGCAACTCGTCCCTTCGGTCGTGTTTCAATTTATCACCACTCGTTGCGAATTTTCTGTTCTCTGCACTTGTATCGTAATATACTATTAGAAAATTCCCTGGTCTATCTTCTTTCTAATAATTATAATAATAATCGTATGGCATTTATTTTCGAAACCGTGACATCTTCGAGAAGACAGTACGGTTGCCAGTTTTTGTTGCACTTTTAGCACCACCCAGGGGTCACGTCACTCTTTCTAATGATGTGATTTAATTCTAAACTAGATGAAAGCCCGGCTTCGCTCGGGAGAAATAAATAGGAAAGAAATAAAGTAAACATTTATTCGTGACAGTTATGCAAACGACGAAAGAAATAGTGTAGTAAAATGTATAAAATAAAAACATTACAACAACGGATTATGATGAAACTTCGTATAGAAATGTAGTCTGTAGTCTGGATTAACATATGGAATAGGGAGTAAAAGATTACGGGCAAAGTATCTTTGCAAGTTAATCCTAAGCATTTTTATAAGGGTAGTATTTAAAGGCACATAAAAAATTTGACACCGTAATCAGTACTGATTTGTATAGCTAAAATACTAATCGTTCATTAAAATTCAGTTCAGATGTGCAATTGTTAAATATTGATGTGCCCGTCAGTATTTTTGGTGCGAAGTCAGAGCTGCTAACGCGAACGAAAACAAATGAAGTTCGTGTATCTCCCTCTCTGTCGAACTTGCAAAATCGAGCGACACAGAGGGAAATACACGATGTTCGTTCGTTTTCGTTTCGCGGTAGCAGCTCTCTATCCTCCGCCAAATTCTATTAAGTGGGGCCCTTTACACTCAATATTATGTGTCAATATTAACGCGATTTTCAAAATTGTATGGGGCTGTTACACGTTTAATATTATCACACAACTGGTGTGTCAATATTATCGTGGTTTTCAAAATCGTATGGATTTTTCTTCAATATTCATTGCACGTGATACGGATCGTGATATGAGTATATCGCGTGATAATAATAACCATGTAACAGGCCCCTATGGATGATGCTTCAATATTCAGTGTTTCGCGTGATAATAATAACAGTTGGTCATATTTTCTCCAATTAATGGAAGCTATTTAACAACTTGTTCCGTTTTGCCAAAGGTATTTCACATTCCGATACGCGCACCATCCAGGAATAGGAGCCGTCAGACCAGAGGGCCTACCGCGATCTGAAAACGAAGTATTTCCCGCTCCGCGCTCGAATATGCAAGTGCGACAGAGAGGCATATATATTTAGTTTTCGGTTGGTAGCACTTTAGTCCGAGCGCGGCGGACGGTCGAAGAAAGTCAAAGGACATTCCGTGTGTTGTCTGTCACAAATATAATTTTTTAACTTCCCATCGACCTATGAACTTGAAATTAGGTGATAATGTTTATTATGTCCAGCAGTGGATGTCTTTCGGCTGATATGGTGGTGGTTGTGGTTTATTATGAAGTATATTTTACCAAAAATATCAATATATTAATAAATCACATTTGTTTTTTAGTTGTACGGAACCCTCAGTGTGCGACTGCGACGCACTTAGCTGGTTTTTATTACATTTTGAATTTTATTTCTCTTATAGTAAAATGCCCTATTCGTTTTAAAGTTGACGCCTGAGGGCCTACCGCGAACCAAAAACGAACTATCTTCCTCTCTGTCGTTCGAATATACATGTGCGAGAGGGAGGCAGATACTTCGTTTTCGGTTCGCGGTAGCGCCTCTAACGTCCGAGCGCGGCGAACGGCATGAGCTGGGGGTCTACTCCGAAATTCAAAATCCTAACTTCGTATGGTGCCGCCCCTTTCACTCTCCTGTCATAGACTATATGAGTGAAAGGGACGGCACCATACGAAGTTTGGATTTCAAATTTCGGAGTAGACCCCCAGTACCACTAAGTTATAAGATAGAGCGAGATAGGGATAGAATTTTGCTAGACGTTTAAAAGCCGTAAGTCACCTAGTAGTTTGTCACAACAAAATAGAGACGCAGCTTTAAGATAGCGGACAGACTCAGCAAACATTCAAGTGGTGTCCTTTACACGATTTATCACAATACTAGGGTGTCAATATTATTGCAGTTTTCAAATTTGTATGAATTCTGCTTCAATATTCACGTGATACTTATCGTGATATGAACGCATCACGTGATAATAATAACCATGTAACAGGCCCCATACATTCGCTTTGAAGGCGGTTGTTGTGACAATCAGCCTAGCTAGCACGATAGATTATACCGTTACGTTTTATGTGACGTTTTAATACATTTCGCTCATATAACGTCATATACCGTCAGGTATAATTTATCGTGCTAGCTAGGCTGATAGGTGTATAGAACGCTTGAAAACTACAAAAACAAAACGCTGCCGATGCGGCTAGCCGAATTCACACAATGGGCGATGATGGCCCATCACCCAGAACGCAGCCCAGCAACCTGGCCAACACACCGGACGCAAACATAGTTTACAATTTCCGAACGTACCCAACCCGACGCTGTCAACCAACGAATTTAATATGGCCGACCTTTTGTCATAAAATTAACACTTTTTAATGCAAAATACGCGACAATCCCAATTTTGCGGATACATATGTTCAACTCGAAATCGTTATTTTTATACGTTCTTCAATTTGAGACAGGTCTCGTTTGGGTCTACCGTACCCCTGCACGAAATTATTAATATAAATAGATGAGCAATTTTGCAAGTACCTGTGATCCCTCGGATAAAGCGGACTCAGCAGCCTAGTGTTGAGATGCTCCATGCCTGTGTCACTTTTGCTGTCTTCGTTCTTGGGTTGTATCTTCAGACGGCGCGCTGTTCAGTATGTGACAGTGCGAGGAACCATCCTCGCAACCGGAGCACGGCGCACACCACGTGACGCGTGCATGGCAGGCGGCGCGCGCGGGCGGCGCGCGGGGAGCGGGGGCCGCGGCCGGCCCTGCCCCGCGCGCACACCAACGCCGGCGGCTATATAAGGACGCGAGCGCCGTATGCGAGTAGTCAGTCTTTGTTTCGACTCCGCAGTGGGAACAAGGGCTGACCAGCCTAGAGCGCGGTGCGGGCGTACCGGATTCGTGCCTAGGTACCTTAGGGACCCCTCTTGGGCCGCGCGTCTCCTCCGCGTAGTTAGCCCCTGAGGTTTTGCCTTCCTTCCTCATCCCGATCACCCCTGACAGTAGCGGCGAGGGCGACCACCGGGTGCGTTCTGCAGGGTTCCCCTGTTCTCCGGAGAACAATCCGCCATCCAGACTTCCTGTAGATATCCCTCGTCGTCGTGACGTCCTACGGGACCTTTGCTATCCGCGTAACGATTCGTAGATATAAGGCTTTATTAATAAAGGGCGTAAAAGACCCATCTTTATTACTTAGTCAATCTGTGTTTGCTCTTCCACCTAATAGAAATTCCCTCAAACCCTGAGCTAGCTAGGAAACCTTCACTACGCCCTTCAGGCGGAAGGATATGTATGGCTCGCCCTCAGCGACAACCATCACAACAGTTTGCAAACTTTAATTCTAAATGTGCAATTTCGCAAGTACCTGTGGTCCCTCGGATAAAGCAGACTCAGCAGCTTAGTGTTGAGATGCTCCATGCCTGTGTCAGTTTCGCTGTCTTCATTCTTGGGCTGTGTTTCTTCTGACGGCGCACTGTTCAGAGAATACGCTGTCTCCTTCTCTAGGACCTCGAGGGCGAGTGCTGTGAAAGAAAATAGAGTTATAACGTGACGATTTCTGAACATGAAGTTTTAAGCCGAGACAATGTTTAAAAGTGCTAGGCTGTATTATTCAAAATAACTAGTAGTTTTAAATAATACAGCCCCTCCTGCGCCAGGTCCTCGCGCATGGCGAGTGCGCATGCGCGCGGCGGCCAGGCGGCCGGGGCGCCTTGTATACTCACACTCCATGTACTCGTGCTTGTGCCTGTGCTCCTGCGCCAGGTCCTCGCGCATGGCGAGTGCGCATGCGCGCGGCGGCCAGGCGGCCGGGGCGCCTTGTATACTCACACTCCATGTACTCGTGCTTGTGCCTGTGCTCCTGCGCCAGGTCCTCGCGCATGGCGAGTGCGCATGCGCGCGGCGGCCAGGCGGCCGGGGCGCCTTGTATACTCACACTCCATGTACTCGTGCTTGTGCCTGTGCTCCTGCGCCAGGTCCTCGCGCATGGCGAGTGCGCATGCGCGCGGCGGCCAGGCGGCCGGGGCGCCTTGTATACTCACACTCCATGTACTCGTGCTTGTGCCTGTGCTCCTGCGCCAGGTCCTCGCGCATGGCGAGTGCGCATGCGCGCGGCGGCCAGGCGGCCGGGGCGCCTTGTATACTCACACTCCATGTACTCGTGCTTGTGCCTGTGCTCCTGCGCCAGGTCCTCGCGCATGGCGAGTGCGCATGCGCGCGGCGGCCAGGCGGCCGGGGCGCCTTGTATACTCACACTCCATGTACTCGTGCTTGTGCCTGTGCTCCTGCGCCAGGTCCTCGCGCATGGCGAGTGCGCATGCGCGCGGCGGCCAGGCGGCCGGGGCGCCTTGTATACTCACACTCCATGTACTCGTGCTTGTGCCTGTGCTCCTGCGCCAGGTCCTCGCGCATGGCGAGTGCGCATGCGCGCGGCGGCCAGGCGGCCGGGGCGCCTTGTATACTCACACTCCATGTACTCGTGCTTGTGCCTGTGCTCCTGCGCCAGGTCCTCGCGCATGGCGAGTGCGCATGCGCGCGGCGGCCAGGCGGCCGGGGCGCCTTGTATACTCACACTCCATGTACTCGTGCTTGTGCCTGTGCTCCTGCGCCAGGTCCTCGCGCATGGCGAGTGCGCATGCGCGCGGCGGCCAGGCGGCCGGGGCGCCTTGTATACTCACACTCCATGTACTCGTGCTTGTGCCTGTGCTCCTGCGCCAGGTCCTCGCGCATGGCGAGTGCGCATGCGCGCGGCGGCCAGGCGGCCGGGGCGCCTTGTATACTCACACTCCATGTACTCGTGCTTGTGCCTGTGCTCCTGCGCCAGGTCCTCGCGCATGGCGAGTGCGCATGCGCGCGGCGGCCAGGCGGCCGGCGGGGATGCCTTGCAGCGCGCGCACGCGCTCATTAGCGCCAGGCCTAGCGCGGGCGGCAGGTTGTCCAAGTCCCGAGGGGTCAGGCCTGCCGACAATATCGACCATTTAGTGGTCATCATCATCGCAAGTCCCCTGCTGTACATAGGCCTCTCCCAAGGCACGCCACAAAGTGCGGTCCTCTGCTTTACGCATCCAGTCGCTTCCCGCCCTCCCACACACGTCGTCTCGCCACCTAGCCGGCGGGCGACCGTCCGAGCGATCGCCGTCCCTAAAATGGCGGCACGTAGTCTGACCTACAGCTCCCAAAGCGCCCAGCGCAAGTGGAGCCATCCAGCACCGACCAGGGTGAGAGAAGCTCAATAACAAATCATTAAACAAGCCACCCAAATTGCTGTAGCATCTCAGAAAACCGTTTCCAAACTACACCAATCTCTAAACTCTAAAAGCAAAGAATATTTCAAGAAAAAATTAGGGAGGTATTCCACTCATCCAATATCTTTGTCCAATATACATTTGATCAAATAAATTAGATGATTTCATCCAACTTGGATGGGACACCGACATTTGATCAAAGATTCTGATGACAGTTAAATCAATATGGCTACGCATGAAAAAAAAACTTGGACAAAGATATTGGATGAGTGGAATGGGCCTCCGTCAAAGAACTTTGATCAAAGATTTGAGAAAGAAATTGGACAAAGATATTGGTTGAGTAGAATACCACCCCATATTAAACTCATCCAATATCTTTGATCAAAGAAATTGGATGATTTCATCAAACTTGGATGGGACCCCGACATTTGATCAAAGATTCCGATGACAGTTAAATCAATATGGCTACGTATGAAAAAAAAAACTTGGACAACGATATTGTATGAGTGGAATGGGCCTCTGTTAAAGAAATTTGATCAAAGATTGGACAAAGATATTGGACGAGTGGAATACCACCCTTAGACATATGTAGTTGTTTCCTTGGATTTTTAGTGCCTGCCTACAACATGATGGTGTCGCTTCAATGGCTGTTCAAACCCAGACGGAGGTTCTACTAGCGCAGAATACCGGATGCCATAACAGTACGAAAGTTACTAAATGTAGCGAAGATGACAAGTTGAGTTGCGCGCGAATTTAAGCGGCTCTTTTTGAGGCATACTCGCTCTGATCGGCGAGGTGCTTGCATTTGCGGACATACATATGCGCGGGGGAGGCAGTGTGCTCGCGGCAAGCCAACATTGTGCGTAAATCAACGCGTAGTCAAATAGGAACCCTTATAGTTTCGCCATGTCTGTCTGTCTGTCCGTCCGCGGCTAAGTTTAGAGACCGTTAGTACCAGAAAGCTGTAATTTGGCATGAATATATGAGTACATATCAATCACGCCAACAAAGTAGTATAATAAAAATAAAACATGATTTTGAACGGAATTTTAATGTATAATAATTTATTTATTTATTTAACTTACAACATAACAGTAATAGGATGATATCACCAAATCGTTGCAAAATGTTCTTCATACGTATTTAATATAGGTTCGTCATAGTCATCAAACATTCATCTAGCTAGCTCCGTCATGCATTTTTGTACTTAAACAGATTTACAGGTAAAATAATCAATGTAAATGAAAAAATTCTATTCAATAAATTAAACATTAATACAATATAATATTTCAATATAATATAATTTAATTTATAAGTAAGTAAATTCTATCTAATACTAGCTAATCTAAGTTAAAACTAAATTCAACTATAGGTTTTTATTATGTACTATATTTGGAAGAGCGATATTATATCTCCTGATACAGGTATTTCTATACCTACTAGGAGACCTCAAACTTACTGTAAATTGAAGACTATTTGCTAAATGAAACAAATCATTTGTATTTGTAAACATTTGTATATAGTTTTTTTATCTATATAATACCAACTTCACTTACATTGTATATACGGGGTGTGGCCTGTAATAGGAGCAATAAATTTAAAGGACGCTTCCTTAATGCATCAGCAGTAACCTCTTGTGTCCAAAAACGAATTATCTTTTTTCAATTGGGAGAAATTTTGATCTTAAGTTATGACCTCCTAGTAATGGATCTTGGCACCCAGAGATTATAGCGCGGCAGTCAATGCTGATTTTGAGGTTGCTTCAAGTTATGATTCATTATCGTTGTTGCATTTTTGGTTTAAAAGGATATTTTTGGGTTTTTTGAATAAATACTTATTAATATCACTCCAGTAGAGTAAAAAAGTACATATAAGCTACTTTAGCGAAAAAAAAAAACAAAAAAAGATTATTGTTTTCAGTTAAAACCATTTGGAAATAATTGCTGGAGAGCTCAATAGTGTACCGTTTAATTTTTTGCTCCTATTAGAGGCCACACCCTGTATATAGATTTATTAAAGGTACCTTTTTCGAGCATGTTGAGACGGCTTGACAGTGGCTAATCGAGGGTGAAATATTGAAGAGAGATGCGAAGGACTTAAATACGCTATACATTTTTCGACCGTAGCGAGGACTGCCTGGTAGTGGGAGTTTCCAGGGTGCGCCTGATAGCGCCGATTGACCGCGAGGGAGAAATATAGAATTCAGAACGAGGCGAGGATTCTAGCCGAAAGTAGCAGTTATACTTAAGTTAAAATACCTTTTTCGACCATAGCGATGACTGCCTGGTAGTGCGTGTTACCGCGGCGGGTGCGTGGAGTGCTGGCGGCCATATTGCTACGATGGGAGATGGTTTGGACGCCACAGTTGCGACCGTTACCGACTATTGAAAGAATCTGCGAAATTTTAAAATGATTACATTTTGTATTGCTGGGAAAGGACTTAGCATTGAGTAAAATCCTATGTTTTAATCCAGCCTACCTGTGTGCCAAATATCAGTGAAATCTGTTTATTTGTTTTCCATAAACTAAAACTCTGAACTTACATATTTATAACAAAATACAAATACAAATAAATTTATTAAATAACTTTTGTACAAATGTTATAACTATAATACTATATAACAGTAAATACCTTAAACTATTTTAATTTACTTTAGTTTTTTTTAGTTTATTATTAATTATTTTAAGCGGTGGAGGGTATGCTGCCATTGGAAATATTAGATTGATAATGTTTTTTAAGGGACCCATTCGTTTATCGTCGATTTTTGACGACTTTTGAGTTGGTATTCCTCCGTCAACGCCAGTGGCCAGTACCTTGAGTGCGCCCGTGCGTTGCACTACCAAAAATTTAACACCGTCAATACCATTGTCATCAATAAAATAATCTCAATTATATGTAATATATTTACATACATAAATACATGTATAGATACTAATTAATTCATTATTTAAATATCATAACTACTAAAGTTGATAAAATTCAATTTATTTTAATATATAGGTAATAGACAGCTAGCTGTAAATGTAAATTTATTACTTATAAATTATAAATAATAAAAAAATAAAAAAATAAGTAGATAATATTTGCATGTTACTTGATATGTAATTGTAAGAATAATGTTACTGAATATTGAAACTGCATGAAATAAAAGGCTATTATTATTATTAAATTACATTTCAAAAAATGCAAAAACCACTACGCTATGTCGTAGTCTTCAAAACTCTTTTTCGCTCAGTCTCAAAAAACCTCTCCGTGCGCTTCGTGGAGCGCACGCACTAGCCAGTACAATTTGTATGAGAATCGCGTTAGAACGCCGGGCGCGTGAGACGGAAGATACTCCGTACAAACTCTATTAACAAATAGGTACAGCAGGAGCGGCGCACGCAGCCCACACGAGGCGGCCGAGTGAATGACTCATGTATTAACCGACCAAGCGAAGTTAACGCTCAAAATATAAAAAAAATCTTGCGCGCCAATTGTCAAGTTGGCGTAGTTGGTTAATAATATGTCGTGCACTTTTCTTCGTCCTTGCAACGTGCCATAATTCGATTCGTGTTTATTGTTTGTTTTTGTAAGGTGAGTGTGACTATCTTTTATGAAGTGACGAACTGAGTGTTTAATGGAATAAATAAGTGCGAACTTGAATGTCGAGATTAATAAAAACAATAATGAAACTGCTGGGCTGGGCCGCCAAAGTCATCTCTTAATTTAAAACAATTTTCCAGGGACCAAAATCGACGGATTGAGGTAATACAAAAAAAAATGTTAGTAGGAAAATGTGGTTGTATTGCAATTTTTGAGTTATATATTAGCGCACCACCAGTTGTCGTAATCAGCAGCCTCCACTGGTCAATGCTGTAGATAAATTGATAGGATAGCCATTTTTCCAAGCTCCAAGCCAAGATCATAAGTAATTCTAATAATACTATTAAAATAAGCAAAGTAAACTAACCGTGCCGTTGCCACGTTGGCAAACAAACCGATATCATGATGAGTTTTAGTAATTCAAACGATTAGATTAGAGTATTATATTTCTTTCTTTGATTAGGTTGAAGTTGTTCTTTTAAAACACTCAAATTGTGTTGTATTGTACTCAAATGTGATTTGTTGACATGAAGTGTACAGGTATAATAAATAAAATATATAAATATTGTGGGACAATCTTACACAAATCGACCTAGTCCCAAACTAAGCAAAGCTTGTACTATGGGTACTACTTATATAGATAAATACATAGAAAACATCCATGACCCAAGAACAAATATCCGTGCTAAATGCTTAAATAATGCCCTGGCCGGGATTCGAACCGGAGTACTAGGTGCCGTATGGGATTTCACCCACATGTAGTCGAATTCCCTGCATGCCGCACCTCGCGGTTTATCAAATCATTTCTGATTCGCACTGCTTCAGTCTGGAATTCTCTTCCGGCGTCTGTATTTCCAGAAGCATATGACCTCGATGTCTTCAAAGTAAGAGTGAATAGGCATCTTCTGGGTGAGCGTGTTCCATCTTAGACTTTATCTTAACTTTCCATCAAGTTAGACTAAGGTCAAACGCAATCCCATTTACAATAAAAAAAAACCCGGGACCTCTAGTTTCGAAGGCAGTGTCACTACCAACTAGGCTAAACAGGCCGTCAAATAAATACGGTATAGTAAAAATTATTATCTAAACAAAAAAACTCACCTCAATCAAATCCTTGGACATATCATTGACATCCGTCAAATAAGGATAATATCCGACATCAACATCCTTCATCATCGAATTGAGATAGCTGAATATGCTCGGCGGTTCGCTAGTGAAGTAATTAGGCTGCGACAACTTCGCGACCACAGCGTCAGTCATTTGAGAATCATCGACGTTGTAATCAATACTGAAATCAGTGGGAAAATCGAGCCAATAGTGATTTACGTAGCTATCCTGCCTCAAGTCCTTTGCGATTTGATATAAGAAGGCAGCTAAAGGTTTCAAATCGCTGAATAGAAGTGTGTTAAGCTTTATTTCTTCGTAAATCAGATGGAAGGCGTATAACAGCTGTACTGTATACGGGAATAGCAGAGCGTTCGTGTTAAATTGCGATTGCTTCTCTTCTCTTGCCGTCTTTTTGCTTCTCCGCTTGTCAGCTGATGGTAATGTCAGGTTTAACATGGCTGATAGGGAGCTGCCAACAGCTTTATGTAGTTTGGAGTTGAGAAGGTATTCCCAGTCTTCTGCGGTACCGTCGCTAGAGGTCCGCTGTTTTTTGGTGGCGACTTCCTGTTCCGGTTCGTCGCAGTGCGATTGGGAGAGATTTTCGACGTCGTAGCCTATGAAAAGGGAAAAGGGTGACGAATAAAATGACCACTCTACTATTTAAAAAATGGTGTCGAAATCCGTCAAAAAAGGATCGAAACATCGCAAATCATGTTATAACGCAAATAACGGTCCACCACCACCATATCAGCCGAAGGTTGTCCACTGATGGACATAAGCCTCCCCCAATTTCATGGGGGGCAAAAGCCATAATCGCCACGCTTGGCATGCGGATTGGCGATCGCAGTATCTCCACCGCATCTCTGAAGGATGCTGCTGCCCATCCCCCGGTGGTCTTGGTCGTAGTTGTAGGACGTACCCGGGTCCATGAGCGCTTAATATCCCTGAACTCTTTTCGGAATCAGATATAAACTAAGTTTGGTAAAAACTTGTATATTCATTTATTTATTTAGATTGACCTTTTGGTTGCAAATTGAAAAACAAATGCTGGCGATTACATGTTATAATTTATTTAAAAATGTTTTTCTTTTTCAGGAATCTTCAACTCTATTCAAATTACCTATAAGGGAGAGCAGTAGATTTGAGAACATGGCCCACTCTTGTTGCGGGGTGAGATCTTGCGTACCGGGAGCATTGCGGACGCCGTACCACTTTATTATAACCTGGAAAATATCACACTGTCATTTTCATTATCTTCACTTTTAGTCTGTAATCCTCATTACGCGGTACATAGAACCGTTGTCAAACAGTAGTGTTGCTCGACCACATCTGTTATATACTTAGAATAAAATATAATGTTACCTGCATAGTGATGTCATTAGGCTGTGCTTGTAGCGTGGACAGACAGTACTCTAGCAACCGCGAGTTGGCCACGACTGGTAATTAGATGCGGTACATAGAACCGTTGTCAAACCGTAGTGTTGCTCGACCACATCTGTTATACATCTTGAATAAAACATAATGGTACCTGCATAGTGATGTCATTAGGCTGTGCTTGTAGCGCGGACAGACAGTACTCTAGCAATGGCGAGTTGGCCACGACTAGTAAAGAGATGCGGTACATAGAACCGTTGTCAAACAGTAGTTGCTCGACCATATCTGTTATATACTTAGAATAAAATATAATGTTACCTGCATAGTGATGTCATTAGGCTGTGCCTGTAGCGCGGACAGACAGTACTCTAGCAACCGCGAGTTGACCATGACTGGTAATGAGAAGCGGTTGATAGAACCGTTGTCAAACAGTAGTGTTGCTCGACCACTTCTGATATATACCTTGAATATAACGTAATGGTACTTGGATAGTGATGTCATTAGGCTGTGCCTGTAGCGCGGACAGACAGTACTCTAGTAACCGCGAGTTGGCCATGACTGGTAATGAGATGCGGTTCATAGAACCGTTGTCAAACAGTAGTGCTGCTCGACCACATCTATTATATATATAGCTCGAATAAAACATAATAATACCTGCATAGTGATGTCGTTAGGCTGCGCCTGTAGCGCGGACAGACAGTACTCTAGCAACCGCGAATTGGCCACGACTGGTAATGAGATGCGGTACATAGAACCGTTGTCGAACAGCAGTGTTGCTCGAGCCCCACAGGCGTCTGTTATGCCGCGAAGACCTGCGATAGAAATTTAACACAATAACCAAACCGCCTGTAATCGTAAGCAGTGTTCGTTAAAATCTGAATATATGGAAAGTTTGACAAGTTTCTATGGCATGACAGCTGTCGGCGCCATATTTAACGTTGATCTGTCTGTGATTCTAAGTTGGTGCAATTCAGCCTAAGTGTAATGATGAACATGGGTAAGACGAAGATCATGTCGAATGCCTGTGTAGAACCAACTCCCGTTACAATCGGACGATTTAAGCCTCATTTACACACGTACGAGACTCGAATGCGAGTTTCACTACATTGCGCATAGAGCGCTCGTGGCCCAGCGGCACCCGCCTACCGCGTGCGGTATGCAAGGTTAAGCAATGTGGGCGCAGGTCAGTTCTTGGATGGGTGACCGCTTTGAGTGGTTACTAACTGAGCGCTCTCGGGCTTTGGAAGGCACGTTAAGCCGTTAATCCCGGCTGCTGTCTACGACAGCAGTCGTTAAGCCAAGTTAGAGGCCTTCGGGCGGCTTGAGAACTTCTAACAGTCAAGTTGCCCACTCACTTGGCAAAGGGGGGTCGAAGTTGCACCACGTCCGTAGGGAGTACCCACCGTTACCCTACACGTGACCCCTGGGTGGTGCTAAAAGTGCAATAAAAACTGGCAACCGTACTTGTCTTCTCGAAGATCTCACGGTTCGTAAATAAATGCCATACGATTAAATTAAATAACTACATTGCGCGGTTTGTCAGGTCGATTAAGCTCATTATACCACGGCAATACATAAAGGTCTCTGTACACGCATGCGAGTCTCCTATGTGTGTACAGAGGCCTTTACGCTTGAAGTTGTAGACGAGTATACAAACGGTGACGGGACCCGGGTATGTCCTTAAACTACGACCAAGACCACCGGGGAATGGGCAGCAGCATTCCTAGAGTGCGGTGGAGATACTGCGATCGCCAACCCGCATGCCAAGCGTGGCGATTATGGCATTTACCCCCCATGAAATTGGGGGAGGCCTATGTCCAGCAGTGGACGTCCTAGGGCTGATGTGGTGGTGGTGGATAAACACGGTGGACTGATGACCTGGTAAGGGTCGCGGGTGTCCGCTGGATGCGGGTGGCGCAGGACCAGTCATTGTGGAAGTCTTTGGGGGAGGCCTATGTCCAGGAGTGGACGTCCTTCGGCTGATATGATGAATACGATTATGGTAACAATACTTATCACACAAACAATATATCTCACCTAACGTCTCCTTTTCCACTCTCGACGCGGCCACGTGCGGTACGGGCGACAACAAGTGCAGCGCGGAATCGTCGAAGGTTTCATTGCAACGGGACGGTAGCAAGCTGCTGCGCCGAGGGAACGGGCTTTGGAAGGCGGATCGCTTCGTGTAGGGCGAGTCGATTAGGCGAGCCAACACGCCACCGACATGTACCTGGAGAACGATAACATGAAGTATGGTAAGGTAGGAAGGGTTTGTCGGCCAGATTAGCCCGGTTGGTAGTGACACTGCGTCCAAAGCTAGAGGTCCCGGGTTCGAATCCCGGTAAGGGCATTTATATAATAATAATATTGGGGGACAATCTTACACAAATCGACCTAGTCCCAAACTAAGCAAAGCTTGTACTATGGGTACTGGACGACGATATACATACTTATATAGATAAATACATACTTAAATACATAGAAAACATCCAAGACCCAAGAACAAATATCCGTGAAAAATGCACAAATAAATGCCCTGGCCGGGATTCGAACCCGGGACCTCTAGCTTCGGAGGCAGAGTCACTACCAACTAGGCTAAACAGGTCGTCAAAATTTGCTTCTGTGGTGAGTAGAAACATTTGTTTCTAGGACTTGGATGTTTTCTATGTATTTATATTTATGTTTAAGTCGTTGATCCCGGTTGCTGTCTATGATAGCAATCGTTAAGCCAAGTTAGAGGCCTCCGGGTGGCTTGAGACCTCTAACAGTCAAGTTGCCCACTCACTTGACAAGCCTAATCCCAATAAGGTCTAGTTCCCCCTCGGGTTGGTAGGTCAGATGGCAGTCGCTTCCGTAAAAACTTTAACCGGACTTTAAACGGATTAGGTAGCGGACCTCAGGCATCCTTCAGGATGCAACTGTACTGGGAATAACGCTAGGAGGATGATGAATAGTATTACATTTAAATGAAAAATGTTGCTGTTTAATATTTTACATGTCGAGCGTAGTTTTATAAATAAATAAATTCCTGATTATCTGCTTGTGTAGCAGGTATATAGTTTCTCTTTCACTCCGGCGCAGTTAGACGCAGACAGACGTAGCCAGTCATTGGCGCTTGTAAGCCTCTTAAATATTAGAAACTTAAACATCAAATTATGCTATAACTTCTGCGAAGGAGGAATAAAAGGAACTTGAACTTGGAAGCTTGCTCAAACTTTCTACACTTCTTAGTGTTTAATGTTAACTTGGCTATATGGATACTACAAAAAAAAAGACAATCAAAATCAACATAGCAATTGAAACTCGACACGTAATAAGGATTTACAATAGCAGCGCTCGTTTTTACTTGTTTATATTCTACCCACCTTATTGTACATATTAGATATAAGTAGTACGTAAATTTGAAATGTATTATTTGCATTCGTTCACTTAGTGAAATTGAATTGTATTCTTTTGGAGAAATAAATACTTGAACCATATAACCATGACTCAAAATTTCGTTCGTAAATAAATTTCTTACCTTACCAACAACATGATTCCCACTCTGCAAAATAATATTCCCAGACTCGTCTATCAGCGCAATCATATTCAAATGTTCCAACACCACAGCATCCTTGGCTAATACTGTAGATATAGTCCCCACAATTAGATTTGTTTTACATAACTGCCCGTGAGAGTGACTCTTTTGAAGTCGCATAATCTGTAGCTTACTTGTTCCCGCTACTTTCACTAAGAAACACAAATACTCATGCCCGACTAGATCCGTATGCAAGAAAGACTTCATATCCGTTGCATTCTCTATAGGATCTCTTCGGATTGTTTGACTGTCCGTCCAGATGTGATCGAGGCAGATATCCGGATATAAGGGCAATGTCGGTGGTGTTTGGATATTGGTGTTTGCCATCATAGATGTCGATGATGCTTGTCCGATGGAGTGATGAGGTGATAATCCCTGTTGATGGAACACATGTGCTAGAGGACTGTCAAGTCTTGATCGGGTCGGAGTACCAGGGCGTTTCGAATGGAACGGGCTACCGGTTAAAGGATTTGTCATGTTTCTACCCATGTTACTATGCATCGGACTGCCAAAATCCACAGACTGGCTGAATACCGTTGTTGTCGAGTTATGAGTTGGGCACATTGACAAGCATTCTTCACGGGATGCCTTCCGGATTTTCCACAGAGAATGTGTGGCCAATTTGCAATCGTATAGCAAGATTATGCTAGGCTCTGTGCTTACGAATACAATCTGCAAGTCACCATCGTTGTAATACTGGAGTCCGTGAGATGGCGATTTCATTAGAATAGGGCAGACCTCATCTAAAGGATGGGTAAGTGAAAAACAAGTAGGCAAAGGCACATCTTGGTCATAACCAGAAATAGACTCTGATCTTAACTTAGCGCTCATATTCCCGAAAGTCTTTGACTTTGAGAACGAGCTATTATAAGATTCATTCAATCTCGAAAAAGACGTTGGCAGCATTGAGTTCTGCATCAATTGAGTTGCCTCTTTTTCTAACAACACCCCATACTTCATCGGCCATACTTTTTTGACTTGAAACGGTATGCTCGTCATGTATTCTCTACCATCTGTGGCATAGACTCTGAGGCATTTGTTGTCTATGAGTAGAATCGATGGCATGACTGTAGTGGTAAGATGCTCTGTGGAGTCTTCTATTTTTATATTTTTTTTGACATCACCGATCTGCGAGTTGAGTGCGTCTAGGAGCATAGTGTTGTTTATGGCCACGTGGAAGTTTGCGAAGGCTGCGTGTTGTATGGGGTTCTCTATGGTGTAGCAAGTTATTGTTTCCCTATGCTCAGCGCTGGAGAGTTTGGTTGCTGGAGTGGAAATTAAACCTGCAATGATTACATTTGTCACATTAGTACTCATTACACCAGATTTATTTCATTTGAAGAGTAAACATTTCAAAATTTTGTAGTCTGTCTTGTATACGTACGTTCACAGAGGCAGGTAGCAGAACTAAGTAGATACGCACAGAGACCAGATCAAAAATGCACTCTCACTTACATCAGATCTGTATTACATCTTTTTGGACTCTACACCCGCATAGCTACTTTTGCAGCAGACTGTACTTGTATGTGGAGGGGAAATAAACAAGACAATTTTAAAAAACTCAAAAAGAATTATTAGTTCGTCAGTTACATTACCGAATAATATTAAACAAGTATTTTTTTTCAGTTACACAAAATAATCCGGTCAAGTGCGAGTCGGGTTCGCGTAAGAAGGGTTCCGTGCCACGGAAAAATTATCACGTTTGTTGTATGGGAGCCCCCTTAAATATTTGGTGTTATAGCAGCAACAGAAATACATCATCTGTGAAAATTTCTACTGTCTAACTATCATGGTTCATGAGATACAACCTGGTGACAGACGGACGGACAGCGGTGTCTTAGTAATAAAGTGAACCCCGTTAAAGCCCGTCCGCGTAACGTCACGCCAAACTACACTTTTCAGCACGTCCCTAGCCCTGCGCTTTTTGACAATCTAACTGATGGACTCATCATCATCATCATATCAGCCGATGGTTGTCCATTGCTGGACATAGAAATAGAAATAGCCTTTATTCATGCTTAATTAGGTACTTTTTTTGATTTTTCAAAACATATATTAATTAATATTTGTTTTCAAAATATATTTATACATGCAATAATTCAATGGGATATACAAATGTATTTATCAATTTTATTATATTTCCATTGTTTTCAGCTTTGTTACTATTTAAATTTAGTAATAGTTTATATATATATGTTGTTATTTATTTATTTATGCAAGGCGCGTTCAGCGCAAAAGGCCTCCCCTAAAGAGTGCCACAATGACTGGTTCTGCGCCACCCGCATCCAGCGGACTCCCGCGACCTTTACCAGGTCATCAGTCTACCCTGTGGGGGGCCTACCCACGCTGCGCCTTCCACTATGTGACCGAAATTACTGACGGGACTAAATAATAATATTTTTTTAGCCAGGAACTTTAGGATAACTCAGTACAGATAAGGATATTCTAGTTAGAATTACCTTTAGACCAAACTGCAGTACGCCCTTTCACATACAACTCTTCCTCATAACAACAATCAGTCTTCGGATTAAACTTCTTTTTCCTCAGAGTCCCCTGTCCATTATCCAATTTAAACCGCCTCGACATGTTACTGGAGCTGTTAGCGCTGCTGGCCCGCGAAGGCCCCGGCTCTGTATCCATCCGTTTCACTCCAGACATTTCCGACTTGATGGATACGTTGAAGTCATGCTTGAGCCGGCTCATCGGTTGGAATGAGTCCGACATGGCTTCATCTTTGATGTCTTTGGAGTTTGCTGGCTCTTCTTCAAAGTCTGAAAGTGTTAAGTTAAATGTCATTTATACTATTGCGCCCAAGGCCCTGGTCTGGAGAATGCACATTTTAAGAGAGGTAGGGAACAGTGGAATGTCACCTCGCCCGAATTCGGAGCAGCCCAACTAAAGTACATCCACCTTACAGAAAACCAGCGCAGCAGCCATAAAATATCACTACTTGCTGAGGAGGTATGTGAGGTATGTTGTACATGCCATATCAGTTAACAGTTAAACATAATATTCTTTCAACCATTTTTTTTTAACTTGCAATGTTCATATGTAAGTTGTCATCAAAATTTGCAATCCTGTTTTCAGCCCCTTGCCGATATCTGATTGAGCTGAAATTTGGCATGCTTATTAGAGACAGAAGGTGGCCATAGCAACTCTTAAACTACACAAGATAAACCCATCGTGACGTTAAAGCGACACGGTACCAGGGTGCTCGGCCCCTTGTGAAGCCGTTCGCACAGTCGCTTTCTTCATACAATAAGGTGATTACAAGCAGCAATACTACTCAGTTAACTCAAAAATGAAATTGGAAAATGACATAAAGCTATACAATTATACAGTTACAAGAAATATGAGTAAAATTTTAATATAAATATAAATACCACCCATGAGACCATATTGTCTGAACACATAAATTAGAAGAAGAAAAATAAAATTTAATCCACGTATCCACATACACATCAATCATAATGCAAAAACTATTGTGACAACATACGAGAATCAAGATATGGTTGTTATGTCTAAAGTATGTTTTAACAATAAATATTTCACCAGCAGTAAGTATTTATTATTATTATTTAACTAGGTTTTTTTTAGGTATTTAGGTATTTATTATGTTTGATTAAAGTCGAATATACAGATTTTTTAAATTTTTCCTTAGAACCTATAAATGGATCAGTTGAGCAAAATTCAGTGTTATACAGGTGAGGGATCCGCGTTAACACAGCGTTTGAGCCATAGTTAGTGGGGTGAAAGGGAACGTGAAATAGGGTGTATGCTGAGTGCGTCGTTTTGGGACTCTAAACGATAGGCCGGATAATAGTTCAGGACAATCAAGACGATTTCTAATTATATCGAAAAGCAGGTTCATGTCGGCCATTTTACGTCTATCTTCGAGTGTAAGCAGTTTGTATTCACGGCAATTATCAGTGTACTGAAGGGATGGTTAAACAATACCTGGTAATATAGTTCTTACCCTCTTTCGTCTTGTAGTACATTTCCCGCACACTCCACCACTCCTGTTCCTCCTTAGCCTCAACAAGACTCTCATCTTTGATCGCAAAGTTGGTCAACTTGTAGAGCAGTGAGTTTTCAGATGCCGACGAGTTGGCCTTTCCATAGATCTGCTCCGGATGTTTTGCTAGCACGGTCCTGCCGTGTGGCACAAACTCCTGGAGTCATAACCAAGGAAATAGTAAAGGAGTGAAACAAATTATCCTCTAAGGGTGGTTTGCATTGCACCAAATCGTCTGTATTCATACTCTGAATTCATTAAACTCTAATTGTATGGAAAGTTTGACAAGTTTTTATGAGATGACAGCTGCCAACGCCATATTTAACGTTGACGGGTCTGTAATCGTAAGTTGGTGCAAACCACCCTAAATGGTGCAGTTGATCAACTCTCCAAAGCAGCAAGAAATTGAAGTGGAAGCACTTTAGAATATGCAACACCAAATATAAAGTTTATATTTTTTTTTTTACAAATAGTACTCGCTATTAGAAAGCTTTCCACTAACTAACATATTTACAGTTGATATTTCTATACTAAAATCGGTAATTAATACCACACCATGACAGTTGAGCTCTGGCACTATTGGATAAGCAGCTCCAACCGCATCCCTTCCACCCTCGAGTAACAAACCATGATTCCTCCGCACCTCAATTTTTTATATACACTCTAGGGATAGAGCAGACAAGGCCATGTGGATGGTTAGTGAGTAGCCCTGATTCACTTTTTGATATACACGCCCCAGTGACCTGAGGACGTAGATCATCTGAATGTCCTGGCATGATTTAATTACTGATTTTATAGAATCTTTCCAAATTCTTTTTACGTCTCCACAATTTTAAAATTTATGAAAAGCTTTCTAATCTTGTGTACTGTTTATAAACAATAATATGAACACTATATTCGATGTTGCATATTCTTAAGTTGAGCCCTTGAAGTGAACTATGGTTTAGACATACCAGCATCAGCTGCCTGTCTAAATAAAAATAAAACAATAGGTCGGAATGCTGTACAATTCAGAGTAATACACATAACAATGGATGTCAGCTGGACACAATGCAATTCAAAACGTTTTTTGATAAGTTTAGACTGGGAATAATGTAACAAACGATTTTAAAGTGTGGATGAAATGTAAAATCAGAAAAATAGTACAAATTCAGCAATGTTTTGTTCCGGTAAAACAAAATATAACCTACCAATGGTTCAGACGCCGCGATCATTGTATTGTCATCCAGATTTGAAGCGATTACTTAAACGGCACGGGTTTGTAAGCATAAATCTCACTTTTTATTAATATCAATGAAACTAAATAAGTTTTATTTTATTACCGAAATCCGTAACGTACACGGGAAACTGCCAAAGTTGCCAAACCAAAATTGGATAACTTGACGTTTAAGAGACGGAGACGTTTTTACATTGCTAATGTGCTTTTTTTTTAATCGTATGGCATTTATTTACGAACCGTGAGATTGTCGAGAAGTGGTCGAGAAGACTACGGTTGCCATTGTTGCCAGTTTTTGTTGCACTTTTAGCACCACCCAGGGGACACGTGTAGGGTATTAGGTGGGTATTCCCTACGGACGTGGTGCAACTTCGACCCCCCCTTTGTCAAGTGAGTGGGCAACTTGACTGTTAGAAGTTCTCAAGCCGATTCAAGAAACTATTTAAATCAAAGATACCCTGAAAGATGGATTGGTCGTTGCGGCCGGGGTGACGCCTGCCTTATAGCCTGGCCTCCACGTTCCCCCGACCTAAACCCCATAGATTTTTTTCTATGGGGATATTACAAAGACCTCGTCTACTCGAGAGAATGCCGCAATTTGGACGAGTTAACCCGGAAATTGAGAGTAGCAGAAGAAACCATTAAAAATAATAGAAGTGCATTCAGACGTTTAAAAGACAACTTTTTCCGGCGATGTCGCACTTGCATTGAGCAACAGGCGGGCCATTTTGAAAATTTATTGTAATTAAACACCTTGTAATTGGTTTTACTTTGCTCGCATTAATCATTATGTAAATAAAAATTTTGCACTTACCACAGTTAGATTTCAATTTTTTGATTGAAACCTTATTAATAATAAAATGAAATTTTCAGGGTAGCTACCTGATAGATAAAGCAAGTTTTTAAAAGCCAATCGGTAATTATTTTTTATGTGATTTTATTTTTTTAAGGGTCCTTGAAGTTGTGAACATACTGGGTAATTTTATCTTTCTTGGCATTTAATTTTTTATTTATGCCATTCAAAGATCTAACGATAGTAAATGTTACCATACTGAATTGGCCTATCTATCAGCTTAGCACACAAAAAAAAATCAAGCATCTACCGCAATAATTCACGTCACCATAAATAAAAATCTCATCGTACGCGGCGATAGGTGAAAAATTAAAAAAAAAAATCATAACTCCGAAAATACTAAAAATCGCGGAACATACATGGGGGTGATTCAGATAGCCCTCTAGGTCCTCTACCTCCCAGCTTCAGTATATCACTACTTCTTGGGACACCCTGTATATTAGTTAATTTAATGCTACAAAGAGATAAAAACAATAACTATACAAATTATTATATCTAGTAAACTAAACCTAATGGGCCTATAATAGTCTATAGGCAAATTTGCAAAAAGTCGTCTCCTTCACGATTTTCGTCGACATCTCTTCTATATACCTAACTCTCAGTATATAATAATTTCCTCTATGATTTAACCGGCGCTACAAAAAAACATGATTATTATTATTTATTAATCAGGCAGGCAGTTGAACAACTGATGATACCTGTATCCAGTGATTTCTTATTTGGCATGTACCTAGTTTTTTAACCCTTTGAACGCCTAAAGGTGATGCATGTTGTCGTGATCAATGATATTTTTATTTCTATGAACGTAACGAAACTGACTAATATTTTTACAATCAAAATTTTGAACACCTTTTCTCTTGTTTGAGGTTTGTATAAATTAACGATTCTGAGTAAGATGAACCTAAATAAATCAATATTCTCAACAATAGAACAATAGTTTTTGATGTACCTACACTTTTTTTTAATTTTCACCCCACGCTATAATTTTTTTATGAAGTATGTGAAGATATGGATGCGACTGCGAGTGGCGCAGGACCGGTCATTGTAAAACTCTTTGGGGGAGGCTAGGCTTCCTTAAACCATTTCCTTTTCATTATTTTTTTGTGATATCCTAATAGACACTGCTGCAAAGTTCACCGATATTTTCTCCCTTTTAATACTTCTAGTAAACATAATTTGTGTAGAACGGTGCGAACCCGTTTTTACTGGTCTTGTATTTTGATTTTAAGTATAAAATTAAATAGGTAGGAACGAGAGATGAATTAAACAAGCGCATAATATGAATAAACTTTATTTCTACAATAAAAGGATATAATAATTATCGAACCACATTCTCCAGTAACAAAACATTAACAATTTTATACTTTGGACCAAATTTGCTTTGGGTGCCGACTTTATTATGCCCTATGGCCCTAACTAATGAAAAATTTAGACCAGTGTTTCTCAAATAACAACAAAACAATTGCTTTGATCCCGCAACTAAGTTGAGGATAGAACAATATCTCTTTAGTGTAAGTTCATTACGAGACGGCTTAAAATTAATAATAATTCGATTACATCACTTCTACTAACCATCCATTGCTATAAATAGAAATAATTTTAGCAATGGTGGCATCAGAATGATTATTTAAAAACAGATCTCTTAGCACCATACTATAATGGACCTAGTGCGTCAAAAGGTACTTTTGACTATTTAATTTACGTAATGCACTTATCGAGTCCATTATTTTTACTTTCCTAACTTCTTACACGATCGATCCTGCACAAGTGCGCTCACCCTACCGCAGACTGGCCCCATTACAACTCGTCTTAACTCTAGTGCGGTAAAATAAGGCTTCGTCTTCCACAAGGCAAAAATATTTCCTCATCATAAGATATTCAGTAATTGTGATGTTATGTTTATACTGACCAAGCCAAATTTTAAATCTCATTTAGGAACCTTTAAAAGCTCACCAATTATCAATGAAAACGTAACAATTCATAAATCTTTATAAAAAAAACAACAAATAAATTTAAGCTCTGTGAAGACTACATGGTTTTAAAACAAAACTGCAACAAGCTACAATAAATAAAAAATGACATTTTAAATGTCAGACAACTATTATGATGTATTAAATATAAGTATGATATATACTATAATATACGACTTACTAATATCATAATATAATATGTATTATAATATTATACAATACAGTAACTACCTAGCTTTACTATACTAAATACATTTGGTCTTTGGATGAGCATGTCACATTATGGCGTGTCTATGTCTGTAACTTTAAAAAATATAAGTGCACTTTTGATTTTAGTACTTGATTATTTCAATACAAGTTCTAGACTAGACCTGCAACTGGAGCTCCACACGCGATTCAGGGAAACTCCATACGAGGCTTGCACTGAAAGTGGCGGGAATCGAATACTTATTAATTTATTTTTAACATGTATTATATATATGGTTCGGTTTCAATTGTTTATTGAAGTCGTCGAGTCACTGCTTAAAATGGAATTGTGCCGTGAAAATTTCAGAGCTATGATTTATTATGACTTTAGAAGTGGACTAACACAAAAACAATGTGAAGAGCGGATGGTTGCTGCTTTTAATATTGAAGCTCCTTCAAAGACTACAATATACAGGTGGTATTCAGAATTTCAACGTGGCCGTGTATCCCTCACCGACGAAGTGCGTGAAGGTCGACCAAAATCGGCAGTCACGCAAGAAAACGTCGATGTTGTGCGTCGTCTGATAAATGAAGACCGACATGTGACATATCGGGAAATTCAAGAGCACCTGGGTATTGGAATGAGTCAAATACAAATTATTTTAAAAGAAGAATTAGGCGTGAAAAAGTTATTTTCCCGTTGGATACCTCACCTATTGTCTGACGAGCAGAAAATAGTCCGTGTCAATTGGTGCCGCAAAACTTTGAAAAGATTTAACAAGGGACGCTCAAATGCTGTTTTTAGCATAGTATCAGGTGACGAGTCGTGGATATACGCTTATGAGCCTGAAACTAAAAACCAATCCCGAGTATGAGTCTTCGAAGACGAGCTCAAACCCACAAAAGTTGTTCGTTCTCGCAGTACGGCTAAGAAGATGGTGGCTACGTTTATCTCTAAATCTGGTCACGTAGCTACTGTGGCTCTTGAGGATCGTAGAACAGTCAATGCTGATTGGTACACCACTATTTGTTTGCCGAACGTCTTTGCTGAACTCCGAAAAACAAACCCTAGTCGTCGCATCATCCTTCACCACGACAACGCCAGCCCACACACCGCTCGGACAACAACTGAGTACCTGGACGGTGAAAAAGTCGAAATATTGGACCACCCTCCATATAGCCCTGACTTAAGTCCCAACGACTTTTTTACATTCCCCAGAATCAAGGACAAACTGCGTGGTCAGCGGTTTCAGACGCCAGAAGAAGCAGTGGAGGCCTATAAAATAGCCATTTTGTCGACCCCTACTTCAGAGTTCAAAAAGTGCTTTATGGACTGGTTTGAACGCATGCATAAGTGCATGAAATACAAAGGAGAATATTTTGAAAAACAATAAAAATAAATAAACTCACTTATACTGCATATTTTCTTCTATTCCCGAAACTTTCAGTTTTACCCTCGTAGGCGATAGAATAAATCACAGAACATTTTATAAGTAAATCCATCACAAATAAATAAGAAAAAATAATTTGAGAAACACTGTTCCGAAAGTAGATAGCTAGTGACAATGGTGTGAACTTAAAATTGGTTAAAATAACTTAAATTACAAAGTTCGTAATATTTTTTTGTTTCATGATCATGATACTCATGAAGTTTTTGTTGAATATCAGGTACCTAAAGGGACAAGATTAGTCTGTATACTAAACAATGAAGAGTTAATAAAATGAGAATGTTCTTTTTAGGATTTAGTAGGTAAAATGTAGATTTATTAAACATTAATTAATAAAAGAGAAGGAGTGAAAGTAAAGATTGATAAAAGAAACATAATTATTATCTATCTCCTAGAAAAGGTTTATCACAAGTGCTAAATTGCGAGTTTGACTCACAAATAAATTTGGCCGGCTTTTAAGGCCTTTAGGATAACTAGCGATCAACTAAATAACCATGCGTATAAACGTTCCAATATTATATTACTGATTATAAACAAAAAAAACGATAAAAATGGGGACGAAGTTACTCGTTTCTTGATTAATTTTACACGCAATAAAATCTTGTGTATAAAAAAATAAATTTATGAAACTTGCACGACGTGCGAACTGAAATTAAACACCTGTTAAAAATGCAATGCAGTCTCTATGCACGTGGTGTCTTGGTATTAATTTTAAAATCTAAATTAAGGCGATTTAAATAAACTAATATTATATGAAAACAAAATATGAGGTTGTATATACTTACATAATGACTTATGTTTGGCATTCATAACTTATCGTAAATTGTGATGAATAGATGCAATCAATACGCTCCATGTAGAAAAATCACGTCTTGCTTTGGAACGTGTTATTTCATAAATATACTCTATCTTGGGGATTACTTTTGTATTCCTTAACACATGTAAGATTATGCCTTTTTTTATTTTGTGTGATATCAATAACTACCTATCTATCACCCTTTATTCCTAATAAAGCAGAACGTAGCAGCCTATACGCCGTACTCAACTAAAGTATACATATACATATAGATTTTTATTTCCGTATAAATAAAATCTATAATCTACTTTATAAAAACTACAATTAATAGTGTACAATAATATTAATCTTCATGCGTATGTAAAAGTAGATCTATATATAAATATTATCTGATTATAAAGTAAATAATTTTTGGAATATCTTCTTTTAAGGCTAGTGGTGTTGGTATGTTATACCTTGGAAGCGTGTTCGCCCGTGTTGGCGGCCATAATGTTTTCCACAATGGACGTGTCTTCTATTTTCGATGTGTTCGCCGCCACCTCGGCCAACGTGGCCAATGCCAGCAAGTCGACATTGCCATGAGATTGTTTACAAATCTCCATGTTTTGGACGACACTGCACGGCGCTTCCGTAGCGATCTTAAATTCAGGGCTGATATTATGCGCTTCCTTTAATTCTACGCTAGAAATTAAACTGTTAATCTCAAGCCTTGTGATGCTGATTTTCCTCGGTTTTCGCTTCTGACTGCCGATGACAGTCTCTCGCCAGTTCTCGGCCATCTCCCGCCGGTCGCTCTGGTAAGGCCTAGGAACAGAGTTGACTATGTGAGAGTTCTCGAACGGCTTCGGCTTCAGGTTTGCTGTCTTCTTCTTGCGTTTGTTCTCCCGTTTCTTCTGTTGGAATTTTTCTAGACTAAGTGAGGGCAAGGCTTTAATTTTCGCGTCCAAGTCAAAATCTGCAGCCTTAAAAGGTTTGTTTAAGTTATTGTCTGCTTTGGGTGCTTCGATTTCATCGGGTTTAAATTCGCTTTCGGCCGGAGTCTCGTTAGGTGACATCTCTTGTTTCGAATAGTATGCCGCGAAGTCCTCACGCGAATTGCCAGGATCCCAACTACACGAGGCGTTGTAGTTTTCGTCTGGCATTTTGTCGGAATAATCTCTTTTTTGCCTCTTGTTAACTATCAGTCCACCTCCAGCCATGAACTCCTGGTACCTCTTTCCTTTGCATGACCTGTCAGATCTCATGTTCTTTTCATCGTCAGACCAATGCCGCTGGTAGCTGTACTCGTCGTCTCTAGAATAACGTTTCTCCACAACCTGATCTATGACGTCCTGATTAGTGAACTGGTCGTTAGGGACACCGTAATAAATACGTCCCTCTTTTTCAACAAAATCTTCTTCGAAAATCTTAGTTGTTTCTGAAAGAGCGTTCTGTAGCTCTCGTATGCTCTCTTCCCGGGAGAAACTTTTCATATTCGCCCTTCCTATAATAGTGCGAGATCTGTCATCGTGTGAGATCGTGTTTATTTTGTAAGAAGGAGGTGAGTAGTAAGGGTTCGGAGTTTTGTTTTCAGTCTTGGTAGCTAGGAGGCTGCTGAGACCTCCCATTTGGGCTTCGTCAGCCAGTTTTCCGGGAGTGAACATGGACAAAGTCTTTGGGTCGGCTTCGAAGACATGGTCGTTGGCCTTCTTGTTGAGGTCGAGTTTAGTTGAGTTATTATTGGTTTTCTCTAGCTCAACTTCGTGGTATTCTATTTCGGGAGACTCACGTGTCTTTTCGTTTGTTTCTCTGGGTCGGGACGTGTGGGTGCGGAGCGGTGGGGCGGGGAGCTTGTACCATTTGAAGTCTGGATTGGCGCTGAAGAAAGCGTCTTTGTACTGAAACCAAAAGCAACGTTAAGTGTTTCAGACTACAAACATTTTTTGACAAAACAATTGAAAACGGTAAATGTTTGAAATAAGTATAATATTGACAATCAAACTTCTACTGTATTACAACTATCTTTTTAAAACTGGTATACCAAAGACGAGACAATATGAAAATTACCTGTTTAGCAAGACCTGTGTAGCAGGCTTTCTCTTCTTTATCCAAATTGGCCCACCATTCTCCGAGAATCTTCGTAATGGATCTGCAATTACAAACGCATATTATTGTCTCCACATCCGATACTGAAACAAAGCCTATCAATACTGGTTTTAAGCTTCACAATTTGGCTTTTGTAATCTACGAGGTTGAGCTCAAATTAAGTGGTGCAGTCTAGATTTTTCATGAACAGAAAAAATGGAATAACTGCTATGTTTGGATAAAAAGAGCATTGACAGGGTAAACAATAATGTGCCGTAATGGGGGATTCCCGCAAGCCTACGCGATCGAATGCTGATAGCGATCCCGCGACGTCCCCCTCGATAAGGCGGACGCGGCATTCGTTGGGGTTTTAGACGGTAGTCATTTTCTTGACGTTAAAAAAGGGATTCCCGCAAATAATAGTACATTACTACAGAGGCCAGGACGAAAGGGGTTGCCGGCCGAAGACATATAGACGGCCGAGCGTAGCGAGGCAGGATAGGTCTGGTCTGAGGCGGGCAACCCCATATTTCCCGCCGAGGTATGTATAGTGCTTTTCTCAAACATGCAATGAAATAAACAACAAAAAAATCTAAGTTTTATTTTTAATTCGCATAGTGGCAGAATGTCATGATGCCTGTGTCACAAATTTATGTGGAATGGTAATTAAAAAAGAGGACTTTGCCGGCCTAGGCCTGCAAGATTTGTATGAAATTCCATTAACGACCTCTTGTCCTAGCCGTACCTGAAACGTCATACTTCGTAGCCTATTATAAGGAACATAACATCAATATTTCATTGCATGTTTGAGAAAAGTGATTTCCCACAAGACTCATTCTTCATAACTGTATTGAGGAGCATAAGGCGATTCATGCCATATTCCTTCCACGTAGGATTAACTTGTTTTTAAGTCTTCATAAAATGCTAACCATCATTAGCTTAAAATGTCATCTAATTAAAATTTCTGCCTCAAAACAATAAAACTCAGGATATCTTCGAATAAATCTGGACGCTACCTTGTTACCTAAATAACGTTTTTACGAGAAAACAAATGTCTACCGCACCAAATGCAGTCGTGAAAATTCAACGTTTATCGCTAGTGACACTATCAGAAATGACAAACATTCATTACATATCACAAAAAAACATGAATATATTCCTCGACTGTACCTTTGTTTGATGAGTATTTAAATTACTGTTATAATTTAACATAATAAATCGCTATACCAACGTATTCGATTAACGCGCTTAGGTGTTAGCAAAAAATCCAAGTTCGAATAGTTCCCTCTCTGTCACTACGTATCACTTCAATAAGCAAGTACGATAGCGATGGAGCTATACAAAGTTGCATGTTTGTGGCCAAGCGATAACAAACGATGCACTTTATCACAACAACTGATAGAGACGACTCTATTAATAAAAATGGAGTACATATTGCTCTCTTGTTCCAACCATATATTTGAGTCTCTGTCAATAGCTTTGATAAATTTGTAAAAGCCCTAACGCCTCAGCGGCGCTCATCATTGGGGACCGATTATTATCACAATACTGGGATGTCAATATTATCGCGGATTACTAAACTGTTTGGATTTTGTTTCAATATTCACGTGATACGTATTGTGATATGAGTGTATCGCGTGATAATAATCACCGTGTAACTGGCCACATCGACTACAGATAGGCACAGATAAACTCACCTATTCTCGAGATTTGGGTATTTATCGCGGACGACGCTCCGGTGACGTTTGCAGAAAATGAGGAACGCGTTCATGGGCCGACGCGCGTGGTGCGCCGGCTCGCTGTCGCCATCCTGCTCTAACATGGTTAACTATCTGTAACAAAATAAAAGTATCGTTAATTGTATGCACTACTATCAAATATTTTAAAGCGCATTCAGACGCTTGTAGTGAAGTTTTTAACTAGTTATTGTTGCAGTAAGTATAAGAAATAAATAAATATTTTATAAATAGATATTTTATAAGCTAAGTTACATGGCGCATTGGGTTAACTGTAAGGCCATGTAAACATTTGTAAGAAATAAATAAATAATAAATAAGATACAGTAATAATGCGACTAATGGATTTATAGCAGTTGAAACGTTTGGAGCAAGACCCGTCTACTTATTCATCATCATATCAGCAGAGGGACGTCCACCGCTGGACATAGGCCTCGCCCAAATAGTGTCCACAATGATCGGTCCGGCGCCACCCGCATCTAGCGGACTCTCGCAACCTTTACCAGGTCATCATTCCACCTTGTGGGGGGCCTACCCACGCTGCGCCTTCTGGTTTGTGGTCGCCACTCGAGAAACTTTCCGCCCCAACGGCCATCGGTCTACGTGCAATGTGCCCGCCCACTGCCACTTAAGTTTAGCGATTCGGAGGGATGTCACGGGTACTTTGGTTCTACTGCGGATGGCCTCATTTCTATCTACTTATCGTCACTGGTTTATTTCGGCACGTAAATGGAAATCAATAAATTAGTATAAAATATTAAAAACTGTTTTTTTTTTCTAAACCAAAGAAATGGGAGCGCGGGTCCAAATTGCAAAAACCGATAATTACCGAAAAAAAAGTGAACAAATCTTAAGTCCAGATAAACTGCTGCCGTCCCAAGATTGTATACATGTGTTATCGCTTTTATCTATAAGTACGATGTGTGTTGCTTTGCCAAGTGCAAAATATTTGGTCACGTGATAAACGATAAAGGGTCGATGACATTTGATTCGCGGTCGATTTGCATTGTTCCCGTTAGTTTGTTGTTCTGGTTGGTCACAAACCGGAAAATTGTGCAATATTGTTATTGAACGATAATATTTTATATCAGCCTTAGATTTCTAATATCAACCATCATCATCATCATCATGTTTCATCATCATTGCAGACGATTAAAGCATTGCTGTGCATTTTCTGTACACCGTTTTTAGGGTTCCGTAGTCAACTAGGGACCTTTATAGTTTCGCCATGTCTGTCCGTCCGTCTGTCCGTCCGTCCGCGGATAATCTCTGTGACCGTTAGCACTAGAAAGCTGAAATTTGGTACTAATATGTATATCAATTACGCCGACAAAGTGGTAAAATAAAAAGTGGAAAAAAATATTTTATTAGGGTACCTCCCCTATACGTAAAGTGGGGAGTGATTTTTTTTTCATTTTAACTTTAACGTGTGATATATTGTTAGATAGGTATTTAAAAATAAATAGGGGTTTACTAAAATCATTTTTTGATAATGTTAATATTTTCGGAAATAATCGCTCCAGAAGTAAAAAAAAATGTGTCCCCCCCCCCCTCTAACTTTTGAACCATAAGTTTTAAAAATATGAAAAAAATCTCAAAAGTAGAACTTTATAAAAACTTTGTAGGAAAATTATTTTGAACTTGATAGGTTGAATAGTTTTTGAAAAAAATTACAAAAACTACGGAACCCTACACTGAGCGTGGCCCGACACGCTCTTGGCCGGTTTTGGTGACTGTGTAGACCAATGCGGGAACGGCACGATCTTCCACAGTTCCAATATCAACCATACCCAATACAAATATCCATTTTTTTACGGTTCCGTATCCAAAGGGTAAAACCGGGACCCTATTACTAAGACTTCGCTGTCCGTCCGTCCGTCCGGTTGTCACCAGGCTGTATCTCAAGAACCGTAATAGTTAGACAGTTGAAATTTTCACAGATTGTGTATTTCTGTTGCCGCTATAACAACAAATACTAAAAACAAAATAATAATAATTATTAAGGGGCCCATACAAAAAACTTGATATTTTAGCCCTTTTTCATGGCTACTACTCGCCGAGCTAGATCTCAAGAACCGCAATAGCTAGACAGTTGAAACTTGCACAGGTTATGTATTTCTGTTGCCGCTATAACAACAAATATTAAAAACCTGCCAAGTGCGAGTCGGATTTTTTTATAGATCATGCGGTACGGAACCCTTCGTGCGCGAGTCCGACACTTGGCCGGTTTTTTTTTCTTTATTTAAAGAGCTTTGTCACTGAGTGACGATGTCGCTCTGTATTTACCTCCTTATATTTCGTTGTACAGTCAGCATCAATAGCAGCTAAGCTTATGAAGGGGCCAAACGCCCAAATACGTAGCTACAGAACATAAAGTTGAAAGAAGAGATAAACAAAATCCAATACCTAATAATACCTATTATATACTTTTTAACATATACTCCTCTATCCCCAATAAGGGTAGGCAGAGCAGGACAAATTAAATTTATAATGCCACTTCTAACAATTGGCGGTTTTGTAATGGAGAAAATTTGATATTACAAAAATAGGTTGGTACTACATCGCTCACAACCAGGGATCGGAATTCTCGTAGCACTTTTGAGCTGTCATAGGGACTTCTCATTTAAGTATCGACTTGCGGTCTACATATTGAAAATGAAAAATGAAGCATATTTATGTTGGTTATCAATAGGCTTTCAGATCACATAGGTTGGGATCTCCTAGTAAGTATTGAAATACCTGTGACAGGAGATCCCGCTTTTCCATACTTAACGTTAGTTCTTTACACAAAATAAAATCATGAATTTCATATTCTGAACTCATCTAAAAACTAAACTAATTATATCGATACATTATGGAACACAACATTTTGATTTAGATTAACATTAGAGGTAAACAACAGGCGGTCTTATAGCTAAAGAGCGATATCTTTCAGATAACTTGCGTAGTTGAAAATGTGAAATACTCTATTTATTTATATGCAATGAAAACAATGAAAAGTTAATAGTTAACAATTTCACATTTAATTAGTTCAGTTCAGTGTTTGTGTTTGTTTGTTTGCATATGTCTATAAAACTATTAATCAAAGGTCATCAGATTGATGGCCAGTGCCTACATAACATGATATCATTAGGTACGATGGCAATTCTTGTTCTGAAAAAATGTCTAAAATTATTGCCTCGTTATAAGAAATTCACAAATTATTTATAAGCAATAATAAAATATTATCTCGAAGAGATCGCTCATTCGCGATAAGACTGCCTGTTGTATTTATCGACATATATTTGTAAATCGGAAGTCAATAAATGAGAAGCCCTTATGACAGCTCAAAAATGCTACGAGAATTCCGACCCCTGCTCACAACACATTTCAATCATATTCCTATATACTCTATACGCACCCACGAGAAGAAAGGTAATGGCGCCAAGTTCCGTAGATTATCCTGATATTTATTTATTAAAAACACAAGATTCTAAAATAAATTAACAACACAAGTTATTATTTTTCCGCTACAACAATGTTTGCAATTTAAAAGTATAACTTCTAAAATTTGAACACTCGAATTATTTACACAAAGCAGATAAGATACAATTAATCTCAATATTTTACTCGGCTACTGTTGTAAATGTTGGGTACATTTAAAGGGAAATTTAACCCAATATTTTAAGGAAAAAAATCATCAGCTGGCTATAGATAGATACACCGTAGTCTGTGGACGCTTGCGACTACATTTGTGTATTTCCCTCCCTGACGGACTTAGGTAATAATTCAAGCTGCTGAGAGAGAGAGAGCTGCTGCCGCGAAACGAAAACGTACGAAGTTCGTGTATCTCCCTCTCTGTCGCACTTGCTTATTCGAGCGACAGAGAGATACACGAACTTCGTTCGTTTTTGTTTCGCGGTAGCCCAGAACGAACTTCGTTTTCGATTTTTTAATATAAGAATTCGTTGACATTGTGCATTATATTAGTATTATAAAACTATCGTCACCCTTAGTTACATTTTAAATGATACATATTTATGATTAAAAGTTCATTGAACCATTTAACAGAACGGGTTAATCAGTTTATTATGAAACTTATCGCCGGTTCATTCGTATCTAATTTTACATTAATACATTGTGGGCATGTAAAATATATATCGCACAAGGTAGGGGGAAGGGAAATCACCAAATAAATTTACAATTATCTATCACTTCTCTAATCTCTAGCCATTGTAGATTAAAATCTGTTCAGTCCTAAGCCAGCACCATCTACCGGATGCTTAGAGAACTAGGCGTAAGTAAAGTAAACTAACGGACTGTTAATAAAAGAGACTCCGCCTATAACAGTACAATTTTATGTAACGCGGTGGTTAAAATCGAAACTAACGCACCTCCGTTCTAAATTAACTAGTAAGTGAACAGTAGCGACACAGTTACTGACTCAAGTGACTTTATAAAGGTTACAAAGTTCGTTTACCCACAGGTATCACGTTGAAAACTTTCACAGCTCGCCCTCGCGATTATGACACGAAACAATTATTTTATTACTAGTCAAATGAGATAATTTGCGGTCAATAAGGCAAGTAAATATCATTAAATCACAATTACTTTAAGTATTGTCCATGAAGAATGTCGCTAGGGAAGAAATATACGAGTAGTAAGCGCAGAGAAAAAAAAAATTAATCATGAGATGTTATGCTTTTGGTATTTGCTTTAATTGCGTCATTCTGCCATCAACGGAACGTATCTACATTTATAGTAAGAAAGTTTGTTTTATACAGGCAAGGCAGATTTCAATCTTACGACAATGTCATAGAAACTAACAGGTTTTTTTTGCATTTGGGATCTTGTTCATAGAAACATTCAACGTTGAATCGTAAACGGCAAGTAACAAGCATACATTATAAAGAGACAACGCCATCTATCTTCCAGCCACTAACGAATTTCAATTGCCACAGACTCACGTTCTGTGCTACATAACTCACGACCACATTCTTGCGGGTTGACCTTAAAATAGTGCTGCACTTCCAGCTCAGCGTTTGTTGTACCGATTTTTCGGTTACGATTCTTGTTAGTTTTAAAATAACTTGAACGATAAAATTATCCTACTGCCCTTGTTAGCTTTTCAAGGGAATTTAACAATGTGTAAATTTAGTAACGTAGGGAATCTAATTAGGCGTGTACGAAGTACGAATGTTATGTTTTTGACTTTTTGTACACATGATAAACCTGTTATAATATTAGACTATTTATAGGTAACCGTTCTATCTCGTCAATAAGATAAAACAAGGCTACTCGTAGTAGTGGAAAGTCAACAATAAAGTCCAGAGTAGGCATATATTTCATCGGACAAGGGTATTATAGCATACATACATAAACTCACGCCCATATTCACAAGAGAGGTAGGCAGAGCACACGAAAATTAATTTCACTGCCACTTTATTTATATATTGCAGATCACACTATTAGAAATTGTAGGTTTATTGATATTGCAGTGACAGGTTGCTAGCCCATCGCCCACAACACATATGTGTATATAGGGACGTGTTTATACTCCTTACCAATATATAAAGATGTAACGTTTATTTATGGGCAATAATCGATGATAAAGTTTCTATTCACTTACTTACTGGTCACGGAGAACAATGAGACTCAAACGGTTAGCGACTTCAGAAACAATTGCCACAGCACAAAATACCTAATTTTTTAAATAAAAAGGTAACAGAGTTATTTGTTCTTAGGCTTCGAAATTACGTCGTCTAAGAATGTAAAATACGAGTATGCATCTGGCACACGGGAAAGTTCCGTTACTTAGTAAAATAAAATACAATCAGTACTCAAAACAATCTTTGGGTCTGCACTGTAATTCACCCTCGCTTGCTCTTATACGTTCGTATGCCAAAATCTACGGTTTGACCCACACCGAACACTGTCCTTAGAGCGCATGGATTGTAAAGTCTTTGATACTGTAAAGCAAGGCACATAACATAAGAGCTCATAACAATATCTCATTGTACCTAACACCTTCATTCCACTTCAAATTTCACCTGCTCCCCATAAACTTCAGAACCTTGACCCACAGTGCCGCGAAGTGTGCCGAGGCTGCCGGGCCGTCGGCCCATGAAAGTGAAAACTGCGCGCGCGCCGAGCTTTCGACGTCCGGTGGATAATTGGGTTATGTAAATGCGCATCCTTTTACTTTGAAATCGGTTTCTAGATGTCTAAAAAATATTTAGAATCTTATAAAGGACTATTGGGCGCCTAAGAGTAAGACATTACTTTTATAAATACTAACTTCAAAAGGAAGATAGATTGAATAGGGAGGCAGATGAGAGGAGGAAATGAGATTTTTAAAAAGAGAATAGGGGATAAATAAGGATTGGGCGCCTACTCTTTTATAATTAACTTCATTGAGAGGAAATATTGAAAGCTAGCGTGGAAGACGAGCTACAAGGAATAAATTAGATAAAGGGCAAAAGTTTCGTATTAAGAAATCAACGCTTCATCAGCTACATATAATGTATTTCCTAAGCTCTCAATTTCACCTGTTTTCATATTAATATGCAAACCTATACCTGGTTTATATATTAATATGAACACAACACACTACCACAACTGCAGGTTGGTTACGTTTATCTCGTAAAAAAACCACGCGACACCTGCCTTGAAGACTTAGAACCACTTGCAATAACCAGTCTCAGGACTGTTACTAACCAGAAAGAGATGAGTAATATTTAACTAAGCAAGAGCCGACCGACTCAGTGTAAACATCAGTACCAACCTGTACAACTCCCTGCCGAGTCGAGTCGCGATTCAGACTCCTGTCTCATTCGCACTGTTAAAATTAGAAAGAGTGAGTAGATTATCTCGTATCATGTCGTGTTATGGCGTCAGTTGTGTATGTGTAAGTCTCGCAGCAGACAGCACAAACAAGATTAGATCACAAATAATCACAATGGGTGATGCAGAGCGACTGAATGGGGAAATAACAACACCACCACTCAACCAATAAAAAACCATTGCTAGTCATATGTTGTTAGGTTGGTTTTCATGATTTGCAAGTTAAACCGTATGCAAAGAAGCGTCTGCCAGTCATCACAAGATCTTGTTGCGTTGACATTCAAAACAAAACCAACACTACGTTCAAAATACGAGATACGAGCTTTCTTCAAAAACGTATTTGTGTCTTGGTTGCCCTTGATTGTAAACGGATGAAATAGATCACAGTACAGTTTACGATTTAAAAAATAACATGGTCATTCATTAACATTAAGATTACTGCTAAAAACCGGCTAAGTTTCCAATATTTCGGCACTGTTGCAAACACCATTTTAATGCTTGAAAATGGTGCTTGTAACAGTGCCGAATATGGGAAGCACAACAGGACGAATATACATGGTAAATACCTCGTTTTTAACAGTATTTCATTGTTCAGTTTGTAACAGAGTCCTCACGTTTTGTGTTTAAGTGTATTTGTCCACCGTTCTTCATTCGACTATGACTCTTTGAATTCCTAAAACAGCAGGTTGTAGTTCAATATAAATTATTTCCATTGGAAAAACTTAGTATTGTTAGCTCCGTCATAGGTAAGTACCGTTGTAAACTAATTAGTAGGTGACCTACCGACCTATAGGAGTTAGCGATAAAATACCGATGCTTGGTATATTTAATTACTTATGAAACAAATATTAATTCTGGAAGTGGGTTTTGAGGGCTCTTTTAAATGTTACGCTCCACCAGTTCCAGATAATGAATTATAGGAGGTAAGGAAAGATCAGCAAGCAAATTTGGAATTTCAATATCGAGACCGTTTATAAATGAAGATAAATAAAATATTCATAAAGTACTATTCGATTCAATATTTGAGCTAAAACCAATGATTTTGGAACGCTGCACCAAATACAATGTGAATTTGAACATGGCGTGAAGAAAATGGTATTGGGACTACAAAATGACATCTCAAATAAACATAGATAGTTATAATTGTTATAAATGATTAGGAACAATATCTTTGACCTTAACATTGATACCGTATCAACGGTGCGGGCTAGGCGGTTTCAGGCCGTGACGATGTGCAATCGATTAGTAGATGTTAGCCTATGGGACAAATAACATATTGGATAACTCGCTGTAAATTTATTTTCTAAGCCTACTTTGACATACAATGTCAAGAGATTATTATTAACACCTTGTAAAATATGGTAAAATGCCATCTGCGCTTAAAGTCAACTTTGTTAGTTTTGTAGATTACTTACAGACATGTACTCAAGAGAAAGTAGGTACTATAAATAAAATAAAAGCTTCTCGAACTAAAAAGAAGACAATAGCTTTACTATCAAATTAACTACATAATCCTTAATAATACACAGGTTTCGCTGGAAATGGGGAAATTTAAGAACGTAATATAAAAATCCCCCATGGCTTCAAGTATTCAACTATGAAAGTTTAATTGCTAATGTAATGTAACAAAACTACCCCGAAACACGCAATGTCCCAGATAATATTAGTATTATACATTACTGTTGTCTGACCACACTTCGTGGTATTCGCCTATCGTAGCTTGGAGATCAATAATGGACAATGGAATATTTTCCGGGCTATTTTAATGTTTTATTCCGCGAGAAAATATGTAATTTTATCATTATATTGACTCATACTGTCTCGTTTCTATAAGCAATACTCATGTGAGTACAATAGTGAAGTTTAACGGGACATTAGAACCAGGGTGTTAAAGGCGATGGAACTGTTTTCTTATGAACTTTACATTTCGTAATAGATAAATAATTTCATTAGTTTTTCGGCAATGACACATCCAATTTACACACTTAACTAGCTTTACTTTAATTAAGGAGTTCTGTGAGTCAAGGTAAAAATGTAGTTTGATTCGACTGCTCTTCCAACGAGGAATTCCTTTGAGCGCGACGCAACAAAGCAAATGTCAAAATTTGAAGTGGGCTGCGCTATATAAAAAACAATTCTCTCATAGCGTCAAAAAACAGAATGAAGCACCAACTGTCAAATTTGTCAGAATCCTCAATCCTGCTAGCAAGGTCAAGGCCAAGGTCAATCGGAGGCCGTTTGTGCGTTTGCTATTAGCGTGCGAAATCGACACGAGAAGGTCGTATTATCATATTATAAACTAAAGTACATCATACTCGTTGAAGTCGTTAGTAAAATTTTTCCATTTCATAATATTTTAGTCTGATAGGTAGTTCCTATAAAATCATGTAAAATTAGAAATAATTAAGAAAGAAATTGTTATGTTTGAATACTCACAACAGCTTGGTCATTGTTGACTAGTTACATACGTACGAGTATACCTTTAGATAAAAACAACTTTTTGTACTTGTTTTAACATAGAGTCAAAAACACATTGTTTTTAATGGACTACTTTTTTATTCTACTTATTTCAGGTTTATTACAAAACAATTAATATAACCAGGTTATAATAGCTTATGTAATATGAATGAGTTATTATTGAAGCCGTGGGATGTATCAACTAAGGATTTTTTTTGCTCTTCTTCTTTAGAAACTGGTACTGGAACTTACTTTCTACCAATTATTTACAAGTACATTACTATCTAGATTTAGCTAGTGATATGAATGAATACAACATGCGACTTATTTATTAATATACAAACAAGTTGGGACGAATTTAATTTGTCCAAGACAGATAATTCAAAAACCGATCACAGTGGCACATCACTGGCTATAAGAAATGTGCATAGTTATTTTCAGAGATGATTGAAACATAGTCAATATCTTACAGTTAATAACCAGAAGCGAGATAAGGGATGAAAGTTATCATTTTGAATATTGATCCTGTGTTTATCATGATGAAAAAAACTTAATAATTTAGATATGGGATCAATTTTTAATTAATCGATTTTGAGTCCATAGTTCTATCGATAAGCAGTTAAGTTTGATCATTCGATATACGATCAGCTAGCGGTACCTTTTGGTTTATTTATCGATTATTGGCTAACCATTACTATCAATAACTTATCGATTAATTAATAACTACATTTTCTACATGATAGTCGATAAAGAGTATCATGTAATAAAACTTCACCCAAGCAAAGACTCATTAATTCTTCTTCGGGGGCATATCGTTTGTTTAGAAAAGGAACAAAAACATAACATCTCATCTAAAACAGAAGTTCGTCCCAGCCATTGTTTACAAACTTTTGGCAGGCGTCGCTGTCGCATAACACACAAAAAACATCGTGGTGACGTCATAATCCGTCATTCCTCCCATCAATCAACGATACACCGGTAAAAATATGCAAAACGTCATGCTAACGCATACAAAGAAATTTCCATCTAAATGCTTTTACTCATTGGCTCAAATTACTTCAGATCCCTTAATATAGAAATGACATGAATTTTAGTCGGATAATATGGATGGATTGACTTTGTATCTCTATTTGACCTCGGTGATGTGTCATATTGTTTCAAGGTTATATTTAAAGCTGTGCTTAGAAGCATCAACAGTGAATGAAGTGAGGCTGGATGGAATGAAAATAGTAAATATAGTTTTACAGATATTTTAAAATAGCTTCACTACGAACAGAAATGATGATAGCATTTTGCAAACATTTCCGGTTTACCGTCGTTTATCGACCGGGAACTAGTTTGTTATCGAAACCAACAAGTCCAATATTTATTACTTGAATTGGAAAAAACTGTAACTGAAGACTGGTGGTGGTAACTGAAGAAGACTTTGCTTTTAAAAATACTTTAATCAATAGCCGAAGGGTTGGGAAAAAACTGGTAACTGTTTAATAATAATACAAAACATCGTCGTTGCATGGCAACTGCTATTTATAAAATGGCAATAGTCTCAATAATAATGAAACCCACCAATTACCAGTACTAATACTTAATATCGTTATAAATTCATTTGCTAAATTTCTTAGTTTCCACTTTAAACGAGAACGTATGTAACTAGATATGTACCATAAGATTGTATCAGTAATAAAAATAACCGTATAGGAAAATAGGCAGTGTGTAGAGTAAAACATGATAACATAGATATACTTCCTCTTCGACATACATACTAATGTTTTAATGGAGTGGATAGTTGGCTGGCGGCGTCGATTCCAGGATAAAAAAATCCTAAAAATTGAATGCTTTACCGAAATAACTAAAAATCATACTACTCGTTTTGACAACCATCGTTACTATTTTTTACCTCACTTGATTATTCATTGAGTTAGGTCGGACATTACGTTCCATACAGTAGGGTTTCAATAATTCAGAAGTCTGAGAGTCCAAGATAAACAGACAGTAAAAATATTATCGTCGCTCTGATACGACGCCATCAACAAAGCCAAATATCTTAGCGTCTTGTTTATTGAAATACATTATTTGTGTGATACTTTGGGTTCATAAAGAAAGTGTTCACTAAATGATTCCTGAACATGTATTAATTTATACAAAGCTAAATGATTCCTAAACATGTACCAATTTATACAAAGCTCATTTCTAAAGCCCCTTATCACTAAGTTGTAATAGGCTTTATCACTTAGTCATTGTTATTAGCCTAAAGGTTACAAAGACTTGCTGCATATTTAGTTATCATATTTGAGCGTAGTTCACCAATTCCAACTGAAATATCCAATGAACACGTATATGAATGTTACTTATCTCGCTGGCGGAAGTTGAAATACAATTTGTTGCTAGCTCATCCCATTCCTTTACTCTTTGTTTGGCAATCGAGCGAATGAAACAACATGTCGTAACGTATAGTTTTCATGCTATCCCGAAGTTATATTTACGAATTAAATTTGAATAAAATACGATCTAAAACACAATGATAAAATTGGTTTTAACCTATTAACAGGGAATGCAGGAAAGGAAAATTCATTATAGTTTCTGATAACGAAATGAGTATGTCGATAGCAATTATTCATTAGTGATGTTTAATTATATGTTTCAATAGGCAGTTACTTTAAGTTAGCGTGTTTTTTAATCTTCACATTATTAAGACAGTTATAATCCTTAGTTATGTAATGTGCGATTTTCATTTATAACAGATAAGGTTAACTATGTAAGTCACCCAATATAATAAAAAAAACTTTTACAACTTAATATAGGATTAAAGGTCAGATGTAGAAGTGTACCTCTGGAGCACTCCGATCTTGTTAATCGGTCAAAGCAACTAGTCTTTTAGATGTTTTAATTCAGTGCAATTTGTCTCGTTTGCACCGTACTCCTCATATGTCCGCAAGAGACTGAATGATAAATAGTATGAACACTATACATTTAGTGTAAGGATAGACGTCCGAAAAAATATTAAAGAATTGGATTACTTGCACTTAAAGTAGACGAATTGACAAGTAAATACCTCAACAAACGCGATCGAAAGCGTAAACAAATTAATTAGCACAGTTGCGGACATATCCGGCTATTTATAAAGGCAAGCTGTTTGTAAGTAACGCTTGTTGTTTTGCTCAGCTTGGATGAAAATGACCCTTTTCCGAAATAGATTGCGATTACATTTGGGTTAAAGAAATATATTTCAGTTGAGAGTTTAACTTATGGGTTCTTCGATTTATAATTCAAAGGTTCACAAATTACTTTATAACCAATATGTTACCGTAAACATTACATAGTGATACGGTTTTTTTAATTATTTCCTTGAAGAACAAGTACTCTTCACGGAAAATTATAGCCTAAACTAGCCAAAAAGTCTGATGTCGGATCAGAATTTTGGGCTACTTACAGTTTGACACACAAATGATGAAGTAGATTAGTAGTTTTTTGCGCAAATATTTAGCGAAAATTCCATTCCACAACATGTTTTGCTATAAACCGCCCGACTTCTTGCCGTTTGTAATGTTCGTGTACACAAGCCTTTCAGAGAGTATGCTTCTCGCTTGTTTTCGCATTACAGCCAAATACCATAAAGTTGGAAGTATTAGCATAGTCATTATTGAGAAAGAAACATGTTAGTGTTCATTGTAAACGGAGACCCTCAAAGAGCGACCAAGTTTTCAGGAAAGATATTTAAACTTAGAGATGATTTGGAAAAATCTACAAAATTAAGGTAATTGCGGTGACAAGCGAACGCTTTAAGTAGGATCTATATCATCAATAAAGCTTTCTAGATATTGTACCTACTATGATATCCTGAGATGTTATGAGATAAAAACACAGTAAAAAGCCATACAACCTGAAGTACCTAATACAAACATCGAAAAAACTCTTAAAAAATATTATTTTCCTGAACGTCACGGTTTTACACCCTTCAAAGATATTTAAAAAAAAAAACATTTCTGAGCAGAATTTCATGTAAAATTTTAATATAATAATGTATTTTGATAACTTAAGCTTGCTCGAAAAATATTGTTAATGTTATCCAATGTTTGTTCACGTGTTTAATATGTAACATGACAAATGGTGGACTTAGCAACGACTATTCATTAACCCGTATTGATACACGTCCTGATTCACTGTTTGAAAATGTTCGGTTAGTTATGTTGTTTTTAGTGTGGCCAACTTATCTTTTGTGTATAAATCTTGTTCAATTTAAACTCATTCATAGTCTTTTCGCATGATAGAGATCAGAAACTCGAGGTCAGGTCAGGGTTTACGATTTATTTTGGACTGCGTCTTGTTTGATGTTTAAAACCGTATATTCGTATCTAGCATATTGTCTAGTCTTAAGCGATCCATTTGCTTCATTGCTACGTGACTTATAAACAAGTTTCTGATAAAATTTCCTATATTACATTTTTATCATAAATCAACTAAAGAAAGAGTGATGCACGTTTTCATCGCATAAAGATTGTAACTTTAGATTGTAAACGCGAATACTAAACAAGGTGATCCAATAAGCAATCGATCCCTCTACGTACACGTATAGCCTACGAAATAATATTTAAATGGTGTTGACTCGAGTACCTAATCGATACTGATTAAAGTTCCACGGTATAGGGTCAATATCTAGGTCAGCCATGCCTGGGAGGTAGGGAGCGGAACTGTCATTTCAATTTCCAATAGCCGAGCGCTTGTATAGCTGTATGCCCAATCAGATGAACCATTGTAAACAATATTAAAGGTATGTCGTTAAAAGTACGTGTTTAGTACTAATACAGCTTAGCTGGCACCGGTATTTATTATGACTCAAAAACTACGACAAATACTATTTGTGAAAGGAGATAATGCTAGAATAGAATAAACAATTCTAGGTGTCTATTTACTCCATGTCTCTCTTTTAGAAAATAGTAAACCTTAATTTATTGGAGTGTAGCTGCTAGCTGAGACGTAATATTTCCGAATATTACAACAATGTTTTATATAAAATAAAACGACTTTATTGTATTTAAAATCTAAGTTAGAACCTTAAGAGTCCGTCTTAAAGTATTGATTGAAGAAGCCACTTATTTGTTCACGCTATTATAAAAAATGGCATTGAATTGCTATGAGTTTTTCTTTTTGCACGTGTCTTGTATGGAGCAAACGGTAGTTGCTATAAATTTAAAAATAGATGGCGCTATCGATAACCAATTTGTCGATACGAAATATACGAATGCTATAACAGAAAAACCGATAATAACAATTAAATCATGGCACGTCACTATAGTGGTGTAGGTAATAAATGGTGTTTATAATTTAAACTAGCACCATAGTCACAGAAAGGGACAATTTTAACAATAGGTACTTATTGATTACTCCTCATTAGTACATCATTATATATCTCAAGCAACAGCATCAAATTGAAATTAAATGGTATCCAGAAATATCAATACCTACCTACTATTGTGATATTGATATAGGTCGCAGTATTGTCTTGTCACAGAATAAGTAATACTTGGTATTGTGTATATTAGCGACATCTCGCTAGTTCGATAGTTATGTTGGGAAGTACCCACACATACAAGAACAATTGATCAAATGACACACGCCCACTTATACAGAGATGATTAGCATATGGCTACTTAGCTATGTACTGTCATATCATAACTTCATAAGATTCACTACTAAATATCTAAAATAACAATCGTTGCCATCGCACGAAAATTCGAAAGTACTGATCGTGTAGGTAGTTACATGTCATAAAAAAGTATTTTGTGACAACATAGCCATCGTTACAACATAATGTAACAACATCGCTTGATATAACGTTATTTTTAGCACGGGCGTACTTATATAGTCATTAAATGTTTCATACAAAACAAACACTTTCTATACGCGGATCCGATTTTAGGGGCGAATATTCGGTTGCTATGCGTGGTGGGATGAATAGGTAATTGGCAGCTCAAACACGATACAGCTCTGACATGATGAATGGAACAGAAAGTGAGATTCGCAGCCCGTTTTGGCTAAGGAACGTGATTTTTACTGCATTTTCAAGGGCACTGCAAACTGCCAACAACCCAAATCGACGCGTATGGAAAACACCGACTGTACACAATAAACGAACTCCCCCACAGTAATCATGAATGAAACGAGCAATCGAGAACACTTTCCAGTAACACCTAATTGGAAATAATCCAATAATATCAACAAGGAAATAAAAGAAAATACTTACAAACTCGACAGCCACGGTACGTGTTAATAATCACATACATGACGTCATTTGACGCAACACAAAACTCGAAATATTGAGCAAAATGTATAATAACCGCGTTGAAAACAACACCAACGTAAACTAAACACAATACTTTACTAAACACGAAGTTAATGTTATGTCATTACGAGCGATTTAGGACATATTTTAATATTTATTTGTGTCCGCGTCCAGTTTTGACAAGATGGTTGCGCACCGACTGTTTTGCTTTGCTTGTCAGCTGATACGCTGTACTTCAAACTCGGTAGACACATTTTTTTACTCCCTCCAACGCGGGATTGCTTCGCACCCGTGCAAGCGAGACGACTGACATTACACGGCAAAAGACTTGAACGGGAACTGTACTGTCATTTTCTTGTTGCATTTTTATTGCAAAATGTAAAGCGAATGGAAAATCGTAAATGTATAATTTATTGTGCATGTGATGAATAAGAAGAGTCGATGGAAATAGTGATCAGTCATTTCTATTTCACAATAACAAGTAATCGTTTATCAGTGTACTTATATTTGGGCGTGACATAAAGCGATGTTTTCCGTATGGATGTTTTCACTACTCGTAGCGCCATCTAGCGGTGAGTAGTCGAGCTACTTAGCACTCCGGTAAACCAAGCTTCCAAATCATCATCGAGAATCCTGTTTTACAAATGAAATCATTTCTCTATGAGTCACATATAAATTAAAACAATTTCATATTCTTTTAATTTACGTTCTTGATCAATGTGGTTGTGATGTGGTTGCGTAAATCGTGTGCCAACAACTTTGTTGATGTATCCTGTGCTCCTATAATAACATCTAGGTGGCGCTAGTAGTCTCAAAACATCACAAAGCAACTTAACTAGCAGAATAAGTAAACAACAAAGGAGGACTTACCTGACTTAACTCTGGATACGTATGAAAAAATCAGGAGGTACCTAATTAATAATTCTAGTCTGGGTAATTTACCTAACCTTTATCTAACGGAAGAATGATCGTATTGGTATCTAAGTACTTATTTTTCATCTCGTAGATACTATACCTATTATTTATTTAAGAAATGTTACTTTTTTTCAGTGAATGGAGTAATAAAATAACGTGTCAAGACGCCTCGTTAGCCAGTCCTATAAGCGGTTCTAATTTGACAAACATTCAGGTGTGCTCAGCTCAGCAAGAAATTAATTAATGATTTGCAAGGATCATATAAAATGTAAGTTCATATATTTATTTGTATTATATAGGTTACAAAACAATAGGTGTTAGTTTGGTAAAACACCACCAACTTTGCCACAGGGCAAACTAGACCTTGTTGACATTAGACCAGGTGTCCTCACGATGTTTTCCTTCACCGAAAAGCTACTATTCAATATTTAAATGATATTTCGGACATAAGTTATTTTCACTCCGTGTGGTGCCGGTTTAGAATAGCACCACCCCCTTTCTTCCCTTGGGTGTCGTAAGAGCCGACTATGGAAACCAGGTTAAACTGTGTTGTGGGCGATAGGTTAGCAACCTATCACTACAATCAAACAAATATCACATTTCCTCCGTCTATAAACCTACAATTGCTAAGAGTGGTTTTCGTGTGCTCTGCCTACCCCTTTTGCGGATAAAGGCGTGATTTTATGTATTGTATGTAAGTTATTTTCAAAGATTTCAAGAAATTAGTAGGTTATCTAATCGGTTGTATTTTTTTGTGTTTGTTACCTCAGAAATCCGTCATAATAAACTGATGTATTTTTAGGGTTCCGTAGTCAACTAGGAACCCTTATAGTTTCGCCATGTCCGTCCGTCTGTCTGTCTTTCTGTCTGTTCGTCTGTCTGTCCGAGGCTTTGCTCTGTGATTGTTAGTGCTAGAAAGCTGCAAATTGGTATGGTAAATCAATAAAACTGAGAAAGTTCGAAATTTTTTAGAGTGGGGATGATTTTTTTTTTGCTTCAAATTATGGTGTGGGGTGTTGTTGGATAGGTCTTTCAAAATGAATAGGGGTCTTTATCAGACACCTTTTGATAAAGTGAATATTTTCGGAAAAAATCAGGTCAAAAGACAAAAAAGTGTCCCCCCCTCTAACTTTTGAACTATGGGTCCGTCTGTGTCTATCTCTCTGTCTATATCCGTCTGTCACCAGGCTGTATCTCATGAACCGTGATAGTTAGGCAGTTGAAATTTTCACAGATGATGTATTTCTGTTGCCGCTATAACAACAAATACAAAAAATAAAATAAAATAAATATTTAAGGGAGCTCCCATACAAAAAACTTTTAAAAAGTTCCTTGTTGTGTTCATCAGGCGCTGGGTCTCAAATAGTATGGTAAAACTAAAATCCGATTCGCACTTGACCAAAATTCTGTTTGATATTATTTACGTTCAAATTACTGATAAAAATTAAAAAAAAAACATTTAAATTAAATTATAAACGTTTATAATAAAGTGCCCAATGTCGTATAGGTAATAGTACGGAACCCTTCGTGCGCGAGTCGGACTAGCACTTGGCCGGTTTACTAACCGACTTCAATAGAAGGAAGAAGGTTCTCATTTCTTCAGCCAGCTGCATGTTTTTTTTAATGTATGTTACTTAAACTGTGACACCCTATTCAGAGGAGTCCCGCAAAGAGTTACCGGCTGTGTTACCGGTGGACTCCTACGGCCCGCCCTGAACACGAGAAATTCACTATTTTTACATTATAACAAAGCCCGTGCGATTCAGCATAACATTCACATATTTTTAAGAGCTCGTTAACGGCGCCTACCGTGGGACCCAGCAACACCAATATTGTCGGCGTAGCTTATGTTATTTACCATTTGTTCGCTTACAGAACAGCCGACTCTTGTGCTACTGAGTTCCACGATAAGATCGTTAATGTATATATTGAAGAGTAAGGGAGAGGTCAATCCTCCTTGTCTTACTCCACACTCAGCCCTATAACCATCCAAGTAAGAGTCTGACCATCTTACATAATTCATTTGGTTATTGTACCCAAACTTAAATATCTCGACCAATTCGGAGGGAAGACCAGTTTGTAGAATAGAATAGAATATATTTTTATTGTTTAACTGTGTAAAATACAAAGATGGACTTTAAGGTACATGGCTCAACAGTTACCCTTTACGGGCGTACAATAATTGTACCTATCTTAAAACTACAACTACATAAATATACAGGGTGTGGCCTGTAATAGGAGCAAAAAATTAAACGGTACACTATTGAGCTCTCCAGCAATTATTTCCAAATGATTTTAATTGCAAAAAAAAGTTTTTTTTTAATTTATTTTTTCGCAAATGTAGCTTATCTGTACTTTTTTACTCTACTGGAGTGATATTAATAACAATTTATTCAAAAAAGACTAAAAATTTTTTTTTTTTAAATCCCGAAAATATTCTTTCAAACCAAAAATGCGACAACGATTATGAGTCATAATTTGAAGCAACCTCAAAATCAGCATTGATTGCCGCGCTATAATCTCTGGGTGCCAAGATCCATTACTTGGAGGTCGTAACTTTAGATCAAAATTTCTCCCAATTGAAAAAAGATAAAAAAATTTTGGACACAAGAGGTTACTGCAGATGCTCTAAGGAAGCGTCCTTTTCTTATGTTATGCAACAGGCAACTCAAGAAACTCAGGATTTATTTAAATAGAATTCATTCAAATTACAGAAAACCTTATGAATTAGCCAGCTTTTAAGCTTTCATTTAAATAAAATCCCTTAAAGGACTTTAATCTCAGCAGGTGGCTATAAACACGAATGGCCATTATAAAAGTAGATTTTTTATACATAGAGTTGTTTACTTTTGGAAGGTGTAAATTGTATTATATGATGATTGACCTTTCACAAATAAACATAGCTCTAAGATATAAATACTGGTTAAAGTGAGAAAACGTTTCTCCCGGAACACGTCTCGTAGAGAAACGTCAGCGCGGATGCGATACACGGTCATTAAGCATCTTTTTTGTAGTGTAAACGTTTTTGTACATCTACTGAGTTTCCCCAATAGACAACACCATAAGTAAGAAAGGGATACACGTTTCCGTAGTAGGCATTTACAACTACAGTTTCAGAACATGTTTCAGACAATATTGAAAGAGCATAACAGTTTGATTAAATTCTTTTGTTAATTTGGTCAATATGAGATTTACAATTTAAGTGAGAATCTATCCTGACGCCAAGAAAGTTTACGCTCGTTACTTCTTCTATGAGAGTATCAGCTTCTTGTACTGTTATTGCCATAGGAACGGTTTTATCATTTCGAAACTGTATTAGTTCTGTTTTACTCAGATTCACTTTTAGATTTAAGGTCTGAAGCCATTTTATTATATTAGTAAGGGTACACTTAATGTGGTTGCTTAAATCAGTATTTCATCTTTCACTGGAGAATAGCACGGTAACATCATCAGCAAACATCACACATGGTTCAGGTATTAAATTTGGAAATTCATTTAAGTAAATAAGAAAAAGAAGAGGGCCAAGCACACTTCCTTGCGGGACTCCCAATACGACTTTTTCGAAACTAGATTGTTTGTACTCAATAGATTTATTACGGCTGTCATAGTGTTCTACGAGTACTGCTTGTTCTCTGTTGGACAAATAACTTTTTAACAGCTGGAGTGCGTTTTCCCTTACCCCAATGCATTCCAGTTGTTGAAAAAGGATGTCGTGTACCACACAGTCAAAAGCTTTTGACATGTCAAGCAAAAGAGAAACGCAAGATTTTTTTTCATTTATACTGTCCCAGATTTGTTTAAATATCTTAAATATAGCTAACGACGTGGATTTTCCTTTTTGGAATCCAAATTGAAAAGGGCTTAGAATATTATTTTTACTTAGAAATTCAGTTAAGAGGGCGCAGTACGATCGGTGTGGATCGGTTCTCCATACAAACGTATTTATGCTCTCATTTTAAAACGCCATGCTAGAATAACATGAAAATTTGTATACACAATGGGATCCGGCATATCTAGGTCGGAACATAGTTTCTGTTGCTATAAATTGTAAATAAAAAAAAAACAGCGGCTTTTTGAGTTTTTTAAGGCTTGTATGAAAACCTTAATAATCGCTGTATTTTTTCTCCATTATAATTTCAAGCAACAGAAACTATGATCCGACCTAGATATGCCGGATCCCATTGTGTATACAAAGTTTCATGTTATTCTAGCCTGGCGTTTTAAAATGAGAGCATAAATACGTTTGTATGGAGAACCGAACGTACTGCGCAGTCTTAATCTATAATAAATTACCTTTTCAAAAATTTTGCTTTGTAATAAGGCTATGGGCCTAAAATTTTCCATGTCAGTTTTCGTTCCCTTTGTATATAGAGGCTTTATGAGGGCTTTTTTTAATTGTTCAGGGAATATACCAGTCTCTAGTGTAAGGTTAATAATGTACACAAGAGGTTCAGCAATTTCATCAATGCAAGTCTTAATTACAATCATGGGTATGTTATCATATCCCGTACTTTTTTTATTTTTTAAATTTTCACTATCTTTTTTATTTCATACATATCACCAGCACGTCCAGCACGGGGGCTGGCCGTGATGAAATTCAGTCTGAGAGAGAGACAATGGTAGAGCGAATTAACTCAACCTTAAGTCTTGTCTCCCAATGGGGTGATAACAATCTGGTTAGTTTCAACGCCACCAAAACGCAAGCGTGTCTGTTTACCGCAAAAAGGAGCTCATTCAATCTGGCTCCTACTTTCCGAGGTACAACCGTGTCTGTAGCCAACGATCTCGAGCTGCTTGGCATGACGTTAAGCTCAAACCTTAACTTCGGCACTACCATCGAGTCCAAAGCCGGAACAGCGGCCAAAAAGCTGAGCATCCTAAATAAGGTCAAGCAATACTTCACCCCTGGGCAGCTTCTATCTTTATATAAAGCCCAAGTCCGGTCTTGCATGGAGTATTGTAGTCACCTTTGGGATGGCTCGGCTAAGTACCAACTTGCCGCACTCGACTCGGTGGACCGCAGAGCCAGGAGGCTCATTGGCGGCAGTACGGTAGTGGGAAATAAGCTGCAGAGCTTAGCACATCGACGCAAAGTAGCATGTCTGTGCGTCTTCTACAAACTGTACTTCGGTGAGTGTGCTCAGGAGCTCCATGAGCTCATACCGCCTTCCCCCTTCTTCCATCGGACATCCAGACGTACGGCTGGCTACCATCCTTACCTGGTCGAAATTCCTCTAGTTCGAACCAAGCGCTTTGCATCTTCTTTTATAATGCGCACTTCTAAGGTTTGGAATTCTCTGCCGGCGTCTGTATTTCCGAGTTCATATAACCTGGACCTTTTTAAGGCACGAGTGAATAGGCATCTTCTGGGTGAGCTCGCTTCATCGTCGGCCTCATCTTTGCCCCCTGGCTAGATGCTGGCCAAGGGCAATCCCATATTTAATAAAATAAAAAAAAAACAACTGGTCTTAAAAAAATACTATTACAATTTCCGTTTGAAATGCTTTTGTATTTAACTGGAATACTGGAGCTATCAGAATTTTGATTTATAAAATACTTATTAAAAGCTTCAGCTATGTCGAACGGATTTATCAGAGTTTTTTCTTTCACATCTATTCGAGAAATCAGGTTTGGTATCATATTTGTGAAACTTGTACTCTCCTTGATTAATTTCCATGTAGCTTTAGGTTTACTCACGCTGTTTATTATCTTTTTGTCATTGGAAATATTATTAGATAATCGTATAACCTTTTTTAAAATTTAACAATATATTTTGTAAAATTTTGTTGTTCTAACTTACCCCATGGTTTCTCGTAAGACACCAGGTCAAATGCCTTTGAAAGGTCTAGAAAGGCTGCATATACTGGTGTCTTACGATCCGTATAGTAGTTTAATGTCGCCTGCCTTACCACTCACCGCTTGCCTTAGAGTATTCAGTGTGTGTCGTGTGCCTTTACATTTCGTAGGTACTCAAATACTTCCACGATTCAAAGTAACCTAAAAGGGAATAATATACCTACTCGGAATTCCAATTCCACCTGGGTCAATTCAGAGCTAGAATTAGTCTAAACAAAGCGTAAAAATGCTGCATTCACCCTGGTCCGGCCAAATTGGTCCAATCAAGGACGGCTCGTTCGTAGTGCTGTGCGATCGCCGGGATTGCCGGCACCTAAAGACGCCATTAGACGTATCCAGCTGGCGTCAATTGGCGGCGCGCGCCAGCGCTGTGGACTGGCACAATATCATGGATCCAGTTACGCTGAACTGGCACGAAAATATATTTACATGGCATCAATCAGTAGGTTGTCAGTGCTGGCATCCAGCAAGACTTTTTTATTATCTTTCACTGCTTCAAATAAATGATTTTGTAAACATGGTGACCTCTTTTTGGGGGTATAGATAAAAGTGAATTAATTGCAAACTATATCGTGTAACATTAATTGTAAGGGCTTGTAGGGAGAATTTAAAACAGATTTTGCCTACCTATGCTAAATTTCAGCTCAATTTGATATCCGCAAGTGGCTGAAAAAGGATTGCAAATTTTGATCAATCAATTTATCAATCAATCATTTATTTATTTGCTGTAAACACACAACAACAGATTTAAAAATACAGGATACACCATGAATACATGAATTAAAATGAGCTATTTTTAAGATTAATTAATAACAAATATAAAGTAATGTTAATTGAAATAACAAAATCAATAATTCCAATAGATACATTAATTTAAATTAGGGATGTCAACTTACTTTCATACTCATACTTACATACCAACAGTGCAAGTTATAAAAAGTGTGTAAAATATATATATAATATCCATAATTCCTTTCCAGCAACAACGCCAGCAGCAGCAACAATATTATATAAATAAATAAATAATCTTCCCGAAGGTGAGGTGGCGCAGGATAGGTGGTGTATATAAGTATGTGCTCTCTTGCCAGGGCCAGCGTAGCAAGTTCCCGGAAATATTTCCCGTGACAGTATACCTGGGAACGGGAATATCAGCAACGGCACATCACTAAGCTCCACCTCCACTTCAAATTAAAATAAGGCCAATGGCGCCTGAGTTAGGGGCTTTCGAAATTGGTGCTAAGATTTTAGAGGTGTCTCTTGGCGCTTTGTCAGCCGTTTTTTGTTGGTTAAATATAAAAACGTTGGGTGTATAAAAAAAAGACCGCCAATTGTATACCGTTATTTTATTACCGTATGTTTTTTAATTTGTTTGGTGAACAATAAATAATATTTGTATTGTTTTCTATGTATTTATAAGTACGTATGTATGTCGTCCTCTAGTACGCATCGTACAAGCTTTGCTTAGTTTGGGACTAGGTCGATTTGTGTAAGATTGTCCCCCAATATTTATTATATTTTATTTATTTTGTGTATTGTAAACCACGTTTGCAAGAATAAAATAAAATAAAATTTAATGATTAGTTTCGGAAAAGTAGTTTAATTTAATACTTTTCTTACTTAACATAATCTTTACATTTGATGATTTTACTCGTCTAAAGAGTCTAAATATATTTTAGGCAATAATTTTTTTTCAAAAATTAAGTGATGCGAGGTTTATGGTCAGTCTTAAACTCATAAATAAAAAAAATCAAAGATTGCAGGCTCGCCCCGCACGACTACAGTTCCAAACTGTTTAAAAGAACATACAGCCATACAAAAGATGGTATTCATGGTATACAGCCAATTCAAGTCGTATAATTTGCGGTTTTCGGTGGAAAAATACACTTCCGATTCTGTTTAAAAAACCGGCTGAAAGAAAAAAAAATTTTTGACGTTTTAATGTTATAAGTTATAACTTATGTTTACCTAAAATTAATTCCAATGTAGTCTTTTTTCCCCCATTTTTTTCATCACTATATTAGCCTCGGCTGAAATGTCAATTGCAGGCTTGTATTAATATAAAACGGACTCCCAAGTTTAAAAATAATAGGGTTAGAATTGTAAGATATTAATCAACACAATTGTACAATTAGAAAATAAAATTTGAATTTATTATAAATATAACTAAACTAGGGTCTAAACTGATTAACAAAACAAATATAAAATTCATTAAAACAGCCTAAAATAGCCCACCCTGATTCGTACCTGGTGTAAAGGTACCCATACTGCCCGCCGCATTCCCTCGCTGTACTGCTATTGAGACCTGTTGCACCAGATACGACCCACAGCGGGGATCGTTGCCCCTTTCCCGCAACCGTCGACCTAACTCTTTAAACAGGCGGCGGGCCTCTGAGCCCCATGGTCCTCCCGTCTCCACTGCCACTGGCACAAAGTCGTATCTTGATTCCAGGGCAGAGTATTGTGTGTGCTTTAGCTTGGCGGCTGACTCTGCCGCCAAGCCTGCACCTTGTGTTGTTTGCCTCAAGTGGGACGCAGCAAAGGTGCTAACGCACGTGGCGTCCCACAAAAGGCAGCGTCCCCTCCGCCATGGAATCAACGTGAGCCCGTCCGGTCTCTTACCGTCAGACCGACTCAACCCAGGTGGCTTTATCCCAAACTCGTCCAGCAATCCCTTACTTCATGGCCTCTACAGTAATGTACAGTATGTATTAATCTTTAAAAAAATTGCCGGCGCCGGTCTTATCTATCTTTTGTTGTTGCATTGTTGTGCCAACTTTACATGATGTAAGCACAAAGTAATATGATGCCTTGGTTCAATAAGACCGTTAAAGATGTTCATGTTGAACTAAAAGAAATATATAAATGATAAATCTGCTTCGCATTATTTATAGCTTGAGAAGTAGGCCAGAAAGCGGCGGTTTACTCCGATATTCTACAGTGTCTGAGAAGTAATCAGCTGTCTTACCGTCATTGATGTTGAATCTCTTGGTGCGCCATGTTTCTGAACAACCACCTAGCAACAGCACAGGAGTAAACTGCTCCGCCTGTTTTAAGGGTGATAATTGATTCTACTGCGTGAACCTCTAAGACCTAGTTTATTTTGTTTATACGGAGTTGGACTGAACATTTATACGTTTACTCTTATTGATATGTTATTTAATGACTTCTTGCTGCGACCCTTATGGGTATACTACTCTTTCATTCCGTAAAGTACAGAAGGATTCAACTAAACCCTTCTCTATCCATTCCAACACTGATATGCGAGCAAGCTAAGTTTGAACAGATTCATTTCATATCCTACGTAGAATGGCCAGACTAATTGAATATGACCGATTTCTAAGCTATTATGTTATTTCATGTCGTACATAAAACCAAATAAGTCTAATCAAATCATATAAATGTTATGTGTTGTGTTGTACTCAAGAAGATGGAAGTCAAGACAACAGTCACCATCAGCTCAAAGAGTTTCGTGATGACCAGAAACCTTGACCTACCATCATTGTGCTATAAATTAAATTCTTTTATCTCTAGGTACTTAGCTCTCATTTTCCTTGGTATCGAGGAGGCTGGAGAATTCACAATCGCACTGAGGAGTACTTCACGCTGAAGAGACCAGGGATCTGGACGCAGCAATTGACAGGATGGTAAAAGAAGATCGAATAAAAGAACATCAGCTTGCCAAACCCGAAAGCTTTTCATTGCTCTTCCGTTTCCTGATCAATGTTGCTATATACAAATATTGTTGGGTTATATATCGCGACTCTTCGCGACAATTGTACTAATAAGTTTTGTTTATACCTACTATTCTAACCTTGTAGTACGCAAAGTATATTATAACTATTATTATTAATTGCACCAAAAACCTGCTTCAGGAGGAGCAAACCCCCCTGTTGCTCCCCCCCCCACTCCCAGCCCTCGTAACCGCACCTGCAAATGGCGACCTGTGCAGCGGCAATCTGCTATTTGAGACGGGGCGTTTGGCCGCTCCGACGGAAAGTTACGGACGCGGAACTTCAAAACTTTTGTTTTCGCCGAACTTCGAAAGTTTAATCATGCTTTGAGCTGGGTTGCACCAAACCGTCTGTGATCGTAAGCGGTGTTCGTTAAAACCTGATTGTATGGAATGTTTGACAAGTTTCTATGAAATGACAGCTGCCGGCGCCATATTAAATTTGACGTTTATAGGCTTGTAATCGCAGGTTGGTGGTGGTGCAACCGACCCTTTTATCTCAGTAATAATGACAGAAGCCTATTGTCAGTGGTGAGTGGTCTGGTCTTACATAATATATATTAGGTAGGTATTTAACTAATATAATTTGTGGATTTTGTCTGAATAAAAAAAAAAGAGTAATATTTCTATTTTTACCCACGACGGAACGGAGAAGGTATATGCGTTTAGGGTGAGAGGTTGTTTGTTTGTGTGTGCACCTCAATATCTCCAAAACGGCTTGATCGATTTGGATACGGTTTTCTGCAATGGGTTCGTGGTTCATTCGGGACGAACCCCATAATAATTGTTACGACCATAACTCGCCAGGAGGCGCTGCAGTAAACATTTTTTGCTTGAAAGTGCGTTTGAGCTGGTTTGAGCGCATTTTCTCCGGAACAACTTCACCACCGTGGATGATTTCGATAGTGCTGGGTAAAGAGTACATGTATTTGAACTCTGAGGATCAGATGATGGAGCAAAAAACATAGTAGGGAACTGTACAGGGGTTCGATTACTTACTGTTCGTTTTTGGGCCCTTTTGTTTATGTTTGCTTAGCAGCGATTGTAAATGAACTTCTGAGGGTCTGATGATGGAGTAAAATAACATCACACAAAACCTTTCGAAGGCATAAAGATATTTGGCCGTGTTTGGGCTCTTTTCATTGTGTTTGCTGAGTAGTTTTTGTACATGGTATGTTAAGGATCTGATCTGATGATGGATCAGAACAATATTGCAGGGAATCTTATTCAGGTGATCATTTAGTGAACCTTGTTTCGATTGTTTGGCTAGTATGAATTGAGAAACCTCTTCACATGAACTGCTGAAGGCCTGATGATGGAGCAAAACAGCACCATAGGGAAGTTTGCGAGAGCACATATATATGCATTAACGTGTCGAGTTTCTTTTGATAGTGTTTTCTGAGTAGCTTCTGTGTATGAACTGCTAAGAGCTGTAGTTATGATGAAACAGAATAACATAGTAAGGAACTTTGTGAAACCTCATGGACAGAATACCGTGATATAGCTCTTTAAAAAGTGATGACTGAGTAACTTCTCTACCTATAACTACTCATGAACTACTAAGAGCAGAATTTTTGCTCGTTATATCCGCCACGGAAGAGTAGGCGTAAGCCATATGTCCCCCAAACAGGTCTGCTTATCTAAATATTATGGTTTCGACTAAAGTAGGTATTATTGTGTAGTTAGAACTTATCGGCGATACACGACGTGAATATGCCATGGGACACACTACGCATGGATAAAACTATCGTGTTATGTTATAAAACTGACTTAGTGCGAGTCGGACCGTCGCGCACGAAGGGTTCCGTACCATTATTCTTATGTTTTTAATATTTGTTGTTATAGCGGCAACAGAAATACGTAATCTGTGAAAATTTCAACGGTCTAAATATCGCGAGATACAGCCTGGTGACAGACAGCGAAGTCTTAGTAATAGGGTCCCGCTTTTACACGTTGTAAAAACGGGATCCTATTACTAAACGACCCGACGGGAGCCGATTACGTTGTTTCGGGGGTTTTTTTTTTTTTAATCGTATGGCATTTATTTACGAACCGTGAGATCTTCGAGAAGACAAGTACGGTTGCCAGTTTTTGTTGCACTTTTTGTTGCACCACCCAGGGGTCACGTGTAGGGTAACGGTGGGTACTCCCTACGGACGTGGTGCAACTTCGACCCCCCTTTGTCAAGTGAGTGGGCAACTTGACTGTTAGAAGTTCTCAAGCCGCCCGAAGGCCTCTAACTTGGCTTAACGACTGCTGTAGTAGACAGCAGCCGGGATCAACGGCTTAGCGTGCCTTCCAAAGCACGGGAGCGCTCAGTTAGTAACCACTCAAAGCGGTCACCCATCCAAGAACTGACCTGCGCCCACATTGCTTAACCTCGCATACCGAACGCGGTACGCGGGCGCCACTGGGCCACGAACGCTCGGGGGTACAGAATTCTGAAAAAGGGATTTTGCACATTTATTCCAAAACGGGTTCACTAAATTATATGCAGAGCAAAGCGCAATTAATATGGTGGTTGGTTACCCACGACGGAAAGGATAAGGTATAAAAATTTAGGGTAAATTAAGGGGGGGCGCTAGTCGGGTAACCTCCACGAGTGTCTGGGCTCCAGTTCCTCTGTACGCTCGCAGGTCTGGGGGAAGGGGAAAGGTTCTGGCCGGTGCGCCCTGGAGGCAACGGTAAGTGATTCATTTTCGGAGGGATCGCTTACCGGTGCTACCAATAACCCGGAGACGGGGTCGCTCTGGGTGTTCCTCTGTTTAGCGGAGGACACTCTAGATGCGACCAATGGGGGGATGGGGGGTTCCGCATCAGGGAGTCGCAAGACTCCCCAGGTGCGGCGAGAGGGACAGGCCATAATACCGTATGCCTGTAAAAATAACTACGGACCCGTAATCCTGGCTTCGGCAGAGGGCCGCTGTGGTCGGGAGCGTGGGCTGACACCGTCAGGCCGGGGCCGGGTGGTGGCTGCGAGGGAGAAAACCTCTATAAAAAGTCACAACGGGACCTGAGGGGGTGACTCCGGGGTTTTTCACTCTCTCCCGGCGTGGAGGTCCTTTGGTCAGCAAGTGTGTGGTGTCGCCCTGCACGCTTGCCGACGGGTGGGAGGCGCTTGCCTCAGCAGTGAGGGAACAGCTTCGGCTGTTGTAGCAGGCGGTGTTCGCGGTTGTGTGCCTTGGCGATCCCGTGTCACCGCCACTAATGTTGCGTGATGGGCATACCCTGGTGGTTTTAGACGGTAGTCCGGGCGGTTCCCGGGAGTCCGTCATACCCGTCTTAGTTCCCCGGCTAGGCGGGATGCGTAAATGCATTTCCCCAAGTAAAAAAAGGGTACATTAAGGGCAATAGGCGCAGATTCTCCAAATCGGCTAAACCGATTAAGTTTTTTTGCAATATATTTGTAAAAAAGTAAAAGTTCGTCGAAATTTAGAATGAATGATCCAAGTAAGTGATATTAAATTTGATGTGCTTGTGATAGAGGAAGGAGGATGTGAGTGTCTGCGTGGGCTCGCATATACTCGTAGTGCGCGGTCTGAAGAGAAGCTTAGGACCTTCGGCCCCACGCAGAACTCGGATCGGCTCTAATTTGAACATTTAGCGATAGGATAGTGCACGAGAGTCCCGTGTAGGCTCGCGTACAGAGCGTGACCCTTCACGCTGAGGCTTTTAGGCACTTCGGGCCTTCTCACCCGCGCGGAGCTCAGCTTTTGGTCTTGCGTGCCTTGCCACTCACCTTTGCGCTTTTGGCCCTCAAATTTAATTGTAAAGACACAGGTGGATAGTGGTGTCTCGCCCTTTGGGTCTTCGGCCCTCTGGCTTGCGGAGAGAATTCTCTCAAAGGACGCTCCGAGCCTTCGTCTTCCAGGTTCTCTTGTAAAACACTCGATAGGTGGATCTACTTGGGCTTGCCCTTCAGGCCTCGGGCTGGCGTCGAGAGTACTTTCTAACGGGACACTTTGGTGTCCCTACGCTGAGCTCTGCCTTCGGCCTACCGTGCTTGTTTCCGGAATATATAGCGTTAAGTGAGAAACAACCATTTTTTTTCTACGACGTCGGTGGCATACAAGTATACAGTCCGCTTGATGGTTAGCGGTTACCGCAGCCTATGGACGTTTGCAACTCCAGGGGTTTCAATGCGCGTTGCTGACTCTTTAAACATGTATACACTCCTTTCTTGAATAGCCCTATACTATAATATAATCCCTTGGGAAAACCTCGGGAGGGAGCTCATTCTACAACTGGAGCGTTTGAGTGAGGAACGTATACATTGCTCACTAAAAATAATAAAATAAAACAAAATTTTGAAAAACCCACGACGGATTAACCTAATTCGAAAATTATAAAATAAAGTAAATGTGAATCCCCCGACTGGGTATTTACGAAGTAAGTACATAGAGATAATAAATAGATTTCAAAAACGGTTGTATGGTCGCGAGGTATAGTTACAAAGCGCGAAAAATCCGTCGGGGGCTGCCATTGCCATGTCTGTTCCTAATTTCATTTAAATATTAATAATAGTTAAGCTCGAGGTACATTACATACAGCAATTTAAATTGAAGTACCTATAACACGGACTTCGTAATCTTACTTCATTTCAGGGCAGGCAATGGCAGCCCCCGATGGATTTTTCTGGCTTTGTAACTATACCTCGCGACCATACAACCGTTTTGAAATCTATTTATTATCTCTATGTACTTACTTCGTAAATACCTAGTCGGGGGATTCACATTTACTTTATTTTATAATTTTTGAATTAGGTTAATCCGTCGTGGGTTTTTCAAAGTTTTTAATTTTGTTTTATATATCCACATGAGGAGGAGATGTATGAGGATGTATTTTTATACATTGCGTTACCTGCATGCGGGCTTTTCTTTAAGCAGGGTATTGAAACGTAGTCCCTAAACTAAACCATGAACTTAGTTTCATTGTAAAACTAAAATTTCAATTTCCTTTGTTTACGAACAAAAAAATTGCCAGCAATGTAAAGCAAAGTCAATTGTCAAGACAGTAGGTACAAATGACAGCCCTTAATGTTTTGTTTACTACGACGTCATCTTAAGCAAGTGCACCTAGTAGATTGAAGGTGCAGATTTAAGAAGTTTAATTTTAGAGTTAATTCAAAAATTATGATTTGCTAAAACATGCAAACAGTTGCTAATAAAACATACTATTGTCCGTTTTGAAAAAAGCCCGCTTGCCGGTAACGCACTGTACATTTGACAACTAGCAACCATCACAGCAGGTTGTCAACTATATGTATACAAGTACAACCTCACATATGGATATTCACAGTAGCGAGCCGTGGCCGAGCGGCGGCGGCAGCGTTTTTCCTAATACATTGCGTGTGACTCCAACTAACCGCAGTGCGTTGCGCGTCTTGATCGTGCAATGAACAGATAAAACGTTTGCCGCGCCGCGGTTCGCGCAATCATGGGCCCAGCTGTTAGGGCTTTCGGTGGTTGATTTCTTCCTAAATATCTTAGCCGACTGGCCAATATTTTATTGCGGATTGCAGTTATATTTGCATCAGCTCTTCACGCTTTTACTTAACAGTTGCCGAACATCATGTCATCATCATCATCATGTCAGCCGAAAGACGTCCACTGCTGGACATAGGCCTCCCCCAAAGACTTCCACAATGACCGGTCCTGCGCCACCCGCATCCAGCGGACACCCGCGACCTTCACCAGGTCATCAGTCCACCGTGTGGGGGGCCTGCCCACGCTACGCCTTCCGGTACGTGGTCGCCACTCGAGAACCTTTCCGCCCCAACGGCCATCGGTTCTACGTGCTATGTGCCCCACTGCCACTTAAGTTTAGCGATTCGGAGGGCTATATCGGTCACTTTGGTTCTGCTGCGGATGGCCTCATTCCTGATGCGATCACGCAGAGAAACTCCCAACATAGCTCTCTCCATTGCCCTTTGGGTGACTTTGAACCTTCTTATGAGGCCCATAGTAAGCGACCACGTTTCAGTGCCATATGTCATCACGGCAACACACACTGGTCAAAGACTTTTGTCTTGAGACACTGCGGAATATTGGACGAAAAGATGTGCCGTAGCTTCCCGAACATCATGTGCGGTCAACCAATTTGGTTTCTTGGCCACTTCGTAGGTACCTTGCCACAGTGAAAGTCAATATGCAATCTACTAAAGATCTTATTACTATTGTGACTGTGACAAGGTACGAAGTGGCCCAGAAATCAAGTTGGTTGACTGTACTATCCAAGTAAAACAAAGTGTTTAATTTTATTCCATTTATTTCAACATCCATTTTACAACGAGCTAGTCTTTACAAGGTTTTTACATTAATCTTACACTTTTAGTTTAAAACATCTACGTTAATTTATACAATTATAATTGGGTAAATTATCTTTGGCATTAAATTTACAGCACAGTTCGATTCATGACTTAAACTTAAGTTCTAGAGGACAGATTAGAGATTTTGTATAGACGGCGCAGTACGATCGGTGTGGATCGGTTCTCCATACAAACGTATTTAGGCTCTCATTTTAAAACGCCATGCTAAAATAACATGAAACTTTGTATACACAATGGGATCCGGCATACCTAGGTCGGAAATTAGTTTCTGTTGCTAGAAATTGAAAAAGAAAAAAAAAAACCGGTTTTTTGAGATTTTTACGGCTTGTATGAAAACCTTAATCGATGTATTTTTTCGCCATTATAATTTCAAGCAACAGAAACTAATTTCCGCCCTAGACAAGCTGCATCCCATTGTGTATACAAAGTTGCATGTTATTATAGCATGGCGTTTTAAAATGAGAGCATAAATACGTTTGTATGGAGAACCAAACGTACTGCGCCCTCTTAAAGTATTTCGGCATGGAAAACATTTACTAAAATTTTTGTGAAATACTAAGCCACCAACAACATTATATGTGACATGGCTCATGAAGATTTTTTATTCTATCATCAAATCATCATCATTATCAGCTTATATAGTATATACGTCTCGCAATTACGCACAGGCCTTCTCTCATTAATAATATCTATTAATGTTTGTTTTTTTAGAAGGAACGCTTTGTGTCGCACTCCATACAAACGATCTTCGGAAACCATTGTGTCACATTACGGCAAGAAAGTAGAATAACAAAATTGCTGTCTAAAATTTTCTCTGAATAAAATATTGCTGTACGTGGCGCCTTTTCTAATTCATAAAATCGTGGCGACCGTGACAGGAGTTTCAAAATTAATATTATTTTTCATATTAATTGCTATCCACAATTCCGCACCGTTCTAACATTGTTCCTAACACCTAGGCTAGGTTGTATTTCAAAACGTTACACTGCAGTATTATTAACACATTGAGCAATAAAAAAGATGGGAGTTGTTTTGTAACTAAGCAATGTAGTCCGAAAAACGTTTGTATGAGAGCTGCAAATGAAAAAAAAAACAAGTATGCGTCGGGCCACGCGCATTGAAGAGTTCCATAGGAAAATGCACTTTAAAGTCTATTATAACGCAAAATAATTTCAAAATCAAGAAATGGATATAAAAACCCATATTACTTTAAAACTAGCTATCCAACGATAACCCACACAATGCCCACACGATGGCTTTTTTGTGTAGGGGATGTAGGTACACAAAAAAAAAACTCTTAATTTTACTCTACCGTTTTGTGACGTGATTGGTAAGTACTTATATGTAGGTATGCCAAATTAAAGCTTTCTAGTAGTTACACGGTTACTGTCGTTACTGAGCTAAGCCGCGGGCGGGTCGGACATAGCGATACTATTGGCTATGTGCGAAGTAGGTGGTGGGGGTAAGCAAGGCGATCGTAGCGCACACCATGGCAGAAATGTGTACTTACCGGGGACCACTGTCAAATTTACTTTCACGTTTTCTATTGGTTTCTTAACGGTTTCCTACGATTCATTTCGTTTGTATGTATTTATTTATTCTCTTATTTATTTCAGTAAAATTTCCAATACCGGGTCTTTCTCGTTTACTAAAGTAAATAAAATATTCATGTGTCATTATTTGACATCTCTAAATTTTGACATTGTCTCGGGACCTTTGACGTTTGACGTTTCAGACGTGCACATAGCCAATAATATAAGGGTTCTTTGTTAACTACGGACTCTTAAAAATCGGGTACACGCTTAAATGCAGTTCCTCATTAATGGATTAATATAGCTGTTAGTGTGTGACGTGACAGACTCTGAGCGGTTAGTCCTGTCAGCAACTTTTGCAGCTGATTATACAGGTGTTATGAAAGTACCTTTTCAACAGATCCTCTGAAATTCGTCGTTATATTATGCGTCATAAAGACTCAGGGTATACTTTTCTCACTTTATCTTTAGCATTGATTACGATTACTCGTACATTGGAAGGCTCTGGTCCTATTTCCTCAAACCATTTCGCAGAATGAGACGGATAAAAACCGCACTGAAATCGATCTATTCGATATGAAGCTGCCCCTCAGCTCAGACCGTCCAATTACCGGTAAAGTTTTCGAGATCCTTTATTGTTCCATGATTATGGCAAACGCTTATGTTATGACGAGTTAAATTATAAAAAGACAATAGGATTTAAATTAGTAACTCCACAATTTTCAACAAATAATTAAGAGGGCGCAGTACGCTCGGTCTGGCTCGGTTCTCCATACAAACGTATTTACCCTCTAATTTTAAAACGCCATGCTAGAATAACATGAAAATTTGTATACACAATGGGATCCGGCATATCTAGGTCGGACCATAGTTTCTGTTGCTAGAAATTGTAAAAGAAAAAAAATACAGCGGCTTTTTAAGTTTTTTACGGCTTGTATGAAAACCTTAATAATCGCTATATTTTTTCTCCATTATAATTTCAATCAACAGAAACTATGGTCCGACCTAGATATGCCGGATCCCATTGTGTATACAAAGTTTCATGTTATTCAAGCCTGGCTTTTTAAAATGAGAGCATAAATACGTTTGTATGGAGAACCGAACGTACTGCGCAGTCTTAATTTTGAGGTGATGTGTAAATGTCAGCACACAGTCTGGCAAAACTTTATTCAGTAAAAAAATGACTTTTGCGCAATAAATAAAATCACAAGAAATAGGTTCTGCGACTACAGAGAGAAATCTCAATTAAAATTAATTCCAGTTACACCCTATAAAGCTGTAAGACACTTCTAGTAGACAAGTAAAGACTAGAGAGGTCTAAAATTACGGCATCTTTCTATCGGTAAAACAAATAAAATCTCCCTTATAATTCGAAAAGCTAACTAGAAAAGTAAACTGCACATCGCGAAGTTTGCGTACACCATTATTTCGTTAAGTTCCTAACACGTTTTACACATTAATTACGGGGTATTATTAAGGAAAACTTATGTTATGCAGGGAAATAAACCTTAGCACTTGTAATTTAAAGCGCAGATTTCAGTGAAACAGTGTTATAAAGGTTGAGGGAAGGTTTTGTTTGCCTCTTTAGCGCGGTACCGTTAAACGTTGATGCATTTGTTTCTTTCTTCCTGCCCGGCTAGTATGATAGCTTATATGTCGGACATATAGCATTCGTCCCTCTCGCACTTACATACTTGACAGTACGGGACGAATGCTATATGTCCGACATATAAGCGATCATACTAGCCCCTCTGGAAACGGTAAGTTAGAAAGATAATGCTACAACTCTATAGTAAAGTGGTAAACTATACCGTACCGTATAGGTACGAGGGTTTGTGATGTTATATAGTACATTACTACAGAGGCCGGGACGAAAGGGGTTGCCGGCCGAAGACGTATATATAGGTCTAAGGCGGGCAACCCCAAATTTCCCGCCGAGGTATGTATAGTGCTTTTCTCAAACATGCAATGAAATAAACAACAAAAAAAAAAAACAAAATTTTATTTTTAATACGCATAGTGGCAGAATGTCATGATGCCTGTGCCACAAATTTATGTGGAATGGAATTAAAAAAGAGGACTTTGCCGGCCTAGGCCTGCAAGATTTGTATGAAATTCCATTAACGACCTCTTGTCCTAGCCGCACCTGAAACGCCATACTTCGCAGCCTATTATAAGGACCATAACATCAATATTTCATTGCATGTTTGAGAAAAAAAAATTACATACTTGGACATTTTCAGAAATAAGTGTACCAAATTAGCGTAAGTTGCTCAAAAAAGTTAATCAATGTTTGTTTTGTGACGATAATTAATCATGGAAATTTTAGAAAAAGAACTATTTTCGCGTTTTAGTTTTGTGACAACGAAAACAATTGATAAATTAGTACATTACGATACAAGGGTTGTAAAACAAAGAAAGGCCGATAACGCAGATGTTTGAGGCCCGAGCCGCAGGTGAGTGTCATAAATATGCGAGAGAGGGCTTTCTGTTTTACGACCCGTGTTTTGTACACAATTTTACGTCACCACTTGGCCAAAAAGTGGGTTTTTACAGACGCGCAGCGTGCGGAAAAACGCGCTTTTTGGCAAGGTGTGGTGTAATAGTACATTTCGATGCTAGTGCGGAAAGTATGTCATTTCTTTACGAGTACCGAGGGATGCCACGAGCCGCAGGCGAGTGGCAACACTCGGGACGAGTGAAGAATGACATTTCCGCACGTGTATTGAACGACGTTTTTTAATACAGTTGCGAAAAAATAAGAAAAACAACAAGTAATATTTATAAAATCAATATCGAATGTTGCCTTTAGAAACTTAAAACATGCTTGCAGTAAGTAAAAACGCCTCTTCTTTGACAGGCGTTTCGGCAGCTATTCCGTTCCACTCAGACAACTTATTAAGAACGGTTTTTCAATATTCAATATTAAAAAATAAACGTGTTATAATGATGAAGAGGTAAGTAATAAAATATGAAATGTGTATATTTTTCGTATTCTGATATTAACAGTAGGTTTTTATGTTGATTATGACGTTTAAAGGAAACTAATATTTAACACCCAGCAATAAGGAGTCATGCATTGGAACAAGCATAAATTAAAAAAAAAATGGAAAAGTGAAAAGCACTAGTGCGCGAAAACCAACTTTCCGCACGCTAAACAGCTACGTAAAGTAGCACTATTTGAGCAACTGTATTAAAAAAAAAATATTATAAATACGTTTTCATAGAAATTTAATACAAAAAAATAATCGTCACAAAAGTGACATGGATTATCTTTTTTTAACAACTCACGCTGAGCACACTTATTACTGCAAATGCCCACTTGACACATTCATGTCCGCCAAGTGCTATGGGCTACGCTCGTAGACCGTAGCCTCGTATTCGCCGTATGTAGCGCGTAGTAGCTACGAACAGAGTATCCAACAATCGAGAACTCGGCCCTGAATGTGTTAAAAAGGCGTGAATGCCACTTTAGTGATGTTAAACGACAAATCCAAAGACATTTTTTTGACAAAGCTGTTCATTCAATAATTTAATAATTCCGGCATAATAATCGTTTCTGAATACAATGTATGCAACCTGCCAGACAGATAGAGAAGAGGCGACCTTTGCGAAACATAAGGTTTCCGATTTTGCCATTTTGGCTACGAAGCCACATTACTTAGTGGAAAAACAAAGGAACATTTTCCACTATAATGACATGAATATCCTATATACATTTAACGTCTGATTATTACTTAGTTTACTTCGTATCCTAGTTCACTTAAGTATATAATCTATTCCAGTAACTAATTACGTCTGTACAGTTAGGTTTGCTTAGTATTGCTTTACAGTTAGCTAAGGATCACAACCACAAGGGAATGCCTAATACAACATGAGCGGTTCAGAGGGTTGCGAACTCTATTCGACATATGGCAAAGGACTATGGCGATTGGATTGCTAGACCATGGTCAGGAGACCAGCCATGGATGGGGCACAGTATTAGCAGCTTGTCAATTAGAGAGCAGCTCGCTACTCGGAATGTTTCCGAAAGTTCCCAATTTGAACGAGAAATATAACCGAGCTGGGAATATTACTCCTATAAATCAGGAATATTTCCGAGAATAGCAGCTCACTATTCTCAAGCAGTGGTTCTCATGCCGACTGGACACTCCGAAACCACTTGCGGGAAAATAGTTGACCTGACCTGACCATAAATTGTGGAACAAATGGAACTATTCACACCTCATTCATCCCACACATCAATTATCACATGGAATATTATGCTTTGGCAGAACCCTAAAGTTAATTACTACTTATAAAGCTCGAGGACTTAGGAGAACGCACAGGCTACTAGCGATATAAATCCTTATTGACAATGTAGTAATGTGCGCCAAATTATGGTTCTGTTACAATTAAATTTAGGCGAATCTTAACCCTTCTCTGAAAAAGGATACAAAAAAGTGGAAAACATTGGTGCGTCTTGCAAACCAAGTGTCATCCGTATATTTTCGTAAGAGACATGAACATCTTTTGTCATATTTATCCAAATATCCAAAGTCCAAATATTTTACGTATCGTGGTTTGTCTTCGTTAAGAATAGGGATAAATGTTTAGATTTGGATATAAATTTCAATATCCTTCAGACACTACTAATACACCGCGATTGCCATAGATACAACTTTATATCTGTACTATCAGCATCACGTTTAACTGACAATTGACCTTATCTCATGGCAATAGGGTTCACAAATGGTTAGTTAACTGTAGTGCTGATAGTACAGTCAGCTGCAGAGAAACCTGACCCACTTGCATACAAACTTCTTTGCAGGAGAGGTCACGTTTTTCTGCAGCTGATTGTACAGTCGCTAACGTAATCATGAAGTTTAGGTTTCCACTGTTCTGTTCATTGGTATATGTATGATAAGGAGCCACAAGACCTTCGTTCCGTGAGACCAGATCTCGAGACTGCATCGTGAAATGCTTCCTCCGTCTCTTATATTGATTTTCACAAGTTATAGTTTTATTAATTTGAAGCTTGTTTGACAGCTCACAAGACTGGAAGAATCTTGAAATATTCAGACATATCCACTATCGAGATTCTCAATGGACTTGAGTACAGCTTATGAACGGGGCTCAGAACTTTCATCAACATCACTAAGAGTAATTACTCATTGTTGAGCGTAGGTATCTCTTCAAGTACGGCTTGAACTTTAACAACAACAAATATATCGTGAATCTGTCAGGAACGAAGGCACTACACTACTTGAGGGATCTAATCATACACGACCAGGTAGTCTATGGGCTAGGTGCCGCAATGCAGGATCTTGCGGAAGGCCTTCCTGAACTCCGGGTTGAAGATGGTGTAGATGACAGGGTTGAGGAAAGAGTTGATATAGCCAAGCCACGTCGTGAGGATGAACACGGTTACCCCGGGGCCGTAGGGCAGCCCCAGCTTGGTGCAGACCGCATCGAAGACTGAGCAGGTGAAGAATGGCGCCCAGCAGAACAGGAAAACGCCTGAAATTAAACAACGCATTTCAGTGATACGGAATATTACTTATATTTTGAGAAATTTTCAAATTGTATGTGTTGTGTATAAAATACAAAAATACTCTAGAGAGGTTCTAAAAGCTCATGTTAATGTCAGTCATATGACATGGTAGTTTAGTTTATGAAAAATAAAATAAAATGTTTGTGCTCGTCATGCAACTCGTTGTTTAATTAAAAATATTGTAGATGTTATAAAAGTATGCTTCATTCCAACCCCCTTAATCCGTAAAGTTAAGAAATCTCTGTAAATTAAAATGTATTTTAGAATAACTATTAATAACTGGACGGCATAAAACAGATATACGTGGTGAATATCACGTTATTCTAATTTTAATGACCTGTTAGCTTGAAATCGTATAAAATGTGTTTAGTTTTTTTTGTGATCATCGTTCAATAACTAATGTATTTCCCTTGACTTCATCAAAAAAAGGCGATTCTCAATTCGTCGGAACCTTTTTTCTCAAGTTCTATCTGATCTTAAACTTCCGTCTTCAATCTTGGTTTTTGTGTCGCGCAGTATATGCATTTCTACCAGTCTACCTATCTTCCTCTCTTTACTGCCCTTGCTCACTTACCGAGCAGATGATGACGAGTGTCTGTTTCGCCTTCTTGTCTTTTTTGGCGAAGCTCTTGTTGCGCACCATCTCACTGAAGATGACCTGTTTGTCTGTCCAACTGTTCGTTTGAATATTCACCGAGCACGATAGCAAGTATCCTTCAGTAGTGGCCTTCTTCTCTTTCTAGGCGAAGCTCCTGCATGGCGCGCAGCAACTCACTTAAGATGATCTGTTTGTCTGTCTGTTCATTTGTTCCTTTGAATACTCACCGAGCACGATAGCCAGTGTCTGAGTGGCCTTCTTCTCTTTCTTGGCGAAGCTCTTGGCGCGCAGTTTACCGGCACGATTGGCGCGGAAGATGGTGAACCTGGCGGCTGACGCTGCCGATCTGAAGCGCCGGCGAGGAGTGGAGATCACTGAGCTGTTGCTCAGACGGCTTAGCTTCTTCCTGTGAAAGATATTCTATATTATAAAACATATGATAGCAGAGACAGGTTTACCAGTTGTCCTAGGTAGTCATAGAAGTTATGAAAAAAAACCTGTACTTTGTGATGAGAGCTACTTTGCAAAATGAAAGAAGCATCCAAAACGTCATTTTAGTTACCCCGAAAGGAACCAGTTAGGTATCTACCTAGTTTGGTTCCTACTACTATACAAAGTGGGTTGCTTTCATCACAAAGTGTAGCTCTTCGGCTAAATACTGATTATACTCGTAAACTCTACACGTTTTATCATTGTCATTTTTTGTTTGGTTGACAAAAGAAAAAATACGTGTCCAATATTTTTTGATAATCTAACTGATGAACTCTGTCTTCTTTTTCTCACCTTATTCTATTTTATTTTGTGTCAGCTCTCCTAGTCAGTCGTCTCCAGTTACATCTGTACTGGGTAGCCTTTGTGTCTATGTTCTTATTATCTAGATCTTTTTTGATAACGAACATCCATGTAAGTTGGGGTCGTTCTCGCTTTTTCGCGACAGCAGGCTTCTCAGTCCACCTTGTGGGGGGATCTACCCACGCGGCGGATTCCGGTATGATTCCATTACGATAGATTTACGAGTAGATTAGTGGTTCTGTGAGTTGTAGACCTTGCGTTTTTTTTAATTCACAGATTTTCAAAAACTGACTCGACAAAAAAATCCATATAATTATTCATTCTGCCTACAAAATTTCACAAATAATAGGTTGACAAATGCAACCTGTATCTGTAGAGAAGAACAGCCTGAAGTCCGGACATATGTATTACGAAAGCATTCATATCAATTTAAAATCTGATCAATACAATTATGCTCTCTTAAGTATTATATTCTTTGATTATGATACACTTATCCCGACACAAGTTTCAGGTATGAATACAGCCTCAAAGCTAATATTACCTGAATCAATTAGCCGTGCAATCAGCTTATCGCGAGCCACGACGATTTATTCCCGCTATCATTTAATTGGATGTCACCGGCTTATTCATTTCCCTTTCCGTAGGTATTGTGGCACAGTGAGCAAAGAAATTGGTATACAATTCCATTGGGTGTTTATTGCAATTTGAATGTTCATTTTGAAATGGGATCGAGTCTCTGAGACGATTATATACAAGGACGTAAACGAGTTAAAATAATTATTTGTTCGCAAGAGTGTGAAGTGCAAGCATATTTCTAAACTTTAAACATGTAGCATGGAACTATACCATTGTAATCCATTTAGGTCGATCTAAAATATTGCGACTCGGAATTAAATTTGTTTCTTTTCAAATAAACATAAACATAACACCATGTTACACTCTTGTTCTTGCACACTGAAAAAAATGGTTTGTTGGATTTACCAAATTAGCAAAGGTTGGCTGAATTACATGGAAACTACGATAAATATAACAAAACCTCGCTATTGAACTTACAAAACTAAAAAGGTTGAAGTCGGTACCAGAGTTCTGATGTAAATCAACAAAGAATATTGTACATTTTACCAAACTAATTTCACCAATTCTCTCTGGTTGGTTTTACCATAAAAATATGATAAATATAACAAGATCTCGCGGTTGAACCTACAAAACTAAAACGGTTGAATTAAAAAAATAGCCCCTACCAGAGTTCATGGTGTAAATTAACAAAGAATATTGTACATTTTACCAAACTAATTTCACCAATTCACTCTGGTTGATTTTACTATAAAAATATGATGAATATAACAAGACCTCGCGGTTGAACCTACAAAACTAAAACGGTTGAATTAAAAAAATAGCCCCTACCAGAGTTCATGGTGTAAATTAACAAAGAATATTGTACATTTTACCAAACTAATTTCACCAATTCACTCTGGTTGATTTTACCATAAAAATATGATGAATATAACAAGACCTCGCGGTTGAACCTACAAAACTAAAACGGTTGAATTAAAAAAATAGCCCCTACCAGAGTTCATGGTGTAAATTAACAAAGAATATTGTACATTTTACCAAACTAATTTCACCAATTCTCTCTGGTTGGTTTTACCATAAAAATATGATAAATATAACAAGATCTCGCGGTTGAACCTACAAAACTAAAACGGTTGAATTAAAAAAATAGCCCCTACCAGAGTTCATGGTGTAAATTAACAAAGAATATTGTACATTTTACCAAACTAATTTCACCAATTCACTCTGGTTGATTTTACCATAAAAATATGATGAATATAACAAGACCTCGCGGTTGAACCTACAAAACTAAAACGGTTGAATTAAAAAAATAGCCCCTACCAGAGTTCATGGTGTAAATTAACAAAGAATATTGTACATTTTACCAAACTAATTTCACCAATTCATTCTGGTTGGTTTTACCATAAAAATATGATAAATATAACAAGACCTCGCGGTTGAACCTACAAAACTAAAACGGTTGAATTAAAAAAATAGCCCCTACCAGAGTTCATGGTGTAAATTAACAAAGAATATTGTACATTTTACCAAACTAATTTCACCAATTCTCTCTGGTTGATTTTACCATAAAAATATGATGAATATAACAAGACCTCGCGGTTGAACCTACAAAACTAAAACGGTTGAGTTCAAAAAAATAGCCCCTACCAGAGTTCATGGTGTAAATTAACAAAGAATATTGTACATTTTAACAAACTAATTTCACCAATTCATTCTGGTTGGTTTTACCATAAAAATATGATAAATATAACAAGACCTCGCGGTTGAACCTACAAAACTAAAACGGTTGAATTAAAAATACCAGAGTTCATGGTGTAAATTAACAAAGACTATTGTACATTTTACCAAAAATATTTCACCAATTCACTCTGGTTGATTTTACCATAAAAATATGATAAATAAAACAAGACCTCGCAGATGAACCAACAAACTCTGGCAGGCCAGAGTTCATGGTGTAAATTAACAAAGAATATTGTACATTTTACCAAAAACATTTCACCAATTAATTCACTCTGGTTGATTTTACCATAAAAATATGATAAATATAACAAGACCTCGCAGTTGAACTTACAAAACTAAAAAGGTTGAGTTCAAAAAAATAGTCCCTACCAGAGTTAATGGTGCAAATTAACAAAGAATATTGTACATTTTACTCAACAAGACTATTAACAAATTAGTATGGACGCGTGGCATGTCATAAATTGCCGATTACAAAGCTAATTTATACTTTATTTTATAGTCCATTGCTAGATAAGTGAACGCGGTGAGAACAGAGAGCAGTGATAAAGATGATGTTGAGGAAACCGTTCCGTTAAACTGATACACTTTACCGCGAATGTAAAGTTCTGAGAGTACGCCAGCTTTATATACTGCTCAAAAGAATATACGAGCCACCTGCATTTTTTTGGGTATATTTTATGACTGATTTAATATTAATCCAAATAAGTGAAACAATTGACAACTTAATTAAATGTTTGCTAGCTAGCCTAATTAAATATAAAATAATTGTATCACTGCTATTTTAAAATAAGTTTATTACTGTTTAATGTAATTTTTGACGTAACAACCAAATTACTGATGGTGGCCCTTATTTCTTTTGAGTAGTATATCATGAAATCAGTCTCTCGGACTCACAGTTTGTTTACTTAATTATGAATGCTATGAAGACATCATAAGCAGACGCATTTATAAAGCGCTTCTGCCGCCACTTAAATCAGCTCTGGCCCGAAAATCTCCTGCTTACTCACATTCCCACGCATATAACAGGATTTGCAATTACCAGAACATTATATAATGCTCCTGTGGAATTTCCATTATAAATTCATACCCTCTCTCTCTCTCTGTCACACACACACACACACACACAAACACACACACACACACACACACACACACACACACACACACACACTCTTAAGTGGGGACTGACTGTGACGGACGGAAAACTACGGAACCCTACACTGAGCGTGGCCCGACACGCTCTTGGCCGGTATTTTAATATTAAGAGTGCTCTTTGTTTTATTTGGCTTCGCTTTGTATTTCGGGGAATTAGGGGTACATGGGACAAATGGACGGATGTCGAATCTTCGGTCCTAGGAAAAGAAAAATAAAGGTAAAAACCGGCCAAGAGCGTGTCGGGCCACGCTCAGTGTAGGGTAGAGAGTAAATGCTAAGTATGCGCGTAGACATATTCCCATCGTTTCCTCAGGAAGTTAAGCGTGAATGTTGTGCGGGTAGATCATTACATCGAGCACGTCAGTAGAATAATATTGAAAGACTGATTAGACTCTGAAAGAAAGGAATTGACCAAAGTCGTGGAACCAAAACGTAAGTATAGACGCAACATTAAGACTGTTTAGTTTAGCTATTAAGATTATCTATTTCATGAAACCGTTATACTACGTAGACGTGATGAGGTAGTTACTTAGCAGATATTAATGTTTTAAGAAGTGCATGAGAAACCATCAAAAATAATTCGGCCGTAAAAGTGATATACGGAATCGAATCGATGGGGTCCTCCGGCCTGGGATTAAAAATCTTATTTCCACATCTTACGTAACTAACCAGTACCTACAACATACATACCTATGTACATTGAGAAGTTCTATTTACGTATTAGCCTATTTAAGTCCGACTGCCGGGCAAAGGCCTCCTCTCACGGATAAGATGGCTCATTTCACCTACAACTAATAAAAATGTGAAAGTTTGTAAAGTTAAAATTTGTTACACTGACACGCAAAAACGTCGGAACAAATTTGGGTGAATCTTAACCCAAAGGTACATAAGTAGGTAGTATATAAATAACCTACAAAATTTATCTCCCAAGGGCATGAATTATCCCTATTCACGCGGACGAAGTCGCGGGCAAAAGCTAGTAACAAATAACTACAAAGTATATTTGCGTAAATGTCGCGTTGCTACCAAAGGGCACATGTCGGCATCTGTTTTGACTTGTTTAAAAAGACGCGACGCCGAAAATCATTGCAAACTCGGCTGTATTAGAATGGCATAAAATCCAAACGCGGCATTGTCAAAGGGGCTTGTAAGGGCCTGCCGCTTCTTTGTGATTTTACCGCTTGACCGCACCGTAGTATGCGAAATTAAGTCTTGACAAAACGGATTAAGTATTATGTTTGAGTGAATACGTAAATATAAATCGGCTTTCTTTTGAAATAGCGAACATAGTTCCATCTTCCATCCTACTCAATTCATAAATATAAGAGTGAGATCATGAGACGCGACTACTCCCCCCTCCCACACTGCCCAGCGGAGCTGTCGCCATTGCCGGCCACAGGTAGGGTTGCCACCTTTTTCTTTGATGGATAGCGTATTACAGGCGACAAATATAAAGTAATTTTTCATCACACTTGCTCGTAAAGGGTGTTATTACACGCAGGTGTATAGCACAGTTCTGGCGGATTTACCTCCCCCGGGAGTTATAGATTTTGTGTGTGATCTGATTGTTTTAAACAATTCTAGTTGGCCGCGCACCACAAGAATTCTGCTCTGTGATTGATTGAAAAAAAAAACTACTTGGCCATGCGCAGCAAGAATACTACTGTAATTGGTTGAAATATTGAAGTAAAAAAAAAAGTAAGTCTTTTGTAGTTATTTATTTCCTCACAAATGTGATGAAAACCATTGTGTATATAACACGGGCGTAATTCTTACACCCGTCGTTAAACAATGTACTATATATTTTTTAAATACGTTTCGGGATTATCCTAATAGAAGGCGACTAGGCGAAACGTGATTATCGCGCGAGCAAGCGATACGACCATAGCGTATTTGTGCAATCAAACATATTAGACTCCAATAAAAGTGTCCTAATTGACAATCGCGCGACGCGGTCGCGCTCAAGAGAGTCGTTCGCGTAGTCGCGTTGTATTAGGACAATCCCTTATGTTTTATTTTTCAGCTAATAATAATTTGGTATCTGCTTTAAATATATTTATAGCATCTAAACGTGGTACGCGGTACGCACAGATTTAAATAATTGCGTATAATCTTAATGGAAGCTTTATTTCTGTCGCTACGCCACTTCGCATTAATTACAGAAAACACCCTTTCTGTAAATGCTGAAGTGGCAGTAACGGACAGTTGTCGTGACAACACTTTAAGTATATAGGGACAATAATGCTAGCACTAGCAGTAGTAGCAGTGGTAATAGGAAAAGTAATTTCTTCGAAAAAATGGATTGCCATTTCTTCGCAGCACAGGAATCTTTAAAGGTACTACTATAGATTTTTTCCCTTATTTCATTTTTAAATATGATTATAGTATTTATAGTTATAGTTTTGCATTCGTTTTCTTTTCTTATTACCAGGGTGAATATCAAATTTCGCTTGAGAATTTCTAATTTCTATGGTGCATTTTGTTCTTAGTTTTTCACTAAATGAAAGAACATACCTTGTTAAGGACTCAAACCTGTATAAAAATATCTAATTCTGCCTTAATTATATAAAAGAGTTTTTAAGTTTTAGCTTTTTAAAATATAAATGCCCAAAGAAATTAGAATCGCGCCAAAGAAATTAGAAAATATACCAGAGAAATTGAAGATAATCACATTTTCGCTACAGATCTTAGAATAGTGTTACATTATTCATTATATTTTTTTGGAAAAACTAGATTTTGTTTTTACTGATAATATTAAACAGTCTGAATTTAATAAAACAAAATGCAGTGCAAACAATATTATTTTTATTAATGTATATATTCAGAGGAGCTACTATGAGCACATTATTACACACATTGTTAGTTAGATTTGTTATTTTATTATTTTGTAATTTTCTTATTAAAAAAAAAAAAGTGAACTTAGTTCAAACATAAAAATATCAAATGTATATGGAAACTGTTTCTAAAAATGTAAAATGCTTGTACATTTTTATATTTATTGCCAGGAATACAAAAAATACATTTTATTATTTATCCAATCAAGGAGAAAAAATATCAGACTTTCATCTAAGTATAGCTTATCCAAAAATATGGCAAAAGTACCTATAGTGTACAAAACACGTAAAACATTAAACTACACACCTAAAACTAAAGACCTTGCAAGGTGCTTTGAAATTTCCCACCATTACATAATTTCTTTGGACAAAACTAATTTCTTTGGCCAAAGAAATCCAAAGAAATTAGGACCAAAGAAATTAGAAAAGCGCACAAAAGATTTTTTATATTTGTAAGTATTTATGATATAATTTTATATCCCAAATACAAATGTAGAAAACCGTAGTATATATTCCATAAAAAAGTTCAAAAAATTACGAAAAATTTTTAAGCTTCATTTCGATTAACAAAGAAATTAGGCACCTATAGGAAAAATATCCGTAAACAGCCATATAAAAAAATATCTTGCGAAATACGTCCATCTATTTACAGGTCTATAGTTTTAGGGCGGTTGGTGGTAAGTAAAGGGTGCGGGGACACTAGGTAGTATTTTTTTAAATAGTAAGATAGTGTGATGACAGGTTGAATAAGTTGGCCAAAGAAATTAGGTATTTTTTGGGTGGACAAAATTCATTTTATGATAACTTTTCATTAGACTGTTCAAAAAAATACACATTAAATCAGCACATAATTCAACATTCATAAAAACAAGAAAAACTATTCTAAGGCTTAAATTACGCAAAGAATATTAAAAATTTTGCCGTTGCAAAATCAAAACGTACGTCGTGGACGCGCCAAAGAGCTTAGATTTTTCAACTCTGTAATTTTTTTTAAATATGTTCCCCGTGAAAATTTGCCATTCTTATTAAGGGAATTGTTGTTTTTTAAAATGACCTTCTCCCAAAAAAACACTCGATCCTCATAGTTTATTATCTTCGAAGTTAACATTGGTGGACAAGTGCAAAACATGAAATATGATATTCACCCACCACTGCTACTACTGCTAGTGCAAGCATTATCTTCAATATCGTCATCTATTTTGATTTTTTTTTCACTTTTAACAGTTTTCAAATACAATACTTTGTAATAAAGTACGGTTGGCAACCCTAGCCAGCCAGGAGCGTGTGCTTCGCGTGGGGGTGGGGGTTCGCTTTTCGGCGCTTGAGCAGAGCGCTTTCATTTAGCCCGTTCAAACCTTACCAGGTAGTCGCTAATACGCAGTTTTGCCTTAATTTGCGCTTGTGCCGTTTTGTTTGCATTTAGTTTTGATTGTTTATATAGTGATAGTGTGTGAAACCAACTATTATGGATAGTGATCTCGAAGATGAGTTAAGTGTAGGGGTCGCGGAATACTTGAAGGAATGGGGATTATCTGAATCTACCGTAACAAATTTTGAAGGTTAGTATTTTATTCGATATTATATACCTATAATGTCAATAATTTAGTGATTATAGGATAATATGAATAGAATCCTATCTCAATATCTAGATATTGACCTAGAAATAGCGATTAATAAGTGCCTGTCTAATTAGCTATTTTACTTTTATCGATTTACAAAACGAATTTCAGTAAAATTTACCAGATTGGTTTGGTTGGCCGTATAATTATTAAAACCTAACAAGTGAGAGTCATTTATTTCAAACATTATATAGTACAGGTAAATTACATACAACACGACCGAGCTAAGTTGGCACCTCGCGTCGAATAAGTTAAACTAAACCATAATGAGCTAAAAGACTGATGTAATGTTTATCTCTTGTTTTTTTTAGTAAATCAGATTTCGTTCAAATTACTTGCCCACATAGAAGGAACAGAATTGAAAGAGCTAATTCCGAGTTTAAAAGAAAGAATTCTGTTCAGACGGGGCTTGAACAAACTCAATAATATTATTCAGGTAAGTATTTATGTTATTTTTTTCTCTTTAACAGTGGGTAGGGTTTTTTTTGGAAACTTTGAAATATTTTTTTATTTCCCTTTTTTTAAATTTACTATATTTACTGGTAGACACTACGGTGCAAGGCGACGATACGAGTGTCCCCTCAATATTCATAAGAATAGTGTACGGTGACGAAACACAAAATTACCTCGATATAGGTATAATAAATACAGATGCAGTGGATAGTCGTTTGGCCGGATACCGGATACCGAATATAGCCGTAGTCGTCGGCCGGATGGCCGAATATCCGGCACCGGATATTCGCTGTCGATTCTACTTACAGAGGAGTCAGAGGACAGAGGAGGAGCGGCTCGCCCTAAGGAGCGCTGGTGCAGTGCACTCCCAAAAATAATTAAGTTACACTACCTACCATTGTAATAGTGCTACCTACCTGATTATTTATGGTTGAGATCTTTTATAAAAAATACTTTATCAATCAATTACTTTTTTAACTTTATAATTTTATAGGTACATACATATCTTACAAAACGCTATATATTTTCTAGTTTATTTAAAATGAACACCCATAAAATATTGTCACGAGCCGCCTCTGGATGTAATTGTAGTGTTTTAGTCCTTTATATATAATTGCGTGTTACAGGCGACAGAATCTGATGAAACTCTAAGCATTGATAGCGATTTTTCTGCGCCCAGTCCCACGGCTAGCACAAGCAGTAATGAGTTGCCGACCACGAAAGAGAAATCTTCTGTAAGTTCTTTTACCTTCATTTTATGTCTATTTAAGCTTGGGACTGAATTGTTCTAATTACTGATTGTGAGCATCCTTACCGCCAGAGTTTCTTTTGCTGGGCATTTGGAGACCTTTTACACCTTCAAACCTTAATTTTATTATACAACTCTGACTGTGGGGACCCTTTAGATCTCCTAACTGTATATGTTTCACTAAAGAGATTGATTATACATCTCTGTTATATTACAATTATTTAAAAAAAATTGTGGTTCTCACAAAAAGCCCTTTCATTCCTTATGTAATACGGTATAATCTGCGTTTTTTTTTATCTTCTAATTTACCCCCAAAAGTGGCCCCCTGTTTAAAAATCAATTATTTTCGTTACACTTCCGCCTTTGGGTCAACTTACATATGTGTACTAAATGTCAACTCAATCGGTACAGTAGTATCCGAAACTACTGTACCGATTGACTTGAAATTTGCTGTGACAGACGGACGGACGGACACACGAGTGATCCTATAAGGGTTCCGTTTTTTCCTTTTGAGGTACGGAGCCTTAAAAAAGTATGTCTTTAGTACAGGGTTGCCTGGGTGCAACCTGGAGCATTTTGTACAGTGAGCAAAAGAAGGCCTATAGAAAGACTATATTTGATATTTTATCCTCTATTTGATTGAATCGGATAAAAGCCTGCTTAAAAAAATGAAATATCAATTTACACAATTTAAAATTAGGCCGACTCACAAAAGTGCAGGATTGACCGAGACAACCCCGTATATATAGAAATGACACAATATCAAATAAGCGCTATCGAATACTACGTGTCTACTTGTTACTCGATGAGGTTATTTAAATCATACTTTTTTTGCTCACTTCATACAACTTGGTTACCCTATCCTATCCCACTGTCAATTCTCCATTGTCCGTCAAAGAGACTCTCTCCATATTGAACGACAAAATTTTTGACCATTTTGTCAGTTATCATGTTTTTGAAGTACACCGACGATATCACAAAACAAAGGCCATGTTGTTAAACTGATATTCATGCATGATATGTGTTGATGAATTAAGTATACCAAAAAACTATTATTTCCATGTTGTTAAGTTGTATTCATGAGAAATAAACTTAATGGTTATTTTGATTTCCTTGACTTTCATGCTTAGTTCTTTATAATTTTTACAAAAGTTTTGATTTCCATAGGAGACATACTACATTCCGAGCCAAAAGTTTGGCAGAAATAAATATATTCCGGCAAGGGGAAAACTTGCTGACAAATATAACAATCACAAACGTTTGCTGCGGAAGAGTGGGGTAATAATAAACGAAAAGAGAGCCCACACGAGCACCGACGATGTTCCGGCTGACAGCTGCAGCAGTTGAAAATCAAAGTGGTATAAATTTGAACATTATATTGTACAACATCCACGAAAAACCCTTTTTTTTTCGAGGGCTAGTTAGCTAAAATAAATATTTTATTTTGTGTTCAAGCAGTTCTCCCTAATGATTCAAATTATTTTTATTAATCTTCAGTGTTGCTAATTAGTAACCGAATGAGCAAAGGGTTCTGGTGGATTTTGAATTACAATAAATCTATAATATTGTTACAAAGTTGTAAAATTAACTTTTCATGTCGAGGTCATGTAGAATTTCTATGGTACGACGCAAGCGGGACGTCCGCGCAGTGCGGCGAATCGGAATGTATGGTAACAGGCTAGCGACGCCACACAAGACGACCAATGAATGAGCAAGCCTTTAAGAGGAAATACTACTGCCGTTTTTTTCATACAAACGTAGTCCCCTGTTTCCTCCCTGGATAATGCCACTAGAGATTTTATAAATACCTATTTTTCAATTCTCTTGACCTTAGTGTTTCCTCTTAACGTATCGAATTACAGAAAATCATATAATCAGAATATTTCTTTCAATTTATGTTAACGATCTTTCTTTATTAATTATAGTCACGTCTAAAGCTCTATCTACTTTTTTCACAAGCTATACTTTTCTCTTAACCCAAAATCAACTTAGGTCGCGGCCGGTGAATTCAGGGGTAATATCCACCACCACCACTACACAACACTTGCCCATTAATAGCACATTTAAAACTTAAGGTTAGGTGTACATGAATAACAATTGGAAATCACGCTATAAATAAAGGCTGAAGTTAGACTAAAGCTAGGGACACACTTAGCCTACGTTACGCAACGTATGCTATGCCACAAAATGCATTATGACATCTGAACCCTGAAATTTGTATACTTGGAAACATACTTGTCATACGCGTACGTAGGCGTACGTCATAACATAATGCATTGCATGGCATTGCATACGTTGCGTAACATGGGATAAGTGTATTCCTAGCTTCAACTTGATCTATTGTTTACCAGTATCTAATGAAGAATATGAAGAGTTAAAAGTTTGGCTGAAATACAACAAGGAGCCAGTGCCCGAAGTAATCGAGAATTGGAGGAAAACATCTAAATTGCGGCTACAGGAACTACAATCCGAAAAATATGCAAACATACATGACATCGTGAACGATTGGCCCTCATATAAATTGAGTTTCGGATATAAGTTGGTAAGTTGTGACCCGTTATGTACAAGCTTTTTATTAGCTTGACCCCGTATATTTGTTTATTTGTTTTATCAATATTTGAACCACTTCCCGCGAGGTACCTAATTACGCAACTTTATTAATACTAAAACGACAGTTAGATCTACCTATCGTACGTTCAAACAGTTACGTGACTACCCTGCTTGTGTCCAATTGAGTTGAATTTTTTTAATAATATATCTTTAGCGGTTTAGGCTGTGCGCTGTCTGTCAATAGGTCAGTAACGCAAGAGTTTTATAATATGTATACATAAAGTAAACTGACACTCAAAAAAAAAGTATGTTGAGTACATACTTAGAGAGTGTAAGTTTATTTTATTATTTTAAAGTGGACTTTGCAATATTTCGATGCACGCTACTCCATGTATATACTATTGTTATAATTAAGAAGGTACGGCACCCGTACCTCGGCTGAAACGTGATAAAGAACAAGATACCTTGGGCTAGATACTGGCCAAGAGCAAACCCATTCGCAGTTTAAAAAAAAAGATATATACTTATAATCGTGATTTTCTTTTCAGATTGAACTGGATTTCGAATCCAAGTTTAAAGGATCAGAGCTCCGACTATTCAAAAAATGGCCAATTTTTTTAGAGAAAGCGCTTAATCCTTTGAGAACGATTAAAGCTGCTTCTGTCTACATTAAATTAATTGAAGAAAATCCAAGTGAAGGTTGGTTATCATTATACTCGTATCGATCAAAACTTTCACGAATTTCACACAAAAACTGAACTCGACGCTCGACGACTCTGGTTTTTGTGTGAAATTCGTAAAAGTGGACTTTTAGGCGCAAATTATGAACGATAAAGTAAGACTTTACGAGCTGGTGAGGTGAAATAGTACATTACGTACCTAGGGCGGTAAATTCATAAATGTCTCAGATCGCAGGTATGCATAAATATGCGATCTGGGGCTTTACGAATTACCGCCCGTGGTTTGTCTAAAGTCTTACGTCTTGCCTTGGCCAGGAAGTGAGATTTTCGCCCCGCGTAGCGAGCTGAAAGTCCCACTTACGGCCTAAGATGACGTAATAGCTATTTACGATACAAGCCCTCTCGCATATTTATGACCCTCGCCTGCGGCTCGGGCCTCAAACATCTGCGATATCGGCCTTTCTTTGTTTTACAACCCGTGTTTTGTACACAATTTTACGTCACCACTTGGCCAAAAATAGCAATAGCAAGGTGTGGTGTAAAAGTATATTACGAAGTCAAATCGTAATTCAGTTTGAATTTTTGGCCTTTGGCACAATAATCGGGCCAGTTCGATCACTATGAATTGGATAGATATATAACCATGTTAAAAGGTTATCTAAAAAAAAATCTTTTCGGCCATATGTAAATTCGGGCAAAGTATTGTAATTTTTTAAGTATTCATAATTATAGTGTTTGAGCTAATTAAATCAACGGATATGCATCATAACTTATTTCATTTTTATTTTTCAGATATTAGAGACTTCTGTTATTGCGCGGCAATTGGATTTAAAATAGTTCCAACTGTGAGAATACAGTGCCAAGATACAGCTGGCAAAAAAAAACCATAAAACCAAGCATTCAAGAAGCTATGAACAGTTTCATTCTTCATGCAAAGGTAGGTATTATTTGACTTTTAACACAATAGTGAGACGACGACTTTCCATACTAACGGCAATAACGATTTCCACCCCTTAAACGTTACCCGGTTTTGACACATTTTTGGTATACCGTCAGTTGGACCAAAATTTAAGTTTGTACGTTATCTAGTTTATTAAAATATTTATTAGTTATCAATTAACAGATTAGGGCCGAAATGTTTGTATGAAAACACTAAAACAGGAATATAATTAAATCTATTGATGATATTGAAAAAAAGCGGAACGTACAAACCTTGCTTTTGTATTGACTGAAAATGTGTGAGAAATTGGAGGGTGGAAATCGTTATCACCGCTTGTATGAAATAGCTAGTTTTTGCTGTTGCTTCGCGATCCTCTTAAATATGAATTCCTTTTATTACTGCGTGATGTATATAAAGGTATGTGGTAAGATAAATACGAGTATATTAATATTTTATCGTGGGATAAGAGAAACAGTGGCCCAACTTCAGGTTCCATCCACGTAAGAGACATCTCTATCGCGCAATTAAATCAAATGCATATACTCGTACTACAGCATCGCGATAGAACCCGAAAATCGGACTCATAAATATGTCGCAGCTACTTTCTTTTTAATAGTTGCTCAAAAAAGCTACTTTACGTAGCTGTTTAGCGTGCGGAAAGTTGATTTTCGCAAACTAGTGCTTTTTACTTTTCCATTTTTTTTTAATTTATACTTGTTCCAATTCATGACTACTTATTGATGAGTGTTAATATTAGCTTCCTTTAAACGTCGTTATTAACATAAAAACTTACTGTTAATGTAAGAATACGAAAAATATACATATTTCATGTTTTATTATTTACCTCTTCATTATTATAACACATTTATTTTTTAATATTGAAAAACCGTTCCTAATAAGTTGTCTGAATGGAACGGAATAGCTGCCAAAACGCCTGTCAAAGAAAAGGCGTTTTTTTCTTACTGAAAACATGTTTTAAGTTTAATATAAAAGTTTTGAATTCCTTACTTGTAGTTTTTCTTATGTTTTCGCAACTGTATTAAAAAACGTCGTTCGATACACGTGCGGAAATGTCATCCTTCACTCGCCCCGAGTCGGTACTCGTGAAGTAATGACATACTTTCCGCACTAGCATCGAAATGTACTATTCCAGTGTTCCTCTTATCCCACCTGACCTTACACTTCTTGCTTGAGAGCTTAGCACAGACTGATAATTACGTTCGGAACCCCTTTAAATAAATATAATTGCAATACCAAAGCAATAAAAAATGCTCAGTGTCAAGACTGACTAGGAATTATAAAAAAAATACTGTTAAAAGTAAACAATTCATTCTAATTTCCAGAACCAAAGCGAAGTCCTCACCCAGCTGGACTATCGGCGAAAAGCCCAAATTGCTAAGGGTCTACGGTGCCAACCCATCATTATTGCAGTCGGACCAACCATCGATGCCCTAAAGGACTTTTATGTTGCGTATGATAACATCCTTTATAAAATAGACTCGTTCTTGAAAGTGCTGGATGTATGCTTCAAAACTTTTCACTGCCTGGACGCAGAATATCCCACAGAAGCCGTGCATATTTGGCTATTTCTGCAAAAATATTTTTATAACATTGACACAAAATTTGACAAAAAGCTTTCAGGAGTCTCATCTTTTATCTCCGACTTGGAATAAGTGAGTTGTTGGTTAAATTTAATCAAAATGTTTGTTTGTTTCAAATGTCTCGCTTCAGTTGAAGATTACAAAGATTTTTGTGAACATTTAAAAGACCACCATAACTTAAGTGCAAACGCAACATATCGCTGTAAACAGTATCAATGTGATCGCGAATATCAAAATGTACGCTCTTTTAGACGCCACTTAATTTCTCAACATTTGAATACGCAAACAATTTTGAATCAAAATGATTGCGCTTTAAGTGAAAATATACATGATACGTGTAGTTTGTTAGATCCTTGTGAATCTTTTGAATATTATCCTCTCAACAATGTTTGTCGTGAGAACGCTTTGGATACTGCCCATAGTATGTTAGAGAAATCTGCCGCTACGTTAGCGCTTTCATTATTCAGTGACGGTGGGGTTAACCGGAAAACAGCTCTTAAAATATTAGATAATATTCAACTACATGTTACCCAAGTTCTTGGTGATATTTTTAAACATGTAATGCCTATTTATAATGAGTTCAGTCAAAGTGAAATAGATAATATACATAAACTGATTTCAAATCCTTTTGATGTTTTTAGTTATTCTAAAATAGTATATTCTTTATAAAGAGATCGTCATGTGAATTTGAGTCAAAAGAAAACATAGTTTATTATACATTTGACATTAATAGAAAATCAATAAAAGAACTGTCACTATGACAGTTCCAAAATGCCACGAGAATTTCGGTATCTGCTTATGAGCTATTATACCTTTTCCTTTTCACCATTTATTTTATCGGATCAGCTGAAATACTTTTACAGTGTCAATATAATAATCATTAACTTTTTGTAAAAATGTTTGTATTCAATGTCCAACTTCATCTGAAAACTATTTTAAATATGAACCAGAGCTTACAGACATTTTGCACAAAATTGTTAATATCTGCAATTACGGTCGCATCACTCGGTTTATGATCTTCTCTCAAAACTCTGGCGCTCTGCTTCAATAATGGTTATTTTTTTAATGTACCGTTACAAAATAGTGCTGTTGTACGACTTTCAGACGCTCTTTGATTTCTCCGTTTTTTATATAAATTTTGGTATATAGGCGCCACTTTCTATAGAGCAATAGGGCACTTTTCAGCCGCCCTAAGGAAAAATGCAATAGCTATATATTATGCGAACTTGATACATAGTTACTGCGTATTTTATTAGGACGGCAGCTTTGTGTAGTAAATTTTTTATGGCAGAATTGTTTGTAGGGAGTTGGCTACCTTTTAGAGCTTTGTATTATAGTATATTTGATATTGTTATATATATTTTGTTAGAGCCAGCCATATAGGACTGAGCAAATACTAAATAAGATTAATTAATGATACACGGTGTCCAAAAATTTACGGCCGCTACAGACGAACTAGCCACCTAGTACTTAGCACAGTTTGGCAGCTGCACCCCCCATTGCAATTTTGTAGTCTGTTCGCAGTTGAAATGCAGTCCGTATATAACTGCCCTCAATTTTCGGACACCTCAGGCTTTATCAGCATCCTGGCCGAAATCTAGCTGCCTTGTCCTTTAAAATAAAATGAAATTTTTAATCATATGCTGACATGATTTAAAAATAAGTGATCTAGTGATTATTGTCTTACTTATACTTAAGTTTAGTTATTTTCGAATTTTGATTTTACTTATGCCTAGGCCCTCATTCTACATCTGTGCCGATCGATGCGATATCACTACTATATGTCCACTTCAGCTCTCAACGCCAACCAATAGGAAGTGTGCCTTTCCGAGCAGGAACACTCCCGTTGGATGGCGTGGCGTTGACAGATAAAGTGGACTTATGGTGGCGACATCACGGTGATAACATTTTAATGCAAATGTCAAATGCAGGCACCATGGTACGGCTTAACAGCATCCTGGCCGAAACTTGGCAGGCCAGGCCTTTAAAATAAGAAAGGTTTTGAATCCTATACTGATATAATTTTAAAATAAGTGATCTAGTGATTATTTAATTGTGTTTATTTTTGGTAAAATAAATTTTATGATCTGTACCAAAAGTTTATTTTTCTTTAAACCACCGTTTTAATTAAGCCCTTATATTAAATAAGGTTACTGGTAATTCGACATATTCTAGAAACTGCTGATTTTCGGATAGCCTACATGACCTTTTTAACTGCAAATTATAAGCTTTACTATATATCACCCTAAAAAGGAATATGTTGAGTTACTAACAAGCCTGTATATTAAGTTGTTGTAAGTGTTTGTCAAACGGTCTTAAAACATTTTTGTTTCAGATCCTGTATTTCCTGTAAGGTTTTTTCTTCTACTATATTTGTAGGGTGTGGCCACGAAAGTAGTACGTAGTTTGAAAATCTAAACTGCAATATGATTTTACTCTCATACCATGCCAGCAATATTGCAGATTAGCTACTAAGTTTCTAATTTCAATGATTCCACACCCTATTAATATTCTGAAAATCAAAAATGTGCGTGGTAATATATACCCAAAAAGTCGTGTACATTTTACTAGTGTTAGTTTGATAAATTAACCAAACTAACACCAGTAAAATTTACACAATTTATTTGGTATGTTCTACTAAACTAAGACCGGTCCAATCGACAAAACAAGCACTGATAAAATATTGGTAGATATTACCAGTTAAAGTTTGGTAATAACTACAGCACAAATCTGTTAGATATTACCAAACAAATTTTATGAAAAATACGAAACACACATGATAGATAATACTTAATTATATTTGATAAAATCTGCGATACACTTCTGGTAGATAATACAATATTATCTCTGATAAAAAGCATGATACACATCTGATAGATTATACCAAGCTAACTTTGATAAGAACTGCATGACACATCTGGTAGATATATCAAACAACCTTTGGTAGTAACTAAAATTAAATCTGGTAATAATTACCAAACTAACGCTGATAAAATACACCGAACGTGATTAGTAAATACTGCTAAATTTTGTTTGTTAGAGTTCACCAAATTAAGTTTAGTTTTTTCTATCAAACTGATTTAATACATTCTACCATATAATAAGTGCTATCTACCAAATGTTTGTTGTAGTTTTTACCAAATACCTTTGCATTTACTATTAGACTTACTTCGGTAATTTGTACTAAATAAAGTTACAGTAGAACATGCAAAATGTATTTGGTAAAAAAGACAAGTATGTTGGGTAAAATATACAATATATGTTTGGTAGATTGCAGCAAACTATATTGTAATATTTTTACAAAAGTACTTTGATAAAATGGTTACTAAAGTAATTTGGTTGAAAATCTACTAAAGTACTTTGGTAAAATTTGTTACTAAAGTACTTTGATAATAAAGGTTACTAAAGTACTTTGGTTGAAAATCTACTAAAGTTCTTTAGTGAGAAACGTTACTAAAGTACTTTGGTAAAAAAATTACTAAAGTACTTTGGTCAGTAATTTTACTAAATGACTTTGGTAAAACATTATACTAAAGTACTTTGGTGAGAAACGTTACTAAATTATTTTGGTAAAAAATGTAAAAAATATAGGTGAAATCTACCAAATAAATTTAGTACAACACCAACTTTATGTTTGGTAAAATCAACCAAAATTTGTGATAGGACCGAAATCAACCGCAAACTTTGGTAACATTTACGCAAAATCTGTTAAATCCAACCTAACATTTTTTTCAGTGCACAATGTAAAATAAATAGACAAAAATACCAATCCCGCAAACTTCTATTTCGAGACCCGTGCAATCCGTGCATGTATGTATAATTAAATAACGCCCGGCTAAGCTATTCACAATTTATTTGACCTCGCTTCACCTCGCACCTATTTTGACATTGGGAAGAGATCAACAGGTAAGGTAGGCTCTCAGAGTAAGGATTTCTATAGAGCTCCTATACGAGTTTCACCAAGGGGGATAGAAAAGCTCTTATGCAGCTAAATTGAAAACTTGTCTGGCTGCTTGCCATAAACAACCTTTTTAATCTGGGCGGGTAATCGTTTATTTGCCTTAAACTATTGGACATGATGTTTAGATCAATTGAGGCAAATCAAGAAAAGCGGAACTGTGACAAGGACAACAAATATAATATTTCTCTCTGTCGCTCTTATTCAATTTGATATATGACTATCTCGCTCGTAGCGGTATTATTATTTGACGTCTACTCTGGGGTACTCTGAGGGTAGGCTACTCCCGCATTTGGCGACTTCCTGATTTATCAATGCGGGGGCGGTACGATATGAGAAAACTGTCAGCGGTCAGTGTCAACTGTCAATCGAGTCAGTACCGCTTTTTACTGCACCCCTACATTTAAATGTGTGCTTTCTGACTGGCGCGAGATGCGCGGAAGCTGGTCGATACGAATGCAGTACTGTCCCGCTTCTGCGCATGATATTACTGCCTACTGTGCGCAAACGCAGTACTGACAGTACCTCGTCAAGTCAGGAAATCTGTGCGACATCAGCGAGCTCACGTCAAATAACTGAATAACAATAATAGACCTCTATTCAAAGTTAGTTAGTACCTCTATACGTATACATAGTATTTCCAGGAACTTTAAATGTATTTAATATGAAGTAGTATATCTATTCTTGTATGTATGTAACTTATATAATAACATTGTATTTATGTATGTTTATTTACAGTGTTTATATTGATTCTGTCTTCGCATTTTCTTAGTAGAATTATCAAATTTTTTTCTTTGCACCTTTCATAAATCTCTGTTTAGCCCAATGGTTGGCTGGTAGAGAATGCCATTTGGCATTAAGCCCGCCATTTGTACAATTATATTTTGTGCACTAAAGTTTCAATAAAATAAATAAAATACAATGGCATAATAGAAAGTATAGGCATAAAAACAACAATTAAAAAGGTAGGTGGCTCAGCTTGCGCCTTGTAGCCGGGGCATAGAATACGGCTACGGTATCCTCTGCCTGTCGTAGAAGGCGACTAAAAGGGGGTCCTTGGGGTCGAATACGGTCACAGTTGGGGGCTGTGATCGCCTATGGTGGGACCCACAGACTCTAGGGTGGCAGTGATGCGTTCCGAAGGAGATCCCAGAGCCGCCCGAAATGAGTTGAGGAGGACGATCGGCGGGTTTTTAGTCGGTTCAAGTCCGATATAACCACCGCACTGTCCCCGCGGTGCGGTGGTATCCATAATGGATTTTCCCACCGGAAAAAAAAGGTGGCTCAGCTTGTGTCTGTACCAAAAGACCACTAAGGGCTCTTGATCAACAGACGCTGTTATTCTACCAGCCCCGTGGCTTAGAAACTAAACTAAATACAAGAGTTATAAGTACGAGCATAATAAGTAGATAACATAATTTGTCACCAAAATTTGTAACGCTCACAAAAACTAATCCCAAATATCTGTGTTATGTTATGTAGCACAGGTGTATGTAATGAATAAACTTAACAGTTTGGAATACATATCGATCCCGCGTATAAAAACGCGTAATCGGAGGTCTGACTTACACTGGTAGAGTTGAAGTGAAGTAAACTCAATAGCTGGATGTGAGTTAGCGGTTGACATTAAACTGAGGGACAATACCCAACTCTGATGGGAATGGTCTACTTTAGGGTTGTCAATAGTGAAAGTTATAAATAGATGGGGATAAAACCTTTCAAGGGTATAGGAAAGTTCGGATGGGTTGAAGTCGAGTGTGAATTTGTATTTACTAACTTGCTCTTTATGTCATCTCAAGGACGGGTAAGTTATAACTGATCATCATATTACGTTGCCCTTTTCTCTTTCATTTGGGATCGACGCTGCCATTGCATGGTCCACATATAGGTAGATTATTATTTATTTATTTATTTATTTAACATGAAATTTGTACCTTACAGCTATAGCCAACACGGCAAATTATAGGGTAAACTAAAGAGACACGTATAATAGAACATACTTATAAATAACATAATTAAAAACAGTATGGGGACAGTCTTATTCTAGAGGTAGATGGAAATCATAGGTAGTAGATGTTTGGCGCTTATTGAGTTGAATTTTTGTCTATTTATTTATTGTGTACTCTTATCTTATTAGTAATAAAAATGTGTAAAAACACGAAGGTACGGAGTACGCTTTCCGCAAATGTGATTACATGATTGCTGCTTTTTTACGCTTATTCTTATCATGATTCGCGTGCCCTTTTCCCATTTACTTGGGGTCAGCGCAGCATGTTGTTTTCTTCCATATCTCTTTATCGCCCGTCATCTCGTCACTCACACCCTTCCTCTTCATATCGTCTCTCACGCAATCCATCCACCTCCTATTTTTATCATAATATTTCCTTTGCTGCCCGCGGAACAGTATAAAGCCTGTCACAAACTGGCGCGGCCTAGGCCGCGCGGTCAATAGTGAACTTGTGATTAGCTGTCAAATTTACTATTGACCGCGGCCGCAGGCCGCTCCAGTGTGTGACACGCTTAATGTGGGAATGTGACACTGCAGTTGCGGATATTGCTAACTCTGTCACACTTATCTGTCATAGTTAGTGCATCATATGTACCGCAATAGTCGCAACAGTCGTCTTATTTCTATATTTTATTATTCAAAAATACTTCTATAGTTATTATTTAGAGAGCGCTCGTGGCCCAGCGGCGCCTGGGTGCGATTTGCGGGGTTAAGCTATGTCAGCCCAGGTCAACTCTTGGAGGGGTGACCGCTTTGAGTGGTTATTAACAGAGCGCTCCCGTGCTTTGGATTTTTTTTATGACATAGGTGGCAAACGAGCAGGCGAATCGCCTGATGGTAAGCGATTAGCGCCGTTTGGATTTGATGTGATGGCAGCAAGTCTATGACAGCAGTTATTGGAGGCCTTCGGGCGGCTTGAGAACTACTAAGTCAGTTGCCCACTTACTTGACAAGCCTTAATCCCAAAAGCTCTAGTTTCCCTCTTGGGTTGGGAGGTCAGATGGCATTTCCGTAAAAACTAGTGCCTATGCCAATTCTTGGGATCTGTTAGCGGACCCTGGGCATCCTTCAGGATGCAAATATACTGGGGTAACGATGACTTTGCTATATTTAGTCAGAAAATTTTCTAGAGGCTGGTGAATATATGTTGCCAGGCAGCCCTATCAGCACTTTACATATCCCGTAAATTGATTACGTTAGTCGCCAATGCATTCTGAATTACCCCCGACGGATCCACGTCACCTTGTGGAAGATAATAGTGAGCTGTCGCACTTTGTTTTAAGCCTTGGCAGCGGGATATAAATAAATAAAATAAAATAAATAATCAAACTAGTCCCATAGCTATAATTAAGTAAAATAAATGTATATAATGTATTTAAATGACTTGTAAAAGAGCTAGTTTAAGCCTATTTACAAAATAAATATTTTGATTTAGTAAGCTCAATAAGGCTTGTGTTATGGGTACTAGACGATGATATATTTAATAGATATATAATTAAATACATAGAAAACATCCAAGTCTCAGGAACAAATGTTTCTGCTCTTCACAGAAACAAATGACCTTACCGGGATTCCACTCCGGGATATATTTTCATCATGTCATCATGATCTTGAACTTTATCTTTACGTGATTAGGTTCATTTTATGAAACATTCGTCTTCATCAGTCATCACAAATTAAATGTTCTGTGGTCTCCATGCTAGTTTAGGGTAAATTTCCTTTGAGGCGGAACGGTGAGATTTATTTTACCAAAGTTTAATTAAACCGTGTATCTTTCAATATTGTTGCAAAATCTGATCTGTTAAAATTAGTTACCCTCAGCTGTCCGCATCATCCCTTACGCCCTAGATCTCTCTTTCATATTAGTTTTTCTCGCAAGAATTATTCTAGGCATACCTTTTTCAGACGAGTTCCTAATTACTATAACAAGCACCTATTTGATATTGATCCTTATTTTATTTATTTAGATATTAAGTTATTTTAGTACAACAGTTAATGACTTATGTAGCTCTAGATATCAAACTTGTTGAATGAGTATGTTTCCTTTTTATTGTACTTTACTTAATTAACACTCTGTTTACACAATTAATATATACATAGTTTTAAGATAATGAACCTCCTGTTCTGTTGTTTATTTTTGTTTTAGTACATTTTTTATTTTAGGTACTGTGAATTTAAAATGTTTATATGACTGTTTGTGTTCTGAATAAAAAAAAAATTATATACGTACGATGATTTCTTTCAAATGCCCTCAAAATTTAACTATTTCATCGTATGGGAAATGAAAAACATGCGAATTTTTGTTAGTCCATATAAAGTGACAAATACTCCTCTATGCACAGCCAGACAACATATTAATATTATCATCAGAGGACGAAAGTTTGGTGGCATTTACGAGTATGAGCTGTCATACTGACTTCTCATTTATCAAATTTCAATGAAAGGTAAGTTATCGATAAAACAAGTAAACATAATACTCGAACCAAGCGCTTTGCATCTTCTTTTATAATGCGCACTTCTAAGGTTTGGAATTCTCTGCCGGCGTCTGTATTTCCGAGTTCATATAACCTGGACCTTTTTAAGGCACGAGTGAATAGGCATCTTCTGGGTGAGCTCGCTTCATCGTCGGCCTCATCTTTGCCCCCTGGCTAGATGCTGGCCAAGAGCAATCCCATTTTTAATAAAAAAAAAAAAACTTACTTGAGCTCAGGTTTCTTAGGCGCCCCATTCTCCTCTTTCTTCTTATCTTTAGGGGAGGCCGGGGGACTGTGGTCCTTGGTGTCCCCGTCTATGTTAGACGGCGCGTACCCCGAATCGTTGTTCGTATTGGGGTCCATCATGGGAATGGGGGAAGCTAGGTTCGCCATGATCCTGAAAAAAAAACGGGTAATTGTCTATTACTTTATTTATTTAATCTTTATTGCACAATAAGAAATCTTAACGTACAAAAGGCGGACTTAATGCCACGAGGCTTTACGTCTCTGTAAAGTACAGATATAGGCTACTGTTGGGCTTGTGCCCGGAGGTCTGTACTTTGCCTCACATGGACAGTGGGATTCCAAGTACCTATAGCAAATAATTTCTTTGTAGCAGGATGATTCCTGACGATTTAAAAAAAAATATAGACCTTAAGTTGTATTCGTTTGTTTGAACATAATGCGTAGTAAATATAGATTCAAAAGATGGCCTTCAAAATCAAAATCAAAAATCAAATCAAAATCAAAAGTTTTATTCTGCTTATAGGCCACAAGGGCACTTTTACAAGTCAACACATGAATTATACAATTAAATAAATTGACAATGACAATTATAATGTTTTCAAAACAGAATTGCAGAACTAAAAAAAAGTAGACAATAATAATAATGATTTTAAAACTATAGTGATTAACAAACTCACTTACTCATTAACTTATAATACATTATATATAAAAAAAAAATTTAACCCCTTAACCTCTTCACCTTGCCCCAGTCATCTAGTTGTGACAGCCAATGGAATGCCTCACACGCCACGGTCAACAATACATGACCATAATGTACTAAATATTAATAAAATAATAAAGCAGTAACGCAAATTTCAAATTAAAGGGAAAAATTTAATGCTCCGAGCAGGACACGCCTCCCTAAGGCGTTGTAAGATGGAACTAGTTAATGATTTCGTGCATGAGCTTGGTTGTTCCGTTAGCTCAGAGGCTAGAGCGATTGGCCGCGTATGCCAGATGTCGCAAGTTCGAATCCTTTAATTCGAAATTTGGAATTTTCGTCAGCAGCGCTACTGCTTAATACAAAATTAACATAATGTACTAAATTGACAGTTTCGTGACGTACAGATGTCTGTGCGTACAGAGTACGCCACTTCATTCGTAGTGTGGCAGTCATGGTGTACTCTTTTAGTAATCAATTGATGAAAAAGATGAGGTTAACGCTTCGACTAATTCTCTATCAGTCAAATATAAGGCTAAAAAAAAGAAATGTGAAAGTGCCTAAGGCGGGTGAAACAGTATATTATCAAATATTATGTAGAGTATTATAAATATTGATCGAAATCAAAATAGGCTGATAACTATCCTTCCTAAGTTTCCAGTTTTGCCATGTCATCAAGAAACTTTTATTACAAGTCAAATTCGAACCAAGCGCTTTGATTCATCTTTCATAATTGGCACTTCTAAGGTTTGGAATTCTCTGCCGGCGTCTGTATTTCCGAGTTCATATAACCTAGAACTTTTTAAGGCACGAGTGAATAGGCATCTTCTGGGTGAGCTCGCTTCATCGTCGGCCTCATCTTTGCCCCCCGGCTAGATGCTGGCCAAGAGCAATCCCATTTTTAATAAAAAAAAAAATATGCCGCGTGGTCATAAAAGTTTACAGTTACAGTACTCGAGTAAGCTCTTTTTTATAAAAATCTTCATAAAGTGACTGCAACTTTTACAACTTGCTTCCAGATTTCAGTTGGCACTAGGAGTAATAGTAAAAACTTTCCACATTTTTATGAAATTTTGCGGAACATGTTAACAAAGTTGTTGAACTTAGCGGAAACTTTTCATTGATGCTAGGATTTAGCATGTTTAAAGATAAGTAAGGTTATGATTTTTCATTGTGACACGAGTTTAATAGCCTCCGCTGACAGTTGATCGTAATAAATAAGTATTAATTATTATGATACTTAAATATAATTAAATATTTGGGGGGACAATCTTACACTAATCGAACTAGTCCAATAGGAAGCTGTAACAGAACGACATCCCTCAGCCTGTGAAAACCCATGAAAGCTTCTAAGCTTCGGGAAAATCGGGAAAGCTTATTTATTTTCTTGAATTTTCATTGTCGATGAAGGTTTTCATGGTAAAAGTTAATGGGCTTTAAATTAAGTTTTAATAGGTTCGATTATTTACTATTTCTTCATAAAATCTTCCAAGTTTTAATGTATTTTTATTTTATTTCAGAATAGTATTATCAATATAATTATTAGAACAGCTTTAACAAAGTTTTGTTAATGTTTATTTAGGCCAGGCAGGGCCATCTAGCGACAAGTTGCTTAACTGACAAGAGATAATAATCCAACCGTGTCAAAAGTACGTCATTTGGTAGGTCAAGTAGCGATATCTGTAGCCATCCTAATTTATACGGGTAGTTGTGAGCACATAATTCACAGCGCTAAAGTTGAAGTAAAAATGACTCACCTTAGGCGAACCAGTGTAGGTCTGACCTCCGACTACGAGTTGTTAGTACGGATCTCGGTGTCAAGATATACTAGGCGTGAGCTGTGAGTCTCGTTGATGGAAGTTATTAATTGAATAGCAATGGCTGCCGAGCCGGCTTGAGCGGGTAGATTCGCGCCTGACTTTATGCTTACCCAGCTAAAATGAGAGTTATGATAAAGTAAGCAATTATTTCTGCATAGGTGACTTTTTATTTTAGTGAGGTTTTAAAAGGTATAGCGAGAGTGGAGGTGTCTGGTGTCGAGTAGGAGAACTTGCGAGTTTTGTCAACCAATAGTATTTCAGATTTAGGTTGAAAACCAATGAGAATCGTTCCCTCCAAATTTACGGAAAAACATAGTGATCGCGTGATATTGGTGGCGCTGATGATCAGATGAGGGGGGTATATAAGGAGATTCACAACGTTTTTAGGGGACTTTTTGCCTTCACCAGAGCGACAAGTAACATAAGTCTTGGTACTTCAGGAGTGTCTTTATGTGAGTTGTTTAAAGTGTCTTGGCTAGGGATTCTGATAGGGTTTTCACTGTGTTAGGATATTTAGGATGTGTGTGAATAATCCTTTCTGTTCACAGGGATTTCTTTGTCAGCGAGTGTCTTAAAACCTCGTATAGCAAATATTGGTGATAATATTAGTGTTCCGTTATTTGACTAGATAAACCGCAAGCGTAAGTTCGTGTTCCTTTCTTAATTTTGTTTTACTGAAGTGAGACGTTATTTAGGTATTGCTTTATCAAGAATCGAACCGTATTTGTCGTTACGGAAATCAGTCCGGAGACTAATACGGTTAATTATGCATATTTACCTGGCCAGATAACTCTCTGGTGGAAGATATGTATGATGATTCGGGATTAGCATAGCCTCGTTATTTTGAATTTGTTAATTTCTGACATGCTTTATCAATAATCGAACCATATTTGTCGTTACGGAAATCAGTCCGGAGACTAATACGGTTAATTATGCATATTTACCTGGCCAGATAACTCTCTGGTGGAAGATATGTATGAGGATTCGATATAGCATATCACATTCCTGTAAATGAATGATAATAGAATTGCAGTTTATTAATTTCTCTATTAAAGATGCATTTTATTCTATCGAGTGTAGTGTTGCCTTATTTAACAACTGCGTTATCCACATATTTGCTATATGAGAGGTACATCGGCGACGTTTGATTACTACCCGATTTAATTAACAACTTGTCTTTCATTCGACCTACATTTATTGTGCATGCTAATTATTTACCAAATTATGGTGGCGGATTATGTGTGTACTATTTCACTTATTGAGATGCGTAGGTGCTATTCATACGAGCTGGTAATTACCGAATTTTATACTTTTAACTATTATGCCTTGATCATATATCATAAATTATTTACACTGTTTATAAAATGACGGTAGCAAATAGGCTTACGTCTTGCTTGATGGTAAGCAGACACGGTTACATGTATGTGCTTGCGATTCCAGTGGAATCACGGGCGCGTTACAGACTCTTTACTGACTTGAGGATTTGTATGATATCTTTATAGGATAGAATTATAATAATGAGTGTGTAATGTTCATGTTGATTATAGTATCGGATCAGTGTTATTTTAATGTTGCGAGATTTATTCTTTGATGTGTTTTGGGCGTATCATTTTATAATGTAATACGTAGCGCCTGATTTACATTTCGTGATATATTTACAGTGATTATGCGTTTCGTATTGAAATAATATCTCGTTTAAAGTATTTGGATGATGTATGTGTCTAGTCGTATTTTATGTTTCTATAACTTTGAATGAACTTTATCACAAATTATAATTATACATGATAAATATAACTATTAATATCCAACACATTCATTACGGATTCTTGAATAGGTTTTGTATATTCTTATAGGTTTTGCAGTTAACGTTATAGTTGCATTATTAATGTAGGGTATTTATTGGTTGTGTTAAAGTAGGGTTCAATTAGTGTTTAAAATTCAATTGATTATTACATCTAGTAGATTTCTATGCCATAGTTCGGGCGTTTGGAAGGTTTTGCGAAATCAAACCTTTTTAAGAGCGTGCCAGCCACATCACTGATACTCAGAAGATACCATGTGGATAACTGATGACCAGATCCAGGCCACCATCAATCTACTGCTGTGCCATGACAATGTGACATCCGCCAAGCATCCACCAAACGCTATATCCAACGGCGTTCCTGCGCACATTACCATATGTTTACCAGAAGTTTCCGGCGCTGCGAACAACTGACTACCAATGAAGACCATCGCAAACTACACCTGTGCCATGACGACCTGCCATACTTCTAATGCTCAACCTGAGGGGGCTACTGAACACCATACCATTTTATCTCTGGGTTATATCCTACAACCCTGAGTGGCAATCAACGGCTTTCCTTACCACTGCTAGAAGATGGGTCACGAAGATGTGCTGCAATATCGAGCTGGATGGTCAAGGCTTCAACAACTGCATATGGGAATTGTTCCGGTATGACGGCTTTGAAGAATTTGGCTGTACACGCACAGATGAAGAGATCCTTGGATGGTTTTCTAAGTTTCGCAAAACTTTCTGACTGTGTGAGCTATGGTACTTATTTATATTCTCTTGCAATTTAAATGGCATAAATGATATTATCTTTATAGCAAGCCGAAATGCTACCGTTGCGTTGTGTGATCTAAGTCTATTATTTTCTTACAGACAATATCTTGTGTGATATTAGTTTATTTATCTTTTGATGGAACTTGGTTTCCAATTGCAAATCTGTCTACTACGTAATTAATATTACGTAAATATCTTCATCATTATTCTGATTTTATTACTCAATCTATGATACTTATTTGGGTTCTTTGGCGATTTAAATATCATAATTAATGTTGCCTTTACAACAGGCTTAAAATGCTATCGTTGGCTGTGTGATCTGATTTTGTCTTACAACCATATTTCACGTACGACAAATGTCTTGAGTGATGATCTTGACTTATTTATCTTGATGGAATTTGATTTCCAATTACAGCATAGTCTGTCACACGTAATTTATATTACGTTAATATTTTCATCTATACTTACTCGTGTTACGAGTAGATACTGTTTCAGTATTCTATACCTATCTACCAACTGACATATTTTACTACTAATTTATTGTAGTTGTTGGAACTGGTCGCAATGGACTTTATCCGTGGCTAATTCTAACAATGAGGTAACGTCACAGCCTGGACTGCCAATCGTTTGATACGATAAGTATGGTTTGTTCCAGCCTATGACAAAAGGTTTTGGTTGTATTGTAGTTGTTGGAACTGGTCGCAATGGACTTTATCCGTGGCTACTTCTAACAATGAGGTAACGTCACAGCCTGGACTGCCAATCGTTTGATACGATTAAGTATGGTTTGTTCCAGCCTATGACGAAAGGTTTTGGTTGTACATGTAGTACCCAAATATACCTAATAATAACTATTTTGCTAAAGAACGGTTTTCCTCCAGATCGATGAAATACGGTCATCAATGGGTGTTAGGGACAGTCTTTACAGATTCTTAACGACAGGCTTTCTTCTTTGGACTGAATCCACGGGACGGGCTTTGAAAAGGGCTGCTGACCCGGTTAGGTGCCGGATTCTATTACTGCTTGTCGGAATCTTTGATTCATACAAGACACTATAGATCCGTACGGACGAGAAATCTGTATTGCCGTTTGCTGAAACTGATCATTAAAGACCCCAATATATATGTACCCTTATATACTCTACTATATGGGCGAGATGGGATGTGAAAGTTCAATGGCGATACAGGTTATTGAAGACTCGAGCAAAACTCCTTGCTGTCGTGAGAACGCTGGTCAATGCTGAGGTCTTGCGGTTGCATAACTCAGTAGTGATACTTAGCTTATGGGATGACTGTATGATTCGATTTGGACGCTAAACCTGAATAGTAACAGCTTTGTTTTGTTTGCACAATATTTGGGTACGAGGTAATCGATTGATCATCATCATATGATCTGATTGACTTCCCCTGCTGGACGTAGGCCTCCTTCGTAGAGTGCCACTATAATATATTTCTATTTCAGCTGATCTGTGGATCATAGTAGTATATACTACTTATGCTTTATGCATTTATTCCAACTGGCTTCTAAGTTAGATCACAGTTGTTTACTTTGCCTATGCTTTTATGCATTATAAAATGGCTGGTCTCATAATATTATGGGCTACGCTCTTATTATTACCATGTACATGTTCATTCATCAGGCGCTATTGTCACATAACTCTCATAGTCTCGGTCATGTGCCTTGTGCCTGTACCACCTGCGAGGATACCCTGATTGCTCGTGTTAGGTGTTAGGTAGGGACATATCCAAGCGACTAGCTTGAGGCTCAGGTTCCTTCGCGAGACTTCTGCCTCGACATAGTTGCCTCATCATGTCCAGAAATGGCTTGGTGGTTTATATGACTTATGCATGGTACTTTTATGAGAACTGCGGCTTTATGGTTGCGTGCAATCAGCTATTTTATATTTACAATGTTCTCATATCTTTTAGATTGAGATTTACGCCATATTTGGTAAGAAGCCAGACTTTACCTGTTATATTCTATTTTGTAGGAAACATTAATGCTATCTTGACGTATCAGGAATTTACCTACGTTTATCTGCTACCACGTTTAACTATATATGCTACAATAACTTATTTTGCTCCATTAACTATTTTCTACCATTTTTTCTAAACACTTAATCTTCTAGGTACTACATGACTACTTCGGATCATTTATCCTTGCCTTCATTTAATTCCAAGCAATTTATTTAAGCCTTTACTGATCATACAGCCAACGACGGTATTTAAATGGTAGGCTAGATTCTACACTTGTTCTGGGTCATATAGCATTGTTGATAATTTAGAAATACTTCTGAAGAGTGTTGTTTTATTGCTTTTATTGTTCTCGTGATAATGTTTTATCTCTAGTATGTTTGTTATAGGTTTCATAATATTGTGTTCATGGTTAGTAATTGTTTATTAATAGGATATTACAGGATATTGTTGTTATTCGTTTAGGCAAGCTTATCCTAATTTTAGGTTATGTTGTAATATTGTTTAAACATTGTCCGATTCTCAATTGTTTATACATTTCTCACACCTCAGTGAACTATGGTTACTACGTTTTATAACAAGGTCTTAAATATGTCACTAGATGATCATGCCATTAATCTTTCAATTATTTAGCTGTTGATTTACTTAAAACTGTAGTATGCTTAGTATTTCTTATGATATTGTAATTAACAAGTTATTTAAATTACTTATTGTATTAGCTTTATGGCAACAAGGGTTTTTGTGTGTCCGCTTGTTTTCCCTTGTCTAGGTTGGCCTAGTAATCAAGCGGATGTCTAATAAAGTTCTCCCCGGACTTTATTAGATTCGAGTTTAGAGTAGATTCATTTTTATTAAATAAATGTTTTGTTTGTTTATTTCTCTCTCTCAACTTTTTGTTTGATTTATTTTCTTTCCCTATAGTAGGAACCCTATCATTTAGATCTGAGAACTTTAATAAAAGCTTTAGAACTTCAGTAGGTATTAGCAACTTGAGGAAAATCATGGTTTTCAGATTTTCTGGTAAAGTAAGTATAAAGCTTTAGGTATACTTTAGGAACTTTAGGGAAATTTTAGTTAGGCTTTCTTTGGATAGACTTTCCTTGATTTTCCATAAGTTTTCAATAAAGTTCTCCCCTTGGGGGTTGTTACAAAGCTCAATAAGGCTTGTGCTATAACATAAATATTGGGGGACAAATCTTACACAAAACGACCTAATCCCAAACTAAGTAAAGTACGTCGTCTAGTACCCATAGTAAAAGCTTTGCTTAGTTTAGGACTAGGTCGATCTATGTAAGTTTCTCCCCAATATTAATTTTATTTATTTATTTTATTTTAAAGCTTTTACTATGGGTACTAGACGACGATATAAAAAATATTGTTTAAATATTGATTAAAACTTTATTTATCACCATTATAATTATATACTTTGAGAGAAAATTAACCATTTGAACGCCAAGAACCTATAAAGTGGTCGTGTGTTGTCGTACCCACCACACCAACAACCGCTAAAAAGGTCGGAGTGCAGGTGTACTTTAATCATGAAAAAAATCTATAATTAATTGTTTTTATTGGTTTAAACTTTACATCAATTTTTGATACCTTGGCGTCTGAGTGATCACTTCATTTAAATATGAAAGCGTTCAAAGGGTTAACGGACAAAAGATTCTAATTGTTTAGTCTAGTGCAGTGTTTTTTAATCTGGGGGTTGCTAGGCTTCTTGAAGAGGGTCGCAGCCAGCGAAAGGATACATTTAAAAAAATGTAGGTAGGTTAAGAACACTGAAGGGTTGAGAGTCGTTATTTTTTCCATAGTAATGGCGGTCGCGTCATGAAAAGATTGAATTATACTGTTTTATTATAACAATTAAAAAAAAACATCGGGTTGTATAGGGGATGCAATAAAACCGTAATTATATTAAATGGATACTTCTTACGTTGCCTACCGTGATTTTCCTCATTAAATATAATAAACATCTACGTAAAATGAACACAAACAACAGTATTTTGTATTTGTATTTGGTTGGTAATCACAGTAATCACCGATCACTTTTATTTTAGCGCCATCTAGTGTTGGTATTTTAGTAAAGGAACTAAAATTGAACACGTTGATTGGGCAGCTAACTGATACAAGCTGCGAACAAAGAAGTATACACTTCAATTTGTCGGCCTGTGTAGCCTAGTTGGTAGTGACAGTGCCTCCGAAGCTAGAGGTCCCTGGTTCGAATCCCGGTAGGGGCATGTGTTTCTTTAGTGAGCAGAAACATTAGTTCCTGATACTTGGATGTTTTCTATGTATACAAGTATATATCTATAAAATATATCGTCGTCTAGTACCCATAACACAAGCCTTATTGAGTTACTATGGGACCAGTTAGATTTATGTTAAAAATTATAATATTTATTTTTTATTTATTTATTTAATAAAAGTACCTACAGGCCAGTTTCCTCCACCACGGCGGCCAGCATGAACCGGGCAGACCGCGTTGTTGCCAGTTCGTCAGCGTATACCCCCATCTCTGTTCTGTCGAAGCTGTGGGAAAGAGACATTCATCAATTGCAATGTTGTGCTAATCTGACACGCGAAATCACAACAATAGCTATTTACGATAAAAGCGTTGTAAAACAAAGAAAGGTCGATAGCGCAGATGTTTGAGGCCCGAGCCGCAGGCGAGGGTCATAAATATGCGAGAGAGGGCTTTCTGTATTACGACCCGTATTTTGTCACCACTTGGCCAAAAAGTGGGGTTTTCCGGACGGGCAGCGTGCGGAAAACGTGCTTTTTGGCAAGGTGTGGTGTAAAGTTCTTTATTCATAGAGAAAAATCGCGCTACTATGGCACCAAAATGTGGGAACCAATTTTTATAGAAAAAGGAAGTCGTCTAATTACTTCAAAATATGTAATGCACTGTAATAATAATTCTAGAAAGGCGCCTTATAACATTTAAAATTAACACTTTACGCATTAAAATAAAACTAGTTACCCGCGCGGCTTCGCCGCGTCGACGTACTACGAAGAATGCAAGCGAAGCCACGGGATAGAATATGCGTATTCGGAAGGTCGATTACAAAGTCGATTTAAAAACATTCGTGCTTGATCACCACGGCTAGTAGTCAAATTTACAGTAAATGTCAGCTTTATTTCAAGAAATAAGATCTACCTACTAACTATGAGAATTTCTATAAAAAATATGCATCTTAGCAACTTCAGTCAATTTGGCCATGTGATAATAATCAGATAATTTTAGTGTTTTGAATGTGTGTGCGTTGATTGTTTCAGTGTAATGGTGCGTAGTAATAGGAAAATATTTTGTATTTGTGGTTTTTTATGTGTGTGTTACCTCCCCCAATTTACAAAATATTTTGTTCGGTAATGTGCACTGATGGCGTCTCTAGTCTAAATAAGGCTCTAATAAGGTACGCAAACTCAGAGTACCCCAGAGAAGACGTCTAATAATAATACCGTTAGCGAGCGATATGATCATATCATATACTTACTAAATTGAATAAGAGCGACTGTGAGGGATATATCATTTGCTGTCTTTGTCATAGCTCCGCAATTAAGAATGTTCTGTGATATGACTCCTATCCAGGGGCCTTTCAGCTCGAAGTACGAATTTTTCTATGGAAATGTTATTTTAACTTGTTTGTACCAGATGTCACTTAGTGCTATCTCTATCGCACTTGCATATTGAAGTGACAGGGATGCAGCGGTCGTGCGGTTAGTTCTTACTAAATACACAACGGCGCTACGATCTATGTGGAGTATTTCACTGGTATCTCTATCTCAGTATATATATTGTACTTTGTGCTCCTATCCTACCATCCCTTAGAGTACCCCTGAGAAATTTTCGAATAATAATACCACTACCGAGGTCATGTACTAAATGGAATAAGAGCGACAGAGAGAGATACATCATTTGTAGTCTTTGTCATAGTTCTACTTTTTTATTTGGCTCATTAACATGTCCACGTCATACCCGCCCAAATTAAAGAGGTTGTTTATGATAAGGTGCCAGCCGTTTAAGACAAATTCTCAATTTAGGTGGGTAATAGCTTTTCCGTCCCTCTTGGTGCAACTCGTACTCGTATTAGGATCTCTTTAGAAATACTCTAAGTGTCCTCATAACCTATTCTATCTAATCTAGAAAAAAAACAATGCATGGGACATTGGCAATATTGGTATTAACATTTGATGCCGGAACCACGCAATGGGCCATTATGGGCCAACGTATAGGTCGCAGTTATGCATTAAAGGCCATCGCTTTCCATCAGGTGAGACTAAGGCCAATCGCTAGTCAGTCAATCATAAAAAAACATATTTGCATCTGGTTCCACTCCATAACTGCGTCTTGTACGTGGCCCATCATGGCCCATCGTGTGGTTTTGGCATGACAGTTGTGAGGTCTATTTTGTCAAGTGAAGTGACTGGGTTAAAATCTTTCGTTATATCTATCTCTATAACACTTGCTTCTTGGTGTGATAGAGAAGGAAATATAATGAACTTCGATATTCGGGTGTTTCGGGTAGACCCCCTGAAAACCGGCACTGTCACTGTTGCAGGTGACACTGATACAGTATAATTTTAACTTTTAATTGAACATGTTACCAATAGTGGTAATCTTATTCATCCTTTCAATGTACCTACGCCCTTTTAGAACGTGGCAGTTTAACGTGACCATTATCCCCCTTATTTTGGACATGTTTACTGAAACGTAACAAAGATAAATATACATGTCCTCTAACTTTTCGAGTATTATAAACCTTTTCGACGCTAACAATGTACCTATATTGCGCACCAACGGTCCGAAGCTAACGACGTATATTTATTTATTTATTTATTTATTATTATAAACATGAAAAAAAAAAGTAACATTACAGGAAATATCCTAAAGTCATTACATTTCTTTATCTAGCCTCGAAGAGCTTACATCAATTATCAATACATTAGCAACAAATTATATACTATATTATTAACTAAGAACCTCACACAATTTCAAGCACACTCTTTCAACAACCGGCCAGCCATCCGCAAACAAATCACAGGAGAGTTGCACAGCGTCGAGCTTATTGAGCGCATGCAAAGAGCGGCAAATAGGAGAGTTACGACGCGAGACCGTACGGCAAAGAGGGGCAGCGAAAAGCCGCAGCCGATCTACACGGAACCGCGCACGCCCATCGGGCACAAAGAGGCGACAGACCTCACCGAGCAGGCTAGGACAATCGAGACGACCCCGCAGGATACGAAGTGTTGCGATAAGCTGGTCGAACAATCTGCGCGTTGCTAGCGAGTTGTATCCGAGAACGCCCTGCAAATAAGCAGTAGGGTAGATAAAGGGATAATAACCATACGACTTTTTAAAAAGATAGCGCAAGAAACACTTCTGCACCTTTTCCAGCATAAGCGTATAGGTTGACTCGTGTGGACTCCAAACACATGAACCTGCCTCCAATTTTGATCTCACAAGTGCCGAGTACAATAACTTTATGACCCCAATATGCGTGAAGTCTTTGCAGCTACGGAAGACAAAACCCAGACGTTTAAAACCTTCACCTACTAGTGTACGTATATGGCTATGAAATGAAAGTTCGGGATCGAACACGACCCCGAGATCTTTTACCGAGTGAACACGAGAGAGAGGTACATTATCAACAAAATAGTTTGCATGTACACCACGCCTAGATCGAGTAAAACTCATGACGTAGCACTTGGAAGTGTTAATATACAGGCGATTTTCGACACTCCACCTGTGGATCGCATCCAGGTTACACTGCATGCTCTGGCAATCTGATGGAGATTTGATGTCCACCACAACTTTGATGTCATCAGCATACAATAAGGATCTACCAGTTGCGAGACACCTGGAAAGATCGTTCACCATGATCGTGAAGAGGAAGGGGCCGAGTATGGAACCCTGACTAACCCCAGACTTCGTGTGGTACGGATCTGACTCAAAACATCCAAGACGGACAAATTGCTTGCGATCCTTCAAGTAACTGGCAAACAATCGTAAGAGTGGAGGAGGAGGTATATATCCGTCATGGCCTCTAATGAGATATCAACCTACATGAATTTCTATAGGGTTCAACTTTGCGTTTGACATCCTCAGATAAACATTGATGAATAGCAAATTAACCCCTTGAACGCTATACTTTATGAACGGCAGTGACACTTACACGTCATTTAAAGAACGAAGGTGATTTTGACAACGTACGTTATAATTCCCATGTTGTCGACAATTAAAGGGTTTAATTATTTTTCTGACGTCTTAATTTTGTTAAAGTATTTAACCTTTTAAGCGCACTATCAATAGAAATGCATCTAGGTTGATATCGCATTGGACGCCGTCACCATGACGGATATATTCGTCGTTTTGTCGAATCAATGGTGCGCATATACGTCGAATACGTTATTGGCGTCGTAAACGTTTATTAGTGCAACATTGTTTTCTCGTCGGTTTGATCTGAACCTACCAATAAGTAACGTCTACTGATTGAACTTCTTTGCTTATGATCACCCTACTGGTATGGCAATAGGTGGAAGAGAGACACACTTAGACAAAGCTAGCCTCTTCTCTTTCAAAATGTTTTGCAGCTTATCTATGATTAACTCAGAAACAGTTCTGTGACTCAGAACGTAAAGTTTAATTTGGTTTGTCATTGTTTTGGCAGACATCAATATCAGTAAAGATATACGGAACGTATATTTGAAACGTCATTGGTTTGTATATCAACTTCTTTGTAGTATAAACCATGACAATTTAATATTGACATAATTAGAGCACAATAAAAAAAAGTTGACACAATACGTCTGTCATTTATGTAAACTGTAAATACTTAGACCGAATATTATGTATTGTCTTGTAAACAAATTAGTAATTTGACTTTCGTTTATTGTTAATATTATTGAGTATTTCTCGACTCAAAAAAGTTTTATATTACAGGAACATTTTAGTTTATATTTAATTTTATGTCATCCGGAATCATACCATAGACAATTCCCAAGTCACGTGGAGGTCACGTGTTAACCAAGCTAAATTTTGACACCTCGTACAATTCTACCAAGGTAAGCTGACCCCTCGCTTGTATGCGGCGTCATCGAACACTATTTTGAGGCTTATATTTGTCCGCGCATCCAGGATTTTTCGTAAATATCATTTTATTAATTTTCCAGGACAAAAATAAAAAAACTAAGACCTTATTGCACATCTGCAGGATGGGACGAATCCTATGGTATATAATTTATCAAAATCGGTCCATAACTGTAGATCTGATGGGCATTATAAAGATCGGCTTCGCGTAATATATATACTCGTATAGATAAGAATGTAAGGAAGGTAATAAAAGCTTATAAATACCTAAAATTAAAAATTCAATTCACTTAAATTACTTCATTTTGTAATAGACGACCTGTTTAGCCTAGTTGGTAGTGACACTGCCTCCGAAGCTAGAGGTCCCGGGTTCGAATCCCGGCCAGCCATTTGTGCATTTAGTACGGATTTTGTTCTTTGGTCTTGGATGTAAATAAATAAATAAAATGAAAGAAATGACTACAATAAAATGAATGTGGAAACGCTAAACTTGTTCGCGGGTGGCACTTGTCGCTTAAAATAATTGATACTTGTATGTAGGAAAAAATCATGGATACTTGTATTTAGAAAAAAAATGGATGCTTGTATTTAGAGTTTGAATTTTTTTCGATCTCGTTACACTCATGAATCCTTCAGGATGCAACTGTACTGGGACGACGCTAGAATGATGAATATATCGTTATACTCATTGCCCCAACGTTAAAAAAAAGGTATATTATCTACTCGTACTTCCCATACGAGTTTGGATATGTCTTATTATCTACCGAATGTGACACATCCACCACCATATCAGCCCTAGGACGTCCACTGCTGGACATAGGCCTCCCCCAATTTCATGTGGGGTAAATGCCATAATCGCCATGCTTGGCATGCGGGTGACACATGCATGCAAACAAATGCAGCAACCAATATAACCTTCAACAATTTCACATAACATAACACATAAGAAATCATAAGAATTCCGCTTCGTACGATTTACGTTCATTAAATTCATTTCAATAATCAACAGCCAAAGCTCCAAAATGTTATTAAATTCTTCAACAAAGGAAAGCAATAAGTCTGTGCAGAGCACAAATTGTTAGTGCCCTTCTCCTATGTATAGAAATTAGAGTGTTGGTTTCGGCTTCGGCCATTTACGGGCGAAATATCTGGTTTCTGTTTTACCCAAATCATCATCATCATCATGTCAGCCGAAAGACGTCCACTGCTGGACATAGGCCTCCCCCAAAGACTTCCACAATGACCGGTCCTGCGCCACCCGCATCCAGCGGACACCCGCGACCTTCACCAGGTCATCAGTCCACCGTGTGGGGGGCCTGCCCACGCTACGCCTTCCGGTACGTGGTCGCCACTCGAGAACCTTTCCGCCCCAACGGCCATCGGTTCTACGTGCTATGTGCCCCGCCCACTGCCACTTAAGTTTAGCGATTCGGAGGGCTATATCGGTCACTTTACCCAAATATTTATTCTGAAATGCGGCGTCTGTTTCAGCTGAAAATGTTATTTTTTTCATTTTATCCAATTCAAATTCCTAATAACTTCTACATAAAGTAATAATAATTAACATATGTTTCTACTTCTAAACATATCACAGGGCTGTTCATTATTATCATATCAGCTGAAAGAGGTCCTTTGCTGGACAGGCCTCCCCGAAAAGCGCCACAATTTGAAATGTATCCGTTTCGGTTGAAACTGAAGTAAACCCGAGTGTGAGTTTAGGTTCCAGCTGATTTTTTTTACTACTTGGATTTTATTCAAACACAAATACTAATAAAAAAAATGTAGATTTTTTCGCATTTTATGATTAAATAATTAAATTGCTAAAAAATACTAAGAATATTAAAAAAATCTGTACCTGAGTGCATTTAATTCAGCAATTTAAATACAATTTTCGGCCGAACCTGAAGCAAAAACCGATATGGGTTTCGGTTTCGGGTGAAAATGTTTAAGTTCCTTTTGTTGTCCAACAAAAATCCCCATAAATTGAACAAATAAGATTTATTATGTTCGTATGTCTAAAATTAACGTCACCGTCACGTATTTAAGTCAACAAAAATAATTCAATTTTCGAAAGAAACTGAAGCAAAAGTCGAAATTTGGTTTCGCTAGGAAACGGGTCTAAGCTCGAGCAGGTCTAGTTTTCCGTCTAGGTTGGAAGGCAGTCACTTTTAAGAAAATAGTGCCTGCGCCAAACCTTGGGATTAGACGCCATAGTGGACCCCGGCCTTTTTAAGGTACAACCGTGAAGCAAAAGCCGAAATTCGGTTTCGGTATCTGAAAATTGTCTATTGGTCAAACCCTAATATTCCGCCCAACTTTTCTAAGCTGAAAACTGTACGGGAACCGTGCCCAGCCGGTTGGAAATTATTAAATGTGAAAGTTAGATAAAATTCAGGAGGTACCCCTCAGGCTCTTGGAAATGAGATGTCACTTGTGATCGCGTCAGTTAACGGGCATTGTCTATGTTAGAAGGTCTTTCGATGGTTGTTTTGTTACTGTGAGGACGTTTGAGAGATTGAACGATAAATCGTGTGGATGACATATGAGGGGTCAAAAGTGGCTCCAAACGGTTTGTGTAAAATAACACACGGCTGCTGCTCGCCAGTGCCTGGGGTGAACTTATATGGACTAGATCTAGACTATAGTTAAAATATGTTAACTGAATTTTCCTGTATGGTGGATAGTTTTTTAATTGAAGGTCTGTATTTAATTTCAAGTTTGAAAAGTGTGTGACTGTTTCCTGATAATTGATCTCCATATTTAAAAGTTATTTGGTAATTTGCACATGCTTGTAAAGTTTTAACTACTCTCTTGAACCAGTGCAGCTCCAGGCTCCGAAACTACACGTCTTCCTAACTTTGTACGGCCATGTGTTGCAAACAATCAAAGTTCTTGTAGATTTGGCTGAATGCTTTACAAATGAGTATTTATAGTTAGCTGATAATGTAGTAGACAGAGGGGTATCCGTTACTTAAGAGTGCGCAGTACGTTCGGTTCTCCATACAAACGCATTTATGCTCTCATTTTAAAACGCCATGCTAGAAAACATGAAACTTTGTATACACAATGGGATCCGGCATATCTAGGTCGGAAATTAGTTTCTGTTGCTTGAAATTATAATGGAGAAAAAATACTACGATTATTAAGGTTTTCATACAAGCCGTAAAAAATCGAAAAACCACTGTATTTTTTCTTTTACAATTTGTAGCAACAGAAACTAATTTCCCACCTAGAAATGCCGGATCCCAATGTGTCTACAAAGTTTCATGTTATTCTATCATGGCGTTTTAAAATGAGAGCATAAATACCTTTGTATGGAGAACCGAGCGTACTGCCACGTACTGCGCCCTCTTAACATCATGATACAATTCTACAAGGTATGACGCTCCGGGAAAAATTCAGTAGTGTGGGTGACACAAGGCTACGTCATCACTGCTATCGAGCCTATCGTTTTATTTTAGTTATTTATTCTTCAAATTAGGCATATTACATGCACCTATTGTTTCAAACACTATATTTTATATGATAACGCATTTGGATCACAAAACAACTCACTTTTAACTTGTAAAATTATATTATTTCATTAACACTCACTGAACCAAGAACTTTCTCCATCTTCAATCTGTCTAACTTTTTTCTTCTTATTACCGGCTATAACCTAAGAGTATAAAACCTCTTTGGTAATTACATTATATTTATGTTCTGTTCAGAACACCTATGAACCTCAATAAACTATCACCGGTTCCTAAAAAATAAACCTCTGCCACGAGAAGAATCGGCGTAAGAAAGTCGGCTCGGCTCTAACCAACTCGATGGTTGCCAGTCGTAGTGTGAGTTGTATGTGTACAGTGACGTAGTTTTGTGTCACAATCCGGAGTATCAGACCTTGCTTCCTTACAACATGCTTAATACTAGGATTACTTTGTAACTCTTGCAGTAGGTGTAGGTTCTCGACGCGCCGTTGTGTCTTGCTAGGTCCATTGTTGGCTCTCTGTTTCAGCCTCACAGGTCCGTTGATTTTACTCCATAGAAATATGCGCCAAATGAAATAAAAAATAAAACATAACATAACAGTAAACAAATCATGATAAAAAGTATTTATTAAAATAAATATTTAAAAACAAAACTCATGCTTAAGGTGCGTATTATAAAAATAATAAGACACACAGAAAGAGAGAACATCACCTGTCATACCTCGTCTTGTTGTCGCGAGGGATACCTGACAGAAGAGCGATGAGCGATTGGTGAGCTTAAAAGGAAGAGGTACTTTTAGAGCCGGGCCACACTGCAGCATTGCGTTGCGTTGCATTTATGAATAGGTTCCCATGATGTCGTCATCCTGATTCTATTTATAAACGGAACGCAACGGAGCAGTGTGGCGGCTCTCACTCGACTTTCCTGATTTGGCTGTCCGGGATTGATATGTGGTATTTTGTTCTTTGACGTGAGCTAACTGATATCGTAGAGGTTTCCTCGCTTGACGAGATACGGTCAGTATTACGTTTGGGCAGTAATATCATGCGCAGAAGCAGGACAGTACTGCATTCTTATCTCCCGGCTTCCACGCATCCCGCGCCAGACAGGAAGCACTCATTTAAATGTAGGGGCGCAGTATAAAGTGGTACTGAGTCGAGTGACAGTTGACACTGATGTCATATGTCAGAGGTATTTTGCTCTTTGACGTGAATTTACCGATGTGAGATTTCCTCACATGACGAAATACTGTCAGTAATACGTTTGCGCAGTAGTAATACCATGCGCAGAAGTGGGGCGGTACTGCATTAGTACCGGTTGACACTGACAGCTGACAGTTTTCTCAAATCGTACCGCCTCCGCACTGACGAATCAGGGAGTCCCCTAAAGGCGATGTTGAGAAGATTATCCTTCGGAATCACTTTTGCAACTTTCGTTGTTTTCACCTGTTAGTCCAGTGTACGGGAATTAAGATAGGAAGACTCACTTATCGTCTTCTTCATCTTCATTACTACCCGAGGCGGACGCGGTGTTTGTAGGCCTATCTTCTGTGCTCTGCAGCCTCGTCGTCTGAGCCAGGTTCTCGATCACAACGGCGGCTGTGCCGCTGGAGGCTGAAGCGATGCCTGATGATGTGCTTTTCGCTGATCGCTGCTTCTTCGCTCGTTGCCGTATAGCCTGAGGAAGTACATAATATGTAATTAACAGTCCCAATAGTAAATTTAAAGCTTTTAAATGATTTCCTAATCAGTCTTGGCTCAGCGTGGGGAGACTTGTACCCAGCAGAACATATATAATCTGATGATGATGAGCATCTTAACATATTTTTCAAATTAGAAATTACCAAAAAAATGTGTGCGTATGGTATTAAAATTATCATCACGCATTGTAAGGATTGCGAGGTTTTACACAAAAAAGTTTCTTCCTATTCGTAATTCTTTACAAAACACAATTTTTCACAACATCAATTTACTATTGGCTATGTGCGAAGTACTCGTAGGGACCCGGGTATGTCCTAAAACTGCGACCAAGACCACCGGAGGATGGGCAGCAGCATCCCTGGAGTGCGGTGGAGATGCTGCGATCGCCAACCCGCATGCCAAGCGTGGCGATTATGGCAATTACCCCTCATGATATACACAAACAGGCCACGGCCCCGAGGTTCCGGCGACCCCCGGTACCCTGGTTTTGGTAGCGGCCAGGGTACTGGCGGGGTCAGGGGTTCGAAGAATCTCCGGTTAAGATCCGGCTACCACCACCGACGACTTCTGGCCCTGGCAACATACAACACACGAACACTGCGGACCGACGAAAAGATAGCGGAACTGGAGGAAGGATTGAGCAAGTTGCGTTGGGATATCGTAGGGTTATCTGAAGTCCGAAGAGAGGGGGAGGACACGATAACCCTGAAGTCCGGCAACTTGCTCTATTTCCGGGAGGGCGACCAACAGTCCCAGGGAGGTGTCGGGTGTTAACGCGCCATCCGTGTGTGCGCTCACACATACAAGCGCGTCACCTACACGGCGCCGCGGGCCAGCGGCTCGCCGCCATTACTCCATCTGCCACGACGCCGACATCACGATGTACGCTATTCGGTCGCGCGTCCATACAAACCCTTTCTACAACAGTATTTTGTAATTTAATCGCTCCGAAAAATAAATCAACTACAATCCAAAACTCAGTTGTCGGCTACTTCATTTTCTCAAGAACCTGCGCCAACAAGTTCGAACCGGATGAAGACTTTGACTCCACTATCTAAAGGAGAACAGGATTTCATGGGCGCGGTCGAATGAAGAAACGTGGTCGACATTTTGACGATATCAAGAAAATCAAGATAACATCAAACCATCACCGGAGCCTACGAGAGCAGAACATACCAGGAAAAGGGTTTGCAGTGGTATTTGTGTGAGTTCGTTCAATCTAGCAATTAAAATCAACTTTGCCTTCTATAAAAATTACTGTGATATTCCTATAAACGACATTTACCATTTGAAGGTTACACTCAAGTCCTTTACGTGCCATATTTGCAATTTTGTCTACAATATTACCTTTTCCATAACGAAAATTATAATCGATCTTTGCAATTAGTCAATTTAACTACAATTATTCTTTTTTCAGAGTTCTAGAAGGCTGTGTTGCCTCTGTTTGAGCCAATACAGTACAATATTGAATATATTTTGCTAATTTAACTGCGAATATTCCAGATCTTGGCGTGGGGTCAAAGTCCGCGCCGCGTGGCCGGGTGCCTACGTGACTTGCGCGCGGTCCCCGTGTAACGGGATTTCGGGCGTGGCTTGCGCACGTTTGCTTGACTGTTCTTCTGCCTGCTTTATCACCCTTCAGTTGAAAATTTAAGTACATTTCCTTTAGTTTTCTTTGCACATTCCTATTTTTTTAATCATTTTCGTGTGTGCACAATCACTTTATTTCTTTCAGCTGTATACTGTGGGTCACTTTAGATTTGTTTCGTTTTCGGTTTGAATCAGTGTTTGTGCTGTGAATATCTTCATTTGCAATATTTTCATTTCAAATTCATTAGCACATAAATTCTCATATATTTCTTCAAGTGCAAATTCATTTTATTAGCTAAAATCAATAATGGACAATTTAAAATCACTAAAGAAAACAAGGGCAAGCTTCAAATCAAAGCTGACGCTTTTTAAAGACTACTTAAATACTCTGCTACCGAGCAATGCACTCAACAGCGTCCAGTTGCATGAGCTAACCATGCGCCATGCAAAAATGTCAGAACTGTACAACGACTATGATTCAATACAAAATGATATAGAGACATTAACGGAAATTCCAGACGAGGAGTATGCTGAGCGGTCAGCGTTCGAGACTCGGTACTTCGGCGCCATGGCTGCCGCGCAGGATTTGCTCAGCAACCATGCCGCGCCCGTCGGAGCTGCCTCTGCGGTGCACGACAATGGATCGGTGACTGGATCAGGTGACATGCATGGTGCATTCTCAAGTAAGCCAAACATAAGACTTCCCACAATACATCTCCCGACCTTTTCTGGTCGTTATCAGGATTGGCTAGAGTTTCACGACACTTACAAGTCACTCATACATGAAAACATTTCCATACCTAAAATTCATAAGTTCCACTATCTAAGGAACTCATTAAAGGACAGTGCGGCTTTAATTATTAAATCATTGGAATTTTCCGCAGACAATTATGATGTTGCTTGGGATCTACTGTGTGATCGATTTAACAATAATCGCATTCTCATCAATAATCATATTCAAGCCTTATTTAATATTCAGCAAGTTTCGCAAGAATCATCAAAGAGCTTGCGCAACATGATTGATTGGGTAAATAAAAATTTAAGAGCTTTAAAAACATTAAACTTGCCTACTGAACATTGGGATGTTCTAATCATTCATATGATGACCAATAAGCTGGATGCAACTTCAATGCGGGATTGGGAAACCGAGCGAAATAAAATTGAAGGTATTCCCACCTTTTGCGACTTCACGCGATTTCTTAAGGGCCGGGCTGACCTCCTAGAGACCATGGAGGAGGCCAAGGCTCCCCGAAGGCACAGTGACATCACACACAACCGCCCAAAGACGTTTGTTGTCAATGAAACATTTAAACAAAAACAATTTAAATGCCCTGTATGTATAAATTCCCATACCATTTATCAATGTCCTAAATTTAAGGCTATGTCCATAGAGTCAAGAATAAAAAAAACAAATCAGCTGAATCTCTGTACTAACTGTCTTCGGGCAGGGCACAATGAACAAAGATGTCGGCTCAGTTCATGCCGGCTGTGTACCAGCCGACACAATACTTTATTGCACATGGACACACTGGCTAGCACATCCTCTCCTAAAGGTGACTGTGTTGTCTTACCAAACGTGCAGGATCTATCTAAACCTGTACAAGATAATGTCACACTATCTTCAACGCACCATAGCCAAGTCCTTCTATCCACCGCTATAATCAACGTCCAAGATCATTCTGGCCAAACACACAAAGTACGTACATTATTAGACAATGGTTCAACTTCTAGCTTCCTGACAGAAGCTTTACAGAGGCAATTAGGGATACCCAGCTATTCCACCTCCATTTCAGTTCAAGGGCTGAACCAACAATCTTCAAAGATCACAAAACGATGTGATATCACTATATCTTCGCTATACAACAGTGGTTATACAACCGATGTTAACTGCTTTGTTGTACCTCAGATCACCCAGCTGATCCCCACTAAACCAATCAATTGCAATGCATTAGAGATTCCCCCTCACATCCACCTCGCGGACCCATCATTCTCCGTACCATCAGAGGTGCAGATGCTGCTGGGCGCCGACCTATTTTGGGAGGTACTATCTTCTAATCAAATATCCCTAGGCAAGAATCAACCAACCCTGGTCGAAACAAAACTTGGGTGGCTTGTCTCAGGTTCAATACAGGTACCAAGCCCAAACAAAAGGAGACAAAATACAGTCCACTGCCATTTCTCTAACACAGAGCTAGATAAAAAACTAAACTATTTTTTTGATAATGATGGTTTCTCTAATAATGAAAAATCGTACAATAAATCTATATCTGACAGTGAATGCGAGCGTATCTTTAGCAGTACTACCACGCGTCACCCCGATGGCAAGTTTATCGTAACTGTGCCATTAAAGGAGTCCCCTGAGGTGCTAGGCAACTCTAAGGAACAAGCGTTGGTCAGGTTCCTTTCATTAGAACGCAAATTTAAGCGAGATCAAAACTTCAAGCAACAATATGTTGATTTTATGGATGAATACCAAAACTTAGGTCACATGTCAGAAAATACAGATACACAAAACGATACCTTTTCCTATATTTTGCCCCATCATGGGGTCCTGCGAGACAGCAGCCTCACAACCAAGCTGAGATCTGTTTTTTATGGGTCAGCTGTCACCAGCTCAGGAAAGTCCTATAATGACATTCAACACATAGGGCCAGTTGTTCAAGATGATTTGTTAAGCATCCTGACACGATTCAGACAACACAAATTTGTTGCAACCTCCGATGTAGCCAAAATGTACCGGCAGATTTATATAAGAGATGATCAGCGAAGTTTGCAGCAAATCTTGTGGCGGCCTGATCCTACACAACCCATAAAACAATACAAATTGAACACTGTCACGTACGGCTTGGCCTCAGCTGCCTGGTTGGCAACCAGAACACTGAAACAAATAGGTTTAGATTGTAAGGAAGAACATGTAAGCGAAACAATCTTGCATGATTTCTATGTTGATGACTATGTAACTGGTCACGATGACAAACAAACACTTATACACACATGTAAAGCTGCCATCAGCGAGCTGGAGAGCGCTCATTTCCATTTACGCAAATGGCGGTCTAACAATCCTTCCATAATAACTGATATAGTTAATGAAACTAATAATGATGCCTTATCACATTTAAACAACGATGAATATGCCAAAATACTAGGCTTACTATGGTCATGCAAAAGAGACACATTATTGTTTTCATTTCCTCATACAGAGCACAAACCTAAAACTAAACGCACTATTGTGTCCACCATTGCACAGGTATTCGACCCACTGGGCTTGATTAACCCTTGCATGTTACAAGCAAAACTTATTCTTCAATCTCTCTGGGCTCATAACGTCTCGTGGGACTGCCAGCTGCCGGCCGAGGTTGAGTCACAGTGGAATCAGTTCGTAAAATACCTACCAGATATATCTAAGCTTGAAATACCTCGTAGAGTACTGTGCGACGATTATGTAATAATCGAATTGCACGCGTTCAGTGATTCGTCATTAAAGGCGTATTCCGCTTGTGTATATGTGCGTGCAGTGTCTAGCAGTGGCAATGTATCTGTCCGCTTGCTTGTAGCGAAGAGCAAGCTCGCGCCACTAAAGCAAAAATTAACGATTCCGAAACTCGAATTGTGTGGCAGTTTGCTTGCTACGCAATTAACAAAAAAGACTTTAAATTCATTGCGATTAAAGGTAAACTCAGTGTATTTCTGGTGTGACTCAACCATTGTGCTCGGATGGCTGAAAACCTGCAAAAAACAACTCAAACAATTTGTATACAATAGAGTAAATGAAATAATTAACACTTTTGACCCTTCAGCCTGGTACTATGTCCCTACGGACATGAACCCTGCCGATATAGGATCAAGAGGGCAAAATGCTTCACAGCTTAAAGATTCATCTCTGTGGTGGGAGGGCCCACACTTTTTGCACCAAAAGGATATTCAATGGCCCTTACAACCCCAAAGTGTGGATATTTCCAATTTACCTGAAATTAAACCTCTATGTCATATCTCAGCAGCCGCAGATATGCAGGAAAACGATTTTACTGCAAAATATTCAAATTTCAGCAAAATGCAGCGCATTGTAGCTTACTTATACAGATTCAAATATAATTGTCAAAATACTAACAAACGCATTGGTCCGCTTAGTATATTAGAATTAAGATTGGCGTTACATTTCTTGTGCAAAAAGGTGCAAACAGATATTTTCAATGAACAACGCTCTATGATCACTAAGGGCACACTCACACCAAAAGATAAACTTATCAAATTAAACCCCTTTGTTGATAGTGAAAATCTCATCAGAGTAGGAGGTCGGCTATCCAATTCCAATTATGCTTACGACACTAAGCATCCAATTTTGTTGCACGCACGTCACCATATTACTAAGACAATAGTACAACATTATCACACAATATTATTACATGCTGGACCACAATTGCTATTATCCATGTTACGTCATAAATTTTGGATAATAAGCGGTCGCAGCCTTTGCCAGAAGATAACAAATGCCTGCTTAATTTGTCTTCGTTTCTCAGGTCGAACGTACCAACCGATCATGAGTTCTCTTCCTGCGCAGAGGTTGCACGCTGAGTACGTGTTTGCACACACAGCTACAGATTATGCTGGGCCTGTCCTGATTTCGAACAAAAAGGGTCGCGGCTCTCACCTAATAAAATCATACATAGTTGTATTTGTTTGTTTGGCGGTGAGAGCAGTGCACCTCGAGCTCGTCACCGATCTGACGTCTCAAGGCTTCATTGCCGCTTTAAACCGATTTATTGCCCGCAGAGGTAAGCCGGCAATTTTATATTCAGATAACGGTACTCAGTACGTAGGTACATGTAATGAACTAGCTAAATTTCTAAGGGAAGCCCGTAACGATATAATTTCTTACTCAGCGGAAAACGAAATAAAGTTCAAGTTCGCCCCAGCATACAGCCCAAATTTTAATGGCTTAGCGGAAGGATCAGTCAAGTCTGTTAAATATCACCTAAAGCGCGTATTGTCTATGGCTAATCTAGACTACGAGGAAATGAACTCTGTATTGGTTCAAATAGAGGGGATACTGAATTCAAGACCTCTCACTCCACTTTCATCCGATCCCTCAGACTTAGTTCCACTTTCTCCGGCACTTTTTTTAATTGGGCGAACTCTCACTTTGCCACCTGCACCCCAGGTGGAAGATACCCGAAAGCTCTCGACACTGTCAAGATATTTGAGAGTACAACAATTAAGGGCTCACTTTTGGAAGAGATACTCAAATGAATACATTTCAGAGCTCCAGTCCCGCAGCAAGTGGCGCACGCAGGGAGCTCACCCACAGCTGGGTGAGATGGTCATAGTGAAGGATGACCGCCTACCACCCAACCGTTGGCTACTCGGACGAGTCACAGCCGTCCACCCAGGCAGCGACGGCGTCAACCGCGTCGCTGACATCCTCACGACTACTGGAACCTTACGCAGGGCCTACAACCGGCTCTGTCCACTTCCATCGACGTTGGATCAGGCTCCTCCTGACCCAAGGGGGGCAGCCTGTTAACGCGCCATCCGTGTGTGCGCTCACACACACAAGCGCGTCACCTACACGGCGCCGCGGGCCAGCGGCTCGCCGCCATTACTCCATCTGCCACGACGCCGACATCACGCTGTACGCTATTCGGTCGCGCGTCCATACAAACCCTTTCTACAACAGTATTTTGTAATTTAATCGCTCCGAAAAATAAATCAACTACAATCCAAAACTCAGTTGTCGGCTACTTCATTTTCTCAAGAACCTGCGCCAACATCGGGTTTATCGTCCACAAATCCCTCGTGAACAACGTGGTGAAGATCGAGAGTGTGTCGGCTAGGGTGGCGTACCTTATACTCAGAGTATCCGAGAGGTACTCGTTGACGGTCATACAGGTGTACGCGCCGACCTCGGCACACTCCGACGACGAGGTGGAGGCTATGTATGAGGATATATCAAAGGTCATGCATAGTTCCAAAACCTACTTCACCGTTGTTATGGGGGATTTCAACGCAAAACTGGGCAAGAGAGACGGCGAAGAGCCGAGAGTGGGGCAATTTGGAGTTGGAAGTCGGAACCACCGGGGCCAACTACTGGCTGGTTTCTTGGAGAAGGGGGGACTCTACTTGATGAACTCCTTCTTCAAGAAACGCGAGCACAGGAAGTGGACCTGGATGAGTCCCGACGGTGCAACAAAAAACGAGATTGACTTCATCATGTCGACGAAGAGGCATATATTCAATGATGTCTCTGTGATCAATGCGGTTAAAACCGGAAGTGATCATCGTTTGGTAAGAGGCACATTGAATATATGCGTCAAGCTAGAGCGCTCTCGACTGATGAAGTCCACGCTCCGTCCAGCAGCAGTCCAAATCCAAAACCCCGAGAGCTTTCAGCTGGAACTCCAAAACCGTTTCGATTGTCTAGGCGGCGATGTGGACGAATTCAACGACGGGTTTGTGGAAGCTGTCCATAGCATTGGGTCTAAGTTCTTTAAGGCCCAACGAACTCAAAGAGCCAAAAGGCTCTCTATCTCCACTTAGAGGCTCATCGAGGAAAGGAATGAGATGATTCTGCAGTCTTCAGCCGATGCGAAATTAAACAGGCAGCTCAATAAACAGATCTCTAAGTCCCTTACCCGCGATCTGCGCCAATTCAATACAAATCGGATTGAAGAGGCCATCGAGCAGAATAAGGGCTCTAAAGTTTTCTCAAGAGATCTGTCTATTTGGCAGAGCCAGCTCGCCAGATTAAAAACTGAGGATGGTAGAATCGTTTCGTCCAAACCTGAGCTTCTGAGTGAGATAGAGTGCTTTTAAGGACAGCTATACACGTCAACTAGCAGACCCGAAGTTGGTCTGGCGGAAGACCCTAGAGCTAGATTAACCCGGCACTATACCGAAGATATCCCGGACATCAGCCTGTACGAGATTAGAATGGCTCTTAAGCAGCTGAAGAACAACAGGGCACCCGGTGAAGACGGAATTACAGCTGAACTCCTGAAGGCGGGTGGAAAACCGGTCCTTAGGGCCCTTCAGAAGTTGTTCGACTCCGTCTTACTGGAAGGGAAAACTCCAAAGGCATGGAACAGAGGTGTGGTGGTGCTGTTCTTCAAAAAGGGTGACAACTCCTTACTGAAGAACTACCGACCCATCTCACTTCTGAGCCATGTCTATAAGCTGTTTTCAAGAGTCATTACGAACCGTCTCGCACGCAGGCTAGATGACTTCCAGCCTCCCGAACAAGCCGGTTTCCGAAGAGGCTTTAGCACCGTAGACCACATCCATACGCTCCGTCAGGTTATACAGAAGACTGAGGAGTATAACCTGCCCCTCTGTTTAGCGTTCGTGGACTACGAGAAAGCCTTCGATTCGATCGAAACCTGGGCTGTACTACAATCTCTCCAGCGGTGCCAAGTGGACTACCGGTATATCGAAGTGCTGAAAAGTTTGTACAAGAACGCCACTATGTCAGTCCGACTCCAGGACCAGAACTCAAAGCCTATTCCGTTGCAGCGGGGAGTCAGGCAAGGAGATGTTATTTCTCCTAAACTATTCTCCGCTGCGCTGGAGGATGTTTTCAAGACTCTGGACTGGAGAAGGCTAGAAATCAACATAAACGGCGACTACCTCACTCACCTTCGGTTTGCTGACGATATAGTAGTCTTGGCTGAGACCATGGAGGATTTAAGTACAATGCTCAATGACCTCAGTAAAGCCTCCGAGCGAGTTGGTCTAAGGATGAACATGGACAAGACGAAGATCATGTCAAATGTCCATGTCGCACCAACTCCCTTAACAATCGGACACTTTACGCTCGAAGTTGTAGACGATTACGTATACCTAGGACAGACTGTCCAGTTAGGTAGGACCAACTTCGAGAAAGAGGTTAATCGTCGAATCCGACTCGGCTGGGCAGCGTTCGGGAAGCTACGGCACATCTTTTCGTCCAATATTCCGCAGTGTCTCAAGACAAAAGTCTTTGACCAGGGTGTGTTGCCAGTGATGACATATGGCACTGAAACGTGGTCGCTTACTATGGGCCTCATAAGAAGGCTCAAAGTCACCCAAAGGGCAATGGAGAGAGCTATGTTGGGAGTTTCTCTGCGTGATCGCATCAGGAATGAGGCCATCCGCAGCAGAACCAAAGTGACCGATATAGCCCTCCGAATCGCTAAACTTAAGTGGTAGTGGGCGGGGCACATAGCACGTAGAACCGATGGCCGTTGGGGCGGAAAGGTTCTCGAGTGGCGACCACGTACCGGAAGGCGTAGCGTGGGCAGGCCCCCCACACGGTGGACTGATGACCTGGTGAAGGTCGCGGGTGTCCGCTGGATGCGGGTGGCGCAGGACCGGTCATTGTGGAAGTCTTTGGGGGAGGCCTATGTCCAGCAGTGGACGTCTTTCGGCTGACATGATGATGTGCGAAGTAGGTGGTGGGGGTAAGCTAGGCGATCGTAGCGCACACCATGGCAGAAATGTGTACTTACCGGGGACCACTGTCAAATTTACTTTCACGTTTTCTATTGGTTTCTTAACGGTTTCCTACGATTCGTTTCGTTTGTATGTATTTATTTATTCTCTTATTTATTTCAGTAAAATTTCCAATACGGGGTCTTTCTCGTTTACTAAAGTAAATAAAATATTCAAGTGTCATTATTTGACATCTCTGAGTTTTGACATTATCTCGGGACCTTTGACGTTTGACGTTTCAGACGTGCACATAGCCAATACATTAGTTATTCTTCGCAGTCCTCATTTTAGACGAAAGCATTACATCCTCTGTTGTGAAGAATTGCACGTGTGTACAGTTGCGAATATGATAGATAGATAGATAGATAGATAGATAGATATGATAGATAGATAGATAGATAGATAGAAGACATTTGATGAAACCAGATGCTTCCAAAATATTGACCGTAAAGAATAACAATTGTGGTAAGTTGCTGTAGTAACTAACATAGCATTTCACCACTATCTCACGTGATGGTAGTGATAATGTGGTCAAGGGCACATGCGTACCTAGAGTCTATTATAATCGCATTTAATTTGATTCTGCTCTAGTTTATTTTTGATATAGGTTGCGTATAAAAGATATCGGAAGCACAATATTTCCGCATATCAAAACCAGTAAATTAGTTCAGTTAAGCAAGATTACATATAAATTAGAGACAGAGCGGGTTTTGCGGCATAAACTAGGAAATAAGTTTATCGATGTTCCAAAACAAATATCCGTTTCAACCCGCACTGCCATGTCGTGGTAAAATACTGTATGTAAAAACTAGCAGTTTTATGGAAATATCCGAAAAAGTCGTTTTACATTTTTTTATTTTTATTTATTAAAAATGAGTTTGCTCTTGGTCTGCATCTAGCCAGGGGGCAAAGATGAGGCCAACGATGAAGCGAGCTCACCCAGATAATGCCTATTCTCTCGAAATGTCACAACACCAATCCCTGCAAAAAAAAAAACGGTTTAAGAGTGCGCAGTACGTTCGGTTCTCCATACAAACGTATTTACGCTTTCATTTCAAAACGCCGTGCTAGAATAACATGAAAATTTGTATACACAATGGGATCTGGCATATCTAGGTCGGAAATTCATTTCTGTTGCTTGAAATTATAATGGAGAAAAAATACAACGATTATTAAGGTTTTCGTACAAGCCGTAAAAAACTGAAAAAACCGCCGTATTTTTTTTCTTTTCCATTTTCTAGCAATAGAAACTAATTTCCGACCTAGATATGCCGGATCTCATTGTGTATACAAAGTTTCATATTATTCTAGCATGGCGTTTTAAAATGAGAGCATAAATACGTTTGTATGGAGAACCGAGCGTACTGCCACGTACTGCGCCCTTTTAAAGACTACTAAAAATGCTGCATTTGTTTTGTTTCCTTTGTTACATATAATTTGGAAGTAAAAAATGTTACTGTGGTTGTAAGATATTTTTTAATAGTGCCTGATTTAACTCAACCTTGCTGAGATTAGACAGATTTCTTCACGATATTTTCCTTGACTAAAAAGCTACTGTTAAAATATGAAAACATTCCGTACATAGGTTTTTTAAAACCCAGTGGCCCGATCCGGGCTGCGATTCGAACCCCGCAGCAGAGTTATTTTTTTATTAGCACATTCTTTTTGAGTGCGCTAGATGCGGGTGGCGCAGGGCCGTTTATTGTGGCACTCTTTGGGGGAGGCCTATGTCCAGCAGTGGACGCCCTTCGGTTGATGTATTCAAAATCAAAAATCAGAATCAAATATTTATTCTGCAAATAGGCCACAAGGGACTTTTACATGTCAAAGCGTGACTTTATACAATTTAAATACTGGCAATGTTACATAACAATAATGATTAAAATATATACTGATTAGTGATTAACAATTCAAAGAAACTAACAAATATTAAGGACGTATATTGAAAACGATCTGTGTCCGAATTAACAAAAAATATATAAAATTAAACTGTTTTTCACGTAAGAAGAGTCCGATGACAGCTGTCAACCCAGTACAAATTATGTCATTATACGTCAAAAATTACATAATTTGTACTGGGTTGACAGCTGTCACCGGACTCTTCTTACGTGAAAAACAGTATAATTTAATATCTCAGAGATGTATATGTTCTCTGAGCGTCCAAATACGATTAATAACAATTATTTCCTTAGAGATTATTAACTCCTTAGAGATCTAAATGGTCTCTAAGCGTCAAAATTCAAATAAGTAATAAACAGCACTAATATAATATTCTTAGAGATGTATAAGGTCTCTAAGTGTCAATAACAATGGAACTAATCCAGAACAGGATTATGTCTCTCGTATGATGATGATGATGACATTTTTTTTTATTCGGAGGTACAATGTTTTGTCATAGCAGCGCAGTTAACAGAGCGTTTTAGTACATTAGTAGACCAGACAGTTTGAAAGTGTTGTCGGGAAATCTGAAATTTGATTCAAGTCGTTGTTTCAAACGCGTTGAAACTTGTTTTAACGGTAAACGATAGGATTGAGCGTTTTGCGCTATTATAAGTTTAGGTTAGTTAAAGGAGTTGTTTGTGGATAAACCGCTACATTGTTATCGCTGAATATGAAGTTTAAAACAATATAAGTATTTAAAAAAGGAAAGGAAGCAAAGAGAGAAATATTTATTGCCACACATCTCTCTCTCTAAATGTGAAATAATTTATAAATGTATCACATAAACAAACACATTTTAAGCAACAGGGAGCTCGTGGCCCAGCGGCTCCCGCGTACCGCGTGAGGTATGCAAGGTCAAGCAACATCGACCGAGGTAAACTCCTGGATGAGTGACCGCTATGAGTGGTTTCTAACTGAGCGCTGCCGGCAGTCGTTAAGCCTGGTTATAGGCCTCCGGGCGGCTTGAGAACTTCTAAAAGTCAAGGTGCCCACTCACTTGACAAGCCCAATCCCAATAAGATCTTAGTTTCCCCCTTGGGTTGGACGGTCTGATGGTTAATCGCCTCCGAAAAAACCAGTGCCTACGCCAATTCTTGGGATTAGGTAGCGGACCCCGGGCATCCTTCCTTTGTAACTGTAATCATCGGATTGATGTTTTTTATGTATGTATAATAAATTATAATATTGGGGGACAATCTTACACAAATCGACCTAGTCCCAAACTAAGCAAAGCTTGTACTATGGGTACTAGACGACGATATACATACTTATATAGATAAATACATACTTAAATACATAGAAAACATCCAAGACCCAAGAACAAATATCCGCGAAAAATGCACAAATAAATGCCCTGGCCGGGATTCGAACCCGGGACCTCTAGCTTTGGAGGCAGAGTCACTACCAACTAGGCTAAACAGGTCGTCGATGTGACAAGATTCTTGATTTGTTTCTTGAGCGATTCCGTGCGTTAACTACATTTGAATTCGACTTTATATTCGGAACCACCAAGATAGCTTCCGAATTTCAGCTGTACATTTTCAGCTTCTCAATTCCACGCGTGATACGTGGACTGGGAATGTGTTAGGCATATCTACGGCAGCGCCTCTGTCAGCCAATATGGCCGACGTGACGAGAGCTCGGAACCTCACGTAACCGCAAATGCACGTGTGACTTGACGGTTCTATTCAAGCATAGGAACCTCGACCTTATTGCCTACAGCGTAAAGTCCTTAGAGACGTGAATGTGATTGACGATTGTATTCCCTATGAGTACTACAGGAGTTTCAACCTTATTGTGTATAGCTGAAGAGTGTTCGGGATGAGATCGTTGCAAAGGGGTATGTCGAAGGTACGGCTATGGTACGTACGTACGGAAGGTACGGTACGTGATGTGCGTGAAACAGAAGTATGAAATAGTAGTTTATTATAAACAGTAGGGCAACTTAGTTTCAAATTAAATAATAATTGACACATGAAAACATACTTTTACATAAGTAAAGTAAGTAACTAGAGTAGAATTTATAGTTTTTTTTTATCATAAGCCATAAATTGTACCTATGTGTAAATATAGATGTTATGCAATACAGAATCAATACAATTTTACCCAGCGGATGTAGCTACATGTTTACATACTTATTAATTAACAGTTTATATTATAATATTCACTTAAGCTGTAGGGACATAACTCAGTGATATATTTTTTAAGCGCTGTTAAAAAATTCGAGTGATTGAGTGACTTAATTTCATACACGTACTGTATTACTATACACCTTAGCAGCCACGTTTTTCATTATGTATGATCTATCAACCTACGGAATACAGCAGCTATCACCTGTCACTCTTACACTTGTACAGTCGTGGAATTAAAAGGTTCGTCACCTTTTAACTTTGTTTTAATGCTTTTAAAGTCAAAAAGTGACGTGAGTGAGTGACTAGAATTACTGTTCAAAACGGGATATTTACCATGTGTGAGTGAGTGAGTTTTCGTTTCGCGACCATACCTACTTGAGCGCCTCATCATATTATACGGTATTTAACTGATAGTCGGGTTAATAACTATTTAAGAAACTTCTAAATCGCTCGGTAAGTATGTATTACTACGTAAGTAAGTAAGTATGTAGTACTCTTGATCAGCACTCGCTCTTCAACTTAAGTTGAAAAACCTTAAGGTTTTCATCTTTTTCTATATATTGCTACAACTTTCAGCTGGCTAAACTACTCTTAAGGAGAATAGTTTAGCCAGCTTTCGAAAGTGCTGCTTGAAATTGGGGCCTTTTCGAAGTTGCCGTACTGTCCATATACGTGGTACACTGTGACGTTAATATGACGAGGGCAACTGTCCAACTCAGGTGCGGCTCGGTTATGTTTTGAAGCGGGATTAAATTGATAAACACTTTCAGGTACAGTCTACAGCAAAATTATGTAAATAGATTTCTGACAAAAATCATTTTTAGCGTTCCGTAGTGAACAACTCGAACAAGGAACCCTCACATAGTTTCGCTATGTCCATTTTTCCGTCCTACTACTACCAGAAAGCTGTAATTTTTAAGAGAGGTAGGGCATAGCGAAACTTTATCTCGCTCAAATTTGAAGCAGCCCAAATGGGGAAGTACCTCCACCTCACAGAAGACCGGAGCCATAATAGCATCACTACCTGCCCTTTAGGTAGGTATGTGGTGTTTTGTTGCTTGTGGTGAGTAAGGTCGCCAGAGCTCCCGAGGATGCGCTGTGTTGGGAGTGACGGGCCTGCATATGTCTCTAGCTTGACACCTGGAGACATCTGAGGGTCCCTCCCTCTCAACACAGTGCATCCTCAAGTTAATAAAGGGTCGGTCACGCACTTGTGATTCCTCTTGAGTCGTAAGTGTCAGTAGGCGACGGCATATGCTTACTATAAGGCAGGTCGTAAGCTTGTTTGCCACCGTCGTTGTATAAAAAAAAGGCATAGGTATGGCTGGCGAGTTCTTGCATCAATCAGCACAACTGGACTTCTGATGCCAGTATGCACGAGACAGGCTACGCAGATCATACTCCGCACTGCCTGGTTTTATATGTAATTTTTTGGCTATTTTATAGTGCTTATCTTAAAGATATTATATTTAGTAGAGGAACATTATAATCAGGCACGGTAGATAGAACTTCACAGAGATGAATATATATTATGACGCAGTCCGTGAATAAACTCTTGTCTTCCTTCCGCTCCGGCGAGATATTCAGACCCAGTACAAAGTTGGAGTGCTGATGCCAGTAGACAGAAGTTAGGTTACGCAGATCGTACTCCTAACCACATAGATTTATATGTAACGTATTGGCTATTTTATAGTGCTTACCTTGAAAATATTATATTAGAGGAACATCATGATGAGGCACAGCATATAGAAGCTCCCTCGTGACGAATATATGACGTAGTCAGTGTTGTTGAATAGACACTGGTCTTCTTTCCTCTCTGGCGAGTTGTTGAGTCCCAGTACAACTGGACTGCCGATGCCAGTAGACACGAGTCAGGTTACGCAGATCGTACTCATCACTACATAGATTTATATGTAACATATTGGCAATTTTATAGTGCTTACCTTGAAAATATTATAGTAGAGGAACATCATAATCAGGCAAGGTAGATAGAAGCTCCCCAGCGATGAATATATGACGTAGTCAGTGTTGTTGAACAGACACTGGTCTTCTTTTCGCTCTGGCGAGTTGTTGAGGCCCAGCACAACTGGACTGCCGATGCCAGTAGACACGAGTCAGGTTACGCAGATCGTACTCATCACTACATAGATTTATATGTAACATATTGGCAATTTTATAGTGCTTACCTTGAAGATGTTATAGTATAGGAACATCATAATCAGGCAAGGTAGATAGAAGCTCCCCAGCGATGAATATATGACGTAGTCAGTGTTGTTGAACAGACACTGGTCTTCTTTTCGCTCTGGCGAGTTGTTGAGGCCCAGCACAACTGGACTGCTGATGCCAGTAGACACGAGTCAGGTTACGCAGATCGTACTCATCACTACATAGATTTATATGTAACATATTGGCTATTTTATAGTGCTTACCTTGAAAATATTATAGTAGAGGAACATCATAATCAGGCAAGGTAGATAGAAGCTCCCCAGCGATGAATATATGACGTAGTCAGTGTTGTTGAACAGACACTGGTCTTCTTTTCGCTCTGGCGAGTTGTTGAGGCCCAGCACAACTGGACTGCTGATGCCAGTAGACACGAGTCAGGTTACGCAGATCGTACTCATCACTACATAGATTTATATGTAACATATTGGCTATTTTATAGTGCTTACCTTGAAAATATTATAGTAGAGGAACATCATAATCAGGCAAGGTAGATAGAAGCTCCCCAGCGATGAATATATGATGTAGTCAGTGTTGTTGAACAGACACTGGTCTTCTTTTCGCTCTGGCGAGTTGTTGAGGCCCAGCACAACTGGACTGCTGATGCCAGTAGACACGAGTCAGGTTACGCAGATCGTACTCATCACTACATAGATTTATATGTAACATATTGGCTATTTTATAGTGCTTACCTTGAAAATATTATAGTAGAGGAACATCATAATCAGGCAAGGTAGATAGAAGCTCCCCAGCGATGAATATATGACGTAGTCAGTGTTGTTGAACAGACACTGGTCTTCTTTTCGCTCTGGCGAGTTGTTGAGGCCCAGCACAACTGGACTGCTGATGCCAGTAGACACGAGTCAGGTTACGCAGATCGTACTCATCACTACATAGATTTATATGTAACATATTGGCTATTTTATAGTGCTTACCTTGAAGATGTTATAGTAGAGGAACATCATAATCAGGCAAGGTAGATAGAAGCTCCCCAGCGATGAATATATGACGTAGTCAGTGTTGTTGAACAGACACTGGTCTTCTTTTCGCTCTGGCGAGTTGTTGAGGCCCAGCACAACTGGACTGCTGATGCCAGTAGACACGAGTCAGGTTACGCAGATCGTACTCATCACTACATAGATTTATATGTAACATATTGGCTATTTTATAGTGCTTACCTTGAAGATGTTATAGTAAAGGAACATCATAATCAGGCAAGGTAGATAGAAGCTCCCCAGCGATGAATATATGACGTAGTCAGTGTTGTTGAATAGACACTGGTCTTCTTTTCGCTCTGGCGAGTTGTTGAGGCCCAGCACAACTGGACTGCTGATGCCAGTAGACACGAGTCAGGTTACGCAGATCGTACTCATCACTACATAGATTTATATGTAACATATTGGCTATTTTATAGTGCTTACCTTGAAGATGTTATAGTAAAGGAACATCATAATCAGGCAAGGTAGATAGAAGCTCCCCAGCGATGAATATATGACGTAGTCAGTGTTGTTGAATAGACACTGGTCTTCTTTTCGCTCTGGCGAGTTGTTGAGGCCCAGCACAACTGGACTGCCGATCCCGCTAGACACGAGCCAGGCCACGCAGATCATGCTCCATACTCGGGAGTTGCTTTTGTGCTTCGCGTATTTTATTGGTTGAGTTACTGCTATGTATCTGTGGACAATAAGTTAATGGCATTAATAAGCTGACACTCCAACCTGTATTGGGGCCCTTAAATGGTTATTATTATCACACGATACGCTCATATCACGATACGTATATTGATGGATATTAAAACAAATTCAATCGATTTTGAAAACCGCGATAATATTGACATCCTAGTATTGTGATAATATTAATCGTTTAAAGGGCCCCTTATCAGTAACTAGAATAAATTCTTCTAATATGGTTCTAAGGTTGGAACTATAAACGCTTTTTCAAACTTTTGGTCTTATCTTCATGGTATTCTTCGGTCAAATTTTTCAAGTATTTGAAGTACATCCCGAGTCCAGTCGATATCAAATTTTGTAGATAATATTACCCAAGGCAGACGAATGAATGTTTAATATTATTGTATAGGCGGAAGGTAGCAGAAACTTCAAAATTGTAGATGATAAATTCGTTATTATAACGCTTATGAAAAAGTTATATGTATATAGTAGTATGATTGTGAAAAAGTTACAGCCGGTGATACAAGCCTTTGACAGGATTTTTTTACAGAAGCTACGATTAGATACTTGTATTGGATTTCTTTTTGGTATTAATAGTTATCACGTTCTCAATTTACTAACGCTGATTGGGTAAAACCAAGGTTCACGGTCACGTCACGGTTTCAGCTCCGAATTTAGCTGAAGAAAAGTATTTATCTCCCATTTACCGTGTCTTCTTCCATTTTCAGTCTCTCAAAAGCTACAAACAACAGCAATTATAAGTTGTAATCGTATGCAAATGCATGTAATCGAGCCCAAAGGATTGAATTGGAAGGAGAATTGGATTCTAGTCTCCACTTTCCGAATATAATAACGCTAACTCACGGTAAAGGCTAGACCAGACACGCCTAATTGCCTTTTGCATACAAATGTGTTTCGTCTGGAGGTGCTTTTGCACATCGAACCAATATTAAAGCCGTTTGTAAGATGACTTTCACACTATCAGTGGTTTGACCTTATGTTTCAAGTATTTTTTATTTGTACAGGGCATTTTTCGGTCCGCCTAAAGAAAAGAGGGTCCCAGGGTGGCGAGTAAGGTCAAGTAAAAAAGTAAAAGTAGTTTATTCTTCAAATTAGGCATATTACATGCACCTATGAACGTCAATAAACTACCACCGGTTCGGAAAAATGCCTTAAAACCCGTGGACCCGGGTATGTCCTAAAACTACGGCCAAGGCCACCGGGGGATGGGCAGCAGCATCCCTGAAGTGCGGTGGAGATACTGCGATCGCCAACCCGCATGCCAAGCGTGGCGATTATGGCATTTACCCCCCATGAAATTGGGGGAGGCCTATGTCCAGCAGTGGACGTCTTTCGGCTGATATGGTGGTGGTGGTGGTGAATACGGAAAAATAAACCTCTGCCACGAGAAGAACCGGCGTAAGAAACTCGGCGAGGTGTCATTTTTTCAAAACAATATAATTGTACAGTTAAATATAAAATTACAGTCTCAGTTACTACAAAAATAACAATTGTCACCAGAACTCTCTGTAGATGTAGTAAGTAGTGAAACTCTTTACACAATAATAGGGTGTAACAAAAATGCCGTGGATCCGTTTAAGGCGTTAATTGGCATCGCATTCTGACTAGAAGTAGGTAAAAAAATATTTTACCTACTTATTTCTAGTCAAACTTATCCCTTTAAGGGATTTCTTCCAGTTAACCTATGAGTAGAAGAGAGAAGAAATTAACAAAGGTAGACAAATTAGTAGAGAGACAGTAAACAAAGGTACAAGTAAGACAAATATATAAAAACATAGGTAATTTGTTGGGAGAGAGGGACCTGCATAATATATACCTCTAGCTGTTTATACAAAAAATCCTCAAGTCAACAAAGGGTCGGCAATGCGCTTGTAATTCTTTTGAGTTCTTGCAACAGCCTTCGGTTCGGAATGCAATCGCTAATTTGGCTTAAGAAAGTTACTGAAAAAAGGACAGAGTTCTACAAATTCTAAGGTTGTCCGTGGTCTACCTAACCGATTGTATCGTGGGCTTTTCGTGCTTTGACAGTGGCAAACAAGCATACGGGCTGCCTCATGAACAAGCAGCGTAGCCTATGGCCGATAGCAATTATTACACATGACAATTTTCCAGTTTTTTTGGCATTTAAAGGATAAACTTCTCATTGGAAAATTACCCAGAAGCCAAACTTTTGCATTAGATTAATTTCTAGTTAGTAACAATGTTTGTGAAGGAAACATGTGCTTTTAATGTCCGAACACGGATCCCATCCTTAATGATAACCTACGTACAGTCGGCTTCAAAAGTCATCTCACTTTAAATACCTAGAAAAACGCAACCAAAATAGTCTGATTCGTCTGTTTGTATGTCAAATGTGTTTTGCTCAGAAAACAATATGCATGTACGTAGGCATGTGGTGTTCTGCTCCTGATTGTGACTTTAGGTCGCCAGAGCTCCCGAGGATGCGCTGTGTCGGGAGTGAAGGACTTGCATGTGTATCTAGACGATTTCCATAGCAACAAGTAAGTAAAAAAAAAACACCGACTCCAAACTTTTCCGGATCCCATCCTCCTACTACATAATTTGAAGAGTTCCCTCGATTTTTCGAATATCCCGTCATCAGATCTAGACTTGGCAACAATGGGACCAACTAGAAAACTTACTCTATCAAACAAAAAAGAATTTTTGAAATCGGTCCACTAGTCTCCGAGTAATCGTTGAAAATACATAAATAAAAATCAGACGAAATGAACACCTCCTCGTTTTTTTGAAGTCGGTTAAAAATGACAGTTAGATCTACCTATCGCACGCTCAAAAAGTTGCGTCATTACCCTGCCATTTACACACGTCTTCAGTTAGTGTGTAAGTCCTTTACGTCTGAGATTTCAGGCATTACCTTTAATAATACACGTAAGTATGCAGAGCGTGTGATTTTGGCAGATTGAGAATGTTTACAATGAGCAGATATAATCTGCTGGAGTGGTACTTTTGTACGAAATATTACCTTAGGGTATCATGCTAGTCTATAAGCTACTGTATACGTGCGAATGAACTGTATCATGTATTAATATTATCATGTATTGAATGATGTAAAGTGTACCAACCTTTTTTTTTTCTGGGCGGAAAATCCATTATGGATACCATCACACCGCGGGGACAGTGCGGAGGTTATGTCGGACTTGCACCGACTAAAAACCCCCCGATCGTCCTCCTCAACTCATTTCGGACGGCTCTGGGATCACCGTCGGAACGCACCAGTGCCGCCCTAGAGTCTCACCTCTGTGGGTCCCACCGTCTGTTTTCTTAGTAAATGAATAAAATTATGGTGGCGCCGCTGCAGAGTAGCACACCTAATTTTCCCTCTGGGTTGGAAGGTCAGATGGTAGTCGCTTTCATAAAACTATTGCCTACGACAGACCTTGGGATTAGGTGTTAAAGCCGACCCCAGGGCGTTTAGGATACTACCCGGAGAACGCTAGAACGACGATGGATCTGCTGAAGTGGATTATTTAGTTAACCACTCACTTGCTTTCGGGTTTTAATAACTACAACTTAAAAATTTGAAAAACCCCCGACATTTTCATTTCAAAGCTCAATATCTGAAAAACGGCTGAACAGTTTTTCATAAAACAAGGCTAAGTACACTCGGGATAAAATTATCTATGACACAAAAAAAAACTAAACGAAAATCGGTTCATCCGTTTGGGATCTACGATACCACAGACAGATACACAGACACGCACGTTAGACTTATAACATCCCTCTCTTTTTGCGTCGGAGGTTAAAAAATGGTAGTCAAAATCGCTTCTACACCAAAAAATCATTATTGAATACCACGTCGGTGGCAAACAAGTGTACGGCCCGCCTGAAGGGCGATTGCAGTAGCCCATTGATGCTTGCAACTCCAGGGGTATAACATGCGCGTCTAAACTACAATAAACTGTACTTATAGTTGCTTGGTCCTCGCCCGTCTATCTGCACTCTCAGTCTATTCTGTCGCGCGTCTGAATTCTATCCGTATGCTAGTAAGGTCTGAGATGGAATTTGAGATCAAAAATGTCAACAAACATCTGTTAATCTGACATGACTTTCCTTTTTAAAACCTCTTGTCATTACCAGTAGCATTAATTATATCTCCACATATGTATTTTATTAAAACAACACCAATACGTTATCAAAAACGCTATTTAATTCAGAGTGGTTATTTTTTGTATGAATCCAAATTTATTTTGAACGCGGTAATTTTTTTTTAACCGACTTCAAGTATTCAATAGAGGAGGTTGTATGTTTTTTTTTTTTAATGTTTGTTACTCCATAACTCCGTCATTTCTTAACCGATTTGGAAAATTCTTTTTTTGATTGTAAGTATGTATATCCAAGTTAATTTCGATTTTGTCAAAACGCAGTTTTGATGATGGGATCTAAGGAGAATTGAGGGAACTCCTAAAATCTTAAAGGCAAACATATAGTGATTTTTGTATTTTTATCAAAAATGTGACTTTGATGAAGTGGAACTGCTGATGATGATCAGAACAGAACTCTTCAACGACGAAAAGTTCACGTTTGGCGATTTATCCTCCTACCTGTGTTTGTTAAGCAAGTTCTATTTTCACGATTAATTTTTGTCATGCTCGAGTTCTAATGATGGGAATTATTAGGAATCGAGGGAACTCCTCAAATGTAACATGTAGACAAATAGTGATTTTAGTATTTTCATGAACTAATCAAGTATTTTCATTCAAAAAAGTGACATCTGATGAAGTGGAACTGCTGATGATGATCAGAACGGAACTCTTCAACGACGCGTAGTTCACGTTTGGCGATTTGTTCTCTTCGTTGTTTGTCAAGCAAGCTAGGTTTTTCAAAACACATTTTTGTCAAGCCTAAGTTGTGATGGAGGATTCCATGAGGAATTGAGGGTACTTAAGTCTTCTACCATTATAAACATACTTATAGCCATTTTTATTTTATTGTATAGAACCTAAGAGTGCACCATCTAAGTATCATAATCTTTCACCAGCCTCCCCCATTGAAGTCGGTTTTTTTTTCTTAAAAATTATCAAGTATTCTAATGATTTTCAATTACCTACTGAATACGTTAATTATTTTATGGTGGCAACTCACTTGTTTACATTTTTGATCTCTAAATCTATCAACGATTTTAGTCGGCATGTCGCTCACCTGTCAACGGAGATGGCCACCAGGTTGAATATGCTGGACGTGGAGCATGTGACGTCCATGGCGATGTAGCAGTCGCACACCACAGCGGGCAGGCCCCACGCTCCGTTAAACTGAAACAAGAAACACAGCTTTAGGCTTCTTGACTTGTTGGTGCGCAGGCGTTGCGATGTTAGAAAGATGTCAGCTGACAGTGGCAACTGTCCGCGGAGTGGGTATAGATTATTTTCTGCGTGACAACATTTATATAAATAAATATTGGGGGACAATCTTACACAAATCGACCTAGTCCAAAACTAAGTAAAGCTTGTACTATGGGTACTAGACGACGATATACATACTTATGTAGATAAATACATAGGAAACATCCACGACGACCTGTTTAGCCTAGTTGGTAGTGACACTGCTTCTGAAGCTAGAGGTCCCGGGTTCGAATCCCGGCCAGGGCAATATTTGTGCATTAAGCACGGATTTTGTTCTTGGGTCTTGGATGTTCTCTATGTATTTAAGTATGTATTTATCTATATAAGTACATACTTATAAAAAAAAAATGTCGTCACCGAGTACCCATAGTACAAGCTTTGCTTAGTTTGGGACTAGGTCGATTTGTGTAAGATTGTCCCCCAATATATATTTAAAAAAAAAACCAGGAACAATATGCGTGATAAATGCACAAATAACGCCCTGACCGGGATTCGAACCCGGGACCTCCGGTTTCGTAGGCAGGGTCACTACCAACTAAGTCAAAGTGGTCGTCAATATGAGTGCTTCCTGATTTGTACAGGATACTACAGCTCAAGTGTAGTACCGACTACACCGATAAGTAAGAAAATCTATACACAGGGTGATTTTGGGGTCGTGATCCACAATGATTGTACATGGTCAAGAATTCAAAGTAGACAACATCACAGTTGGTACGAGTATGACGGTTTATAACACAAATAATTCTCTTTTTCTTCAAATTCTAATGGGAAATAATACATTTTCATACAACTTGGTCACCCTACCCCACTGGCAACTCTCCATACTATCCGTCAAAGAGAGAAGGGTAACCATGTTTTTCTGAGATTTTGTATTTTTGTCATCAAAATAAATTAAAAAAGAAATACGTTTGTTTCGTGTCACTACAACTTTTTTGAAAAGGCTAACCGATACCAAGTCGTAAAACTTATTCTTGATCCACGACCTCGAAATCACCCTGTATACTACATCAGTATGATGTCAGGAAAATTGAAAATACCGCATACAGGTGCCACATCAGAAAGTTGATTTAAGAAGCTGATTAGAGCTAAATTGAAATTTTTTAAACGGCAACGAAAACCATTTGTTTTGAAGAATAAATAAAAATGGACGTCAATATTCATTATATTTTAAATGGTGTGGACGATTCCAAAACACGATTTAAGAAAATCGGCTAGATCGAAATAAAATGTAAAGCTACGTCTTAAAATCATCTTAAAATAACCATGTCTTTTTTTCAAATGTAACATCTATAATTAAAAACACAGTTCCAACATTCTCAAACTTAAATCATAGACGATTTATCCTCTACACATGTGGTGAATATATATTAAATTTTATGATTAAATTTCTGATTATCTGTTTGTATAGCCGGTATATAGTTTCTCTTTCATTACGGCGGCGCAACTAGACGCAGACAGACATAGCCAAGGTCATTGGTGCTTGTCAGCCTCTTAATATTGCAGTCTTTTGATAACAAATGTTAGGTTTATTTAAGTCAAGCTATTTCAAATTAAAGGGAAAAATAGAAAAATTTAATGCTCCGAGCAGGATTCGAACCTGCGACACCTGGCATACGCGGCCAATCGCTCTAGCCTCTGAGCTATCGGAACAACCAAGCTCGTCCACGAAATCCTTCAATAGTCAGTACAAAAAAAATTAAGTGTAGCTATTGTTTTCTGTATATTTATCAGTAAAATACCTCCATTTCGTAAATAGCAGTCGCACTTTAAGATTATTTCCCTAATATCGTCATTACTCGTTTGCACTGGCAACACTGGTATTTTCGGAATGGTGGGGACTATAAAGCTATAGTTTCTGGAATCCATTTTTCTTCTTAAAGATGGTAAAACCAGAAGGAAACTGGATTATTTTCTACACAGTTATAAACTAACCATCAAATCCTCATGTTAAATTCAGATCACAAAAAATTACCCTGTAAATTGTTAGCAAACATAATTTCATAATGTACACTGGTTTAGGCGAAATGTCTAGAGGAACCTTGGCCTTTCTATCCGATTCAGCGTGGCGTGTTCCTCAACGCCTTGTCTAGTATTACATGCCCTCGAATTACGTAACAACATTAAGTAATCGGAGCTCAAACTTAAACTAGTTGGACTTAGGTGACTTGTTTTGTAGACAAGAGTGGTGAATTGCTTTTGATCATTGTGATCGTAAATTGTTTATTTTGTGCCATAAAATTACTTTCAGATTTATTGGGGTTCGAGGATTTAGGAGAGTTGTAGTTGTCATTCTGTGTAATTTTGTGAAAGGCAGCGAAGAGCATTTCAGCTTTTGTTTTATTTCGTAACATGATTATCAAGGAGCGGAATTCTCATAGCATAAATCAAACGTCAAGCGGGATTGACAATTATGTTTTATCGACTATCGATAAATAATTATCGCGTATCATCGTTTCTATTGTATCAACCTATTTTTAAAAATATTCGAAAAAATGTAATTAGAACAGGTATAGGTTTCAATTCTGTTGTTCTGAGCATGGTTACATTCGAGACCCTAGTTCGCACTCATACTGATTACGGCGAAAATTTTAGTGTAATTAAGACCCTACGAATTGTGCAGTAGCGTACTAATTACAATATTTTCTTCTCGCAATTAGTACGAGTTTGTCATTTCCGATTTCACTTTTTCAATTATATCAAATTATTAATTGGGTTTTTTTATTTTGCTTACGAATAAAGTCCAACTTGGTTGTTTGTAGACCAGTATAAAAAACTGTTGTGCTACGTGAGAATCACTTGTCGATAGTCGATAAACTACAATGAATGAATGAATGAATGAAACATTTTATTTCAGACCCAAGTCCATATCTGTTAGTAACAATTCCTAAGATTAGGTTCGTTTGTATTTATTTATTTTCTTATTTATTTCAGTCAGTCATTAAGGGGTCTTTCTCGCATACTAAAATAAATAAAATATTCATATGTCATTGTTAGACATCTCTGAATTTGACACTGTCACGGGACCCATGATGTTTGACGTTTCTGACGTGCACATATAGCCAATAGCTTTAGTGGCCATAAAAGGAGTCAGTCCAAAGATCCAACGTATGTATTGGCGTATGGTATGGCGAGAAAAGCCTAAATTTTTATCAAAGACTACTTAAGTATTTCAAAATCCGACAAAAAATATTTTTACAAAGAGTAACAAATTTATTATTTACAATATTACTATGGTTACCACATCTCTCAGGAGACGAAGATAATATACTTATTTATGCAAAACATGACCAAGGTTTTATACACAATTTTTCACGGGGGTTTTCTTACTGAAGCCGTGGCTCACAAAACAAACGATGGGGGTACATATTGATAAGGAAATGGAGTGTATTGTGAGATATGGGAGGATATAATGTTTATCAGCTTACAAAGAGCTTGAGCTTGATTCGAGGAACACGTTAATAATAATAATAAATAAATAAATATTGGGGGACAATCTTAAACTAATCGACCTAGTCCCAATCCAAAACTAATTAAAAAATCTTGTACTATGGGTACCAGACGACGATATACATACTTATATATATAAATACATACTTAAATACATAGAGAACATCCAAGACCCAAGAACAAAATCCGTGCTAAATGCTCAAATAATGCCCTGGCCGGGATTCGAAACCGGGACCTCTGGCTTCGGAGGCAGTGTCACTACCAACTAGGCTAAACAGGCCGTCAGTTTTAATGCAACGTATTTATTCATTCTTATATGGTGTTTTCTTCTGTTAAGGCCTAGATCCTCTTTGGGTCGTCAAGACAGAGTAGTAAATGAGTTTTCATGGCAGCCAAAAATTATACGGCTTGCCTGATGGTAAACAGACACCGTAGCGTATGGTCACTTACTAATTGTAAGAAGGCACAAACACATTGCTGTAAGTGTTATATTAGACCCTTTATTGAGAATTGGTTGTGTGGACACAGCGCGAGATATTTTGTCAAACTGATCCTTCCCCCAACACAGCACACGAGATATAATATAATAGTACATTGGAGGCCGGCAAATAAAGCCGCGTATCCCTATCCTTCTATGTATATCTACTTGGCCTGCAACTCAACGTTTTCGCCGAGATTTGTATGGTGCTTTTCTCAAACATATGCAATGAAATCCATGTTTATCGCCTTCGTCAGACGAACAAATTAGGGTAGGCTCTGTTATGTAAACTGTTGCAATTGTATAAAACGTGCATGATTCAACATAATATTTTCTTAGCATTTATAAGTAGAATACCCGCATGTCATTAAATTAAAATATTTCTACCTACTACGTAAAATATAAATATTGTTTTTAAATGAGATTTTTAATAGGTTTATAATGTTTCAAACATATAGATAGCTAAGGTAAAGATAAAGAGTGCTGCTTTCGCCAACAAACTCTGCTACAGTTTGGCGAAGTTATTAAATGTAACTAAGCATTTTTTTATTGTAAGGAATAAATTTTAAAAAATATATATATACCAACCAAAACTCAAATTTAACAGATGCCGTGTTTGACACTAAAATAAAATAAAAAATACCTATCGGCCTAGGTCTTCAACCGGTATGAAATTCCTTTACAGTTCTCTCGAGTTATTCCGCCTGCAACGTGATACTTTGAAGCCTGTTATAACGCGCGTAATGACGAAATTTCATTGACAGTTTGAAAAAAAGGATATGCGGGCATACTTAACTTTGGAGACCGGGCCATATGCTTGTTTGCCACCGACGTGGTATAAAGTCGTGCGATTATCCCCTGTTGGGTGCTACGTCGCATTAGTTATATGTTATATTATGGATATAAGGGATGCTAATTTACGTTGTAACGTTTTGATTCGCTTTTAGATGTGATTTCGAAGTCTGAGATAGGGACATTGGGAATTTGGGACAAATGTGGAATTCAATGTTTGCTTCCGTGAAAAAATATGAAAATTTTACCACATTTTGTTCGTGTCTCAAAAACCCGAGGACACATCATACATTCACATATACATATCAATCACACCGACAAAAGCTAAGCTAGTTTTTAGGGCACGTTCCCTACACGTATAAATTACACTAATCGACCTAGTCCCAAACTAAGCAAAGCTTGTACTATGGGTACTAGACGACGATATATGTACATACTTACACTACCGCTTATAATTATTTGGGCATTCATACCTTTTTCCATACATCTGTATACAAAAATCACTTACAGAAATACACTGCTAAGTCAGAGTCCCTTGACAGTTCTGCGTGCATTTTGCAATTTTTTATTTAGCTGACTTATTGTACGCAGAACCGTCAAGGGACTCTGACTTGGCAGTGTATTTCTGAAAGTCATTTTTGTATACAGATGTATGGAAAAAGGTAAGGGTGTCTAAATAATTATGAGCGGTAGTGTATGTAGATAAATACATACTTAAATACATAGAACACATCCAAGACCCAGGAAAAAATATCCGTGCTAAATGCACAAATAATGCTCTGACTGGGATTCGAACCCGGGACCTCCAGCTTCGAAGGCAGTGTTACTACCAACTAGACTAAACAGGCCGACAAACCGCGTGATGCTTTAACGAAAGCTTGACACGTTAAATGACTAAGTAGCGGGATATCAATTCCACTAGAAATAGAAAACCAACTTTCATAATAAAGCGAACAAACAAATATACTATATACGTAAAGCTAGCAAAAAGCTTGTTATAAATGGGCTCACTTGGGGCTTTCAGTGGCCGCTTTGTGCCGTTACTCCCGATATCTTTTGTGAGGCACTCTCCAAGGAAAAACATAGTTCGCTGTGAATGAGCCTGGTATAGTTTACTGCTTTTTGGCAGGATGACCGAGTGGCGGGAGAAAAATAAAGGCGCTTTTAGATTAATCCAGGCGCTAGCGTCAATATGATACACGCGCCAGCGCATGGTGGCACACATACACACACACACACGCACACAAGCATGCATTCTCATATATACAAAATATTTAAGTTACATATTGTCTTGTTAACTATTGTCAATCTCATTAATCGCACTCGCAGACTGCCAAGATACAGGCTCAGCCTAGTTTGGTGTCTGACGGATAATGCTCTGTACCATGTAACAAGTTTTTGCTAAATAAATAGTTTTTTATTATTATGGTTTAAATGCAAAGTGAAAGTAAGGAGCAAAAATATCAACGTCAATATAAGGTTAATTAGCTATGAATTTTATAACCAAAGGATGGTTTCCAGACTTTCCTGATGTTTTCAGCTAATTGGCAGAAAATAGGAAGCCAACAAAATAACCAAGAAACAGACGACTCTTACACACAAAAGGCTCTACATCATTAGTTTTATCAAGAGTGAGTTCAGCCATTTTGAAATCAGAGATGCCAACAAAAAGGCATATCCAAGTAAGGGGTGGAAGGGGCTTATAACTTTCTGTTGGGGAATTATCAACTATGCTATGCTATTCACAACTTTTTTCATCAGTACAAGGGTGATTTTTAGAAGTCAGGCTCGGAAACTATCTAAAAAGTTGATATCAAACAATTTTATTGTTTGATTTTTTTGAGAACATTCAATACATACTGTCAAAAATAAATATTCCTATTTGCTACTGCTTCTACTGGGTGTTTTTATTGATTTCCGTTCCTTCAATCATATAGCCACATGGCTATAGAAACAACGTAGCACATTTAGTTTTGCAAAATGCAAGAAACATTTTTTTTTTCATTTTCATACAAAATAATTAATTATATCACCAAGGGTGAATGCAAAACGGCCTTAAGAGTTAACGTGGAGCTAAGCAAAAGTTAATGTTAAGTATGACAATAATCGGAATTCGAATGACAAGCACGTCAATATTGTTTAACTGTTAAGGATCTTTTATACTATACTAGGGGTGTTAATTAACGAAAATGAATTCTTGAATATCTTCGAAATGGTACGAATTGGGATACTAGTGTCTTAGGAAAGAAAACTTTAATTCATCTTAGTAATGTGTCCTCGCAATTAACGGATTCAATTAAACATCCTGTACGAGTGTATTGATATTTGGATCGCTCTTTCGGGATATAAAACTTCACTGTTCACTTTTATGACATAATGATATATTTTCACGTGGATTTTTGGAAGTTTCCTCACGCGGGCAAAAGGCACAGCATATCGAGTGAGCAAGATAATTTTTTATTTAACCTGCATGCTTGTTAGGGTGGAATCTTGTAACTTAATTTTGAAGGGAATATCTTCATACGATTGTGCTGAAATTTGGCATACTCATACTTATGTAAGTTCGGTGACAATACAATATTATGGTACCACCGAGCTGATCTGATGATGGAGTCAGAAGGTGGCCATAGCAACTCCTAAACTACACAAGATAAACCCGTCGAGTTTGGTCTCATTCGAACCGTCTCAACGGGCAGTTGATGAGTGCAGAAAAAAGTACAGTCGTTTGCGGTTTTGCCTGAGGTGAGCCTTGTGAACAGCCTTACTTACACTGGTTTGCGGTTTTGCCTGAGGTGAGCCTTGTGAACAGCCTTACTTACACTGGTTTGCGGTTTCGCCTGAGGTGAGTCTTGTGAACAGCCTTACTTACACTGGTTTGCGGTTTCGCCTGAGGTGAGCCTTGTGAACAGCCTTACTTACACTGGTTTGCGGTTTCGCCTGAGGAGAGCCTTGTGAACAGCCTTACTTACACTGGTTTGCGGTTTCGCCTGAGGTGAGCCTTGTGAACAGCCTTACTTACACTGGTTTGCGGTTTCGCCTGAGGTGAGCCTTGTGAACAGCCTTACTTACACTGGTTTGCGGTTTCGCCTGAGGTGAGCCTTGTGAACAGCCTTACTTATACTGGTTTGCGGTTTCGCCTGAGGTGAGCCTTGTGAACAGCCTTACTTACACTGGTTTGCGGTTTCACCTGAGGTGAGCCTTGTGAACAGCCTTACTTACACTGGTTTGCGGTTTCACCTGAGGTGAGCCTTGTGAACAGCCTTACTTACACTGGTTTGTGGTTTCGCCTGAGGAGAGCCTTGTGAACAGCCTTACTTACACTGGTTTGCGGTTTCGCCTTAGGAGAGCCTTGTGAACAGCCTTACTTACACTGGTTTGCGGTTTCGCTTGAGGAGAGCCTTGTGAACAGCCTTACTTACACTGGTTTACGGATTCGCCTGAGGAGAGCCTTGTGAACAGCCTTACTTACACTGGTTTACGGATTCGCCTGAGGAGAGCCTTGTGAACAGCCTTACTTACACTGGTTTGCGGTTTCGCCTGAGGAGAGCCTTGTGAACAGCCTTACTTACACTGGTTTGCGGTTCCGCCTGAGGCAAGCTGTAGCCTTGTGAACAGCCTCGGTCTTCGAGCGTAAATCTCGAATATTCCTCCTTATTTCCGGAGTACAAGGCAAGTGAAAGACGATACAGTTTCTAATAGTAAATTGTCATTTTATGCTGCATTTTATGGATGTCGGTTAAAGTTTAAAATGACTTTTGGTGCAAATCGCTCGTTCGCTGTTATAACTTCTATTGTTAACTTAATAACATGTGTTCTTTTAACTTATTAATCATAAATATATGTTTTATAGCTTCAAATTCAATTCATTTAGTACTTTAGTTAGTAGAGTTAAATTTACATAGAGTCCGTCATCAGCAAAAGTAGATGGTCATTTTAGTAACTTGTCACTTTTAAAACTTTGACGTATGCCAACTGTCGCAGTATTGTTACGTTAGTGAGACAAAGTACTATGACAAAGTAAATGATCATCTACTTTTGCTGTTGACTGTATTTACTCCTTTTCATACTTTTGGCAACTGGAGAATAATTTTTGCCCGTGTATGTTTAAAACAACATATACGTACACTGTTCAGCTGTATCATTCTTATATAAAATCTTGAATGTCAATGTTGGTCGAATTTGCCGCTAGATGGCGCTGAAACCTCTGCGCTGATTCCTGAATCGCGCTATAAAGAATTAATCTGCAATAATGACCTCCGGCCAGTAGATTTTGTACTTTTCTAAAGCTTCGTAGTAGGAATGTTCTGTGCTTAGAATTAATTCACGATTGTCAAGTATTGATTTATTGGGATCCTTCTCAGCATACATTTGTTAAGGCTATACCGTAGCCATAATATTACTTCACTCGCTTGCTATAATCCCTGACATTTCTGTAGGAAACTCCGTGTAAGTATTTTGGACTTGGCTTGGGTGACATCCGCCACCTGTTATGTACATTTCCCAGCTATGACGTCATCATTTTTTTTTAATGAAAAAAAATTTTTCTTCAGAGACCTACCGAGTGGGGTACTAAATTAAAGGACTCCATCAGCTGATAATATGGCCAAAAATGTGGATTTAATTTAACCACGTTACTTTATGTCCTGCAGATTATTATTATGATATTAAAATTGTAATTAATGCATAAAATGGTTTCAAAACTTGGTACTAATTTTTACGTTTACGAAGGATAAGCCTGCATTAATTCGAAGGCCTAACAAAATCTAAAGCATACGATAAATCTTACATTTCTATTTCATAAAACGCGGTCCAATGCTCGACGTTAGCAGACTAATTGCGAGTTATTACTTCGCGAAATTAGTTTCATTGTGGACGAGATTTTTCGTAGGATTCCATTAAATTAAATGGCGTTGAAGTTACTGACGTTCAATGTTTACAGGAAAACCGTCCGACAACCGACTACGAAATGTGAATGGAAAGTAATTTGTGGGCTGAAGCAAATACTAAACGGAAATCTAATTAAAGCCAGTTTCAACGGAAACGCTACTTGTAAACGAAGCAGTTTACAATGCATAATTATCTTTTATTTTGCACTACGACGGTGGTAAACAAGGACATGGCCAGCCTGATGGCAAGCTGTGACTGCAAAACATTTACAAGCACACGTTCATTACTTCTCGTCATTTACAGCTAACTTAGAATCGTATGATGATGTATGGTTAAGAGGAAATGAAATGCGTACACTTTTTACCGCATATCCTTTCAATTGCTCCTGAGTGTATATCGATTCCCAATGAAGTCGTGGGGGAGCTATTCCGGAGTTATTCGAGACCTAATAGGGTTACTCGACGATGAAGCGGAGTAATATGACCTTTAAAATAAATTGGTATTGCTGCGACACACCGGTGGGATTTATTTACGAAATTAAAAAATATATCAACTGAGTTTTCGGTAATAGAGAAAAGCAGTCAAGTCACTCTCGCACGAGGGCTCGTGAAAACTTTGTTTATGAACGTTTATTTCTCTTAAATCCAGAAATTAAAAAAAAATCGTGTGTTGAACAAGCCTCGTTGGCCACTTATAGAGCAAAAAAAAAACAAGTAATAAGGAAAAACGGAGTCAAAACTTGGATAGTTTAGTTTATAGTATATATTGCAGTATATTTTCAGACATAAACCGTTCTAATCGGGCTTCAATGTTTTAAATGCATTTAGTTTAAGGCAAGGACTCAACATTCTTTTCTCCAAATCACCACCTACGAAGGTGTAATAGGGTTGATTAAAAAAGTTTGAATTGAACTGAGATGAACTTAAAAATAAAAATAATTAGAAGCTCCACAATGTTTAAGAATAGGTTAAAATCGTATTTTTTAGAAAAATGCTGTTATGACATCGATGATTATTGATTTTTATTTTTATTTGTTTTAGTTTAGTTTATTATTATTGACATAGACATAGACATATTTTATTGATAGTAAGGTATTATAAGTCAATGGTATTGTTTCACTAATTAAGATAAGTAATTGTTTTATTTAATGCATTTTTTTCTTTTACTCTTTGGACAATTTGTCAAGGAATTATTTATTGTAATTTAATTTAATTGTGTGATTATTTTTATGATACATTGTAGATTATGTTTTATTTAATTTTAAGTTATTCAAACACTTATTCATGAATTAAATAAACTGAAACTGATATTATATTAGAACAAAGTCGCAAGCAAAACCTAGTGAAATATAAACGTTTGCATAATCTCTCGAGGCTGACAGTTATCTGGGTTAAAGTTACAAAGTACGACCCTCAAACTACAATAAAAACAAAATCCCTCATATCGCCGACCGCAACCCAGGTGTAATCATAGTTGAATAACTTCTTAATTTGTGTATTTGCCCTTACTTGGGTCATGCGGGTATAAACGAGGTAGAGTAAAGAGACCACAAGGCTTAAAGCTGGGTACAAAACACCGTATTAAGTATGCGTTCGTTATGTTAAGCCTTATAAGCAGTGATCGTAACTTTTGTAGGATTTTCGGTGCAGTTTAGTTGTGTTAACGGAGTTGCTATGGACAAATACAATTTAAAAGGTTAATTAAGGTTAATATTAACGTTATTAACACTAATGAACCATAAGAATTTAAATCAATTATCCCAATTCCGTTAACATTACTACGCTGCACCGAAAATGCTACAAAAGTTACGATCACTCCTTATATTAAGTATTAAAAGCGTGAAGAGCTCACAGGACCCCAGAGACGTCAAATTATATTTATATTTTTATTAATTTTATTATTATCTACACTGTCAATAATACCACTACCGAGCGAGATGGTCATATGCTGAATAAGAGCGAAAGAAAGAGATACCTATATCCACCTTTTTATTTGCCTTACACTATTTGATATGTCATTCAGACAATTACACAATTACCCAACCAAATTAAAGAGGTTGTTTATGGTAAGCCACCATTCGTTTGAGACAAGTTCTCCCTCTTGGTGGAACGCATATATGATCTCTATTGAAATCCTTACTCTCAGGTGAAAAGGAAACTGAGAAACAGACGGAGTCACTTTCGCATTTCTCACCAAACACAATCCTCACAAATTCAAATTGTTTATTGCATAAATCACATTACATCCCACTAATATTATAAATGCGAAAGTTTAGATGTTTGGATGTTTGTTACTCAATCACGCAAAAACGGCTGAACAGATCAAGATGATTTTTTGTATACTAACAGTATGTAATCTGGATTTACTTATAGTATACTTTTTGTCCAGATAATCACCCTCAAAGGGATGAAATCGGGGGTGCAAATATGGTCTATGAAACGGGGTGATTTAAATCCTCATATGCCATTCTAAGCTTTAAGTTTCAGCCAATTGGGAGTATAACGGTGTGTCAATAAATTTAACGTAAGCCATAGCAGAATTTGACGTATTGAAAGCGGACGTTTCGATATGTCAAAGCCGAAATATCATAATTCCTTCTGATTGATGACGCTATATTGGAGCATAAGCTTTTAGCAATTAGGTCTATTATTGCGTGTAAATCAAAATAAATTTGCTATACTTTGGAATTGTTTGTCTTCATATGCTTAAATACAAAAGCAGCTGCTTCAATGCAGTCTTTGTATCGTCGGTATACAATTTAATTTTGTCGTATATTATTGCTTACGTAATTGGTGACCCTTCACACTATAATAACTGTTTGATATAAGAGATCACTTGGGCTGGGCAGCCCAATCGTCAACATTGACGGTTGAAGCTCCTTAGATCTATGCACAAAGTACAATATATATACTAAGATAGAGATACCAGTGAAATACTCCACATAGATCGTAGCGCCGTTGTGTATTTAGGAAGAACTAACCGCACGACCGCTGCATCCCTGTCACTTCAATAGGCAAGTGCGATAGAGATAGCACCCAGTGAAATATGGTACAAACAAGTTAAACTAACATTTCCATAGAAAAATTCGTACTTCGAGCTGAAAGGCCCCTGGATCTATGCTTATCCGCGCCTTATAATACAGCTGTAGAGGGTCGAAAATCTGTACATTGGAGATATTGGATAAATCAACGGAGCGATTGGAGGGCCCTTGGCATCGAAACAACACATTTCAACAGTTTTAAGAATTCGTGTCTATTTGTCTATTGGTTTATATATCTAGGCATTGTGACTCTCGGCCTTCAGCCTCACGTGCATTGCCGCTCTGATTCGGGCCTTCGGCCCTCAGCCTTACACTTCACTCTGTGTGAATGATCGGCATGAGGAGCCCACTCTGTGTGAATGGTCTGCCTTTGGACTCACATGCCTTGCCCCTCTGCATCAGGCCTTCGGCCCTACTGCCCGCTCTGTTGGGACTCTCGGCCTTCGGTCTCGCGTGAATTGCCACTCTGCTTCAGGCCTTCGGCCCTACATAAGGAGCCCGCTCTGTTGGGACTCCACTTTGTAGAAGTTGTGGGTTTTTAGCCCAATAAACATGAATGGTCTGCCTTTGGACTCACATGCCTTGCCCCTCTGCATCAGGCCTTCGGCCCTACTGCCCGCTCTGTTGGGACTCTCGGCCTTCGGTCTCGCGTGAATTGCCACTCTGCTTCAGGCCTTCGGCCCTACATAAGGAGCCCGCTCTGTTGGGACTCCACTTTGTAGAAGTTGTGGGTTTTTAGCCCAATAAACATGGTCTCCAATATGTACTATATACGTTTAATAATATATATAGCTTTACACAGTACAATTATAGAGAAATAAGCGGAAAGAAAATATATTGACAGAGGTAACGTGCGTCCGGTGCAACTCGCAATAGGATCTCTGCGCCCCGACGGCCGTCCCTGCCCCGCGCGACCCTCACCCCGCGCCGCGCTCGGCTCTCGTCGGTAACATCCTCCACCCCAGTGCTGCCTAGCAGCACTCACCATCCATGGGTATTCAAGCGATGCGTGCGGCCGAGCGCATGAGTACACCATTCTTGGTTTTCACTCTGACGGCTCTGACTCCGCTCTGGCTCTGACGGCCGTCTTTGCCTGGCAACACTTGTTCTACTAAACCCTTTGGCCAGGTACATCGAGATCCATCTGGGTCCACGATTAGGACAAGGTCACCCACTTGCAAGGGCCTCTCTTCTTGTGTCCATTTTTTACGTGGTAACAGGTCGGGGAGGATTTCTTTCACCCACCTTTTCCACTATAAGTCGGCTAGTCGCTGGGCGATTATCCACTGCTTTTTAAAGTAAAAGTCAGTATCGTTGCATGTAAGCACCGAGATGGGGTAAGACTGAAGAGGATCCCAAGAGGAAATGATTTGGTGTCAAAGCTTCTGTACTGCCTGGTTCCACAGAGACATGCGTCAGCGGCCTGCTATTTACGATGCTCTCAACCTCACTCAATAGTGTGAGCAGTGTCTCCTCTCGAGGGGCTCGTTCCTTCAGCACGACCTTCAAACATCCTTTGACAGTCCTGATAAGCCTTTCTCATGCGCCAGCCCGGTGCGGACTTCCAGGTGGAATAAATATCCATTTGGTACCGTAGTTCAAGGACTCCCGCTTGAGGTACTCCTGGTCCAATTCCTCAATCGATTTCCTTAATTCAGCGGGTCTTCAGCCCTCAGCCTTATACAAGGATCCCGTTCTATTTGAATTTGCCTTACCACTCCGTTTCGGCCCGTTAGTCATCAACTTTACATGAAGAATCCACTCTGTTGGGAAGCTCGGCCTTATGCCTCGCGTGTCTCGCCTCCCTGCTTCAGGCCTTCGGCCCTCAACCTTACATAAGAAGCCCGCTCTGTGTGAATATTCGGCCTTCCGCCTTGCATGTTCTGCCACTCTGCTTCCGGCCTTCGGCCATAATACTTACATGAAGAACCCGCTCTGTTGGGACGGTTTACGGAAGAACTGCGTAGCGAGACTTTTATCATTGTACATGTAATATTTTACGGGCTTCATTCGTCTAGAATCGGTACATTTGATATTCTGAAATAAGCTTAATCATTCGTTTTGAAAGCACGAGCACGTAGACCAGAGCACCAACTCCCGTTACAATCGGACACTTTTACTTGAAGTTGTAGATGATTATATATACGTAGGACAGACTGTCCAGTTAGGTAGGTCCAACTTCGAGAAAGGGGTTGACCGTCGAATCCGACTCGGCTGGGCAGCGTTCGGGAAGCTACGGCACATCTTTTCGTCCAATATTCCGCAGTGACTCAAGACGAGGCTCTTTGAACAGTGTGTTTTGCCAGTGATGACATATGGCACTGAAACGTGGTCGCTTAGTATGGGCCTCACAAGAAGGCTCAAAGTCACTCAAAGAGCAATGGAGAGGGCTATGCTGGGAGTATTTCTGCGTGATCGCTTCAGAAGTGAGGCTATCCGCAGTAGAACCAAAGTAACCGACATAGCCCTCCGAATATTGCATATTGCAAATAGAATCGTTGGCCGTTGGGGAGGAAAGATTTTCGAGTGGCGACTACGTACCAGAAGGCGCAGCGTGGGTAGGCCCCCCACAAGGTGGACTGATGACCTGGTAAAGGTCGCAGGTGTCCGCTGGTTGCGGATGGCAAAGGAACGGTCATTGTGTCACTCTTTGGGGGAGGCTTATGTCCAGCAGTGGACGTCTTTCGGCTGATATCGATGATGATGATTCGTTTTGAAAAAAGGATTCCTATTAAAATTTGCCGTGCGCGGTAAAGTGCATTTCATATTGAATGTAATAATTTCTTAAGGGGGTGTAAAGAAGGGTGAAAGATGTAGGGGCAAACAAATAATTCTAAAGCGATAATGAGTTCTACGCAGACGAAGTCGCGGGCAAAAGCTAGTATAATATAATTAGATGGAACATGGATTATTATGTTGCTGTACTAAGTCACGTCCTTTTAAACAGACTAGGAGCGCTCATCATACCGTTGTATTTCGGCTTTATTATCAATCTGGTTGACAATACCAACACTCAATTTTAATTGCTTACCGTTGCTTGCACAACGATGTGACGTGGCAAAAATACTTTGTGGTATAACAGGGAAAATATTGCGTCAGTTTCATGAAATAGGGGTAAAAAAAGTAAAAGTAGTTTATTCTTCAAATTAGGCATATTACATGCATCTATGAACGTCAATAAACTACCACCGGTTCGGAAAAATATACCTCTGCCACGAGAAGAACCGGCGTAAGAAACTCAGCGAGGTGTCATTTTTTCAAAACAATATACATTGTATAATTAAATATAAAATTACAGGTGAAAGTTATAAGGGTTATATTCTAACAAATGTAGGCTTACTTATTATAATGTATAACGGGGGGGGGATATGCCATAATCGCCATTCTATTACTATTCTATGCTATTATTGTGTTACGAAAGTTAGTCATACAAACTCAATGTTCTCGATATATAACGAATTTTTGTATTATTTGTATACAGGGTGATTTCGGGGTCGTTTTCCGGAATGATTGTATATGGTCAAGAATTAGAAGTAGAAAATATCACAGTCGGTATGACGGTTTATAACTCAAATAATTATCTTATTTTTCAAATCTTAATGGGAAATAATACTTTTTCATACAACTTGGTCACCCTACCAACTGTCAACTACCGTACTATCCGTCAAAGAGAGTAGGGTAACTATGTTTTTTGTGATTTCGTATTTTTGTCATCAATATAAATTTAAAATGGGTAACAGATACCAAGTCTGAAAACTGATTCTTGATCCACGATCCCGAAATCACCCTGTATAAAGTTATTCATACAAACTATACGGTAACTTTCGTAACACAAAGGAATCAAGTAAGTTTTCTTAACTAAAGCCCTTAACTATGTACAAATATTTTGCAATTCACCCATTTCTTAATCTAAATCTTATCTGATTATCAGTTTGTACCTAGAGTCTAAAAGTATCTGAGCAACTTATGCCCTTAACAATGAATAATGAATTAATAATGCGTGACATGCGCGTGCAATACAATGACGCGTGGCGCGCCTTGTTTCGGCTGCCGCGCTGGTGCAGTGCGAGCGCGATGTTCGCGGAGGGGCGCGCGCCGGCCTGGCCCGCGCTGCTGCGCGCGAGGACCGCCACTGCCAGGAAGGCAATTTACGCTTCCTCCAACATGATGCTCTCGGCGGTGAGAGAGTGGGACGCCAGCCCGCTACATGAGCGTTGGAGGGAGTATCATAGGCCGATCATCGTAGGATCGGGGTAAACCGTGATGTGGACTGATTTCTGATTTCCGTAATTTGTATTATATAATGTAATTTAATTTTAATTTGTATTTAATTCATTATTTCAATTTTATAATAATATTAGTAATTGCAAATATGGACTTGTTCTGGAATAAATTATTTTCATTTTATTTCAATAATTGTGGTTTATTAACTAGGTTAAAGTGGTCGTAAATAAAGTGGTGTTTACATATTTTTGAATAATTTGTTCGTGCACATATTTTTGAACTTGACTATACATATAGCGCTTTTTCATCCCAGTATGCGCGAGGGCATATACTTATATTCCGGGTGTCCCATGGCTATGTCAAATGGAGGGGAAGTACCATTAGTCTTTAATGTATTTTTAATATGGGCCTCAGATGCCTGAAATAAATTATTATTAATATTATTATATACATGTAGCTAGAATATTTTGCTGAAAGGAGACTTTTTTGTTTATAAATATCATTAGAAGGTTTTTGTAAAATCACTTGCCTTAACCAGGAATTAAACCCACCAATGTAAACAGTAAACGATTTTTTTATTTGTACGACACCGATCGGAAGAGTGACTCGTTAGGATCATTTTTTCTTAAATAACAAAGCATCTTAAACAAAACATCAAAGTTTAATTTTTAACTTCATCGGTTGCAATTTTTTTTATAAATGTTTGATGCAGTTCCAATTATAAAAAAAATGAAGTCCTTTTTCAGTAAAATTTCCTGTCGTCAATATTTAAGGTTCTTCCCCTCCATATCGCATAGCCGTGGGACATCCTGTATATATTATAATTAGATAGACATGGATTATTATGTTACTGTATTAAGTCACGTCCTTTTAAACAAATCTATTAACTCTCTTTTTCTTGAACACAATAAGTAATAAATAATATTAGCACTCGTCCCTCGGGATACCTTTATCCTTATTATTAAAAGAGAATTCATTCTCCTTTATGTATTTTATTTGTTGGGCTTAACAGATAAATTAGCCTCTGTACACGTAATGATTGTATTTATTGTTATGGTGTTGTACCTTTCAGTTTAGATTAGTATGGTACTATATCAACAATAATGAATTCTATGATTCACTATTTTCTGAAGAAAAACATAATGAGGAGTGGAATGGGATGAAATATGGTAAGCATAATTAGGAATATAATTTTCTCAAACATGCATGATGTAACTGGTGACCGAAAAGCTGGCGGCTGCCTCGCTCAACGTATCAGCATTGCGTATTGCGATACAGCGAGGAAATGCCGCCAGCATCCTCGGTACAATGCCTCAAGGGCCCGTTTTAGATTTAAGTTAGTTTTAATTTCATTTATATTATTTTGGTTAAGTATTCTTGTATATATTTTAAGTATTCTTGTATATATTGCCTCAAACTAGGCAAATAAACAATTACCCTTTAACATGCAATACAATGTTATGTTCCATAATAATCTGAGAAGTATGACGTTTCAGGTGCGGCTAGGATAAGAGGTCGTTAATGGAATTTCATACAAATCTTGCAGGCTTATGCCGGCAAAGTGCTATAAATTTGTGGCACAGGCATCATAACATTCTGCCACTATGCGTATTAAAAATAAAACTTTGATTTTTTTGTTGTTTATTATTGTTTGAGAAAAGCACTATCCGTCTCTATGTCTTCGGCCGGCAACCCTACAGAGGCCGGGACCTAAGGTCTCGGCCTCTGTAGTAATGTACGAGAGCTGCCTTTTAAGTTCTGTCGTTTGCAAACCTCCCGTGATTGCATAAAAAAGAACTAGTGTCATCTTAAAATATTTGAATTTAGAATTCGAAAACAAAAGAACGACTCGAAATCGGCCCAACCGTTTTAGTACAGCGTTCGTTCAAAGTTGATAAGTCAGTTGTTAAAATGGAAATTTCAAAGGAAAATTTACGTGCGATAATTTTTTACAACTTCAAAAGGGGCTTAACGCGACTTCAGTGCTTCGAAGAGTTGACTACGGTTTTCAATGATAAAGCACCATGCCTCCGGACTGTGGAACGCTGGTATTTAGAATTTCAACGTGGTTGCTCTAGTCTTGGTGAATGTCATCGTGAAGGTCGACCAAAAACAGCCGTAACCCAGGAGAGCATTGATGCTGTACGGCAACTGATCGTCGAAGATCCATGCGACATACCGTGAGATAGAAGCTTCCTTAAGTATTTCAGGGACCAGTGTTCACAGTATTTTGCATGATCACTTAGGCGTAAAAAAGTTGATCTCACGCTGGATACCACATTTACTCAGTGAAGACCAAAAAACGGCTCGCGTTCGATGGTGTCGCAAAACTCTGCGGCAATTCAACCGAGGAAACTCGAAACATTTTTACGACATTATCAGTGGTGACGAATCTTGGATATATGCCTACGATCCCGATTCTAAACAGTAGTCGACTGTTTGGGTGTTCCAAGATGAGCCAAAACCGACCAAAGTAATACGCTCACAGAGCACTTTGAAAAAAATTGTTGCCACGTTTGTGCCGAAAAGTCGAGGATCGTAAAACGGTTAATGCTGACTGGTATACCACTGTCTGTTTACCAGAAGTCATCGGCGAGTTTCGAAAAAATAACCCAAGACGTCGTATAAGACTGCACCACGATAATGCGAGGTCGCACACCGCCCGGCAAACAAATGCGTTTTTAAAAGAGCAAAACGTCGAAATTCTGGAACACCCGCCGTACAGTCCAGACTTAAGCTCTAACGATTTTTTTACTTTTCCAAAAATCAAGCAACGACTTCGTGATCAACGGTACCAGACGCCTGAAGAAGCGGTTGAGGCATACAAAACGGCGATTTTGGAGACCTCGACTTCGGACTGGAATAAGTGTTTCGAAAATTGGTACGATCGAATGAAAAAGTGTAATATATATCACGGTGATTACTTTGAAAAACAATAAATACCATTTAACACTTAAATTGTCTTTAGTTTTTCTAAACGACACAACTTAAAAGGCAGCCCTCGTACTATTATTCTATTGTACCGCGTAGATAATGATGTGCTACTGAGCAAGTTGTGTAATATCGGTTTTTCCCCGCAACTACTACGGTTTTTTGCTAGTTATTTACGCGGTAGGAAACAGTACGTGCAGCATGGGTGCTTTCTCTCTAAGACTTACCAGACTCGTTCAGGAGTCAGTCAGGGCTCCTTACTGGGTCCTCTGCTTTTTGGTATTATGATCGACGATCTGGCTTCAGTTCTTAGATCTGCAAGATGTTTGCTTTATGCCGATGATCTGAAGCTTATTTATGGTGTGCAGGAGGTCTCAGACTGTGCATCACTCCAAGAAGACATCGACAGAGTGCAAACCTGGAGCAGTAAAAATGGACTAGCGTTCAACGTCTCAAAATGTGCAGTCATATCTTTCACTAGGTCGCAAAATCCGCTTTTCTACAAGTATCTTCTCGGTTCTGATACTATTGCACGTGTGAGCTCCATTCGGGATTTAGGCGTCATCCTTGACACCCACCTCAACTTCCACGAGCATCTGATTACTCTAACCCGAAGTTGCTACAAGAGGTTGGGTTTCGTTATAAGGAATGCCAGGGATTTCAATGACCCCAGAACAATAAAGTTGCTTTATTATGCATTAGTGCGAAGTAAGCTGGAGGCAGCCTGTGTTGTTTGGAATCCTTACGAAACAACTTACGTTTTACTTCTGGAGAAGGTACAAAAAGCTTTCTTGCGTTTTATGTACAAAAAAATGTATGGATACTGCCCATTCCTGTACCCAACCAAATTTTTGCTTGGTATCTTGGGCTTTAACTCCCTGGAAGTAAGACGTAATTTTTCGCTTCTTACGACTACGTGCATTATCTTGCGCGGCGAGTCGGACTGTATAGAATTAGTGGAGCCATTGGTCCGACTGTTTGTACCATCACTGACAAAATTCGAGTTCCGGCCCCGTGATCGATATCTGCTTGCGGCACCGACGTCACGAACTGTGTCACGCAAACAATCCCTGTTGGTCCGCGCTTTGCACCTCCTGAACCTTCTCCTTGCATCAGCACCTGAGTGTGATGTGTTTGCTAGCAGATGGGCAGTAGTGCGTGATGAATGTCAGAGGTTCTGTGAGAGGATGGATGTGCGTGTCTCGTCAGTCTGATTTATAAGATAGGAGTTTTTATTGTTCTTTTTTGCTTATTGTTTTCTCATTTTTAAATATTGTAATTTCACAGTGCTTTAGTTTTTCTGTAATGCTGTGTAATTAAATGTAATAATAATAAATAAATCAAAATAAATAATCTCCCGCAATAGGTATGCTGAATCGAGATCAGTTAATCCGTTTTTTTTTACAGACAAACATCAAGAGGGTACCGTACCATAAGGAAATTAGGTGGAAGAGATCCTTTATAGGGCTAAGTTCGCCTTTGTACTTTTATATCTTGTTATTTTGTTTATAAATGTTTTCTTATTCGCAATAAAGTGTCATACAAATGTATACTAGTGGCACTGTGAGCTGTAGACCTCGCTATTTTTTATTTATTTGAAAATTTCCAAAAAAAGACTGGACAATAAATCTATAAAATTATTGAACCTGCTCATAAAATTCGCGAGAAGAGAAAAGCGACATGTAGAGGAGAACAAACGAAAATCCATCTAGCTATTTTGACCACAAAGTATTTTCATACCAAGTATAAGTATTTTCTCCACCAAATAATGTCACCACTGGGTATTATAATAACTGAGTATTTTTACTCGCGCGTATTTCCTTGCCGCCGCGTTGTAAAATGAGACACGTCAACATGACAAGCTCATTTCGTTAAAAGCGGCTGTTTAAACACGATCCCTTGCCATTTGTGGCGTTTAGTTAATCTGCACTACAGCAAACATGGCGGCGAAATATGTTTGTTACGTTCACAGACATCAGAGAAAAGCAGACTCGCAGTATTAAGCCAGATGATTTTCCATATAGTTGTCTCTTTATTCCTTATGGTGCACCAAAATGAGTTAGAATGCAACAGATAATACAATCATTTTCGGCTGTTAACAAGTTGTCTCGATTTGTGAGCACACCAGGATGTTAAATCCCATATAAACTTAACACACCATAACGTCAGTTCAGTACAATTTTCAGTTATGAAGACGGAGACACTGACAGGTGAAGACGTGTCAGATATCACTTGTCTGTCTCTCTCAAACTTTCTGATTTGTACATTAGTGAGAATAGATCAGACGTACAAAAATCGTTCAACTTAAATGAGCGGATCTGCTTTACTCTGATATCTGTGGTTACGTTACAACTGTTAGAGAGGCTTGTTTGTAAACCTAGCTCAGCAAATAAAAATACTGTGTAAAGCTGCAGCCTGATTGCGTAACTTATTGTACTAACGTTAGGTATATTTTAATGTCCCTTTTGAAGTAAAAATCTATCAGCTTATGTCATATTTTTTCTAACTAACGTTAGGTAATATTTAAGCCGAACTGAATGAACGATTAAATGGAAGTCCCTTACTAAAATCAGAAATGGATGAAATTATTTGCATCGCGTAACTTTTTGGCGGTTAGATTGTACGGTATAAAATGTCAATTACTGCGTGACAAAGTTGTTCCGCCGACATTTTGTGTAGCCAGCTATCAAACTTTTTTTTAAATGCCACAACGGTTGCCAGCAAAGACAATGGAGTCTACGGACGCTTCTATCCGTAAGCGCGTTGTCGCCTCTTTAATAATAACTAAGGTACTTAGGTAGGTATGCAATGCAGTTTGCTGGTTGCAAATGTTGAGCTGAGTACGTCTACTAGGTCTCAAACGCAAAGTACAATATATAGACTGAGAGTCTCAATCTCCCTGACAGTTACTCGCTTAGCTAAGCCCGCGAGCTTCCTCCACAATGGACACACACGAAAGATTATCCAACTGTAGAAGAAGAATAGAAAATAAGAATATTATTATTCAAAAAATAGTACCAAAATTCGTTATATATCGAGAACATCGAGTTTGAAAAGAGGGTGTACGCAGAACAATATAATGAAAACAGCTTCACCCTATTTTCAATAACGAAAATTCCATTTTTCATTGTTTACATCAATTTTGCGCGTGCACGACATTTTACATTCTAATTTACGAAAATTCAGTTTTTCGATGATTGTTCCTCCGTGGTATGTCAGTTTTTTTTAATTTAATGTCACCTATCGACATGAACGTGGCGTGATCGGTTGAAGAGTCTAGGAGAAGTACGGACTCAAACGAAATGTATCTGTAGCCTAAGAATGAGCGAAGCAAAGCTCAACTAAATAATAATAATAATCATTTGTTCCATGCCAGGACCCCATAAAGTTAATAGGTACAATTGTACCGTACAATACCCTTAATCTATCTATATTAGTCTAAGTAATCGGCTACATTGCTGTTCACATGGGTACAATAGGCTATAGTAGTTGGCGGTTAAGAAGTCAATCCTGACACCTGTCATTTCCATGCAGTTTAGTCACTTTGAGGATTGACTTCTTAACCGCCGACCACTTTAGTTGACTTTAAATATTGACGTACCATTCGAACTTGTTTTTAAAGGGGATTAAATATTTGCATGGGGACCAACTACGATTAAAGCACAAAAAAAACCGCTATTGACGGTCAAAGGTAGCGGTCCCCGGGCATTCTGCAGGATGCTACAACAACAAGTCAAAGTAATAGGTAATGATGTAATAAACAGTGTTGGAACAAAGAGAAAAATAAGAACTTCCCATTTTTATGTATCGCCGATAGGCATACAAATTAACACTGTACAGACAGCGCTAGGATGATGATGATGATTCTATAGTAGATAGATTTTATACGAAACGATACAAAATTTTAAGTCTGAACACATCAACGAAGTTTTATTGAAGTGCCGAAGATTTAACGTTTGGAGTCAAACTTTAAAACCTTCAGAGTTTACACACTTACATTTCAACTTGAGTGACACTCTGTAATGGCTTCTCACATCATGTCAAGTGACAAGTGCATTATACATTAAAATGTACCATTAGCACCTTGTCGCCTTTACGATGCCTTTACAATAATGATTAGAAATCAAAAGACCTTGTCTGAGGACAGAATTACTTTCATGTACTAAGTAGTATTGTTTAATGTAAATAAATACATAAATAGTACATTATTGTTGTGGCTCGGAATGTATGATGATCCGACCGTTTTCGGCCATGGCGACCACTCCGACTCCTATCCTATTCATTTTGTTTTTTCTGAAGCCACCACCAACACCATATCAGCCGAAAGACGTCCACTGCTGGAAATAGGCCTCACCCAATTCCATGGGGGGTAAATGCCATAATCGCCACGCTTAGCATGCGGGTTGGCGATCGCAGTATCTCCACCGCACTTCAGGGATGCTGCTGCCCATCCCCTGGTGGTCTTGGCCGTAGTTTTAGGACATACCCTTTTCTGAAGCGCCGACCGAGAGTGATGCGATGGCAGCCGCGGTTACTACCACCTGTTGGGACGAGCATTTTTTTTAGGGCACCTTTTGTAGCCCCCTCCACCGGCTGAGCGGGGAAATCAGTGCCTCCCTAAACAGGGCTGCTCTGTCATCCCGGGCGCTGCCAAACGTGCAGTGCAGAAACGACCACGGCGTGTACTCACACCCCCGGGACCGCCTATGTACAGGTATCAGACAAAGCCTAGCTTTCATCAAACTAGACCTCTCTACTTCTACCCATCGCCACAGGACTTTTGCGTTTCCGGAGTCCATTAACGGGAGTGGTCAGATGCGCAGGATATTTTAAGGTGCGCAAGCGTTTCCGCAAACGCAGGCGCACACACTCGTCCTTCCCCTCCCTGAATCAGTGGAACGGAAAACCGCTACGACTGAAGGAGAGGTCAGATGCTGTGTCCGGCCGACGGTGACTATACGCTCTCCACCGCCGCCCTACGCCATCCACCTTGCCTTGCTGCCTGCCGAGTCCGCCAAATCACGTTGCATATCTGCGTTGTGTTGCCTTCCTCGCCAGGACAGACTTTGTATGGTAAGCGGGAGGGCATCGCATGTAGGGGATAGGTATAATGGATGGTGACGGAATGTTGGATAAGGAGGGACGGGATACCTATAGCCACGGGAAAGAGGATTGTGGTCTATAGTAGCGCGGGGTAGGCGGGATCGCAACTCAGTTACCTACTACCGGACAGATAGCAGGTAAGAGCACCCCCTGCCCCCAACGGAATGTAAGGTATTACCGGAAGAGGTGTCACTGGGCCGACGCTTATGCCGAAGCCCGACAGAGAGACCGAGCTGGGCAATCTCGGTTTCCACCTAGGTAAATATAGTGCTGCGGGCGTATGATGGCCGCTTTTTATACTCTGGATAGGTTTGCGCTTGACCACAAATCACCTGATGGTAAGCGATATTGCGGTCTAGGATGGAGCGCGCTTACCTAGTATAAACCGGTTCACTTTCGACTTGAAGACCGTAAGGTTGTAGTTCACGGGGAAACAACGTGCGTTGTCCCGGCTGTAAAAGCCCGGACACGACTTTACGGGAATCGCGGAGCGGCAACTGTTTTATCTGTTCACTAGCTGTTGCCCGCGACTTCGTCCGCGTCTTTGCTCCTATTGGTCGCAGCGTGATGTTATATAGCCTTAAGGCTTCCTCGATAAATGGACTATCCAACACAAAAATAATTTTTCAATTCGAACCAGTAGTTCTTGAGTTTAGCGCGTTCAAACAAACAAACTCTTCAGCTTTATAATATTAGTATAGATTGCGCGGTTGAGACGAGCAACGCACTGCGGTTAGTTGGGGTCACACGCAATGTATTAGGAAAACCGCTGCCGCTGCCGCCTCTGCTTGAAGTCGTAGCCGGGCCGGGTCGTACGAGTAGGCGGAAAATGCTGCTACGCGCTACACCGTAGCACGCGTAGCGGTGCTTGTCCTAGAGGGCGCAGTACGTCGCAGTACGCTCGGTTCTCCATACAAACGTATTTATGCTCTCATTTTAAAACGCCATGCTAGAATAACATGAAACTTTGTAGACACATTGGGATCCGGCATTTCTAGGTCGAAAATTAGTTTCTGTAGCTACAAATTGTAAAAGAAAAAAATACAGTGGTTTTTTGAGTTTTTTACGGCTTGTATGAAAACCTTAATAATCGTAGTATTTTTTCGCCGTTATAATTTCAAGCAACAGAAACTAATTTCCGACCTAGATATGTCGGATCCCATTGTCACAAAGTTTCATGTTATTCTAGCATGGCGCACTCTTAAGTAGGTAAAGAACCACTGGCGTATGATGGTTGTCATTTTATCATGGTCGTGGATAAAATGACAACCATCCACCATGGCGTGTGCCCGTCACTATCGCGCTCGCATACTTGTCAGAACGTGACGAATATCTTACCCACGACGATAAGTGATAAAATGGCCTCCTGTTCGACATGATTCATTTTTAAGGCACGAGTTAATAGGCATCTTCTGGGTGAGCTCACTTCATCGTCGGCCTCATCTTTACCCCCTGGCTAGATGCAGGCCAAGAGCAATCCCATTTTTAATAAAAAAATATGATGCTACGGCTGCTTTAACCATCGCACTGCTCGCCTACGGCAGGGCATTCATCACTCCTTAGAAACTAAATGGTCGCGTACGGTACGGTTTCAGAGGAACTTCCTCCCTCGGACGCTCCGGTTGTGGAATGAGCTCCCTGCCGAGGGTTTCCCGAGGGATTACAGTATGGGATTCTTCAAGAAAGGAGTGTATACATTTTAAAGGGTCGGCAACGTGCATGTGATACCTCGCAGGCGTCCATAGGCTGCGGTGACAGTTTACCATCAGGCGGGCCGTACGTGCTTGCCACCGACGTGGTATTAAAGAAAAAGTAGGTGGCACGAGAATAGACCCCAGTCCGTATTCACCATATCAGCCGAAGGAAGTCCACTGCTGGACATAGGCCTCCCGCAAAGAGTGCCACAATGACCGGTCCTGCGCCACCCGCGTCCAGCGGACTCCCGCGACCGACACCTGGTCATCAGTCCACTTTGTGGGGGGTCTAACCACGCTGCGCCTTCCGGTACGTGGTCGCCACTCGAGAACCTTTCCGCCCTAACGGCCATCGGTTCTGCGTGCATTGTGCCCCGCCCACTGACACTTAAGGCAACTTTCTGACTTGGTGGGGCCGATATGTGATAGGTATTTTGTTCTTTGACGTAAGTTTACTGATGACAGAATTCCTCACTTGATGAAATACCATCAGTGTTACGTTTGCGCAATAGTAATACCACGCGGGGCAGTACTGTATTCGTATCGGTTTACACTGACAGCTGACAGTTTTCTCATATCGTGCCGCCTACACATTGACAAATCAGGAAGGCGCCGAAGTTTAGCTATTTCGAGGGCCATATCGGTTACTTTGATTTTATTGCGGTAGGCCTCGTTTCTGATGCGATCACGCAAAGAAACTCCCACCATAGCCCTCTCAATTGCTCTTCGGGTGACTTAGAATCTTCTTATGAGGCCCGTAGTCCATATAACTACTCCGCGTTTCCTGCGGTTTACTGCCGGACATATGTTACGCCTATTTGTGTTTAAAATGTCTTTACACCAATATATGACACTATACACTGGTACAAGTAAACAAAACCTTAAAACATTGTAATAAGGTCTAAAATTGGGCTGTTCAAGTTGGATACAATTCAGACCTCATTTCCCGTGATTTATATGTGTTTGAAACAATCCCGTTGATTTATTGCGTTTATTAACATAACGTGATTATAATTGGGGTGATAATTTCATTGCGTCCGGTTGAATAACAGCAGTGTGCTATTAGATACGTGTTGTTGTTATTTTGAGTTCGGCTTCAGGGTGTTCCGTATGAAATCAAATATGAATAAGAAACCATAATATGAAAAAGAAGTGCGAGTTGGACTCGCGCACCGAGGGCTCCGTATAACTAAAAACAAATGTGATTTATCAAAAAAATGGGAAGTTAAAAAAAACTTCGGAACAAATTTTGAAAAAATAGTTGAATATGGTGGCTACTCATTCCATTGTTTTCCAATATTTTTAAAAACAAAACATACAATATTTATCGACATAACGAGTTCTAAACAACGATACCCTACTCGATGGGGTAGATTAAACATTTTTTTCGCGCCCCCTTTAGCTGTATGAAAACCCCCCTCAAAAACATTTAATCTGATAATCCATCATTCTTATATGAGACAAAACAAAGTATCCGACTTATAAGTAAATATTTTATCCTACAAAGGTGACTTTAGAATTATGGAAACTTGAGGTCAAAATATCAGCAGTGCTATAGGTTCTAAATAACGAAGGGAATCTTTTGCCGCAACCTTACATGACGAAGCCTGCGCAAGATTGATAGGTAGGTATTGAATAAATAAATAAATATTGGGGAATTAAGAAACAGAGGCAAGTTCGGGTTAAAGAGTTTATTCATCTCAATAGAAATTTACATTTCACACAAGTTGGTATGTTTAACCACATGAGTAAATAAACGCGGGCCGAACGCTTGTTTCCCAGCGACGTGGTATAAAGAAATATGCGTAGTGAACTGATAAACACTTGTTTTTGATAGGTAATCTGTAAATTATGTGTCCCTTTGTGATAAGATAACCCTACCAATAGGTATAATATAATATTTTTTCGATGTCCGTACTATAATTCCGTTTATTTCGCTGAGAGGTTAACAAAATGGATTTCAACCCAATACGCTCAGCTGAATAGACCCCCGAACCTTTGCTGTACCCCGTAACAAAACAATAAACTTCCGGGAAGTAACGGCAACCACAAGCTAAGATCTCAAACAAACTTCAACTACTTGCCTGCACGCTACTCGAGCGTGCTAGTTGCCGTGCAAGTGGCTGAAAATGTGCGTTGATTAACTTGGCATTTAAAATTAGAACTAAGAAAATATATCTATTTTAAAACCAAATGCGAAAAAAAAACAATAACAAATTATACTAAAATAAGACTTAATTGGGGCGGAAAGGTTCTCGAGTGGCGACCAAGTACCGGAAGGCGTAGCGTGGGCAGGCCCCGGCCCCCCACACGGTGGACTGATGACCTGGTAAGGGTCGCGGGTGTCCGCTGGATGCGGGTGGCGCAGGACCGGTCATTGTGGAAGTCTTTGGGGGAGGCCTATGTCCAGTAGTGGACGTCATTCGGCTGAAATGATGATGATGATGAAGACTTAATTCTACAAATTTAAAAGTAATTAAAACTAAACTAATTATAACTTAATTCAATATAAATAAGATACAGTTTTGGCCCCCCCGCCCCCGCGGAAGAATTGGATGTAATTTCAACTTGTCACAAGCGGTATACGGCTAACGGCTCATAGCTTTTCCTAGGGCCCTATAGTATAATGTAACTTAGATTCCCTTTTCAACCTGTTCCATAAGAAAGAGAAATCCGCTCATAACATCAAAAAGCTGTCAGCTTTAAGCTGTCAGTGCCAACTGACATTCGAGTCAGTAGACTCTGTGCGGAAAGAGAAGAGTCGTGAAATGTAAGGGAGCCCATACATTATTTGTTAGTGTGTAATTTAAGTACTTTAATATATTGCTGTGCTCTAACGGGGTGTATGCTGCAACATGTAACTACATATAAGATCTTGTAAAACCCATAAAATGCAAGAAAGAAATGAATGTGAATATATTCTACGACTCTTCTCATTCCGCACAGACTATACCGCTGTTTTACTGCGAGCCTAATATATTTAAATGAATGCGCTTCCTGACGAAATGGAGTGACACGTATGCAGTACTGCCCCACTTCCACGCATTACAGTACTACTGCGCAAACGCAATACTCACAGTTCCCCGTCAACTGAGGACTGTGCGACATCAGTAGTAGTAAGCTCACATCAAAGAACGAAATATCACATACCCAGCCCTGCCGAGTCAGGAAGTACTCTAAAAGGGGAAAACATAACAAAACGACCTCCCAGCATTCATAACCCGGGCTGTAACGTATGTAAATGCGCCCGTAGAAAATGATATACAACAATGTTGGATGCACAATTAATCCCCACTTCGTACGGAAACTCGTAACTAATTAAACATGAACTAAAGTCTGCTTCGAAGGCTTCCCTGCATTGTTGCGTCACAGTAAATGTACTAGCTATGGCAGTATTTTATCAAACAGTATTTTAGTCTTTAAGACCTTTTTACAACCTTTTCATAAGACCGAACCGGTTACTGGGTAAGCGTTGCGATTACTGCCTAATCCCTCTCATCGTGAGGATGGCAGTATGATGATAATGAAGATTTCTTTAGACTTGCGTTTGCATGGAATCGAACTCACATCTGGTTTGCCGCATCAGCGCCCTACCCGTACGCCATATCCAGACCGCTACGTTATAACAGCGAATCTTTGCCTTGTATTCGCATTTTAGAGAGGCGGGGGGTGGTTACTACTATAGCTTTTTTATCTATAAAATAGTATGCGATACACGTTCTATGTAAAAAACAAATGAGCGTGCCGTACATTTTACTATGGGCAGTCATCATTGGCCTTTCCGTCTTTATCAGACGATTCAAGCAGCGACCAGTGAACACTTTCTTAAATGGCTATGTAAGCCTATGCGGGAGCGGCATTGTCTCCCGCGGAGGTGGCAAGAAAATCGGGGTTTAGGAGGCAGTGGCGTGCTCATTTGCTTTTCCCTTCTTCGGTCTTCAAGAAGGTCAAACCTGTCGTGGTGGTCGCGCCCGTCCATGATAACCCTTCACCACACAATCCTATCTTCTGCGATCTGTTCCCAACAATGGTGATCAATGCCAAACGCCGACATGTCCCGCTTGGCGCAGTCCTTAAACCGCAGCAAAGGTCTACCAATACCCCTCCTAGCATTTGCTACAGCTCCGAGCAGGACGCGGCGTGGAAGTCGAGTGGGTGGGATGCGATGTACATCTCCCAGCCATCCCAGCCTTCTCTATGGGCAGTACATTACAGATAAAGAACCGAGTATAGCGAGACCCCGCTTCTGTAATGGGTAAGCATACCGTTTGACCACATTTTCAACGAACCGCATTTCAACCGGACCACATGAGGTAGTCTCCAATTAGCGACAAAGATGGTAGATGGATAAGAGATATATAATATAAAAAATTTCACAATAGAATCGAACTCGATTCCTCATGGGTCTCGTCATCAGATCTTCACCAAAATAGTATAGGATCATTTTAGAGATGGGATCATTTTGATAGGATCAGGTCCTTTCAAACGAAAAGAAAAATCAAATTTATAAATGACGCAGTACAGAGGTAAACAACATTTAAAAACAAATACAATCAAATGAATAACCTCTTCGTTTAAAGTCGGCTAAAAATAATTTGATTCGTAAAGAGATCTCGGACACCCTCGGATGCCCAAGCTTTTCATTCATTAAGTAAACAATCCCAAATTGCGCCCCAGGCATCTGAATATGTTCCGGTGTTGACCATTTTTTCTCGAATATGGGGTTCCCGAGGGAAATCCGAAGATATGTGGTAAATAAACATGTAAATTACGCAGGGAAGGAATGTTTTGTAGGTTCAATCCCTTTAAGTTAAGATACGGTAACCTGGACCTGTACCTTGGGGTGACATAATCGTAGATAAAAATTGACTTTCTGGATTTGAATCCTTTTAGTGGAAAAAAAGCGGCCAATTGACGACCTGTTTAGCCTAGTTGGTAGGCACTCTGCCTCCGAAGCTAGAGGTCCCGGGTTCGAATCCCGGCCAGGGCATTTATTTGTGCATTTTTTACGGATATTTGTTCTTGGGTCTTGGATGTTTTCTATGTATTTAATTATGTATTTATCTATATAAGTATGTATATCGTCGTCTAGTACCCATAGTACAAGCTTTGCTTAGTTTGGGACTAGGTCGATTTGTGTAAGATTGTCCCCCAATATTATAAAAAAAATAATAATGATTGCGTGTCGGACCACTCACAATGAAGAGTTCCGTACCAACTACTAGTAGACCTAATTTAAAATGACTATCCTAGACTGTGAAGAGGAAAAGGGAACATTCAAAACTGCCTACTAACACGATGATTCCTATAGTTGGTCGAAAAATAACTAATTATTATTATTAATATTCAGCCGAGGAACGTCCACTGCTAGACATAGGCCTCCCCCAAAGATTGCCATATTTTTTTTCCCTTTGTGTATTATTATTTTTGTTTTTGCTTTTTTTGCGACAATAAAGCATCCAGCCTTCCGATCTTTACCAGGTCATAATTTCACCTTGTCCGGTCTACCCACGCTGCGCCTTCCGGTTCGTGGTCACCACTCGAAAACCTTTCCACCCCCAACGGCCTTTATTGCTACGTGCAATGTTCCCCGCCCACTACCACAAGAGTCACCAGCACGGTCGGTGCTTCATACAAACGTAGTGTGGTTCTCATTTTAAAACGCCATACCGAAATAACATGAAACATTGTATACACAATGGGATCCGGCATAGTCGGAAATTAGTTTCTGTTGCTTGAAATTATAATGGAGAAAAAATACAGCGATTATAAAAGTTTTCATACAATACCTAAAAAAAATATCTATATAAAATACCTAAAAAACTCAAAAACTCGCTGTATTTTTTCTCCATCATAATTTCAAGCAACAGAAACTAATTTCCGACCTAGATATACAGAGTGTATACAGAGTTTCAAGTTATTTTAGCACGGCGTTTTAAAATGTGTGCGAAACTACGTTTGTATGGAGAATCGAGTTCAGTCCCGCGTGCGGGGAACTCTTATTTAAAAATCCAAAATTTACATGTAAGTAAAATCAATGATATTATACCGCAATAGTCCTGTACTAGATAGCAGTGAAGAGAAAATGTCAAGATATGTGTCAATTCACACAGAAAATTGCCTATATAAATGAGCGTTTTTCACTGGATGAGGGCACTTAATTAAGGCGCAGGGTAGGGCAAGCCATTCTCCATACAAAGGTTGTGCAAGTTTTTTGCGTTAGTTTTGGCACTAAAAGTAAAAGTAAAAGTAAAAGTAGTTTATTCTTCAGATTAGGCATATTACATGCACCTATGAACGTCAATAAACTACCACCGGTTCGGAAAAATAAACCTCTGCCACGAGAAGAACCGGCGTAAGAAACTCGGCGAGGTGTCATTTTTTCAAAACAATATACATTGTATAGTTAAATATAAAATTACAGTCTCAGTTACTACAAAAATAACAAGCTACAGTAGAAAACCTATTTTCGCGATAGATTAGCCGTGCAGGACACTATCACTGCCAAACATCCCTGTCCATGATGTAATCGTTTACCTTATAATATGCTTTTGAAATAAGTGTTTGTTTTACTACAGATTTGAATTTAGAATTGCTAAGTTCAGTAATGTGTTTTGGAATTTTATTGTAGAATTTAATACAATTTCCCAAGAAGGACTTTTTCGCCTTTACTAGTCTATAGAAGGTTATTTTCAGTTTCCCAGTGTTTCTGGTGGCTATTGGTTTATCAGCGTTCGTTGGGAAATTGCACAAATTCTTCCTAACATACATTATTATTTCAAATACGTATAGGGACGGCAGGGTTAGAATATCTATTTCTTTGAAAAATTCTCTTAATGAGTCACGCGACCCCAAGTTATAAATTGCTCGGATAGCCCTTTTTTGCAAAATAAAAACAGTTTCAATATCTGCAGCTGATCCCCACAAGATAAGACCATAAGTAATTATACTATTAAAATAAGCAAAGTAAACTAACCGTGCCGTTGCCACATTGGTAAGCTGCCTTATTCTCCTGACTGCAAATGCAGCAGAGCTCAACCTACTTCCTATCGCTGTTATATGGGAACCCCACTGCAATTTTGAGTCCAATGTAATACCTAAGAATACAGTTGACGTAACAAATTCTAATGTTTGGCCATTAAGTTTAATATTTGTATCTAAGTTTCTATTTGATGAGTTCGCTAGAGAGAATTTCATACATTTAGTTTTTTTCGGATTCAACACTAAGTTATTGGCAGCAAACCAGTCAGATATCATGGACAGGGTATTATTTGGTTCAATGTGTTCAGTATCTTTTTTATTTACCTTGAACAGTAATGAGGTGTCGTCTGCGAACATTACAATGCCTGATCTTCGGCTTACCATATATGGTAGATCATTTACATAAACAAGGAACAGGAAAGGGCCTAGAATAGACCCCTGAGGTACTCCCATCTCTACCACTGTCTCTGACGAAAGGGCTTTATTTATCGCTACCTTTTGATTTCTCTGTAATAAATATGATTTCATAAGATCCAATGCATGTCCTCTGATACCATAGAAATTAAGCTTACAAATTATAGTTCCATGATCTACACAATCAAAAGCCTTGGAAAGGTCACAGAACACTCCAATGGCGTCATATGACTCTTCCCAAGACTGCAAAATAATTTTTATTAAACTTGCACCTGCATCAGTAGTTGATCTACCTTTCGTGAAACCGAACTGCTGTGCGTGCAAAATATTGTGTGAATTAAAATGAGAAACCAATTGCGTAAGCATTATTTTTTCGAATATTTTGCTAAACGCTGGTAGGATAGAAACTGGACGATAATCAGAAGGATTATCTCTATGACCTGATTTGAAAATAGGAACTACTTTACTACACTTCATTAAGTCTGGAAAAATGCCATTGTCTACACAACTATTAAAAATGAGTGCTAGATTGGGTGCAACGACCTCGAGAATAGATTCCAGTACCATAACTGACACGCCCCATAAGTCCTCAGTCCTCTTTATTTTTAACATTTTAAAAGACTTCAGTAAATCTAGAGGAGAAACATGATGAAATTTGAAAATATTTAGTGACTTTAATTTTACGTTCTCGTTCAGAAGGGATTCTGCTATTGTGATAGATGATGCCAAACTTTGAGTCGTGACTATAGGAATTTTGGAAAAGAAATTATTAAATTCATCGGCTACATTTAGTGCATTAGTAATTAAATTATCCTCTATTTTCAGAGAAATCGTGGACTCTTTATTATTTCTCTGCCCAGTCTCTGTGTTTATTATTTTCCAGACAGTCTTGGCTTTGTTATCAGAGGACTTTATTTTATTATTCAAGTGCATTGCTTTTGTGTACACTGTTTTGAATAATTTGGAATAATCCCTAACATACTGATGGAAGCGTTCGTCAGTGGTGCAAGATCTCCTTTCATAAAGTTGGTATAAGTTATCTCTACTCTTTCGAATTCCGGTAGTTGCCCAATCATTAAATCTCATTTTATTATTTATTTTAATACGCTTTTTACTACAAACAGTCCTATTAAATTCGTTACACACTGTATTCAGAAGCATTTTGAATTGATCATTCGGATCATTTGATTCTACCTGGGTGTTCGGCATGGCGACTAGTAGATTTGACTTTAGTAGTTCTAGTCTACTTTTACTCAGGGGTCTTATTTCTATAACGCGATCTGGAGGTTTTACTTCGCAAGGTAGCCTGACCATCTGAGCTTTATGATCCGACCGGACTCCATTCACTATGCTTCTGTCTAGGTCACTACAGGCTACTATTGGATATACGCAGAACTTGATGTTGAAATTTTGCATTATCTCAAAAAAATACAAAAAATAATTAAAATGAAAAAAGAAAAACATCAAGATATAGCTAACAAAAAAATAAGCATATGGACCAAAAATAGTAACTGGAATGCAAACACAAACGAAGAAAAACTTGCACAAAGTTTGTATGGAAAGAGCTTGCCCACCCCTTCGCCTTAAATAGCTCTCTCGGGTCTTGAGCACCGCACAAAACTTATTTTCAAAAACTTAATTTATGCCGTGTTTCGCTCGTGGCATTAATGTGCCTGATTACATTAGGAATTCCCGGCGAGTCGCTAACAACATAGTTGGCTAATTTGCATCAACGCTTCTGAAGATTTCAACACCTGGGCCTAGGTTTTAAAGCGTAAAATTCAATTTACAAGGATAGGGTAGAGCGGAAGCAGTGTAGTTCTGGCAGGGCTGTTTTTCTTACCGCTTTGGCTGAACTTGGCTCTGATACTACCCCGGGGTGTTAAATCGAACGCGGTGTCAGGGCAATGTACATCGTCGCCAAGGTACAAGGTGACGGCATTGACGGGCTAACGAGACTACCCTAACTGGACGACAGAGCATGTGCTATGCGGTAGAGTGCTATAGTATAAGTATGATTTTAGTGTTTTCTAGTTGTCAAACATCGGTTTTGTTTAATGGATAAACTTCTGTGACATAAGTAATAATATTATACGTTCTAATAATAACCTTTTGACATTGAAAATGTCTTTTCGTTCGCTCCAGTATAGGGTCCCATTTCACGAAATAGTGCGATCCCCTTATATTTCAGAGAGTTGATACAGGTATGATATTCAAACTAGGCTTTTGACGCGTATTTACGAGATGTGTAAGATGCAAAGAGAATTATTTGAGAAAGTCCAGAACGAAAAAGTTTTGGCCGAAATAGTGAAAAAAAAATTCAATTTCCTCCGATTTTTTCATTTTGGCACTCGATATTTTGGAAACGAAGAATGATATCAAAATTTTGATCAAAACTCCTCTGGACAATTTAGTCGGCTACAATTTGAGCCTAAAACAAAGACGATCGGGTCAAGGGTTTGCGCTGTAGCCTAACCTTTTTGAAAGAAGGAAAAAGTCAGAACGACTATTAGTAGGTATATACTCGTAATATATATTTTTTAAATCAACACAATTGTACAATTGTAGTTAGTTTTAGTTTTATATTTCAAATTGTTTAAATTAAACATGTAATGTTTCTATAATAAATTATTATTAATTATAGTTCGAGACGCGTATTTACGAGATGTGTAAGATGCAAAGAGAATTATTTGAGAAAGTCCAGAACGAAAAAAGTTTTGGCCGAAATAGTGAAAAAAAAAACAGTTTCCTCCGATTTTTTCATTTTGGCACTCGATATTTTGGAAACGAAGAATGATATCAAAATTTTGATCAAAACTCCTCTGGACAATTTAGTCGGCTACAATTTGAGCCTAAAACAAAGACGATCGGGTCAAGGGTTTGCGCTGTAGCCTAACCTTTTTGAAAGAAGGAAAAAGTCAGAAGGACTATTAGTAGGTTATATATATTTTTTAAATCAACACAATTGTACAATTGTAGTTAGTTTTAGTTTTATATTTCAAATTGTTTAAATTAAACATGTATTGTTTCTATAATAAATTATTATTAATTATAGTTCGAGACAACAATAGCACATTATTGCAGTGCCCGGGAAATAGCAATTCGTGGATAAGTCAATGATGTTTTGGAAGACCAATATCTTCCAAAACCTTGGCAAATAAAATAGTTGATTGAGATTGCATAAAACAAGCCATTTTATCCGAGACAATTTATCGACCCGAGCCGCAGGCAAGGTTCGATATAAAGTAGAGGATAAAATGAGTTATACATCTGCTTTTCACTTCGATTGCGAGAAAATTAAACAAATAATCAAGGTATATGTCATATAATTTATCCTTCTCCTGGGGCCTAGGGTGTCATGTTGAATTCGACTTTGAAAATTCTTGTTATAGTCGGAGTTTGGAGGTCGAGTTAATTTGAAGTCGCCGTTATCTTGCGTGAATATTAGTAAAGTGGCAAATGCCTTTTTATGTGGTTACCGTAACTTGGCTGCGCTTTAAAAAATTGCCAATTTAATAGGAATTTTGTATGTGAGCTATGTTTATATATTATATATCAACCAAATTGGCATAACGTTAGCAAATGTAATGCATTTTTTTATTTTGTTGAGTTCATTTTCAATGTACCTTGATGGTCGTGTAGTGCACGAGATCTGTTAATTTTTTATGACATAGGAGGTAAACGAGCAGACGAATCGCCTGATGGTAAGCGATTAGCGCCGCCCATGGACACTCGCAACACCAGAGGGGTTGCAAGTGCGTTGCCGGCCTTTAAGATGGGAGTACCTTAGCTATTATTCACTTATATTAATCATCTCGGCAACCAGTGATTCCATTCCCACATTCTTCCTAACCCTCCAGCTAAAGATTTTCCCGTTTTGTAAGTCCCAGAATCACATTCAAATCCTCAGGACCTTTCTCTTCGCCACTAAGTGCTCTCTTCCTACAGCGTCAGTGTCCAAGCTTCGCATCTATACACCAAAACCCTAACTTAAGTTACATCTAAATTACGCCTTACTTGTCAGTTTTGTGATGAAACGTATGCGTTGGAATTGGCCGATTTTGTGACGACTGCGCAGCCATCCGTTAATGATATTTATTTAAATGGATACAGCCGATCCCATCTCTTTTTAAAAGGATAGCGTAAGGTCGCTTAGTTATTTTTAGGAGGCCTAGAAATAAGCACTTTCACAATGTCAAATATACATGTAAAATAGCGATAACAACAGCAAAGACAACCAATACTTTTAATCAGTGATCGTAACTTTTGTAGCATTTTCGGTGCAGCGTAGTGGTGTTTACGGAGTTGGTATGGACAAATACAATTTAAACGGTTAATTAAGGTTAATATTAACGTTATTAACGCTAATGTATCATAAGAATTTAAATCATTTATCTCAATTCCGTTAACACCACTACGATGCACCGATAATGCTACTAAAGTTACGATCACTGATTATAACGTACGAATGATTTTTACGCGATCATACGCAATCGGTCGGCGTCACTAATGCGGAGATTGAGTGGCAGTGACAATAGCATCTTGAAAAAACTGGATGCGCCATTACCGAGGCACAAAGGAGAGTGATAGCTGGGAATCGAGTGAATGGGGCACTTCACGCCTTTATGAGTAGCCAGAAAGTGTCAGAAAAGGCGCGGCTGGCCGTGCATAGAGGAGTGTTGGTGCCGACACTAATGTATGGTAGTGAAAGTTGGGTGTGGCAGAAGAAACATCGGAGTCGAGTGAATGCAGTGGAAATGAGAGCGCTGAGAAGTATGTGTAGCGTTACTTTGAGAGATAGAGTGAGAAACACCGTTATAAGACGGAGGTGTGGAGTGAATGAAGATATAGTGACGAAAATTGAGAAAGGTATGCTAAGATGGTTTGGACATGTAGAGAGGATGGATGAAAGAAGATTGACAAAACGAGTGTATGAAGGAAGAGTGGATGGAAAAGTTGGAAGGGGAAGACCTCGGCGAACGTACTCCGACCAAATCGGAGACATTCTGCAGAAAGGCCAGGTCAGGAGTACCCTAAATCGGCGCGCATGCATGAAGAATGTTATGAAAGTTCATGAAGCGAAAGTTGTATGTCAGGATCGTAGCAAGTGGAAATCCGTGATCTCTGCCTACCCCTATGGGAAACAGGCGTGATTATATGTATGTATGTATGTATGGAATAAACTCCATGTAGGATTAACCAGTGCTTAGGGATGATACATGTAATGTTTCTTTTTTGATTTTATCTTTTTATTTTATTTTTACTCTAACCCTAGTCTTTAAGTACCTAATGTAACTAACAAATTATGGATCTATGGTCTGAAATAAATATTAATTATTATTATTATAATGTAATTAACACAGCAAATCACACACGATCACTTGATTTCTGGGCGAGCCCTTATTATTATATTTTAATACCACGTCGATGGCAAACAAGCGTACGGCCCGCCTGATGGTAAGCGGTCACCGCAGCCTATGCACGCCTGCAACTCCAACCCTTTAAAAATGTATAAACTCCATTCTTGAAGAATACCATACTGTAGTTCCTCGGAAAAACCTCGGCTCTTTTTACTTCTTAATCGGCACCAACGACGACTCATATTACACTGACAATCGTTAATAACGTGACTGTGCTACCCCGTACTATCTGATAGTTTATGCCCAGCTGAAGCGGATATTTTTATAATAATAATAATAATATTGGGGGACAATCTTACACAAATCGACCTAGTCCCAAACTAAGCAAAGCTTGTACTATGGGTACTAGACGACGATATACATACTTATATAGATAAATACATACTTAAATACATAGAAAACATCCAAGACCCAAGAACAAATATCCGTGAAAAACGCACAAATAAATGCCCTGGCCGGGATTCGAACCCGGGACCTCTAGCTTCGGAGGCAGAGTCACTACCAACTAGGCTAAACAGGTCGTCATTTTTCACTTTGACTAAATATTATAATTTGAGAACGGTTCCGGTTCAAGGCGCTTCAAGTATTATTTCAATACGTCAGTAGCATATTCCGTAATTGAGGCTTAGATTTGTTGATTGAAATGTACCTACAAAGCATCTGTTCGAAAGTATTGCGGATGTACTTCGTACTACTTAGAAGACGATATTGTACTAGTTGTAGGTTTTTTCATATTTATGTTAATTTTTATGCTCATTCAACAAAGATTGTAATTCCACCCAAACTGAAATGTAGAATTAATCTTTGATGAAACGTAAAAATTATCTTCCATTCTGGGTGATTCTGGTTTGGAGTTTCAATGGTTAAATAATTTTAAATGCATTGAAACATACAATAGTTAATAATTTCTTACATTAAAAAACACCAAAATTTTATAGAAATTACCTATTCTTCTTCTTCTTCATTTTCGTGTGAAGGGTTTAAAAAAACTTATTGATAAAGTAGGTACCTATTAAAAAAGCTTTATTCTTATTAACTGTTTATTTATGAATGAGAGTTTGCCTTTAGCGCCATCTATGGATCCAAATATATAAAGCTCACGAATCAAGTTCAGCAGCATATGCGATACGCTATGGACCGGTATTCCAGACACACCGGGTTTGATTCCCGGTCTGCAGCTGGTTTGCCAGTATTTTTTTTTCTTTGTCTTTTATCATTGTATTAACTGGCTAATAATTTGATTTAAAAACTGACCTCTAAAATGTGCAATTTAAAAAAATATAAGGACTCACCAAGTAATAAACACCGAACGGCATCACAACGACCGCCACCAAAAGGTCCGCGACCGCCAAACTCACTATAAAATAGTTCGTGGCCGTTTGCAAGCTCCTCTCCCTAGCCACACTCATTATCACCAACACATTCCCGAACAAAGTCAACAGTGGAAACACTAGTAACGACAACGCCCAGTAATTATAAGTCACATCACTACATGTTCCATTTTCAAATGTACAGTTACTGTCGTTGAGCGTTCGGAAAAAAAGTTCACTGAATGAGTCGTTATAATTTAAATTTGGAATGTGCGTTTCGTTCGATAGTGTTGTGTTAGGGTCCGGCGGGCGTAGGTCGTGTACTGGCTGGTTCATCGTTTATTTTTCAGTTCTCGCGTTCATTTCTGCCCGTTGATCTGGAAAGAAATGTTTCATTAAATGGTTTGTTCATGTTTGTTAACAATTTGAAGCTGGATTGCGGGGATTCGGTATGCATCAGAAAAAAGTTTGTTGAATGAAAATTGTATTGTTTTGTTGGTACAATGTTATTTAAACTTGAGTAAGTCTTTATTTTTTCAAACACTTAATATATTTATATTTAAGTATAAGCTAAAAACTAAATAATAATAAAAATAATAATTAGTAAGTAACTATAACTATACAATGTGCAAATACTTTCTAATTACATAACCCAATGAACCTTGCTTAAATCATCGTACCGTCAACCATATTTGCTTTGTGAACGTCCTTAAAGCGACAAGGTATTAAATTATACAGGTGCTTAATACACTTTAGAACTTTCCCGAAACTAAACGCAACGTGTTACAGATTTTCATAAATTTAAAAAGTTTAACCGCACTCCGCGTCTAATTTGAAAGGCGGGGGTCGTAATTTTTAAAATAATCCTTGTTTATTATCGATGTCGAGCGGTATTATGTAAAACAGGACTTAATTAAATTCCCTCGGCCAAGTTCGGTAAACTTCATCCCTTTACAACAAAACAGATATCCAGTATAATGACTTTAAATCTACCAGCCCCGGGATTTGCTATAACAAAAAAAAAATAGGTAGTTTGTGACTACATAAAGAACGAAGTTTTTGCAATTAATATATAACCCCCTTATTTTTTTCAGCAAATTTATTAAATATACTTTAAAATAACAGGTCAATATACATTATAAAACGCTAAACTAACTAGGTAACTAAAAGAAAGGAAAAAGTATAAATTAAAACTGCGCCCCGCTCTATGTCATGCTCGAACCAAAGGTCCCCAAAATGCTTACGGCATTGCCTCGCTGAACAGCAATTGAGACCTGGTGGACCCCCTTATTTATAAACTTCCATCAAACCTATATTAGTTAACATGCCACTAAAGTTTATTCGCCCTTATCTGTCACTTTGACATTTATGTTTGTGAGAAAGGGACAAAACAATTTTTATGTAACAGAGGTTTGCTAAGTTTCATGAATAAGGGGATAACTATTTTAACAGGTCCCAAAGAAACTCTAAAATTCTTTGGACGCATCGTGCGTTCAAACCGGCACGACCTCGTAAGAAGAATCATTACTGGGCCAAGTCAAGGGTAAACGCACCAGAGGTAGGATTTAAACAAGGTGCACACACAGGTGCTGACAGCATCAAGAAGGCTTGTGGTTCCATGCATAAAGCAACTCACATGGCCCTTGACCGCGCCGTATGGAAGGACATCGTGATTGGTCACGATCCTCAGTCATGAGGGAACGACAAAGAAGAAGAAAGTAAAGGAACAGTGAGACCAATCCTTTTTAAATAGTAGTTATCGAATGGGAATCCATTTAAAAACGAGTATTCTTTCAGTTCATGAAATCATCCAAGTGGTCGGAAACTCCATCTATCGACCGTATGATTGTGATGCCATCGCGGTGGGATATTGAAACACGTAACTTATTATTCGTTGTTTCGATCTACTTGTACAGTTGCTGAATGAAAAGGTTCGTCACTTTTCAACTCTATTTTAATGCCACTAAGGTCGAAAAGTGACGACTTTTTTCATTCCGTAACCTTACATTTATATAGCCTATTGAGTGTCCCACAGCAGGGCAAAGGCCTCTCCCGGTGATCTCCATAAGGCCCTACTTATTACATCTTCCTCCCAGGTCATCCCGCCATCTGTAATTTTGTAGACAAAATGAGATGTGTCCAATTTTTGGCACTCACTTTCTTGTCAAATAATAGTGAATTTCGTTTTTGATCGAAATTAATGTACGTAAAAACGACTTTACTTGTGACGCAGTGAATTCACTAAACGAAATTTGGCGTAAAAATACCACGATCCGCCTCTCTGGGCAACTGAATTAACGTGGCGACAAGAATTAAAATTCGTGCCGTTTATTCAGTTAATATTAACTTATCCGCTAATTTTTTTCGGCCGTAGGATGGTGGTCCTGGGTTTTAATCCTGGCTTGATACCTACGACCTAACTCCGTTGGCTTACGATCCAATAATAATCATGGCCTTCCACACGAGAGTGCGCCACTTTTCTCGGCCCTGCGCTAATTCTTGCCAATTGCTGATTTGGAGTAACAGATCCTTCTCGATCATATCGCTCCAGCGATACCTCGACCGTCCGACGTTCGCTTGTTGGCCACTTGTTGAATTGATTTCGAACGCACATCCATACAAATCTATGGATCTATCACGTATATACAGTACTTTTCCGTTCGAAGTTTTTTTCGATATGAAATTCCGCTTGGTAGAGTTGGAAGCCTTGCGTTCGGAAGCCCGCAAGGAAAAAAGGCGTTCCTTTTTTATATCACGTCGGTGACAAACAAGCGTACTGCCCGTCTGATAGTAAGCGGTCACCGCAGCCTAATATGGGCGCTTGTAACTCCAGGGGGTCACATGCGCATTGTGGACCCTTTAAAGAATTATACACTCCTTTCTTGAACAACTTCATACTGTAGTCACTCAGGAAAACCTCGGCAGGGAGCTCATTCCACAACTGGACCGTCCGAGGGAGGGAATTCTTCTGAAACCGTACCGTACGTACGTTCCTTGTTATTGATAAGCCTTGTCTTGTTACACGGATCAGAAATAAACGTATGGCGTGATGTACTTACGAGTATTTACGTATGTGGCCACCCAGAGAGTTAGTCCTCTGCTTCACCGGGAGGCTATGGCGACGCCGCCCCTACATTTTGACGTCTCAAAACGGTCGCCAGGTGGGTGAGCTACCATACATCTCAGTGTGTGGCTTCCTTAGCCGGCGACGGCGTGACGACGTCTACAACATGAGTGAGCTTATGACAATTTAATTTTAAACATAAATAAGAAGTTATCGATAAACCACACACGCGCTCTTCTCCGCAACATTCTTAACACGCCCAAAATTAAATGCAAACAAAAGATTTACCTACAAGATTAAATTTGATCTTACCACGTTTTCTATTCACTTCGTGATACAAATATTGAGTATGTAGATGTTGTAGGTAAATTACAAGACGATCATAAGACCTGTCGTAATGTATGGATCAGAATGTTGGGCAACGAAAGTAACAGATGAAAGAAGAGTGCACGCAGCTGAGATGGATGTGTGGAGTGACGAGGAAAGATCGGATTAGAAATAAGTATATAAGGGGAAGTTTAAAATTGGCACCCGTGACGGAGAAAATGAGGAGGTTATCATGGTATAGGTATGAGCATGTAATGAGGAGGGATGAATGTCATATTGATAAAAAGAATGTAAGGGTTGAATGTCGAAGGACGAAAAGCGACTTGAAGGCACAAAAAGCGATGGATGGATTGTGTGAGAGAGGATATGAGAAAGAATGGAGTAAGTGCTGAAGTGAAGAATGATAGAGAGGATGGAAGAAGAAAACATGTTGCGCCGTGCCTAAGCGGGATAAGGGCAGGGAGATGATGAGATGTTGTAGGTAAATGATGGTATTGTATGAGATCAGGTAATGTGTTAACCTGCTGGAACCGTGCCACAGAATTATAAATAGACCTAGCGTGCAAAGCGTCTCCCTTTCAGCTTGGGCTTGCTTTCGTATGTCTGTCCGGATTATTTTATACTAAGGTAAGGGGGTAAATGCAATAATCGCCACGCTTGGCATGCGGGTTGGCGATCGTAGTAGCTCCACCGTACTCCAGGAATGCTGCTGCCCATCCCCCAGTGGCCTTGGTCATTGTTTTAGGACATATCCGGGTTTAGACCGAGCGTATTGTATAATTATGTCTCTAACAGACAAAAATACCTCAAAGCCCTTCAAATGCCAAAAGTAATAATTAAACTACAAAAGTATAAAAAAATAGAAAGCCTTTAAAGTTAAATCTCAAACAAAATTAAGACGTCACTTATCACAACTGTAACAAGCTTTTGACTTCGCCTGAAGCTTTAGAAAAGCTTTCGTAAACAAGCTTATCAGATCATCCGATCCCGAAATGGTTACTTTATGAACTGTTTATTAACTTGACAACTCTTCTGTAAGCGTAAAACTACTTATAGGGCTAGCGTTTGTCTCGGTTGTTACGCGGCATACAGCGCAAGTCCCGGAGGCGTCAAATGGTAACTAGGTACCCTCTGATTTCACCTCTCTTGCGAGTCTTGCGCTGCGTGTAAGCGCTTGCGGTTGAACCATAGATGAAATAAATGATATATTTTTTACATTATTTCAATGGCACAAATAAGGCACAATAACATTATACTTTTCATATTATTAAAAAAATAACTGTTTATTCATATATTAATGGTTTGATATTTTTTGTACAAATCTTAACTACTAATCTTAGTTATAAAACATTTTTTTTAAGTTAATGAGCCTTGCCGTTACTTTTAATTACAATACAAATAAATACTGTAATTATTTAATTCATTTTTCAGGGTAATTTTTTTTATTTTTAATAGGAAATGCTTCATCATACCGACAAGTGAAAGACATAGCTAAATGCGGAATAAGCTGGAAAGTACTCCACCGACAAGAACCAACCTCTTAAATTATACGATAATGATGATTTTTATTTATATACAGGCTGTTTTTAAAATAGTGTGATAAGAAAAAGATGTGGAATAGAAGATGATGTAGTGACTAGGGTTGCGAAGGGCGTGCTTCGGTGGTTTGGGCGTGTAGAGAGAATGAGTGAAAGCAGAATGACTAAGAGGATTTACGTTCAGGAGATGAGTGGTAGGATCGGAAGGGGACGACCAAGGCGAGGTTATCTAGATTAAATTTCGGCGATACTGAAAAAGGGCCAGGTCAGAAGTACCCGCAACCGACGAGCATGTATGAGAAGATGTATGGATGTGATTGAAGCAAAAGAAGTATGTAAGGACCGTAGTGTTTGGCGTTCTTTGGTCTCTGCCTACCCCATGGGATAACGGCGTGAGGTTATGTATGTATGTTTTTATTGAATTCCGTTAATTGCGAGGGCACAATCCTGAGATGAAATAAAGTAATATTCTCTAAGACACTAGTATCCCAATTCGTACCATTTCGAAGATATTCAAGATTTCATTTTCGTTAATTAACATCCCTAGTATAGTATAAAAGATCCTGCACAATGTTGACATTCGTGACATTCGAATTTCGAATTGTCATGCTTGACATTAACTTTAGCTTAACTCCACGTTAACTCTTAAGGCCGGTTTTCATTCACCCTTGGTGATATAATTAATTACTTGTATGAAAATGAAAAAAAAAATCTAGAATTTTTTAAAACTAAATATGGTTCATCGTTTCTATGGCTATACATGGCTATATGCTAGAAGGAACGGAAATCAATAAAAACATCCTGTATAAATACTATAATTCTTTCCAACGGAAAAGAAACGAATTCCCCATAGTCAGATTCCAAAAAGTCACAAAACAAATAACGAATTTCCCACCACAATTCAGAGACAAACATTCATCGTAATGTTTAAGAACAAGAAAATAGGTCTCTAAACTGTTGGGAAAAATAAATCAATTTGTGCGGGTAGGCGACACTGTTAAGGGTTACGTTACACTGTGCCAGTTACTTGCCTTGACAGGAGGCACAGTCAAGTTACTCGTGTGGTAAGAGTTTGTCAAACGATATATCACACAGTTTGACGACTCTAAGTAAGCACGTTTTTCACGAAATGGATAAATAATTATTTTTACAATATGCTTGTTTCAATTTTGGGTTGGAAGGTCAGATGGCAGTCGCTTCCGTAAAAACTTAGAGCCTACGCCAATTCTTGGAATTAGGTAACAGACCCCAGGCATCCGTACTGGATGCAACTGTACTGGGAATAATGATGAAGATGATCATGATGATTGTTTCAATTTTCATTCATCATCATCATCATCATTTCAGCCGAATGACGCCCACTGCTGGACATAGGCCTCCCCCAAAGACTTCCACAATGACCGGTCAATTTTCATTATAACTATATTATTCAATAGTTGTGTGATATTGTATATTTTTAAAGAAAGAGTTGTACACTAACCAACTGCTAGCCACGGGCCTCCAGGGTGGTATTGAAAAATAGTAGCAGTCCAGTTCTCTTTAATTAGAGGTCCATGGGTAATGGGAAGTCCATGAATGAGAGGCCTGCCATGGGGGGCTTTACATATAAAAAGAAATAAATATTAGGGGACAGTTTTTTACACAAATCGAACTTCCCATAGTAAGCTCAATAAGGTTTGTGTTATGGGTACTAGACGACGATATATTTAATAGATATATACTTAAATACATAGAAAACATCCAAATCTCAGGAACAAATGTTTCTGCTCACCACAGAAACAAATGCCCTTACCGGGATTCGAACCCGGGACCTCTAGCTTCGAAGGCAGTGTCACTACCAACTAGGCTAAACAGGCCGACATATACCTTAATAATCATTTTATTCAAATTTTGGAAGTCGCCCCGCGGACGTAGAGCACAGAATATCAAGCTGCCAGCCACCCCTGCCACTAGCGAGCAAGTAAATAGTAAAATTGAGAGCACCGTGGGCGTTAATATACTACGGTGGCGGTAAAACATCTGGAAGGGGAAGACGTCGGATAACGTACTCCGATCAAATCGGAGAAATTCTGCAGAAATGCCAGGTCAAGGGTACCCTAAACCAGCGCGCATGCTTAAAGAAGCTTATGATGCAAACGTTGTATGTCAACGTAGCAAATGGAAATCCATGATCGGAACTTTACAATCTCTGCCTACCGCTCTGGGAGACAGGCGTGACTATATGTATGTATGGTGGCAAATAAGAGTGCGGTCCCCTTTTTGTGCTCACCGTAGCCTATACACTCTTGAAACTCGGCGATGTCACAAGCTCAAATGTACAGCTACTATTAGGTACTATTGGAAACTACTTGAAAGCAAATCACTTGAATGGGTAACTCGCCCTTTGTAAGCTATCCTTAATGTTATTTTGTCCCTCCTGGGCTGACTCATACTTTCTGACATTTTATCTGACATTGTATCTTGAACTGTCAGTTTTTTGCCAGGTGCCTCTTATCTCAATTTTATTTCATTTGAGCTTGTCTTATAAGATTCAGAGCTTTGAATAAAACATTTTATTTCGCTTTTGAATAGACATTGAAATGTTCACTTTGAGGTCTCAAATAAGACATAAAGAATATACCTTTTTATTAATCTGGAATATACGTAGCTATATATAAGATGGGCCCTGTAACTGGAGCAAATATTTAAAAGGACGCTTCCTTAGAGCATCTGTTGTAACACCTGGCATACAATTTTTGTTAAAAAAAATTAGTTTCGGTGAAATTTTGATCTAAACTTATGACCTCCGAGTAATGGATCTTGACATCACGAGATTATAGCGCATCAATTATTGCAGTGTTTGAGGTAGTATCAAGTTATGAGTCATAATTGGTTTTGCATTTTTAGTTTTAAGTATATTTTAGGTATTCTTTTTTTCAATTTTATTGACTTTTTAAAATAAATTGATATTAATGCCACTTCAGAAAAGTAATAAAAATACAAGTAAGCCATCATTGAAGGAAAAAAAAATTAAAAAGATATTTTTTTTCAACTGAGACCACTTGGAAATATTGCTGGCCCGCTAAATAGTGGACTATTTTTTGCTCCTGTTACAGGGCCCACCCTGTACTTATATTAGATACAGTGCATTATTTTAGAGTGTCCTGTTTTAAATTATTTACTTCCAAAACCATGATGATAACAATTAATTTTAACAAAAAAAAAACCGACTTCTAAGTTATTCGTCCATTTATCGTGCGTATACTTAATGCAAATTCAAGACATATATGGTTTTCTCATGGATGCTATTGTCAGAACTGGACCAAATTAATATGGGCCAACACGGAAAGCACCAGCTTTCAAATCAAAAAAGAATCATCTAAATCGGTTCACCCAGTCGAAAGTTCTGATATAACAAACATAAAAAAAAACTCGCTCTAAGCGTTTCGCTTCCTCTTTTATTGTGAGAACATCCAAACTGTGGAACTCCTGGCTGGAATCCTTGTTCCCTGAAAACTACAACCTTACGGTCTTCAAGACGAGAGTGAACCGATTTCTACTAGGTAAGCGCGCTCCATCCTAGACCACAATATCGCTTACCATCAGGTGATTTCTGGTCAAGCGCAAACCTATCCAGTGTAAGAAAAAAACAAAATACAGTCGAATTTAGAACCTCCTCCTTTTTTGAAGTCGGTTAAAAAATCTTACTTTTTTAATACCACTTCGGTGACAAACAAGCGTACGGCCCGCCTGATGGTAAGCTGTCACCACAGTCTATGGAAGCCTGCAACTCTAGAGGTGTCACATGCGCGTTGCCGACCCTTTAAAAATGTGTACACTCCTTTCTTGAAGAACCCCATACTGTGGTCACTCGGGAAAACCTCGGCAGGGAGGTCATTCCACAACCGGGAACTGTCTAGTTTTTAAGTTGAATCTTAAGTTTAACATGTACACTATGTCTTTATTGACTGAGCGAGCGAAGCGTCTCTATTTTAGCTTTCGACAAAAATTCTTTCGTATGTCTGTCTGTCCGTCTGTCCGGATGTTCTCCTCTACAGGTCGCATTTCTCAACCGATTTTCGTGAAATTTTGTGAGCAGGTTTATCATCATCATCCTAGCGTTATTCCCCGTACAGTTGCATCCCGAAGGATGCCTGGGGTCCGCTACCTACTCCCAAGAATTGGCGTAGGCACTAGTTTTTACGGAAGCGACTGCCATCTGACCTTCCAACCCAAGGGGGAAACTAGACCTTTTGGGATTAGGCTTGTCAAGTGAGTGGGCAACTTGACTGTTAGAAGTTCTCAAGCCGCCCGAAGGCCTCTAACTTGGAATATAGATTTTTATTAGTCAATTTTTAAAATTTGAAAAAATAAAATTGCGATGTCTACAACTCACAGAGCCACTAGTATTAAATAAGTGTTGCGTTAAATATAGTGTTTCTATGTCTACATCTGTGAACGATGTAAGTACTTAACGTATAACTGGAATTTTACACAACACCCATAAATCCAGTAGCAAATCTCCTGAATCTCTCCATAAAACAAGCGAGTGAATTAAAACGGCTAGGGTGTCTAGTAAGCGATGCCACGGTGCCTGACGAATGGGCTGAGCATGAAGCATTAAAATGCCGTATCTGTATAGGCATTTTTATGGTGGATACGACGTTTTGAAGAGTATGAGAAAAACAATTGAAAACGACACAGACGGTAACTGGCTTGTCGCTTTGGTATTGTTGGGATTTAGGCACTAGTCCCACCGCCGGCGAGTAAGCGATAAGCTCGTACTGAAACACTCGCTTCTCGCCCGCTCGCCCACTCGTTCTAGTATTAAATTCTACTCGTTTATCGCTCGTCGCCGGCGGTGGGACCAGTGCCTTATTCCCTTTTGCATTTGAAGTATTTGTATGCTTGGTAGTATTTTAACTGAGTTAGTCTATTATGAAATGATGTTCCATTCTATTAAGGCGTATCCTCCGGGTATGTCCTAAAATGGACCCGGGGTATGTCCTAAAACTACGACCAAGACCACCGGGGGATGGGCAGCAGCATCCCTGGAGTGCGGTAGGGATATTATTTATTAGTTTTGGGTATTTTTCTTGACATAATATTATTATTACACAATTTGACTTTATTCTGATATAAATTTGACATGTATTATTTGTTTTGTGTTATGATTTGTTTTTGTTGTTGTTGTATGTGTGTGTATCGTTTTTTGAATTGTTTTATGTGTGTATCGACTTTTTAAAAGTGCTGTATTATAAGGCCTACTTGAAATGAATAAAATTGAAATTGATACTGCGATCGCCAACCCGCATGCCAAGCGTGGCGATTATGGCATTTACCCCTCATGAAATTGGGGGAGGCCTATGTCCAGCAGCGTCTTTCGGCTGATATGGTGGTATCCTCCGTATGGTTCGGTAAAAAGGTGATTTTTTAAAGCCTATAGTATATAGTAGTAACGTAATGGTAGGTATTTTTTCTCTGTATCTCGTACCGTAAAATGGGGTGAGTAGGGTGAAAACTGAAATTCAAACCTCGAAAACATTTTATTTTACATTTGAAAACTGAATGGTGAATATAATAAGTGTTCCGGACGCTTGTATTTTAGTTTTTATTTTATTTTGGGTAGTTCCATTTCATAACTTTGACGATAAAGAGGAAAACCCACCTCACCCCGTAGTGCCTCGTATTTGGGGTGAGAGGGGTTTTCATACAAAGGTGATTTTGGAACATTGTTGGATAATTTTTTTTATTATGCGTATTACTATAGCTCCATTTTAAATTGGAATACATTATTTTTGTAGCAGTAGCCTTAAAATCCTTTCTCTCCCCCCTCTCAATCCTTCTCTCCCCATTCATAATCCACCTCTCCCGCGAAACCTACTCACCCCGTTTTACTGTACTTTGTGTTAAGTTTCGACGTGTTTTCTTGTAGAACTGCGTTTTCTAATAGTATATTTCGAATTCTTTCGATTCATTTAATTATAAGACAAGAAAAATTCGAGTTTTTGTCTAACAAGCTTGATTCAAATTTGACTACAACAAAATTTGTATGGTGGGCGGCACTAGGGTTAATCATTTAATATTAAGCCCCGACGGGTAACATCATTTGTGTATATGTGTGTCTGTTTGTAGCATTGTAGCTCTTAAACGGGTGAATCGATATGAATGCGGTTTTCTTCATTTGGACCCTGGTTTTCTAGCGATGGTCCTTAGATATATGTTATCAAAATGGGTTCAGCCGTTTTTGAGATATTGATGTTGGAAATGAAAATGCGGGGGATTTGTCTCCATTGTCAGTTATATAAAATCAATTTGAAACGGCATATGTAATGGATTGGCCGGGCTGATCAAATGTATTTTTTTTAGTCTTTATCAATACACTATCTCACTTTACCTCAACCATCCCAGCCATCAAAATTGGTAACTTTTACGACAAAACCAGGTTTTTGTATTTTTCTCGAAAACTATTAAGACAATAAAAAGAGCGCAGATGCAATTACGGAAAAAGTGTTGCAAAAATGTAGGTTGTAGTTATCTTGTCGATAAGTAATAGCCAAAAAAATTAAATTATTTTACGTTTTTTTTTGTAAAGTGACAAGGAGTTACTTCTAAATTCTAACACATGAAAGTGTTAATAAAAGACTACCATTTTTTTATTTATTTATTTATTTATTTACAATAATAAATTGATACATTGGTATAACGGAAAAGTGTCGTTAAACCCTATCGGGTTTGTATCGACACCGAAATCGTGAACAATATTGTTAATAAGCTTACTTACGAGCTAATTGTATGACACATTGGAAAGAAAAAAAGAACTATTATAAAATTGTTGCATACAACATATATGTTGTTGTATGCGCAAGCTTAAGACCCCATCAACTAGTTAAGACGCAAAATTCACTAAAATCGGTTGATTCCCACGTGAAGCCCCTTAAAGGCAAAACGCGTTTTATTCCCTTCGGTCCAGCCGCGGGCAATTTCTACTCCCAAAACACCCCAAATCAATTCCATATTTTACTTAATCAAAATAACCAATCTTGTAATTGGAAATGTTTCTGTGTAGTTGTTTTTCGATTTGCGAAGTTCCGGATTGGGTGGAAAGCGGGGAAGTCGTTTTTAATTAATGCTAATTGTTGACACTGAGTACTAAATTATCCCCGAATTAAATAAAGTCGTTTTGGTTGTCAGAATTCTGATATACTTTAATTTATTTATAAAACGTTTCTAGGATTTTAGCGGGATTGTTTCTCTTGCCATTTGGCTAAAATTGGCTCTAGCGCAATTCTGAGGTGTCTTTACGACTCGATCATGCTTGGAACGAAAGGCCTGGTTCCGATGAGGCGTTTAAGAGGGCGCAGTACGTGGCAGTACGCTCGGTTCTCCATACAAACGTATATATGCTCTCATTTTAAAACGCCATGCTAGAATAACATGAAACTTTGTAGACACATTGGGATCCGGCATTTCTAGGTCGAAAATTAGGTTCTGTTGCTACAAATTGTAAAAGAAAAAAAAATACAGTGGTTTTTTGAGTTTTTTACGGCTTGTATGAAAACCTTAATAATCGTAGTATTTTTTCTTCATTATAATTTCAAGCAACAGAAACTAATTTCCAACCTAGATATGCCGGATCCCATTGTGTAAACAAAGTTTCATGTTATTCTAGCATGGCGTTTTAAAATGAGAGCATAAATGCGTTTGTATGGAGAACCGAACGTCCTGCGCCCTCTTAACGCGCGTGTATTTGTTGTTGTTGTCCTAAGGCATCCCGGAGGTGAAAAGGGCTAAAACCTTGTTCGCGTTACTTTGGGAACGAACGAAGACATCTGTAATTTTTAATAAGGCAAATAACAATCAGATCTACATTACGCACGCTAGAAAACATTGTGAAACTACGGCGACCACTTTGGTTTAGTTGGTACCCTGCCTACGAAGTCGGAGGTCTCGGGTTCGAATCCCGGTCAGGGCATTATTTGTGCAATTACCACGATTATTTTTCCTTAGTTTTGGATGTTTCCTATATATTTATCTATTTAAGTATGATATCGTCGTCTAGTACCCATAGTACAAGCTTTGCTTAGTTTGGGACTAGGTCGATTTGTGTAAGATCCCCCAAGAAACTAAAATCTATGAATAATCGCGCTACGCCTAACCTTTATCTCTTCAGCCACGCTTCTGCCAGCCACTTCACGCCTACCACCCGGTGGTTGCCATTCGAAAGCAATGCATCGCGTTGTTAGGTTCCCTCTTAGAATAGTGTGGCCGATCCATTTCCACTTGCGCAATGCTTAGCGGTCGCGTGGGTAGCAAAAATCAAGGCCCATACACAGAGCCAGCGTGGAACTGATGCCATTTTCTCACATCCACGAGAGAATTGTACCTAGAGTGGAACGAATATAGGTTCATAATGATTGTAATCTCGGTCCCAAAAAAATTAAATTCATTCATGGGTCAATTTCTGTAAAAAATATAATAAGCTTCTAAAAGACGTAACCAAATTATCTGTTTATAAATCCAAGGATTATGTAAAGCGTAAACTCATGTCGAAAGCATATTATAGCACACACGACTACATGAAAGATAAAACACCGTGGGATTAATTGTGACTGAAATATTAATTAATGATGAATAGTGTTTTAATCATTATGACATAAGATATTAGTTGAATATTGTTTTCGTTGCTATTAACTTTTTGATATATAGATTTTTTTCTAGAAATTGTCTTGATATTTTATAAATACCTTACATTTTTTAAGTTTTGTCGACCTATCTGTGAACTTATCTTAATAATTAAGTACTTTATTTTAAAATACCTACAGCCGTTCAATATTTTAAAGACTAATAATAGCACCAATAAATTGCTCTAAATAATTAGTAAAATATTGAATTATGTCATTAATTTAATTTATTGTTTTACCTAGCAATTCGAAAGCGCTTGTTGCTAGGCTTATTTGAATTAATTTGACTTTAACTTATGAATATTACCTTTACACGTGTAATATCAATATTACTTTATATAATCCAGACTTGCAGATAATCCCAGAGGCTGCACTAAATTCAAATTCAGAATGCATTCCATCCGTTAATGGAGAATTCTGAACATTAATCACAAGATGCTAGCGCGCCAAGCATCTGTATTGAAATAATTTGGATGACTGCAAACAGATTGAAATGTAAGTTTTAATTATCATTTGGTATTGAAATTGTTTCGATAATTAACAAGACTTCAATTTTGCGACGACCACTTTGGCTTAGTTGGTAGTGACCCAGCCTTACGAAGCCGGAGGTCCCGGTCAGGGCATTATTTGTGCATATACCACGAATATAGTTCCTGATTCTTGGATGTTTCATGTGTATTTAAATATTTATTTATCTATATAAGTATGTATATCACCGTCTAGTACCCATAGTGCAAGCTTTGCTTAGTTCGGGACTAGGTCGATTTGTGTAAGATTGTCCCCCAATATTTATATTTTATATATATATATATATATTATAAATATATAAAGGGACATTTTTTTTACACAAATCGAACTAGTCCCATAGTAAGCTCAATAAGGCTTGTGTTATGGGTACTAGACGACGATATATTTAATAGATATATACTTAAATACATAGAAAACATCCAAGTCTCAGGAACTAATGTTTCTGCTCACCACAGAAACAAATGCCCTTACCAGGATTCGAACCCGGAACCTCAAGCTTCGGAGGCAGTTTCACTACCAACTAGGCTAAACAGGCCGACAAATTTATATTTTTTAAATGATTCATGAATTTGCTGGGTCGTCGGGAGTGAAAATATTATTATTTTAATTAAGTTTTAAACGCACCGAGCGCAGCGCAGCGTCTTTGCGGGGCGGAGGCGGTTTTGCGGTTAAGCGAACGTGGTTCGGAGCACGTCGCAGCAAAAAACCGCGCGGTATTCGGTAGCGTGGTAGAGCGGAGGCGGCGTGTGTGACATACGAAGCAGTGCCTAATCGACAGTCGACAGTGTCGGAAAGATCAAAAATGCAAAACCACCTCCGTCCCGCACCGCGCCGCGCCCGCTCTGCGCGTTATGAGCTGCGTTATCTATGTCAATCAAACAAAAAATGACAAAGATAGAGCGCGTCAAAGTTCGGGAGTGGGGGCGTTAGTTTTTACATACACACGCGGAACTTTAATGACTACCGGGCTGTATCGCGATATTTTTTGTTAAATGAAAAAAAAATTACCTGTTTAATATTTTTAACTAATACACTAATTACATTTTTTATGACACAGGTCTATGGTAGATATATGTAGTAAGTATGAGAAATTTAGTTATCCTATTACCTAAATATAACCCTGATACGTAGTAACAACGTAATACCTCAAAAAGGTGGCCGCGCACTTCAGGCTAAATCGTTCTTATGATTGCTAGCTATACTTGAAAATGAAAAAATGAAAAAAAAATGATTTATTTGTTCTCTTAGGTACTAATTTTACAGTGTGCTGGTGTCCCCTTTTTAAGTAAATGTAATACCTGTGCTAAGGGGCACCGCTCTTCCATTAAGAGGTATCAAGTAGTACAACTGTTGTAAGTAAAGAGGTAATGACTAGGTATAAGGTAATAAATTACATTTGTATTATTAAATACAACTTATAAATAACTATAGACTCTCCGCGCATATGTATGTGTGTACATATATAAGTATACAAACATACATATACGCAGACGCGCACGCATGTACATACATTAGGGCATTAGTTATGTACTTGCGCACGTGCATAAGTACGAATATTTTACAAAAAAGAAAAGTTACAAATAAAAGCAAGTAAGTTAATACAGAGAATCTGTTTGAGATAGACTGGAAGGTGTGTGTGTGTGTGTGAGAGTGTGTGTGAGTGTGTGTGCGTGTATGTGTGTGCGTGTGCGTGTGTGTGTGAGAGTGTGTGTGTGTGTGTTGTGTGTGTATGCGAATGTGTGGTTAACATTTCATTATGCATTTACATGTGCTTATAAGTATTTAGTATAAGGCTTTCTATGTCGTCGTAAGTTTTCGTTTTTAGCCATGCGGTCACCTTGAGTTTACATTCATGTGCAGTGGTAGGGTAGATGTCAATTTCCTTATTTATTATATTGTAAAGTTTACCAGTTAGTGTGGCTTGTTGCCTGCGAGCAAAGGCCGTTCTCACAGCCGGAGTTGAGATGACATATATCCTTTTCCTCCTTTTCAGCTTGTCTATTGGTTCGTATTCAGTGGATTTATGTCTTCTCAAGACCGAATCCAGTACATACAGCTTGCGCACAGACAACAAGTCACTCAGTGCATATAAATCTGAGGTCGGGAATCTGCGTGGCTTTAAGTACATTACTTTGAGAAGAGCCCGCTGGGCTCGTTCTAATTGAATAAAGTTGGTTTTTCAGACTGAGCAAGTGATGTGTAAATCTGGTTCAATAGATTCCTAGAAGCCACATATCTTAAGTTTTTGAAAATCCAGATCATCTTCCTAACTCTATTCATGACCAGTTCAGTGTGTGTATGCCAGGTAAGTCGTTGATCCACCATCACCCCAAGATATTTCGTACAGTTAACTCTATCTATGATTGCACAAGAACAATTATGCATCATAGGGTTCTGACAGGTATGGATCCCGATATTAAAATTTTCATCAGGCTGAGTTGTTATGTTATTTGTAAAACAGATATAGTTGGTCTTACTAATATTTAATGTCAACAGATTAGATTTTAACCAAAGAGCCATCTCTATCAGTGCCACCTCAGCATGTTCACGAACCTCCTCCCAAGTGTCACCAGAAAAAACAACTGCTGTATCGTCTGCATACGTAAATATGCTACCCCCTACCAATTGCATGTTACATAGGCTATTAATGTAAATAAGGAATAAGGTGGGTCCAAGGACACTTCCTTGCGGGACTCCATAAGTAATGTCACATACATCACTCATGTATTCACCTATTTTAACCTTTTGTTTCCTTTCAGAAAGATAATTCTTTAACAATTGAAGGGGGAGTCCTCTGATGCCTATACGCTCCATTGTCAGTACAAGGGTTGGAACAGAGACAGTGTCGAAGGCCTTTTTGAGATCCAAAAATATAGCTAGGCATTTTTTTTTCATATCTATTTTTTTTACTATTAGAGAAGAGAGGGCTTCGACAGCATCTTCAGTAGAGCGACCCTGCCGAAACCCGTATTGACCAGCAGATAAGATTTTAAATGTATTTAAGTAATTTATCAGTCTAGTGTTTATAAGTTTTTCTAAGATTTTAGCTATTACTGGCAACACTGATATAGGTCTGTAGTCAGACATGTTGTCTCTGTTCCCTCCCTTGAATACCGGAGTAATTATAGCTAATTTAAGAGCATTTGGAAAAATTCCAGTTTTAAAACACAAGTTAGCTAGATGTGTTATTATAGGGACCATTATTTCACTGGCAAGTTTTAGAAAAGTGGTCGGAATGTGGTCCCAACCCGGGGCGCTGCTAGATTTTAAGTTTGCCAAAGTAATAAGCACCTCGTTAGGATTTACCTCAAACAACGCAAAAGAAGACACCCAAGAGTTTGAGGAGTTGCTGTGGTGTGGGCAAGAAGCAGCGTTAGTAGCTAGGATAGTTTCTGCTAAGGATTTACCAACATTACAGAAGTACTTATTTACGACATTAACAGACTCTAGGGGTGAGCTTTTTGCATCTAATAATTCTTTATTGTCACTATTGTTTTCTTTACGATATGTTATTTTGTTAATAGTATTCCATAGTTTTTTAGAGTCTTTTCCTGCCTTTGCTAGCTGTTCCTTATCATATTTACGTTTAAACTTTTTTATTAGTCCATTACAATAGTTTCTATACCTTCTATATGTTATACGTAGTATGCAGTTATCAGGATCCGATCGTAGTTTTCTCTGCATATCATTTCTATTTCTTATACAGCGAAGTAGACCTGTGGTTATCCATGGTTTAATGATACGTTTACTCCTGGGAATAAGAATGTGTATAGTGTTTTCTATTAAGCATTTCCTTATTTTACTTATAAGGAGTTCGGCTAGTAGATTTGGATCTAAGATAGTAATAAGATCAGAGACGTTATCATTTGACAGGTCACGTAGTGCTTTGCCAAAATCAATTTTTGATCTAGTTTTTTGCAGAGATTTTGATTTTTTAGTACTACCCAGTTTTAATAGTATCGTGGCATGGTCAGTTATTGTGGTATCTAAGATAAAAACACACACCTCGGATCTAATTTTATTTATTTTTATCATGAAATGGTCAAGGCAAGTTTTGTCTCTTGTAGGTAATAGGTGTCCGGGCATTAGACCATGTGTTGCAAGCATGTTTAAGTAATTTAGCCTGTTCGATTTTTCATAGGGATGTTCAGTGTTTTTTTGTGCAATGTTAATGTTGATGTCTCCTGTTAAGATAACGGTCTTAAATGATTTGATGGTGTCTAAATGAGAGCTTATAGAGTCAATAAAGTTGTTGGCGTTAGTATTCGACGGTGAGCGATATATACCCAGTATTTTTAAGTTATAGTACTTATATAGTTAAAGGGTACTCATAAAGGACACCCTTTTCCAAGGACCCTTAGTCCTTTCGGGAACCCTTAAATTATAGCAATTACTCTCTAGAAATTACTTGTATTCGCGGGCACATATTTAATAGCGTTTCTATTTCGTGACAGTTGAAAAAAAGGATTTTTTTCCGTGACTACAGAAGAGAAACTTGTATTGTATGAATGGGATGAGAAATTCAGTAACTTGCCGGCTGGTACTCGGGCCGAACTCAGTATATTAAACTGTGAGCCATATTTTACCTTACACTTAGTTAACTGTAGCGAATGCATCAAAGTATAATTCTGCTAACATAATTTTTCAATTAAGGATCTTTATAAAAACTACTGTCAAAATTCTCACAACGATTGAAAACAATGAAAACATTGAGAACGCGAAAGTTTGCTAGAAAACAAGAACTGTCTCACTGATTTTGACGAAGCTGTTTGCCTTAAAGGGCATTGAAAAGCTTACATATAAAACAAAAATGACAAAGGACGAAGTATTGTCATTAAACTTCTGCTGAAAGACGAACTAATCCAAGGATTCATTATCTCAATCTAACTCATAAATCAAGGTAACTGTTATAAGTCGGCGTACCCAAAAATCACGGCGGCCATTACGAAAGCCCTGGCTTTTAATTAACGACATAATTACCATTTTGCCGCAAATTATGACCGATAAGATGGCTAAAGTAGTCTTAAGGTTTTTAATAAAAGTTTCATTAATTACGATATTAATTTGCCCCTCAAATGCTTGCCATGAAATGTTGTAACTTTAGAGGTTGAAATGAAATGAAATTATTTATTGTCTGACCACAGGTAAATATAATAGTAGATTATACACTAAGGGGATAAAGCACTGTTTTATGTCACGGGAGCGAATTGAATCCCGAACGTAACGAAGGACTCATAATTTAACTCCTGAGCGTAGCGAGGGAGTTATAAGTTAATTCCTGAGCGAAGCGAGGGAATTAAGACTGAGTCCTGAGTGCAGTGAGGGGTTCAACCGCCCAAGACTAAAACAGTCTTATCCCCGAGGTGTATACTCTACTTTTCACACCTTATGCGAGACAACGCCTTTTACAGCTTTCCATTTGTCAAAATCGTTGTAGGCTTTTAGGTATTTTTCCTTTGACTTCTCTGGCAGCAGATTGTTGACAATGCCTATGGCATCTAATTTGATAAACTCAGGAGTCAAAACACTTTCATCACTCGACATTTTCAATATTATTTTTGAAATTAAATCTTCTATAGGCACCTACAAGAACTCGATTTGTTCGTCACGCGTGAACAAATGAAGGCGCGCGACGTTCCAAATTCGAAAGCACAAGCCGTGGTCCTAGATTCGAAATTCGAATTTCGAACACCGCGCTCCTCCGGACCGGGGTTCACACGGAGGCAAACTTCATTTATTTTGTCAAATCAAGTAGGCCATGGCCTAGGACAAATTGTGTTTAGCAAAATTAAACTTTATGCATATAGTAATAAGAATTATGAAAAGTGAAATCATATTATTAACCAGCGGGTTATAATGAAATTCAGTACAACATTATAACCCGGCTAATACCAAGGGATTTAATGTCTTGCTTTCGGTAGAGTTTACATGACCTATAATTCGGCATTGTCGAGCATGTGGTTTGAAAAATATATTATGAGGTAATATGTGCTTCTTCTCCGCAGTCTACCAATATTCATGGTATACAATATAAATAATAAATAAATAAATCTTGGGGGACAATCTTACACAAATCGACCTAGTCCCAAACTAAGCAAAGCTTGTACTATGGGTACTAGACGACGATATAAATACTTATATAGATAAATACATACTTAAATACATAGAAAACATCCAAGACCCAAGAACAAATACCCGTGAAAAATGCACAAATAAATGCCCTGGCCGGGATTCGAACCCGAAACCTCTAGCTTCGGAGGCAGAGTCACTACCAACTAGGCTAAACAGGTCGTCGATATAATATAATATATCATGCAATCAAAGTTATTTACTCCCTACTCTGACTCTTAAGTGTGTGACAAGTGCAACTATTCACACACTTAAGAGTTAGACTCTTGTCGGTGTACCTCTTTTCATCTGACTCTATTTAGACGATATGTCTTCTAATTTTTCTAATTTTTCCGTCATCTTATCCTTTGTATTCCCCTTCCTCGCTTGCTTTCTATCATGTTAATTATAAAAGTGTCACGTGGTTTACTATGACCAATAATTTTGGGATCTCCTATTTCCTATAAATTTTAAGTTTTCTTTTCTTCTCCATTCTCCCCAGAACTTAGATTGTGATTTTCTCCGTCCAGTTTTTTTTTCCATTCTTCGCCAACACATTTCAAAAGCTTCCAAATATCCTCTATCTTTTTAATTCATGCATAGCCCTCGCTTCACACCGTAGATATAAGAACACAATTTTTCAAATTTATGCACGTTATAACTGGACCAGCCGGCATTTTCCCACAAAAACCGACTTGTTTACTGCGCAGCCGACGTCCGGCGACTGACTCAAAGAAACAAGTTTCTGTCCGAACGGCCAGGAAATGGCGACAAGGGCCACATCCACAGCTACCATCTCTTTATATATTTGTACTTCATTCACACCAATATAACTCTTTGCTCCATATAAATTTTTTGATGATTTTCGTCTTGGTTTTTTGGGATATATTTGTAGTTTTTACTGTCGAAACTGTCGAAAAAAAAACACTTTCACTCGAAAGCCTTTTTTTTTAAATATTTATGTTCTTCAAATTAGGTATATTACATGCACCTATGAACGTCAATAAACTACCGCCGGTTCGGGAAAAAAAACCTCTGCCACGAGAAGAACCAGCGTAAGAAACTCGGCGAGGTGTCATTTTTTCAAAACAACATACATTGTATAGTTAAATATAAAATTAACAGTGTCAGCTACTACAAAATAACAATATTACAGTAGAAAACCTATTTTCGCGCTACATTAGTCGTGCAGGACACTATCACTACCAAACATCCCTATCCATGATCTAATCGTTTATCTTATAATATATTATGCTCGTCTTTTTTAATACGATGTTATATTCCCTAGATTTTATTTTGTTCGTCATTCATTCCAAGAAGATGTAAATCTCATCTTAATTCCTCTTGGGAGGCCGTGGTACTACTCTCGCTTATTAAATCAACTATCGTCCAAAAAAGCTAAAATAAATGTAAAGTAATATTAACTAGTCATTTCATATTCATTAAACCACAATTTCATTTGGCTGGCTGACATTCTTACCATATTTTAAATATTACAAGATGTTTTGAAAGCGAACTCTTGAAATATTCATTAAATCCAGATACAGTCAAGAACAATTAATTTTTATAATTTTCTTTTAAAGCCTCGGCACACCAGATGCATAAGCGTAGACATGCACGTGGACGTGCGCGTTGCACCTTGTAAAGAATGAATCCTCATAAGACATGTGACAGCGCTTTGCTTGCATGCGGTACGCCGTGCACATGTCTTATGAATCCGTACCTTACCACGCAGCGGAACGCGCACGTTCACGTGCACGTCTACGCTTACGCATTTGGTGTGCCGAGACCTTATGGGTACGTATTCTTTTTTGTTCTCGTCTTTTAAATGTTATCAACAGACCTCTGATGGTAATTGACAAGCACACGGCCCTCCTAATTGTAAGCAATCACCTTAGCCTATGGGCGCTTGCAGAGGAGCCACAAGACAACTCCACTGGCAACCCTGATTTGAGGATTTGTTTCTTTATCTAATCAAAAAGGTATGTAGGTAGCGAGCTTGTGGTTGTTCTGAAGCCGTAAGCGTCCATAGGCTACGGTTTCAGCTTACCATCAAGTTCACCGTATGCGTGTTTGCCACCGTCATAGTATAACAATCTTACTAAAACGATACCTCTCATTTAACAGAGGAGGCTTATGCCCAACAGTGGGAATTATAAAGGCTGATGATGATTCATCATATCCTTTTGACGGTGTGAAAATGTTTATGCATACCCCCAGCCCAGGGAAGGCCGTTTGGGCGTTATGTGGGACTCTCTCCCCCGCCAAGTGATGGTGACAGGAGGAGCATACCCACTAAAGACACACTGGCGTCATCCGCTCTGCCGTTAAAGGGGGCGCAATGGGATCGCGAGCATTTCACCACGACGCCCCCCGATTCATCAACATCCTAGAGTTATCCTAGTATAATTGCATCCTGAAGAATGTCCAGGGTCCGCTACCTAATCCCAAGAATTGGCGTAGACACTAGTCTTTACGGAAGCGTCTGCCATCTGACCTCTCAACCCAAGAGGGAAAGTAGACCTTATTGGGATTAGGCTTGTCAAGTGATTAACTCGACTGTTAGAAGTTCTCAAGCCGCCCGAAGGCCTCTAACTTGGCTTAACGACTGCTGTCATAAACAGCAGCCGGGATCAACGGCTTAGTGAAATTTCATTTTTTTAGCAGCCTATTTTCCGATGAAATCAAATAGAGGATAAAAAGTTAAGTAAAACCACATTTTTGAATTCTCGAAATATCCCAATTTCATATAAATAAATCATTCTCAAAAGTTCCTCATTCTAAAAGATAGTAAGTGACAAGTAAGGCGTCACAGCGTAACAAATCATACAGAAGCACTGTTACTAAGACAGCTTTACTAAAGAAAGTGAAGTGACTGTCAGAATTTCATAGTTCACCCACTCAAAGCGGTCACCCATCCAAGAGTTGACCTGGGTGACCGTTGCTTAACTTCGTGGTGCGCGGGCGCCGCTCGGCCACGAGCGCTCCTTGGCTGATTGTGATTACAGAAAGAAATTTCAGTATGCAAAGTAGCTGTGGCTGATATGTTTCTACGTTCAAAGCTTAAAGCGCAGCGTAACCCGAACTTGTTAACGCGCACAAAAAGCTCCAGCAAAAGCATATTCTGTCTCATCGAGATAAAATGCAATTTAAAGGGAGCTTTCAAGCCGCTTGTATTTATTAGCGGGTGAAATTGAAACGCAGCGTCTGCTTTCGAGCTTATTACGAGCTTTTGCGAGCTCCGATTGCGTTAGATATTGCAGGTTGTGAAGCATTCCTTTAGATATTACTCGTACTTAGGTGACAAATAAAAAATCTGATTCTGAAGGTAAATGTCCCAGTGTTGGACACTGAAACGATACATGGTAGATGTAGTGATCAATGCTTTCCCATCGGACTAAATCTGAATACGACTTGACCCGAAGGGGCTATCTACCTCTATTAACGTATTACATATAAAGTCATAGACTCTTAGTATATTTTGAAACAGAAGTTCTAAGTAGACACGTGTATATAAAATTATACTGACTAGGTATGCCTAATACAACACGAGGCATATCTAGTAAGTATAATTTTATATGCACGTGTCTACTTAGAATGTGTCGCGTTTAGGCATAGCTAGTAAGTATAATTTTATATGCAGGCATAACAAGGGTCAAAATAGTATACACCGCTGACCTCTATCTAGTTACATATCATTATAAATCCTCTTTAAAGACCTTGTCAAATAAACAACTTCGCAAATATGTTCTCTTTAATTGTCGGTGGTTGCCAGTATCAATATTTTCTCATGCATGAGAAAAGTATTTTTTTCGAATCTGATAATGCGGAGGAATTAAAATATCCATGAAATAGCTGCAATTATTGCAGAGCATGAAATTTAATTTGATAATGCGGAGGAATTGAAATATCAATGAAATAGCTGGAATTATTGCAGATCATGAAGTTGGTTATAACATTAGCGAAATATCTTTTATCAATATCATTCGATTAGCCTACTGTGCCTTTTATTGCAAACGTTAATGCGATATTTTGTTTGGTTTGTAATTAAACGTTGGCAGGGCCGACAATTGCCTTGGTGCAAGCAAATGTCAACTTTAAGGTGACGAACCTTTTCTTGTCCCAACTGTACCATTAGCTCTAAATTTCCGATGTTATAAACTCTTTTTGCCGTTTTATCGGGAGGTGAATACAGCATCATCTATCTAGAAGACTTCGACTTATATTTATGTTTGATTGGCCGCGTTTGCCACCCCCGTATGACCCGGGTATGTCCTAAAACTACGACCAAGACCACCGGGGGATGGGCAGCAGCATCTCTGGAGTGCGGTGGAGATCTATACTGCGATCGCCAACCCGCATGCCAAGCGTGGCGATTATGGCATTTACCCCCCATGAAATTGGGGGAGGCCTATGTCCAGCAGTGGACGTCCTATGGCTGATATGGTATGGTGGTAGCGGGCCGCGTTTGCCAGGATTTCGTTGGTTCGAATCCTGCTCATGGCACATTTTTTATAAATTTCTCCCTTTAATTTGAATACTACTCATTCATGGCGCATTTAAAAAAAGAAACCCTTTATTTTTTTATTATATTCTATCCTTGTTCTATTTTGTTGTGTTACAAATAAATAAAAATTACCTATATTTCCCTTTAATTAGAAATTTAAAAATTTTGTTAGCACACATTTGCTTAATACAAAGTTAGTTTTTAAGTGCAGGCACTAGTTTCAGCAGAAGCGTCTACCATTTGACCCGTTGACCACATGATAACTAGACCTTATAAGTTTAGTTTAGGCTTTCGAGGAATAAAATATACTACCCAAACATAGTCTTCCCAAAGGTATTCTGTACCGCACTTCAGTTATAACTTATAAGACGGCTTCGTTTTCATGTACAATGTGTGTACTTTTGTTCAGGTACTAATCACAATTTGTACGTGCTACCTATTGGCTATATGCACGTCATAAACGTCAAACGTCATGGGTCCCGGGGCAATGCTTTGACTAAGGAAACTCTGGACGCGAACTGTCAACATTACGAGCGTGTCCATTTTGCGGCCATATTGGAACTAAACATGGCGGATATAGCGCTGTCCCGATAATCAACATTTTTATCGATATTATAGACAGATCTTAGAACGTATTGGTTTCCTAGGATGTTATTAGATATATATGAATAATAGTGACCTCTTTTCTATGCAGTTTTCTTTAATGATTCTATGAAACAGGCATTTACTTTACGGGATTTCATGATTATAGTTACTAGAAAAGAGTTTCTTTACTATTTCGCTAAATATCGTGTATGCAGTCAATAACGGCATGTAGCATAAATAGATCTGCCCTTCACCAATAATAAAAACCTACGAGACACCCTCAAGTATGCTGGATGTATCCCATTAGTTTAGTTTTGGAATATGCTAATAATACTATATACTTTGTAAGTATAGATGTTCTTTCGTCTTATCTTATCATTTCACCACCACCACAGATTAGGGGAGAAGTAACCAAGAGATAACCACAAATTAGGTATATTAAATGGTTACTATTGAAACAACGTGAGATCAGGATATTTTTATATTAATAATTTACACAGGTCTTTACCAGTGTGTGTTGCCAGTGATGACATATGGCACTGAAACGTGGTCGCTTACTATGGGCCTCATAAGAAGGCTCAAAGTCACCCAAAGGGCAATGGAGAGAGCTATGTTGGGAGTTTCTCTGCGTGATCGCATCAGGAATGAGGCCATCCGCAGCAGAACCAAAGTGACCGATATAGCCCTCCGAATCGCTAAACTTAAGTGGCAGTGGGCGGGGCACATAGCACGTAGAACCGATGGCCGTTGGGGCGGAAAGGTTCTCGAGTGGCGACCACGTACCGGAAGGCGTAGCGTGGGCAGGCCCCCCACTCGGTGGACTGATGACCTGGTGAAGGTCGCGGGTGTCCGCTGGATGCGGGTGGCGCAGGACCGGTCATTGTGGAAGTCTTTGGGGGAGGCCTATGTCCAGCAGTGGACGTCTTTCGGCTGACATGATGATGATGATGACAGGTCTTTATTAATCAATTCAAACAACTACCACTAGTTTCATTCTCAGTTCCAATAGCGTCTAACCATTTTTCTTCTGAAATTCACTTCTTGGCAACCTTTAAAAATATAAATCACCGAATCAATGATTAGGTCTAGTAAGTCATCACAATTCATTATCGATATATTCAGGAACAACCCTAGCTACTGCTTCAGGGTAACTTTTAGTACGAAAATATTGAAAATAAAGCTAAATCCCACTACAAAATATAAAGTATCTTAATCTGTACACTAATTATGCTATGACACATGTGCCTTGTTCTCGACAATGTTCAAATCATCCAATATTTCAACAGAGAAACATAACAAAGCTATGCAACGACAAACTTTTCTGTTTCTGGCTTTGTCTTAAGCCACATCCTGTTATACTACACTAAGGCATGATCGCGGCATTTAACTTCACATTACTTTAAAGTCTTGTGCGGTTTTTACTTTAATAACACTGTTTATTTTATAACTTCTCAACTTTTATTCCACTCACTGACAGGTCGTGTACTGCTCAATCGACGTATGATTGACGTACCGGGGAACATAACATGGCGATTTTGAGCCTCAGTAGCTTTGGTACAAATAGAACAATACGCCCGGTCCATTGAATTCCATAGTCAAAGGGGCAATGTCAAACTCAGAGATGTCAAATAATGACACATGAATATTTTATTTATTTTAGTTAGTAAGCGAGAAAGACTCCTTACTGGAAATTTAACCGACATAAATAAGAAAATAAATAAAAATACAAACGCAACGAATCGTAGGAAACAAATAGGAAACTTTGAAGAAAAATTGTCAGATGTCCCTGGCAGCTGCACATTTCTGCCATGGTGTGCGCTGCGATCGCTTAGTTTACCCCCACCACCTACTTCGCACATAGCCAATAGAGTATTTTTTAAATATTTTAAAATACATTTACAATACAACATAACAAACGCTTTTAGAGCTATTCTTGATTCGAAAAGTATTGATTCAATATTCATATTAATTTCCTCTTCGGATATCATATTTCACTTAATATAATATCAAGGGTCCTCCCTCCCGCATAAGTTCTAATTTATCCAATCGTGTTCTAATTTATGAAATTATGCCGTTGCAAAATATTGCGGGGATGATCAATCAATTTGGTAGCTTTTCATCATGCTAAATGGAGTTAAACTCATTATAATTTATCTATATTTGGAATTCATTATAACACTGGATCCTAATTGTTTTATGTGTGTTCGTTTGGCTTTGATGTGGGTTTATGATAATTAGTTTATATACTTTATTTTGGCTTAGCCAACCAACGTGAAAACGCTGCCAGCATTTTGGGCACAATGCCGCAGGGGCCCTTTCTAGATTTTTAATTAGTTATATTTTTATTAATTATTTGATTTATAGTAGTCAGCGGTTAAGAAGTCAATCCTGTCACCTGTCATTTCCATACCGTTTATAACCTAAAAGTCACTTTGAGGTGTCAGGATTCTTAACCGCCGACCTCTATAGTTTAGTGTTAATTTAATTTTAGTGATAACGTTAAGTTATAGATTTCTGTTATTTTGTTTCTGATTAGCGCCGCCCATGGACACTCGCAATACCAGAGGGGTTGTAAGTGCGTTGCCGGCCTTTAAGATGGGAGTACGCTCTTTCCTTGAAGGTTTGAAGGTCATAAAATTTAAATAGTTGAAGGATGTCCCAAACGAAACAAACCTATGATTTGAATTTAATTTAAAAAGGAAATATATTAAACACTAACAAAATGAAACCTACAGCTACTCTAAATACTGTATCATTAGTTATGCAGACACACAAAGTTGACATGCGTATGAGTTTAAGGTATTTTGTAACTATTTCAGCTGATATTAATCAACAATTTGGATCACTTTTGTATCTTGGAGCCTATTGAACTCAATTTGAGACTATTACAGCGACTACTTTTCGAATACCTACAATACCTATGCTGCCAAAATATCTTATCTAAGTGGCCTCTTCATGATTGCTCAATTGAGCCTCCTCAGAATAAATGTAGTGGATTTACTTTTACGTATAAGCCATTTTTTATCTTACTTCTGGTGCAAGCGGGAGGAGGGAGACTAGCTAAAGGTTGAGACCAAATTGAGACCAAAGCACAATGGGCATTCATGGCGTCGAATCACTTCATAACTAACAAATACAGTCATTATCGTTGTTTTTAACCCTTTTGTTGGCATGGTATATTATGAAAATACGTTGGTAATCTTTCTTCATTAATTTTCTCGATATTTTTTGCTATTCTATGAACAAATGAGGCTTACTCACAGTTTTTTAATTTATTTTGGACAAAGGAAGTTTTAATAGCGTCCAGTTAAAACAATTACATTTATTGTAAAATCAGTTTCGAGCTAAACACAGTCTAAATTACGATACCTAGATGTTAGTTTTTACGTACCCTTTACTTCTATTGTTGTAATTAATTACAGTTATTATTATAAATACTCATTATACTGGTTATTCTAAAATTGTTAAGTTAACTATTATGTTGTTTGACTTATTTGAATCTCCTAGTATACATTTGCTTAAGTCTGCTCCATCAACTAAAACCTCCTACTTCATAATACGAAGATTCTATTACACAAAAGGTACATAATCCCATCACGGGACACCGGTCTAAAGGGTAGGGTAAACACGCGTAAAACGCATCACTACGGACCCACCCTTTGGGAAGTCCGCTGAATAAGACCGCGACGATTTTAGTATGTTAAGGTTCATGATAAAAGGCTTCTATTGTGTGAGGTAATTCTATTAATGCTTTTACCTTGTTATAATTAGAGCGAAATTATATTTATAAATGAATGCCCGCCTCCTGCATAGTTGCCTGAGCGAGCGAAGCGCCTGTTTCAGTATGGACAAAATGCTTTCGTCCCACGGGTTATCGGATGTTCTCCTGTGGGGACCGGTCACGTTTCTCAACCGATTCTCGTGGAATTTTTCTAGCGTTTGATAATTATAAGGATTTTTTAAACGATTCGGTTATTTAAAATTTTAGAAAACTGAATCGATGAAAAAAATCGTCACCACGCACAACGACGAATAAATGGCAAAAACTTCCCCAGTAAATACTAAAAGGTCCCATATTCTATTGTTGAAAGGTCTTGAACCTGAGTATTTAGGTAAGTAACTTTACATTACAGAACTTATCATGATTGCCTTTTGACCTCAGCATTTGCAATTTACTTAAAGCGAACGGCACATTTGTTTCAGCATAATCTCATTACTTATGTATGAAGGCATCATCAGCTTGTGCCAGCTCTAGCCCGAGAGACGGACAATGGAGACAGAAAGTCACTTTTTATTCTGTGATTGTAGGAAATAAGCATACATGGTGAGAAACAGAGAACCGTAGTCTATGGACGCCTGTGACTTACAACAATCTTAAGTGCGCTGCAGATTTTTTTATTGCTTGAGGATCCGTTGTGATGACAGCTACAGACAAATGCAGGATCTTCACACTCAACATAGTGCATCCTTGCGACTTGCGTCATCAAGCTAACCTCTACAAACCCTTTTTTAGTATCATGACGATCACTGTCAAGCTTATCAAGCTAATCTCTACTTATCACATTTTTTTTTACTTTTATTTATAATATGTGTGTAAGGTTAGAAGAAATGAAGAAGAAGATCTCATAAAGGGATATATTAGTTCGCCTTTGCACTTGCCCTTTCCATTTGTATCATGTATAAAGTTATGCTACTACTAACAATACTAAGTACTGTAAGAATGAAAATACGTTTAAATCAGAAATATTTAGGGTCATGATGTGTTTAAATTAGTGTCAATATTATTTTTCGCATGGAGATCATAACGTGCAAAATACCGATTAACGTAGGCTGTAGAAAGGACTGTCCTTATGGCCCAATAGAGACGTGTCAGATATTCATTACATACAATCTGAGTGAGTAGACCAAAATGAATATATTAAAGTTGTGTAATAATATTTCTTTTTGGTAAACTTTGAGGTTAGGGAGTGGCGGAAGGACGGTGTTTTTTTACAATTTCCTTCATAAATTGAAATTTATATACCGTATAAAAAAAGGAAAAAACTGTTTCAGCCTTCAAGCCTTTTCATATGATAGCTACTTGACATAGTCAATAGACTTTGAACTTTAGCCTTCCCCTTGTATCGGTTTTTCACAGAAAATAAAAAAGAAATATACAGGGTGTCCCAAGAAGTAGTGATATACTGAAGCTGGGAGTTAAAGGACCTAGAGGGCTATCTGAATCACCCCCATGTATGTTCCGCGATTTTTCGTATTTTTGTAGTTATGACTTTTTTTTAAATTTTTCGGTTATCGCCGAGTACAATGGGATTTTTTTTCCAAAATATCGAGTGCCAAAATGAAAAAATCGGAGGAAATTGATTTTTTTTCACTATTTCGGCCAAAACTTTTTTCGTTCTGGACTTTCTCAAATAATTCTCTTTGCATCTTACACATCTCGTAAATACGCGTCTTTTGAGCCTAGTTTGAATATCATACCTTCACAACTCTCTGAAATATAAGGATATCGCACTATTTCGTGAAATGGGACCCTATACTGGAGCGAACGAAAAGACATTTTCAATGTCAAAAAAAATGCCAAGAAAGATAAAATTACCCAGTATGTTCACAACTTCAAGGGCCCTTAAAAAAATAGAATCACATAAAAAAATTACCGTTTGGCTTTTTAAAATTTGAAAATTTCATTTTATTATTCATAAGGCTTCAATCAAAAGATTGAAATCTAAATGCGGTAAGTACAAAATTTTAATTTCCATGATGATTAATGCAAGCAAAGCAAAAATTTCGTTCTAAATCACGCACTGGCCATCAATAGAAAAAGAACAAAAAACAAAAGACGATTGTCGCATGAGAAAATTTTCACGTTGTTTGGTCATCGTTGTAATTTTTCAATAATTTAAAAATTGTGTTTTAATACTGCTAATTGTTCGTTTCTCTAATCATTTTAGCTATTCATATGGACTTTGACTTGCATTACGATTTGGATTAGTGTTATTACCTAGAATCCACGATTGGCATATTTAATTATTAAAGTTTTTGAGATATTTAGCAATGTGACAGACAAACAAAGCGGCACCATAAGGATTCCTTTATTACCGTTTCGGAACGAAACCCTAAAACAGCGATTATTCAGCACAGTTTACTGATGGAGTACGCCTATATAACGACTGTCTCTCGGCCTATGCAAAGTGTCACATCACATTCACCTGGCTCACAAAGAGTGATTGGGTCATTATCTTCATGCTACTATATCCTAATAAGAGAAAATGCTGACCTATATATTGACAAAATAGTTGCCGTAATACAATTGGGTGTATCACAACACTAAAAATATATTTTTACGTTACCAATAAACAAATCATAAGAAAATACTCAGAAAAAATCGAACTATAGCTTAATTATGCACTTTTAATAGTACATTACGATACAAGTGCAGAGAACAGGAAATTCTCAACGAGTGGTGATAAATTAAAACACGACCGAAGGGAGTGTTTTAAATCGACACGAGTATCGTACAACGTTTTACAGTACATATGGCTCTTTAAAGTTTCGACATATGCACGTAATCTGCTGATTACCGCACTCGTGCGGTAACGTAGCACCATATGTACTGTAAAGATTTTTTAAACACGAAACAAAGGGTGTAGTTTGATCATAGAAAATTGTCACGTCATTACTGTCATTAGGCACATTACCCTACAAACTGAAAGCACGTACGAGTATTTCGCGTCGCCTGATCTATTACTTATATAATTCATAGACATGTGTCTATGACTCCATTAGGAACAAAAACCATAAATCATTCCATCGATTTTTTAACATCGAATGCGCTGCAATAACTCAACGTTCAGCCATCCATCTCCGTCATCGTCAGCGAACGAATGCATCCAACAGACATGCCTAGTCTAATGATATATCTACATCAATCCACACTTTATTTATACTCTTCGTAAACGTTGAAACGTCATCATCCTCCTAGCGTTATTCCCAGTACAGTTGCATCCTGAAGAATGCCTGGGGTCCGCTACCTAATCCCAAGAATTGGCGTAGGCACTAGTTTTTACGGAAGCGACTGCCATCTGACCTTCCAACCCGAGGGGGAAACCGACCTTATTGGGAATAGGCTTGTCAAGTGAGTGGGCAACTTGACTGTTAGAAGTTCTCAAGCCGCCCGGAGGCCTCTAACTTGGCTTAACGACTGCTATCAAAGACAGCAACCGGGATCAACGGCTTAACGTGCCTTCCAAAGCACGGGAGCGCTCAGTTAGTAACCACTCAAAGCGGTCACCCATCCAAGGACTGACCTCGCCCGACATTGCTTAAACTCGCATACCACACGCAGTACGCGGGTGCCACTGGGCCACGAGCGCTCGTAAACGTTGAAACGTATAGTTTCAAATTATACCGGGTGTACAATCCAAATGGGTCAGTATGGAGAAGTCGGAAACTATGAGAGATAGCGAGATCTGTTCTAAGGAACCATGACGTCGATTTTAGATTTAATAATAATTACATTCAAACTTTTTTATTAACTCTCATACATAACCGGGAATCGAACCTGGTCAAAATCAATATGTATAAATTCTGCAAGTCGCAGGAAGCATAACACTAATGGAATCTTGTTTAAATAATTGAAAGTAAAACCCCCCACTAAGAAAATTATTTTATTTCAGTAAATGTTCAAAATGGTAGCCATTCTGTTGAATACAAAGATTAATTAAAAATATTATAATATCTCTCATAGTTTCCGACTTCACCATACTGACCCAATTGGATTGTACACCCGGTATATCAGTTGACGCCATTACAAGTTTCTATTTAACTTTCTCTGTTATTTAGTAATTGTATGTCGACACATACATATCCACCGCCACCATATCAGCCGGAGAACCTCCACTGCTGGACATAGGCCTCCCCCGAGCATGGGGGGTAAATGCCATAATCGCCACGCTTGGCATGCGGGTTGGCGATCGCAGTGTCTCCACCGCACTCCAGGGATGCTGCTGCCCATCCCCCGGTGGTCTTGGTCGTAGTTTTTGGACATACCCGGGTCCCCACACACATACACATACATATGCGTGGTATTTAATGCGGAATGAAGTAATCCGTCAGACCAAAGTAAACGACATATGATCAGTAATCTGTAATCAGTAATTTATTTTCAAAAACGTGGTACAAGTATGTCACACAATAATAATACAGATAAAAACTACATGTTTGGTCACAAGGACATGCAAATATTTAAAATATAATGTGAATCGCATGCATAACTGGTTTGACTAAGAAACTATGTCATTTATATTTATATATCCCAGAATCGAATAATAGGCCTTAGTAGCTAAAAAGTTATACAGAGCAGTCCTAAATTCTGTGACACTTTCTAGACAATGATATTTTAAGTATAGATACGTTACCCGCGTACCTAAAGTGTGCCGCTATAAAGACGCTAAACATCGCCTATTGGCTTCAGTCGCTCCCGGGCAAGCGAGAGAGGCGAATGTTGACACGAGTTCCCGCCAACGACGTAAGTGACCTTAAAAATGCCGTCATGCGTGTTGCGAAAGTGCACTAATTATACATCCAAACGTACTAAGGCAACAGGCATCACATACCACAAGTAAGTAAGCTGAAATTATGTTATTTTTTCCATTTTATCCTTCAATTTACCAAATATGACGCCACGAAGACGCTGTCTCAGAGAAAGAGAGTACCTAGTGTCGTTTGCTATGAGAGTGATAAAGACAAACAGACTGCGAACATAAATTAATGTAACAGATGCGTCATACTAAATCAGATTCATTTCTAGATTATATGGGTTACATAGTCAACTTCAACTTACTGCCCTATTTATTTCTTCGGGTTTATTTAGAACAAAATAATGCTGTAACTATTAAATGTTAATTTTTAAAGTATATCTCTGAGTACCAGTGACGAAAAGTGAAGAAGTGTCCTTTCTTGTATCCTACACGAGGTCGGTCTGTAAGAAGTTTTTGTTGCTTGATAAAAATATAATCGATTGACATCAACAGGCATGAAACATTTTTTGACAAGATTAGTTTTGCTGTCTGTACATTTATTCAAAAATCCGTGTCAGAGTCAATTATTTTGTAATTCTTTGACGTGCCTGCTACGCAAACGACAACCCGATAGCGGTATTACCATTACTTACATTCGCTATCATCCGTTGATTAATAGGTAGAAACAGTTTGCACCTTCTGCCTAGTGTTAGTTTCTTTAATCTGTGTCAAACGTGCGGTGATTGGTGTTCCGGGTGAAGGCTGTCTCTTTCTTATGTATTATTTTGATAAAGCTATCTCGTTTACGCTTTCGATGAAGTGTGCGTATTGTAAACAATAAAACATAATGCGAATGTGTGATGCCGCGATGTTGGAAGCACTTTTTGCGCTTGTAATGTTCGAGCATAACCTATCTATACTTAAAATATCATTGTTTCTAGATTTATAATATGTGCCGGTAGTTTATTAAAAATACGGGGTGCCATTCCAAACACACTTTTAGAAAAAAAAGCCTTTTTTATTTTTATTTTTTATGACATAGGAGGCAAACGAGCAGACGAATCGCCTGATGGTAAGCGATTAGCGCCGCCCATGGACACTCGCAACACCAGAGGGGTTGCAAGTGGCGTTGCCGGACTTTAAGATGGGAGTACGCTCTTTTCTTGAAGGTTTGAAGGTCGAATCGGTCTACCGCAGGCGACAAGTTTTAGAAGAATTATAGTTATTTTTTGGCTGATGTCACATGCTATTAAATTTTACAAATTGATTGAGGTTACGTTTGACAAAAATTGATATTTCATACACGTACAAGCAAGGTTGAGCAATATTTTCAACTCTATGAAATGTGGCTTGCAACACTCGAAGGGCTCAATGCCACATATCGATCTCAAATAATTTTTTTTACTTTTAAATACCATTTCCCGATCATAGCATTACCCCAGAAGACAACACCGAACCTTAAAGTAGCGATTACATATGATATATGATATACGACATACTATGGGTACTAGACGATGATATCATACTGATATAGAAAAATACAAAGGAAACATCCAAAACTCAGGAACAATATTTGTGGTAAATGCACAAATAATGCCCTGACCGGGATTAAACCCGGGACCTCCGGCTTCGTAGGCAGGGTTACTACCAACTAAGCCAAAGTGGTCGCCGTAGTTACACAATGTTTTCTAGCATGCGTATTGTAGATCTGAATGTTATTTTCCTTACTAAAAATACAGATAGATCTACCTACGTACGTTTGAAGAGTAACGCGATTACCCTGCAGTTATCATCAATTGATCTGGGGGTTTACTTCGAAATTCGAAATACGAACTTCTTAGGGTGCCGTCCCTTTCACTCTCCTCTCATACACTATATGAGTGAAATGGACGGCCCCATACGAAATTCGTATTTCGAATTTCGGAGTAGACCCCCTGAGATTCGGCATACTTAATATGTAAGCTCGGTGACAATGCAATGTTATGGTACCACCAAGGTGATCTGTAGATGGAGACAGAAGGTCGTCATAGCAACTCTTAAACTACACAACATAAAGCCGTCGTGTTTGCACTCATTGAAACTCAATGAGTAGATGTGGAAAAAAGTACAGTCAGCAAGAAAAACTAAACATGAAATTTTAGACAGAAACTTGTTATTTTATAGTTAAGGTGCAGCCTCGGCGCGGCCTGGTAAAAAAGTGATTTTTGGAGGCATAATTCTTTGTGATTTTTGGAGGTGAATGGAAGCCATAAGCTGGACAGAAAGGAAAACAAATGAAGAGGTTTTGGATTTGGTAGGAGAGAAGAGACTGCTTTTGAAGATGATTGAGAACAGAGAGGGAATATGTTGGGGCACCTGATACGACATGACAATTACATAAAAACCATAATCGAAGGAAATATAGAGGGGAGCAGAGGCAGGGGAAGACCGAGACGTGCGTTTATGGATCAATCCAAAGAGAAGGTCAATGTAATGTCGTATCAGGAGCTCAAAGCATTGGCAGAGAACCGAACAGAATGGCGATTACTCCACCGACAAGAGCTACACTCTTAAATATATATGATGATAAATGCTTTGAAACTATGCGGCCAATAATTTGCAACAATAAACTATTATTGTCACAAGATACTCAATTACTCAAAGGAGACATTTTTTTACTTAAAATTCGCTACCGCTTCTTAGTCATATTTTGACAGCTCTTTCTGAAAAAATATATTCATTAAACCTTATTTACACACATACGAGACTGGTGTGCGGGTTTCACTACATTGCGCGGTTTGACAGATCGATTGAACTCATTACACCACGGTAACCCGCAATGTAATGAATCTCGCATGCGAGTCTTGTATGTGTGTACCGAGGCCTTTAATCTACAATTAAATGTAGACTTTTTCGAAATGATGATTTGTTTTGTTAAATAAAAACTAGATATTTTCATAGTTTCCATGCACGCGACGAGCACAGCATATCGAGATAACACTGTGATTCAGACGAAGTTGTAGCGGTTACAATCACCTTAAGAGGGCGCAGTACGTTCGGTCTGGCTCGATTCTCCATACAAACGTATTTACCCTCTCATTTTAAAACGCCATGCTAGAATAACATGAAACTTTGTATACACAATGGGATCCGGCATATCTAGGTCGGAAATTAGATTCTGTTGCTAGAAATTGTAAAAGAAAAAAAAAAACAGCGGCTTTTTGAGTTTTTTACGGCTTGTATGAAAACCTTAATAATCGCTGTATTTTTTCTCCATTATAATTTCAAGCAACATAAACTATGGTCCGACCTAGATATGCCGGATCCCATTGTGTATACAAAGTTTCATGTTATTCTAGCCTGGCCTTTTAAAATGAGAGCATAAATACGTTTGTATGGAGAACCGAGCGTACTGCGCACTCTTAAACCTTGAACCTCTTTGTACAGGCGAATGACATGTCAGCTAAACAAAGCTTTTATCCGTAGGAATAAACCGAGGCCTAGAATCCCACCCCATTAACCTTGCACGACAGTTCACAATTACTCAACTATGTCCACCACCAATACCATATCAGCCAAAGAACGTCCACTGCTGGACATAGGCTTCCCCCATATTCACGGGGTGGGGGGGGGGGGTATATGCCATAATCGCCACGCTTGGCATACGGGTTGGCGATCACAGTATCTCCACCGCACTCCAGGGATGCTGCTGCCCATCCCCCGGTGGTCTCAACTATGTAAAGCGCCTTAAAAGAAAAGACATCTTATAGTATAGAGAATAATGAGTAGTTATCTTCGCTGGAAGACTCTCTGAAAGAGAGAAGCACGCAACACATCTGCTAAAAGTGAATGCAATGATTGCAGATAAAACAGAGAAAAAAAAAGAATAAACCGCCTCCTAAGGTATTTCCCTCAGCCCAAATTAGCCAAGTTCAAGAAAAAGAAAAAGCGACATTTACGACCGGTAGAATTTAAATTAACGAATTTCCCTAAGCCATAAAGCTTCTTAACAAAGATTGCGAAAATCCAACCAAAATTAGGAGGTCCCTGGAAAAGTATTGAAAAACTGGGTCGAGGTTCCTATATTGTTTGTGCTCTTTGTAATCCTTAGACTTGTTCAAGAATCGCGTAATTTTCCTAAAAGGGTTCTTTGGACACTGATATCCTGAAAAAATGAGGCGGAAAATGATACATTCCCCTACCACTTTCACCCCCTTTGCCATCCACTCACGCCTGGGTTAAAAAAATAAGCAATAAAATACGGTAAGCAAAAAAATACCAAAAGTTTTAGCTAGAAGTGTAGGTTGAATATGGAAAATGTGATATTACAGTGATATGTTGCGAGACAATCGCCCAAAACACTATAAAATCAAAATTCCTAAGTACAAAATTGTACTTCAAAACTCGAGTTCAATAATGTAAGAATAGAATAGAATAATATACAAATAATTATTTCATCTAAATTGGTTTAGCGGTTTAAGCGTGAATAGGTAACAGACAGACAGACAGACAGAGTTATTTTCGCATTTATATTATTAGTATGGATTACGGGTAATTTTACATATAGATTACATAGTTTTCCGTAATATGTCTTACGACGTATTGGCTATGTGCACGTCTGAAACGTCAAACGTCAAAGGTCCCGAGGCAATGTCAAAACTCAGAGATGTCAAATAATGACACATGAATATTTTATTTACATTAGTAAACGAGAAAGACCCCGTGTTGGAAATTTTACTGAAATAAATAAGAGAATAAATAAATACATACAAACGAAACGAATCGTAGGAAACCGTTAAGAAACCAATAGAAAACGTGAAAGTAAATTTGACAGTGGTCCCCGGTAAGTACACATTTCTGCCATGGTGTGCGCTACGATCGCCTAGCTTACCCCCACCACCTACTTCGCACATAGCCAATATCCCACGGCCGCTTTCTATCATCGCACCGCTCGCCGTCGGGTAAGGTCGCGTAAGGTAAGGTTTCACAGGAATTTGCTCCCTCAGACGCTCCAGTTGTGGAATAAGCTCCCTTCCTAGGTTTCCCGACGGACTACAGTAACTGGCAACCGTACTGTCATCTCGAAGATCTCACGGTTCGAAAAATAAAATATAATTATGGTAATTTAATCATCTTTATAAAATGTACAATATATGCCAAGCTCGTTAAAAAAGGTTGACTAGAAAAAAAAATATCAAAGAAAAATTAAATTTCGTTTTTTTTTTAAACAAAAAACAAATTTGGCACAATGATGAGTAATGTAGAGCCACACATTCTATAAAAATTACAAGCCCAAACTCAAGGGGGGCAGAATCACTTAGCTTATCCTGGCACGGCCTCTGCTTATTTCTCTAGGTAGGTAGTACGTATTATCGGCCAACGCTGCGGGCTGCTATTATACTGTGCTACGAGTTCACACTTTCTCAAAAAAATCTTCTGTAGTCTGGCCATTTCTATTGGTAGATAATTTAATTAAATAGAGAACGTTGTAAAGTGCATTCGAAACTAATCCTATTCATAAATAAACCCGTAGCATTGGACGATAGTATTACGTACCATGGTACGGAACCCTTCTTGTGCGAGCTCGTCTTGAACTTGGCCGGATATTATATAGCATCTATAAATAGGTTAAAAGACATAGCTTAGGTGTTCAGTCCGCTCTAATTACTCACATTAGCCCGGGATTGATGTGCGGATTTTCCCGGGGTTTTTCCCCGGGACGCCAGTTGTTGACGAAAAAATGCTAATGACCGGGATTAATGTACCAGAACTAGAATGACTTATGTCTCTTTTAAGTACGGTGAGTTTGTCTCTTTTAGGTGAGTGGTTGGTGGTTATAACCAGTCTTATGTTGGTATAGGAAAGAAACGGGGTATTGGAGATATGAAGGGTTAAATATACAGCTACATTTACTCCCTCTTTATGCAGAGGCGCTACTGCGATCTGAAAATGAAATATTTTCCTCTCTGTCACACTTACATATTCGAGCGACAGATGGGGAGATACTTCGTTTTACGGTTCGCGGTAGGCCCTCAGGGCACAACCGGTAACATTTAATTTAATCGGTATCTTGAACTTTCTCGACAGCATATTGACGTCGCTTAGATTTGCTTACTTATCGTACGTTGCGTTACTATTATACTATTAGTACTACATTTGTGCAGTAGTATTGTGCAGAAGCGGGGCACAATAAGTAGTGTTTACATATCTAAAGGCAGGAGTTGCAAGCGTATAGGCTGCGCTGACCGCTCACCATCAGGCTGAACGTACGCTTGTTTACCACCGACGTGTTGTAAAAGAAATAGAACTAGTGATTTTTCGAGTTAACTTCACACTCACCAAGCCTCATTTCACACGATGCAAGCTGCCGACAGCACAGAGCTATTGTGTTTTTACCAAACGCAAATAAAACATTTTCGCAAAAAACTCGCGTATCGGCATCAGTGTCAAGCGTCGTGTTAACGAGGTCGACCAAGACTCGCAAATTAAGAGTTACAATTGTGAAACGACAACTTGTCTACAATTGACCACGGACCTCCACGACGCCCACGACGGCGGCAGCCCAGCAGTTTTTAGGGTTCCATACCCAATGGGGACCCGGGTATGTCCTAAAACTACGATCCAGACCACCGGGGGATGGGCAGCAGCATCCCTAGAGTGCGGTGGAGATACTGCGATCGCCAACACGCTTGCCAAGCGTGGCGATTATGGCATATACCCCCCATGAATTTGGGGGAGGCCTTGGGCTGATATGGTGGTGGTGGTGGATACCCAATGGGTAAAACGGGACCCTATTACTAAGACTCCGCTGTCTGTCCGTCCGTCCGTCTGTCTGTACGTCTGTCACCAGGCTCAAGCCATCATGGATGCTTTATCTCATGGACCGCGATAGCTAGGCAGTTGAAACTTTCACAGATGATGTATTTCTGTTGCCGCTATAACAACAAATACTAAAAACAAAATAAAAAATATATTTAAAAGAGATCCTATACAAAAAATACTTTAAAAAATTGCTCGTCGCCTTCATCAGGCGCTGGGTCTCAAAATGTTCTACTGATATTATTTAACGTTACTATTACTGTTAAAAATATATAATTTAATTTAAAATGTTGTAATAAAGTGTCTAATGTTGTATGGATAATAGTACGGAACCCTTCGTGCGTGAGTCCGACTCGCACTTGGCCGGTTTTGTAATACGTTGCTAAATTTAAGAATAAACAACTTTTGACTTTGAGAATGAGCGCGTAAGAACGGAATGCGATGTTTTTACCTTAAATACCCTAGGTCAAAAGGAAATACTGGTAATTTACTCCCTCGGGCTCCAGACTTTTATAAAAAAGAAACTTGTGAACGCTTCCAAAGCCATTGTCCCGATTGTCTTCAGCTGATCGTAAAAAGAGTTTTACGTGAGTTCTGTCGGTTCTTCCGCCTTAACGGGCGCGAAAATGACGAAGATCCCGAGTTACGATTTTAATGGCGCCGATTTGAGGATCATATGCACATGAATAAGAAGCATTTGTTACATTCATTGTGGAAAAAAGTAAATGCAGTCCTTTGTAAAAATATGGAAATCAAAATTCCTATTAGAATAACTTTACTGCAATCTGGCGTTGCAGTAAAATATTTAAAGACAAAATATACCGCAAATAAAAATGTACAATCGAACCAAGTTTGATATGTGCAACTTATTTTAACAAGACAAAATCTACTACCCTTTCTGAAGAAGAAGATCACTGTTGAGAAGAAATATCAAATCAACCTCGACATGTAGATAAAAATAATAATAATTAGCAACTGGGGCAGGGAGTCCTCCTTAAATACTCAAGAACAATTGTTCGTGCTCATCACACAAATAAATGTCTTGACCGGGATTCGAACCCGGGACCTCCGGCTTGGTAGGCAGGGTCACTACCACCTAAAAATAAACCAAAGTGGTCGTAAAAGACCAATTCAGACCGTCACTTTTTTTTTGTTTACATTTCTCTATGAATCTACTTTTTTGCGACTACTTGTAAAACTTCATGGATTTCCCATTGCAGACACGGATCGCAAAAACCGGTTGATACTTTTTGTGCAGAGTTTAAACTCGACTTAGCGATTCCCGTCACGTAGTGAGGCAAACAGATGCCCGCCGGTTTACGATTCGTGCTGTGCCGACTTTCCGATTGTTTACGGTTTTCGCATCCCTTTCTACAATATTCACAGCGCGTCAGCAATTTATAATTAGGATTCGGTTTTATTACTCAGAAAGGTAACTGAATAAAAACAACATCGTACGATGTTACACATTCGTTGCTATGCGGATCGACTGTTATGCATTCCAATATGATTTTGATTACCATGCAATGTGCCGCGTTTTTAGGGTTCCGTAGCGAAATGGCAAAGGAACTGTTATAGTTTCGTCATGTCTGCCCGTCCGTCCGTACGTCACAGCTGATTAACTCGGAGACTATAAGTACTGCAGTTACGAAATTTGGTAAGAAGTTGTAGACTACGATCCGCTACATAAAAGTGAAGTAAATTAAAAAAAATAAAAAACAACTGGGGGAGGGGGGGCATTTTATACATGTAACTGAGGGATGAAAAACAATTCAATGTACAAAGGCGTGTGGGATATGTATCTATGGAAGGTGGTGTAAATTAATAAATAATTTCGACGATTTTTGGTTTGTGCTAGATAACTCGAACAGTTTTTAAGTTATCACTGAAAATCTGCCTTGCCCAAGCTAAAAGACGTAAGTGCCGTGAGTTTTCTAAGGAGATACGATTTTTTTTAATTCACAGTATAGGATAGTGATTTTAAATTAGAACTAATAGTTGGTGCGGAACCCTTCCTTGTGCGTGGTCTGACACGTACTTGGCCGCCTTTTGTAGTGTTACGCGGCTCGCGTAGTAAATTACATGTGTTTTCCGCTTAGCGGAAACTGGGTTCGATATGACTCTTTCTGAACTTTGAAATGAATTTGTTTATGCTCTCGTTTTGGCTATGGGTATTGTTAAAAGGCACAGCATAGTATTTTTTTTTACAACGACGGTGGCAAAAAAGCTTACAGCCTACCAGCAGACACCAAAATCACAAGCGCGGTGTCGACCCATTATTGACGTGAGGATTCATTATTAACTGATAGATACAGATGCAGGTCCTTGGATCTCACTATAACGCCCCTGGGAGCTCTGTTGACCTTACTCAACACCTTCCTTGAGCGATGATGATATTGATTAAAGTCCACGGATTTTGTTAAAAGTGCCACATATCGAAAACTAAGAGATTCATCATCCTCCTAGCGTTATTCCCAGTACAGTTGCATCCTGAAGGATGCCTGGGGTCCGCTTCCTAATCCCAAGAATTGGCGTAGGCACTAGTTTTTACGGAAGAGATTGCCTTCTGACCTTCCAATCCGAGGGGGAAACCAGACCTTATTAGAGGCTTGTCAAGTGAGTGGGCAACTTGACTGTTAGAAGTTCTCAAGCCGCCCGGAGGCCTCTAACTTGGCTTAACTACTGCTATCATAGACAGCAACCGGGATCAACGGCTTAAACGAAAACTAAGACATTATATTTGGTTAACAGGATCGTCGACAGGTAGCAATTTATGTCACTGACGTGGAACATAATAACTAACATGGATAAGCCTGTGTCGTTAAAAATAAAACAATATAATGCAGTAAAAACTTACTTCATTTAATTTTTGTAGTAAATTACCGACATTTTTTCTATGTTTAATATTTTCAATGGATTTCGTTTAACGTTCTCCATGGTCCACTTACTTAAAGAAAATGACCTCTCCACATCAACAAAACGTGTGCGGTGCGATCGCTATCTTTCGATAACAAAAATATTCCATTTTTAATGTTTGTTTGTTATGTTTTTTTAATGTCACTACGCGTGAGTTCCAATAATTCTCTTTCTATATCTTCTTTACTGACTAACGTAATATTATATATCACAGCGTTTGGATCTCAAAATAAAATAAATAAAATGTACGTTTGAAATATACACGGAATTTCAATTAAGTAACATCCTTGTTACACTTTCGTCCTAACTAAGTACCAGTATCTGATGATTGTTAATAATGTAGTATTCTTAGTTTCGGCAATGGTTTTAGGGACGCCCTGTATAGCATAAACATATAAATTGTCTCCCGATACATTATCCAAGTTCATATTAGAACTTCTTGATTCATACTCAACTTTAGTTTTTCATTTGCCTTCAGAAGAGAATTATAGAGCATTGAAATATAAACCGTATCTTGTATTATTAAGATTGTTTTTTACGTAGACGTGGTATCAAAGGGCCTGTTAGTCGGCAGTGCGTGAAAAGGCTTTGACGATTGTGAATTTGTTCAATTGTTTATGTCTTTTGTTTATTTGTTGAGCGTTTTAAATGGTAAACAACTCGTTATTTGTATGTTTGTTTTCGTGTTTATTTCATTTTGCTGTAATTGTTGATTAGGTTGAGCAAACGAGCGTATTACTTGGGATTTTATTTATTTAATTATTTGATTCAGACAAGAAAAGGTCCATATTAACATACTACTGACATCCGTTTGCTACTCGTACGATCCTGACACACAACGTTCGTTCAATGAACTCTTATAAAATTCTTCAAGCATGCGCGCTGGTTTAGGATGCTCCTGAGTACGTTCGCGGAGACCTTCCCCGTCCAACTTTTCCAACCACTCTTCCTTTATACACTCGTTTTCTCAATCTTCTTTTATCTATCCTCTCTACATGTCCAAACCATTCTCAATTTTCGCCACTATATCTTCATTCACTCCACACCTCCTTCTTATGACGGTGTTTCTCACTCTATCTCTCAAAGTAACGCCACACATACTCGTACTTCTCATTCTCAACGGTCTAATATCCACTGCATTTACTGATCTGATGTTTCTTCTGCCATTCCCAACTTTCGTTACCATAAATTTGTGTAATTTCGGTATATAGTCGTAATATCAAAAAAGCGCTCGTGGCCCAGCGGCACCCGCCTACCGCATGCGGTATGCGAGGTTAAGCAATGTGGGCGCAGGTCAGTTCTTGGATGGGTGACCACTTTGAGTGGTTACTAACTGAGCGCTCTCGTGCACGTTAAGCCGTTGATTCCGGCTGCTGTCTCGACAGCAGTCGTTAAGCGAAGTTAGAGGCCTTCGGGCGGCTTGAGAGCTTCTAACAGTCAAGTTGCCCACTCACTTGACAAAGGGGGGTCGAAGTTGCACCACGTCCGTAGGGAGTGCCCACCGTTACCCGACACGTGACCCCTGGGTGGTGCTAAAAGTGCAAACAAAAACAGGCAACCGTACTTGTCTTCTCGAAGATCTCACGGTTCGTAAATAAAGGCCATACGATTAAATAAATAATCAAAAAAGCTCCGAAATCCCGGGATTGAGATCCAATATCGGATTTCAATCCCGGTATTGAGAATCATCCGGTACTGCATGCCATTACAAGCACTATGTCACATTACGTCATATATTCTATATGTAATAATGCCAACTTTTTCGGAACTTAATCAAAAACACGGCGTATAAATTAAAGTATTTGTTACCTGTATGTTTTATAAAAAAAAAATATTTTGTCTATTTTTCAGTAACTAGATAACGATGGGCAATTTATTCCAGTCAACGCCAGTCACCGGCTGTAGAATTGGTTTACGCGACCAGTTTACCGAGGCACAATTCTTTTTCCATTTCCGGTAACAATGCTGTAATCCGGGCATAAAATATATATATAATCCGGGCGTGATTGGAAAGTCCGGATTTGTTAATTCGGTCCGGAATATCCGGATTTTAACGGATTTTTTATTGGTTGTGGTGAATGGATTAATAGAGTTATGTTTTATATAGAAAACTCCCGTGAGTTTGAGACATATTAAATATAATGAAACGGGTCACTCACGTCTTTAAGGTCGGATATCGCTCAAAAAACGAGCGAATGAGCGATATTGGACCTTAAAGACGTGAGTGACCCGTTTCATTATATTTAATATGAGTTATGTTTTGGTTAGTGTGTGGCGAGTTGTTTGAGTGATATGTGATTTTCTATGTTTATTAATTGATATTGACATACGAGTATATAGATGCGTAGAAAATCATTTTATCTTTAGCCCTATTGAATTAATTTGCAAAGCTATTTATTTGTCAATGGTTGACTAACATACAAATACAAATTGTTTATTGTTTGAATGTGAGTGGTTATAAAGGGTGGTAGGGTTAGTATCTGGTTACATCACAATCAGCCAAAGTAAGGCATACAATGTCTTGACTCTCAATTTGCATGTCATTAAAACTAACAAAAATTATCAAAATTATCAATATACAGCAATGTCACACTAAAAAATAAGTATTGAAAAGAGATAAAATAGAAACATACAATAAATCAATGTCATGCAAACGGAAAAGTGGTATAAAATAAGTTAGTTAATTATTATAATTAATCGTTATTAAATGTCAATCTCATACAATAAAAAAAAAGTAGTAATAAAATATAAAATACAGTAAAAGTTCATTAGGCGTTGTTTGTTACAAAGTGTTCATTAACATGGTAGAACATGCTCTGCAGGCACCATTTAAAAAAATATTTTTAAACCTTGACAATCTAAGGATTTCAGATCATTTGGTAAATGGTTGAAAATTTTTGCTGACATGAAAAGGATACTTTTTTCAAAATTCACAGACTTATGATATGGATAAGAGATATTGAGTCCATGGTGTTTAGAAGTAGACCTAGGGTTGGATTTCATAATTTTGTAGTGATTAATATGAGATTTCACAAAGAGACACATTTCGTAAATATACAGCGTGGGTAACGGCAAAATTTTAAATTTTTTGAACAATGGTCTACAAGAATCAGTCGTTCATAGTGACAAAGAGGCTTTTTGTAAACCGTAATTAATTTATTGACATTTCCAATCATATTAAGTTATAAATAAAGGGATTATATGATGCTGCACATGGTAACACTTTCAAATGTCGCGCTTTGAGCACATTTTTTCTTTTATTCATAGATTTATTTTAAAGACTACATAAAATTGTCATATCACTAAAAGTCTCGCGGAATAAAAGTCTTATCAGTCAACTGTCGAGCATAACAAGAATAGTTTTATTCAGGATTGTCACCGGCAAATTGATCTCCTTGCACATTAAACTTTGTCCATTGGACACCACAAACATGTACACACTTTTCTATTTTATTCCAACACAACAGGGTGAAAATTCTTGTATATATTTATGAAAATAAAGCAAGCAGGTGAGTATTATGCGGGCCCACGTTTTCACTAAAAACGAGTTATTTTCTTTTGGCAAAACTTACGTGCTGCGGTGAACATGTAGAATTGTGCACGTGCTGGCATATTTATTACATTTGCATTACTAAAATGTAAGGTTTTAAAATATCACATTGTTACACGTATATAGGTGAATAACTTAAGATGATCTGTTGTATGTAGTCGTGACGTGTTCGAATAGAAATTACATATTTAAAATGTGTAAGACGAACAAAACAAATGTCTATTCAACAACATACAACAGGAGGTCAATTCTCGGGACGCTCGAGGGCCTTAAGTCTTGTATGAAAACCTTAATAATCGCTGTATTTATTCCCCGTTATAATTTCAACCAACAGAAACTAATTTCCGACCTAGATATACTGGATCCCCTTCTGCATACAAAGTTTCAAATGATATCAGCATGCCATTTTGAAATGAGAGCTAAACTACGTTTGTATAGTGAACCGAGCTTACTGCGGACTCTTAAGGCGAGTGTAGCTCCCAAATTTTGGTCTTGCTCGCTCGCTATAGTAGTCAGCGGTTAAGAAGTCAATCCTGAGACCAGTCATTTCCATACAGTTTATAACCTAAAAGCCACTTTGGGGTTATAAACTGTGCGGATATGACAGGTGTCAGGATTGTCTTAACCACCGACCACTATAGTGGCAACTCGTTATGTCATGCTCTCTCTTCACCCGCGCACAGGCCAACTTACGATAATTGGATTAAATTTGGCACAGCTTACGACAAAACACAGCCCACGCTGCGTCTTCCAGTACGTGGTCGCCACTCGACAACCAAAAAAGAGGGGCCCATGGGTCTTAGGAGAATAAAAAAACAGTAATATCCAACTACTTAGAATTCAGTCCTTTTAGTACATTCTAACAACGGCTTTGACCTCGCAAACTTTTAGTGCCCCTCAGCTCAGTAAGAACGTTCTCAAAATGTTTCCTTATCATCCCTATGGGGCGAATTAGCTGAAATTATGGGGCAAGTCTCTCTACCCCTTGCACGAGTCTTTACTGTGGAGGTCAATTTGGCTTGACAAATCTAATACATACAGGTATCAATGCATTCACTCTATGCGTAAATGTTCCCGAGCAGTCGTGACGGAGTCGTTAGATTGTTTCCCCAAACTTGTTGATTTCGTGTAGCAAATATTTCAGTCTCATTTTTCCTAAAGCTTTTTTATATATTGACATAGATATAAACAAAGCTTTGGAGTTCGATTGCTACCTAATGGCAACAATCGGCGTGGACAATATTTTTTACTGCCGCCTTTGCGGAAACTAGACTTTATTGCGCCACGCTTCCTTGCTATTGTAAAAAAAACTGAAAATCTATTCTGCTCGTAGTATTCGTTCCACCGGATAACCGGAGGAAGTTTCGCAAAGTAATAAACCATTACTTTCTGCGCGTTTATGTTGTTTACGTATTTTAACCTATTTTATCTACATTAGGGGAGCCCCGGTGCCACTAAGCTTGCAGCAATGTTTTTGTTTGATGGAGCATCTATTTTGTTGCGTTGACAGCTATCATGTTCTGTAATGTGGTTTTTGACTGTGACTGGCAGTTTTTCCGTATTATATTTATTTATTTATACATAAGGAGTACCAACAGCTGCAAAAATATGATACAGACTTGAATAGTAATACATACATAGCCAATTAAAGGAACTCAGAGATAGAAATTAAATAATAGTTAAAAGTATTTAACAAAAGTAGCGCACTCTTGCGCACTATATATACCGTTAAAAAAGGCAGAGTATGCTATCTATGGCATTTACCCCCCATGAAATTGGGGGAGGCCTATGTCCAGCAGTGGACGTCCTAGGGCTGATATGGTGGTGGTGGTGGTGGATGCTATCTATGGAGAGTTCTCTACCGGCCAAAATTTTGGTAAAACAAAGAAAATGTGCTACTGGCTTATTTTATTACTTAAATGCTATCACTTATATCCACTACTACAGTATCTTCTATTCGTAACGATCAAATATCACTACATAGTATAAAACAAACTCGCTTCCCTCTGTCTGTCCCTATGTATGCTTAAATCTTTAAAACTAAGCAACGGATTTTGATGGGGTATTTTTAATAGATAGAGTTATTCTAGAGGAAGGTTCACATGTATAATACATGCATAATATAGTAGTGAAAGACTGATCATTTTAGAGCTTTCTGGCGTAAATAAACACATTTTTTGCGCTTACATTGCAAACGCTGGCTGAACTGGTACTACAGTATTATATACCTTAAAAAGGTCCGCAAAAAAGTCTGCGATGGTGTATGTCTATCTCTCAGGGATAACCCACAATAACCATTACTTATCCTTTACTTTTTACGAGAAATAATGGCTTATTTACGAAGAGCTTTTAAGCAATACAGCAATAATCCTTATCCAATTAAGTACCTGAAATCATATGTGTATTTAATATAGATCAATATGGCCCTTTACAGCATGTAATTTAAATGAATATATTCGAATACATTACAGATTTAAAATGCAGGGACATAGCGGTTGCGGCGGTACCGGCCAGCCGACCATTAACAAATCGCTGGGTCAAACTTTTACAGGCTTACGTAGATTTGAGCGTTGAGTGTTTTTCATATGCCCAATTATATGTCGCTCTTTCAAGAGTAACCTCTTAAGAAAACATGTTTGTATTGTCTGATGACAAAAAAGATGTGAACGTTGTACCTATATACAAAGACATTCTGTAGTATATTTAGTATCAGCATTCCACCCGTGCGAAGCCGGGACCGGTCGCTAGTGATGAATAATATATTGGTATGCAAATCGCGTATGTCAGTTTGTGCCTCTGACCACTGAAGGGACAATCAATTAGTCATGACTCATGAAAGTTTTTGCATAAATAATAGTACCGTGTTTTCATTTTTTATCACACGGAAAACAGAAAAAATACATTAAGTCGGTCTTCAACGCTTCGAGGAAACAACATTTCGCAAAAACTAAAAACTGTGAGAAACTCAGCGCAAATTTATTTATTAATGAGAAACTAGAAAGAATCAGTTCAATTAGCCCAGTAGCGTTTTAGTGGAAAATATAATAGTTTTCCCTGCATTTTATTTCACGGAAAATTCGAGATTTTCTACTCGTGGGGAATAAACGTGGAAGTAGGGAATATTCTTTTTGTGCACTCGTGCTGTAAAATTTTATTTCACGTTTACTATTTTGCGAGTTTCTGACTCGTGTAATGTGTTAAATGAAATATGTGTGCATGCAGTTACGGAGCAGGTATTTTTATGAAATATGTCCTCAATTTAGAAGTTTAGGAGCTGAGATTCGCATTGTGCTATTTATGAAAGTTGGGAGATTTTTTTTAATACCACGTTAGTGACAAACAGGCGTACTGCCCGCCTGATGGTACGCCTGCAACTCCGGGGAGTACCTAGCGCGTTACCGACCCTGTAAAAAAATATGTACACTCTTTTCTTGAAGAACCCGATACTGAAGCCCGTCGGGAAAACCTCGGAAGGGTGCTCATTCCACAACCGGACCGTCCGGGGGAGGAAATTCCTCTAACCGTACGCGACTATTTAGGTTCATTATTTTTAATTGTGTTAGGGCATTAGGAAGTTTAACGCGAAACTGGGCAAGAGAGACGGCAATGAGCTGAGAGTGGGGCAATTTGGAGTTGGAAGTCGGAACCACTGGGGCCAACTACTGGCTGGTTTCTTGGAGAAGGAGGGACTCTACATGATGAACTCCTTCTTCAAGAAACGCGAGCACAGGAAGTGGACCTGGATGAGTCCCGACGGTGCAACAAAAAACGAGATTGACTTCATTATGTCGACGAAGAGGCATATATTCAATGATGTCTCTGTGATCAATACGGTTAAAACCGGAAGTGATCATCGTCTGGTAAGAGGCACATTGAATATATGCGTCAAGCTAGAGCGCTCTCGACTGATGAAGTCTACGCTCCGTCCAGCAGCAGTCCAAATCCAAAACCCCGAGAGCTTTCAGCTGGAACTCCAAAACCGTTTTGATTGTCTAGGCGGCGACGTGGACGATTTCAATGGCGGGTTTGTGGAAGCTGTCCATAGCATTGGGTCTAAGTTCTTTAAGGCCCAACGGACTCACAGAGCCAAAAGGCTTTCTATCTCCACTCAGAGGCTAATCGAGGAAAGGAATGAAATGATTCTGCAGTCTTCAGCCGATGCGACATTATACAGGCAGCTCAATAAACGGATCTCCAAGTCCCTTACCCGCGATCTGCGCCAATTCAATACAAATCGTATTGAAGAGGCCATCGAGCAGAATAAGGGCTCTAAAGTGTTCTCAAGAGATCTGTCTATTGGGCAGAGCCAGCTCGCCAAATTAAAAACTGAAGACGGTAGAATCGTTTCATCCAAACCCGAGCTTCTGAAAGAGATAGAGTGTTTTTATGGACAGCTATACACGTCAACTAGCAGACCCGAAGTTGGTCTGGCGGAAGACCCTAGAGCCAGATTAACCCGGCACTATACCGAAGATATCCCGGACATCAGCCTGTACGAGATTAGAATGGCTCTTAAACAGCTAAAGAACAACAAGGCACCCGGTGAAGACGGAATACTCTGTAAGGTTATGGAGAGAGTTCTGAACAGTAAGCTGCTGACTTACCTTGAAGCTAACGACCTTCTCAGTGATCGGCAATATGGGTTTCGCCGGGGCCGTTCCACTGGGGATCTTCTTGTGTATGTTACGCACTACTGGGGCGAGGCCATCGAGAAACACGGTGAGGCTCTTGCCGTGTCTCTTGACATCTCGAAGGCTTTTGACAGGGTTTGGCATGCTAGTCTGCTTCGCAAGCTTCCTGCATACGGTATTCCTTCTGGCCTCTGTAGCTGGATATCTGACTTCCTGAGTGGGCGGTCAATCCGAGTTGTCATTGATGGCTGCTCGTCGGACCTCATGGCCATTGATGCCGGTGTCCCTCAGGGATCTGTTCTCTCCGCGACCCTTTTCCTGCTTCATATTAACGACCTTCTTCTACCAGGAGTGGTCGCATACGCAGATGACAGTACGGTCATGGAGAGATATTTGTCCAGCACGGGGGCTGGCCGTGATGAAATTCAGTCTGAGAGAGAGACAATGGTAGAGCGAATTAACTCAACCTTAAGTCTTGTCTCCCAATGGGGTGATAACAATCTGGTTAGTTTCAACGCCACCAAAACGCAAGCCTGTCTGTTTACCGCAAAAAGGAGCTCATTCAATCTGGCTCCTACTTTCCGAGGTACAACCGTGTCTGTAGCCAACGATCTCGAGCTGCTTGGCATGACGTTAAGCTCAAACCTTAACTTCGGCACTACCATCGAGTCCAAAGCCGGAACAGCGGCCAAAAAGCTGAGCATCCTAAATAAGGTCAAGCAATACTTCACCCCTGGGCAGCTTCTATCTTTATATAAAGCCCAAGTCCGGTCTTGCATGGAGTATTGTAGTCACCTTTGGGATGGCTCGGCTAAGTACCAACTTGCCGCACTCGACTCGGTGGACCGCAGAGCCAGGAGGCTCATTGGCGGCAGTACGGTAGTGGGAAATAAGCTGCAGAGCTTAGCACATCGACGCAAAGTAGCATGTCTGTGCGTCTTCTACAAACTGTACTTCGGTGAGTGTGCTCAGGAGCTCCATGAGCTCATACCGCCTTCCCCTTTTTTCCATCGGACATCCAGACGTACGGCTGGCTACCATCCTTACCTGGTCGAAATTCCTCTAGTTCGAACCAAGCGCTTTGCATCTTCTTTTATAATGCGCACTTCTAAGGTTTGGAATTCTCTGCCGGCGTCTGTATTTCCGAGCTCATATAACCTGGACCTTTTTAAGGCACGAGTGAATAGGCATCTTCTGGGTGAGCTCGCTTCATCGTCGGCCTCATCTTTGCCCCCTGGCTAGATGCTGGCCAAGAGCAATCCCATTTTTAATAAAAAAATAAAATAAAAAAATAACAGCTGAACTCCTGAAGGCGGGTGGAAAACCGGTCCTTAGGGCCCTTCAGAAGTTGTTCGATTCCGTCTTACTGGAAGGGAAAACTCCAAAGGCATGGAACAGAGGTGTGGTGGTGCTGTTTTTCAAAAAGGGTGACAACGCCTTACTGAAGAACTACCGCCCCATCTCACTTCTGAGCCATGTCTATAAGCTGTTTTCAAGAGTCATTACGAACCGTCTCGCACGCAGGCTAGATGACTTCCAGCCTCCCGAACAAGCCGGATTCCGAAGAGGCTTTAGCACCGTAGACCACATCCATACGCTTCGTCAGGTTATACAGAAGACTGAGGAGTATAACCTGCCCCTCTGTCTAGCGTTCGTGCACTACGAGAAAGCCTTCGATTCGATTGAAACCTGGGCTGTACTACAATCTCTCCAACGGTGCCAAGTGGACTACCGCTATATCGAAGTGCTGAAGTGTTTGTACGAGAACGCCACTATGTCAGTCCGACTCCAGGACCAGAACTCGAAACCTATTCCGCTGCAGCGGGGAGTCAGGCAAGGAGATGTTATTTCTCCTAAACTGTTTTCCGCTGCACTGGAGGACGTGTTCAAGACTCTGGACTGGAGAAGGCTAGGCATCAACATAAACGGCGAGTACATCACTCACCTTCGGTTTGCTGACGATATAGTAGTCTTGGCTGAGACCATGGAGGATTTAAGTACAATGCTCAATGACCTCAGTAAAGCCTCCGAGCGAGTTGGTCTAAGGATGAACATGGACAAGACGAAGATCATGTCAAATGCCCATGTAGCACCAACTCCCGTAACATTCGGACACTTTACGCTCGAAGTTGTAGACGATTACATATACCTAGGACAGACTGTCCAGTTAGGTAAGTCCAACTTCGAGAAAGAGGTTAATCGTCGAATCCGACTCGGCTGGGCAGCGTTCGGGAAGCTACGTCACATCTTTTCGTCCAATATCCCGCAGTGTCTCAAGACGAAAGTCTTTGACCAGTGTGTGTTGCCAGTGATGACATATGGTACTGAAACGTGGTCGCTTACTATGGGCCTCATAAGAAGGCTCAAAGTCACCCAAAGAGCAATGGAGAGAGCTATGTTAGGAGTTTCTCTGCGTGATCGCATCAGAAACGAGGCCATCCGCTGCAGAACCAAAGTGACCGATATAGCCCTTCGAATCGCTAAACTTAAGTGGCAGTGGGCGGGGCACATAGCACGCAGAACCGATGGCCGTTGGGGCGGGAAGGTTCTCGAGTGGCGACCACGTACCGGAAGGCGTAGCGTGGGCAGGCCCCCCACACGGTGGACTGATGACCTGGTAAGGGTCGCGGGTGTCCGCTGGATGCGGGTGGCGCAGGACCGGTCATTGTGGAAGTCATTGGGGGAGGCCTATGTCCAGCAGTGGACGTCATTCGGCTGAAATGATGATGATGATGATGATTAGGAAGTTCAAGTTGGAATCGCTAAACTTAAGTGGCAGTGGGCGGGGCACATAGCACGTAGAACCAATGGCCGTTGGGGCGGAAAGGTTCTCGAGTGGCGACCACGTACCGGAAGGCGTAGCGTGGGCAGGCCCCCCACACGGTGGACCGATGACCTGGTGAAGGTCGCGGGTGCCCGCTGGATGCGGGTGGCGCAGGACCGGTCATTGTGGAAGTCTTTGGGGGAGGCCTATGTCCAGCAGTGGACGTCTTTCGGCTGACATGATGATGATCATGATGACTAGGAAGTTTAACTTTTGTTGTGAACGTAATAAAAACGTTATTGGGAAATTCGTACGTTAGCTATTTTGAACATCAGGCATTCTGAAGATAAGAATGTTGAACGTATAACACACGTGCTTAGGAAGATCATAAATTAGTAACTTTGATTTACGATGTACCTACTTCTATTTAAGAATTTAGTGCGTATTTTAGGCTACCATTATTTATTTATCGTATGGCTTAGATAGTTTCTCTACTTACATGTTTATATACATTACTACGTATAGATTTAAGGTGAGAATATTCATCCATCGAAAGAATCTTGAAGTCCGCCATATTCTCGTCCAATTTGGTGTAAGGCCACTCGAAGATTCTCTTCTTTCTTCAAAACTTCTCAAGATCATATTCAAAACAGAATACTGAAAATGTCCTCGCGCCAAAAGTTGCATTTATTAACTCTAATGTTCGGTGTTGTAAATCAACGGCTGCCCTCGTACCTTTATGATAAGCTGATCTGGGCGCACAAATCCAGGTCTTCAGAAGTAAGGCCTGCTAGATACCTGCAACTTGTCTGTCCTCGACACCATTCGGCAGCATTTCGTGGTAGCTTTCTTTACGCCGCCACGAAATGCTGGAATAATCTGCCGCCTCCTATAAGGTCTCAGAAAGTATTGTCTACGTTCAAACTCAAATGTAGAACTCACTTTTTTGAACACAAAAGTTAATGGTTAGGGACTTATTAATTTCTTCTAGTGTTTTTGTTAGTTTTTTGTAATGTTTGCTAAATTGCATTCTATTGACATAAAAATCTTAGATCTAGCCTCCAACTGCTTATTTTACCTACTTTTGTTAATATGTGTTGTAGTTTTTGTCATTATGTTCTGTACATTGTTTGTTTTTGTTTTCTGTATGCGTTTGTGACACCACTCGTTAGTTTTGTAAGCCAGGCCCCCACTGAAAATCAGCGCCGCGGCTTGCCGTGGCATTATGCTGAGTGGGGTCCTTTTTAGCGTTATTTCTTTTTATGTTATTTGTTGTGATGTATGTTCTTATGTATATGCTAAATAAATGTATATTCTTTCTTTCTTTCTTTCGAAGATGATGTTGTATACCGTCAGATCTGGGCAGTCGCATTGGCATTCTTATCATTAAACAAATTAAAGATATTAATATACAAATTAGTTGATAACTAAACTAAAACTAAAATAACAGGTGCAGCTTCAAGTAAATAGGGGAGGACGGTTTAAATATTATAATTAAAAATAACATCAAGAACCTTCCTCTTTTTGTCTTTTGAAAGGCAGCGATGGCAACGATGGCAGCGATGGCAGCAATGGCAGGATGGCAGCGATTGGTTTAAGAATGCCAGTCATGGTTCGTAGATGATGCTTAAGTACTTATACATTCCATTAAAAACCGCAAACCGATACATTTACATCTAACACGTTAAACGAATTAAAACTGCCAACGCAAACCTTAAAACATTTCCTACTCTTAAACTCATTGCAACCTAAAAATTTCCCACAACAGTTCAAACTCCGTTACAAATCTCAACTATATACCAAATGTATCTAACTTGATTTCTCTTTGATATAATCGTGAGTAATACGTCTTTGTTATAGTTGTTCCTCTGTCTGAAGACGAGGTAATTCCAATAAATAATTTACATTTACTTCAAGCATTCAAGGTAATCTCTGGAATTGTTTAGAAAGGAATTTATTTCTATGTCTTTGTTTAATTTGAAACAGTCTCATTGCGCTTCAGGGGTTTTTAATAATTACTTACTTTTGAAATAATTTTATAAAGTTTAAGAGGCAATTAGGAAACAAGTTATTGTTCATGTAAATTGAGAATTGTAATTTATTTCTTTTAATCTTGTCATGCGAAGTTGTCTTTCGTTTCGGCCTCTGTTGGTTGAAAATATTTAAGTATGGTCATTGTAGTTTAGTTAGTGGGAGATCAGGCTTTGTATAATGTATGTACATATGTGGTACAGTCAGCATCAAAAGTAGCTACGCATTTGAAAAGTTCAAAAGTCTTTATTACAAGGGATTAAGAGCTTTTGACACCTTCATATGCGTAGTTACTTTTGACGCTTACTTTGTACGTATATATGTAAATAATTCATTGTACACAAGACAAAGGTGAAAATACAGACGAACCAGGTTGTACAGAACTCATCCCTCTATGGGATCTCTTCCAGTGAACCTTTAATCAAAGTAATTGTAAGAAAACGAATTCCACCGGAAATAAGACCTAGCTGAATCGATGTTACGCATCCGTAATGCAGGGGGCATTACATGTTTATTCCCAAAAGGGGTAGGCAGAGCATAAGAAAACTAATTTCAGTGCCACTTTTAGCAATGGTAGGTTTATAGATGGAGACAATGTGATATTGCAGTGACAGGTTGCTAACCTATCGCCCACAACACACTTCAATCTGGGTCCCATAGTCGACTGTTACGACACCCAAGGGAAGAAAGGGGGTTGCGCTATTCTAACCCGGCACCACACAAGGGTATTAATTAATATAAATCTTATCACGATCGTTAAAGCCGTTTTCAAGCCCCATTTATCAACAAATATACAAATGTTACTAGTTTAATAATTTATTATTGCATTGCATAAAATGAAGAACATTATATAATCGACGACAGCGTTATTTATTTATTTATTTTGTTATTTATTTATTAATAATAGGAGTTTCAACAGCTATATAAAAATGTTGACATTTTAAATAGATATATGGAGCCAATTACAGAAACTCACCAATAGAAACAAGATATGAACTAAGGTATAGGGGCTAAGTAATTTTACTCATGTTTTTACAAATAAATTATGTATTTTTATCTTTATAGACAAAAATGACAAAGATAATTTTTGATCTTAATCTTAAATATGTTTTGAATAACAGTCTTTGTAAAGTAGTCGAAGCTCCTATGTTATACGATCTAATGTTCTTATTTCGGCAAAACATGAACAAACAACTAGTTGTTTACTAGTTGTGATACTAGTATCACGCTTGCCAAGTAACTTCGCGAAGTTATGGGCAAAATACGGAGTAATACTACCGCGAAACCACTTTCACCAAATGTGTATTTTACTATAGAAGTTTACTTATGAAGTACGATAAGTAGATTACACTCGGTTTCGATAATATGTGCACGAATAAAATGATCAGAAATATGTGATCACGACTTTATTTTTGAGGGCATAAGCTCATATGTTTTGGTACCTTTGGGAATGTACATAATATATTTATAAACGCGACTGTACTGTATATATTTTACACAATACCGTACACGTCACACAAGATCAAATTAGAAAGGCGAACTTATTGCTATAAGGGATGTCTTCCAGCTAGCCATTGAGTGGAAGGAATGAAATAGAATAAAGTTCATGTTTTGTCGATTAGAATAATACTCATGTGATCACTTCTAATAACATAGGTATATGAAATGGTGTTCAATTAAAAAGGGCTTGGGTTCAGTCCCATTTCTAAAAACATAGTTTTTGAAACTAGTTTCCATGACGTTCCTGAAGTGTGATGTCACATCCAATTTACGTTCTCTAACTTGCAACATTGAAACGATTGTAGCTTCGTATTTTTCACAGACACCAGAGAAAAGCAGACTCGCAGTATTAAGCCAGATGATTTTCCATATAGTTGTCTCTTTAATCCTTATGGTGCACCAAAATGAGTTAGAATGCGACAGATAAAACAATCATTTTCGGCTGTTAACAAGTTGTCTCGATTTGCGAGCACACCAGGATGTTAAATCCCATATAAACTTAACACACCATAACGTCAGTTCAGTACAATTTTCAGTTATGAAGACGGAGACAATGACAGGTGAAGACGTGTCAGATGTCACTTGTCTGTCTCTCTCAAACTTTCTGATTTGTACATTAGTGAGAATAGATCAGACGTACAAAAATCGTTCAACTTAAATGAGCGGATCTGCTTTACTCTGATATCTGTGGTATTTTTAATGTGACTGTCATCTTTAGGCATAATTTTTGTTTTCACTCTTTTATCAGGTCTTGCATCGTCCTTATCCAACGACTTTCCGCGATCTTGACCAGATCGGTCCAATTTTTGGGAGCCTCCCCAGACCCCACGCTGCGTCTTCCTGTGCGTGGTCACCATTCAAGAACCTTTCTGCAAAAAGGTCCTTAGTTTTTTTTTTTTATTAAAAATGGGATTGCTCTTCGCCAGCATCTAGCCAGGGGGCAAAGATGAGGCCGACGATGAAGCGAGCTCACCCAGAAGATGCCTATTCACTCGTGCCTTAAAAAGGTCCAGGTTATATGAACTCGGAAATACAGACGCCGGCAGAGAATTCCAAACCTTAGAAGTGCGCATTATAAAAGAAGATGCAAAGCGCTTGGTTCGAATTGGCTTGGCTTGGTTAGTGCACTTGAATAAAAAAAATTGAGTCGATAAGTGATGACATAATAAACAGATTGTTTTGTGGACATTACTGATTCACTGAGCACTGAGTACATTGCGTAAGATAAGATTTACCGACGTCAACAAAAGACCCTTAATGGGCTGGTCGTTGGCACAAATACAGTCAGACATAATATGATACAGTCCAAACTTACGAAAAACCTAAGAACCACTAATATATTAAGTATATCTTAGACGACATATTAATTGGTTACTTAAATAAGTACATGAGTGTATATAACCTTGCGTATGGACCTTGTTTACTGGCGAGAACAAAACGACAAATTCAGCGCATTCAAAATGCATGTGCTCGTTATTGTTTTTTTACCCCGCCTAGAACACATGTCACACCCTATATAATTAGGTCTAACTGGCTCAAAATGGAAGCCAGACGTAAATTACATTTGGCAACATTATTAAATATACGGGGTACTGAAGACGGAGAAGCCCAGCTATCTTTATAAATAACTTAAGTACTTGGCTCAAAGATACTTGTAAATATGAATCTAGAGGCTCTTCATATCATCTTACAATGGCCCGTCACGGTACTGCTGCCTTTCGTGATAGTTTCAGATACGCTGCCACTAAGTGTTGGAACAATATGCCTCCACACATTCATAGTTCTAAAACGGTGGGAAGTTTCAGGCATAATTATAAAATAATACTTCTTTCCGAGCAAAAATCAACACACCTGAGCAGCGTATCTGTTATGAGTTTATTTTGTGTTTGTGATGAGTCGGAGTTATGAGTTTATTTTGGCACATATGTTGTTCTAAGTATATTGTCAAAATTCCTACACTATTTATTGTCATGTTATGTACTTTTTTAATTTGTGTGGTTTAGTTGTTAATTTTTTTTTTTTATGTTAGACTGTCCAGCGATTGGCCTTAGTTTAATTTGTTTAGTAGTACTTTATAATTGTTTTTTTTACACATAATGTTTGTGCAAGTGGTTGGATGTCACCCACAGGGATCAGGCTGAAATTCAGCGCTGCAGCCGCCAGTAGCATCATGCTGAGCCTGATCCTATTTCCTGGCCCTCAATTTATTTATTTTTCTTCTTTCATTGTACTTGTATATTGTGTGCCTGATGCAAATAAATAATTTATATTTCTATTTCTATATATTTGTGTCATAATATTTCAAATAAGTGCGATACAAATATAACCTTTGATGAAGCAAAAGTGATTGTAAAATCTTGAGGCGAGTGACGCCTTTGTAATTAAAAGCGTCCGTAGTGTAATGTTGTTGGCTGTCAGACTTTGACGGCTATCAAACCTGGCTGTCACTGTCACACCGTTCGAGTCGAATGTTTTAACTCGGCGGATGTAGCTACTGGACTTTCTTTCTTTTCATTATTATTAAATGTTATAATCAAAAATAATTATTTATTATTGGACAAGTATATGTAAAGTAAAAAAAATAAGGAGGAGGCAGAAAGTCCTTGCTCAAACTCCTGTGTGTTGTAGCTCAGTCTTCAAACAATTAAAAAAAAAGGTTAGGCAAAGAGTTTTGTCGAGTTGGTCTATACTCTATAGCCTTTTACTAGAAATTGTCGTCTCATGTTGGATTAAAATTCTCTTCGTTTGGGTAAGTGAAATCGCTATCAATTTCACTGTAATTGTTTTCAAAGATTAGCTTTCCCTTTAACGCATCGTTCTATTTCGGGGTTTTAAAATATTTCAGTGTTGGGTGGAGCGGTAACGACGCCGATGCCTTGCCTCATTTGACGGCGTAGTATGTTGACGTGAAGGCTCTGCTGGTGGCCATTGGACGCCTCTTAGAGGATTGATAGCTCGGCAGCGTAGTGGTCATCTTGTGCGCCCTGCATTCTTCTCGGGTATGCTAACTTAGTCATCGAGTAGATGCCACGTTGACGGCGGATATGCCTACGTCGCTGTATTCTAGCTAATCATAGATATTGCTTTTAGGAGGCGTCTTACCGAGGCTACCTTTGGTAGTATTCGGCTGCTGTGGATTGAAAAGGAGGCGGGTAGCGTTCCGGAGTTAGCCGACTGTTCTGGTGGCGCTGACGGACAGTAGCGCGAAATATTGTTCGGGTGAAGGCCTCTGGGCGCAGGTTTGCTGTGCTACCAGGTACCAGTTTTAAAGTGTTAAAGCGGGGAGTGTAATAGGATATGCTTGTGCGAGGACTATTGCCGGGGCTAACCCAGACGCGAAACTGGGTTAGCCGGGGACAGTAGGCCTTCGTCCCAGGCATCCTTGTTGGGTTTAGCCAGGACCAATTGCACATACCGGACCCAAATTGTATTTAATATTAACCTAGACATAATAGTGTTGGTAACTAGAACTTAAGTGTACCAAAAATTAAATTGTTGTCGCAGCAGTTCTGGTTTTATTTTATTAGAAAAAATCAAAATATTACAGTAGGCGACGGTGAACACTTACCATCAGGTGGGCCGTAAGCCTGTTTGCCACCGACTTGGTATAAAAAAATCCTACTTGAATCAATGGTTTTTATCTTATTTTTGCAAGATCACGGGAAGCTGTTGCACGAGGGCGGCGCAAGACCGGTCATTGTGGATATCCTTGGGGGAGGCCTTTGTCCAGCCGTGGACGTCTCGTCTTTCAGCTGATACGATGATGCTGCTGATTTATATCTCAATATTAAAATTAAATAATAAAAATATATTTAATTCATCAATACGCGACGCCATTATTTATGACGTCAAAGTTCAGCGTAAGCAGCCCCTGTCCGCTATCCTTTGATGACTTGTCTTGAGCTGCGCACCGCGTTGGGACTGTCTGCGTTATCGTATAAATAATCCTTCATGGATTGCCAATGCCAAACGTTAATTAAACTTTAGCAAACTATCAAGTGTTCCGCAAAATTACAAACACACATTGTCATTTAAATCAACCGCATAAATTACACATCAGTGTTAACCTACATTGTCATAAATTATGCCATGGCCGTGTCAAAACTAGGTGTTTCCCATTCGTAGTTAACTGTACCCGCAGACTTTTAAACGGCGAGCGGGTTTTTATCAAACCAGTGCTTGTCGTGTGCTGATACGGAGCTGTTTGCAGATATGAGGTGAGATTATCGATTTTAACTCAAGTACAATAAAGTACAAATTAATATTGTTTATTGCACATATCAATAAAAGTACAAAACAAGTTCAAAACATAGATAGATACTCAGAGGTAAACAACAGGTGGTCAATAATTTAAAATGAGGAGGGTACTCGTAATGGGAGGGTAACTTGCTTAAGTCACACAAGTTTAATTTGGAGTTAAGTAATTCTTTTGTTTGCCACCCATTTTTAGGGTTCCGTAACTCGAAAGGAAAAAACGGAACCCTTATAGGGCTTATAGGATCACTTTGTTGTCCGTCCGTCCGTCTGTCTGTCTGTCTGTCAAGACGCTTTTTCTCAGGAGTCGTGGAGGTATCAAGCTGGAATTTATGCTTTTTTTTTAAATTATTGTTCACGTGAGATAAACTTAAAAACTACCACAAAACTTCGCCAAACTGCCGAGCAGTTTGTTGGCGAATGGCTTTAGTACACTATTTTTTTGGTTTATTCTACCGTACTATGTTTTACATACTAAGTACTAAACAAAAGATGGTTGACATTATAACTGACAAGCTAACTACCATTTTTAGAACTTAATAACATTTTTAAATAGATTGTCTACTCTTAACAGTTTTTGTTACAGATATTGTTAATTAAAAAAGTCTTTATGTCAAATACTCAGGTCTACTGTCCCTTGGAGCTGTGAAAAAAATCAAACTTCTAAGCCAACGCAATCAAAAGATACAGCCGTTTATGCCGCAAATTTTCGACACTCGCAAGGGAATCAAAACCTACAGGGTACTTCCCGTGAACTCAGAATCTTGAAATTTGGTACGAAGCAACGTCTTACAGCACAGATAAAGGAAAAATTGTGAAAACCGTAATTTTTTAGTTACATATAATAAAAACAATATAATAAAAATATTTTTTACGGAACCCTTGGTGCGCGAGTCCGACTCGCATTTGGCCGGTTTTTTAATACCCTTGTTGCTATTTTTCCGCTACCCAAACGTTGTCTGAAAGAGATCGCTTTTTAGCGATAAGACGGCCTGTTGTTGACCTCTAGCACCCTCTAGTTCAAAAAAATTCATAGTCTGTATTAATAATCTAATTTATTGAGGAGTGCAATAAAGAGTATTTGTAGTGTAATTGAATTGTTACATATTACAATATGTTTTATTTTACAATACACTTAAGTGAATTGGTTTAAAGTTTTAAATATTACCAATTAGAAATATGTACCTAAATAATTTGGTATTAATCAAGGATTTGTACGCCATCCGGCAGAGTTAGTGCTACAATTATATTTATTGTTTACCAGCACTGTAATCAGATTGAGCTATGCTCACACTTTGAACTTTGAACTTGAGGTATGTTCCTATTCCGAGACAAACGTATATTGTGATGACCGATGATGCAATACTTAATACAGCGATGTATTTTGCGATCACGGATCCTGTCCCTCTTGCACCATGCTAATTAGAAAGAGAGGAACATTATTTAACTTTTGTTTACTAATTTTGTGTTGTCAGGAGTCTCCTAAGCGTTCTCTTAATGGCGTTAGCGGCGCTTGGTGACCGTAATGGTAAGATACGTACATACATATAATCACGCCTATTTCCCACAGGGGTAGGCAGAGTAATGGTAAGATCCTTTTTGTAAATAGCTTAGTGATAACAGAGGATGGTTATTTCCGTATTTCTCGCCCGAGAGAGAGTGCGATACGAGAACTATCAGCTGTCATTGCTTGCCAACCTTTTGTTATCATTCAAAATATATTAACTTGATTAGCGTGTTAACTGATAATGATCCTTAAGACGTCGTATATTTCAGACTACACAGCAGACTCGCAGCTGGGACTAGGGTACAAGCTGGTATACAGCGCAGAAACATGGAAAGACGCCAAGAAGACTTGCGCAGACGTTGGTGGCAAACTAGCAGCTCCCAAGTCACAGGTAATTTCATGTTCAGTCAGAAAAGTTTTTTAGACCGTGCTACTTTACTGAAAACTTCTGTAGTCAAAGTTTTTTTTTTAATTTAGGTACAATATTTAAGTTGAAATCCAGATGGAGCTGGCACCGTCAGTTTGACGAAAGCTTCTAAATAAATTTACGATATGAAATGTCAAATGCTCTGTAATATACTGACATAAGTATCCGAACGTTAAAATGCAGCGTGCGCGTCTCCGAACGCCACCTGTGTGACCTATATAAGGAAAATCAAGATGGCCTCTCGCCCTCTTTTTGATACCGAAGCTAAGAACATCAAGACGAAGATTAACTCTAAAATTTGTAACTTTAATAAAATAAAAGCGTGTATCCCTCAAGCACATCTTTCATTTAATTGCAAGAACATTACATGCTCTGCCTACCCTTTTTGGGAATATACGTGTGAGTTTACGTCAAGTTAACAAGAAACAATCTTGACAAAAAAATCGACTTCACGGATCTCGTCAATATTTACCATAATTACATGGAGATACTTCCTCTCAAACAAAAAAATCCAAATCGGTTTATAAAAGACGGGTTCTGAGGTAGGTAACATACAAACCAAATTGAGAACCTAGCCCATTTTTGCAGTCGGTTAAGTTAAAACAGAACCCCGTTGATTTCAGCATGAGTTCAACATAATCCAAGGGCTGATACGGAAGATGCACTACCCCAGCATCCGCGGCTGTACCGGCAACCGACTGCTTGCTTGGCTCGGTATCAGCAATACCAATGACACAGTCTGGAGGAACGTCGATGGTAAGCATTCACTTCTCATTTCGTTAAGTAATTGGAGGATTAGCATATTATGCAACAGTTGAATAAGAGCGAGTTTATTAAATGCGAGTGTGTGATGCGATATGAGCTTTAGCGAGTATCGCAAAAAAGATGGCACGAGCGTTTTTTCACCACAATATTCAACGTTTTAATAATTATATTTATATTACAGGACGTTATTGCTTTACGTAACCCGGGTATGTCCTAAAACTACGACCAAGACCACCGGGGGATGGGCAGCAGCATCCCTGGAGTGCGGTGAAGATGCTGCAATCGCCAACCCGCATGCCAAGCGTGGCGATTATGGCATTGACCCCCCATGAAATTGGGGGAGGCCTGTGTCCAGCATTAGACGTCCTCCGGCTGATATGGTGGTGGTGGTGGATAGCTTTACGTCGCGCAATAAAGTACAGGAGTACAAAAAAGAAAGAATAGAGTCACATAACTAGAAATAACATAAATCCTTCTTTGACGCTTTTTCCTTATTACCAAAAAAGAAAGGTCATAAACGTAGGCGCGCATAAAAAACACGGAGATAATGCTCTTGAGGTACAGAGCAGGCTAGGAAAACGGCGGAAAAAATTGGAGAACGTAGGATTAAAAATAAGCAGAAACCAAAACAGAGCACTTGTTCTGCGACTTTGGCGGTTTATCCAGTTTTTTTCCAAACTACCTTGGATGGTGTATATCCCTACCAGTCTGCTCCTACTTCTGGTACCTCGGATCAAAATGACAGCACGTGACGTGAAAAATAGAATAAATGCGGGATGGATAAAATGGCTACAGGTCTCTGGAAAAGCTTGCGATCCACGAATGCCCCTTAAACTGAAGGGGAAAATTTATAAGACGATCATAAGACCTGTCGTAATGTATGGATCAGAATGTTGGGCAACGAAAGTGACGGATGAAAGAAGAGTGCACGCAGCTGAGATGGGAATGCTGAAATGGATGTGTGGAGTGATGGGAAAAGATCGGATTAGAAATTAGTATATAGGGTGAAGTTTGAATGTGGCATCCGTGGCGGAGAAAATGAGGAGCAGTAGGTTAGCATGGTATAGTAATGTAATGAGAAGGGATTATTGTCATATTGATAAAAGAACGTTAGGGTTGAATGTCGAAGGACGAAGAGCGATTGGAAGGCCCTAAAAGCGATGGATGGATTGTGTGAGGGAGGATATGAGAAAGAAAGGCGTAAGCGTTGAAGCGACGAATGACGAATAATAGAGAGGAATGGAAGAAGAAAACATATTGCGCCGACTCTGCATAAGCGGGATAAAGGCTATGATGCGCTTATCCCGCAGTATAACATAAAAGCACGACTGATAAGAAATTGACATTTGACAGTTTACCGATATCGTACCGCTTCCGCGCTGACAGGCTGAGATGAGTGTCTTTTTTTTAACCCTTTCTGTACGGGGACTTGAACGCCTAGCACCGCCTCAATACGGGCATGTTTTTGCGAGAGCGGTTAGACATATTTTCACTTACGTGTATTTTCTGAAATATAACAGCTATGTGCTTGAAATTTTATACACACATTAAAAACATTATGCACGTTTGATAACTACTCACTTATTGCACTTAGAATCACTAATACTATATATTTCACGCGTAATATCTCTCACTAAAAATAAATAAAAATTTAAGTTACTACGAGTACAAGCGATTTTAACTATTGTTAGTTTTGTAAATATTAGTTTATGATATTTTGAATAGAATAAGGTCTAGAAATGATAATAATTATTAATATTCTTTAAATAACGAAATTTACTCAAAAAACTCGATGTAATATAAAACAACACTATTTGCCGCCATATTGAGTTACTTTTTCTGCACTTGTGGAGTACGGGTGTCGACCCCAGTTGACAGAAAAAATGCGGGATTTTTAAATAAGTATTTATTTCAACGCCATCTACCAAAATGTCCTTGCATTTTTTTCTTTGTATCTGTACTAATGCTACTACTAAATATTATCGTTATTACCAAGACATAAGGTCTAAGTTTGTTGAAAAAAAAATATCGAACTTCATCCTTGTTTCGATCAACCATAGTTGACACCCGTACTACAGTGATATTGCCTAATTGGCAACTCTGGTTGGCACCCGTACAGAAAGGGTTAAATCGTATGACATGTATTTACGAACCGTGAGATCTTCGAGAAGACAAGTACGGTTGCCAGTTTCTGTTGCACTTATAGCACCACCCAGGGGTCACGTGTAGGGTAACGGTGCATGGGTACTCCTTACGGATGTGGTGCAACTTAGACCCCCCTTTGTCAAATGAGTGGGCAACTTGACTGTTAGAAGTTCTCAAGCCGCCTGAAGGCCTCTAACCTGGCTTAACGACTGCTGCCGTAGACAGCAGCCGGGATCAACGGGTTAACGTGCCTTCCAAAGCACGAGAGCGCTCAGTTAGGAACCACTCAAAGCGATCACCCATCCAAGAACTGACCTGCGTCCACATTGCCATTGCTTAACCTCGCATACCGCACGCGGTACGCGGGTGCCTCTGGGCCACGAGCGCTCCATGAGTATGAGTGTCTTGATGTGAAGTGACGGACGTTAAAGGTTGTCATTTAGAGCTCACGTTATACTGCCCAGTATAAAGTGAGCTCAAATGGCTCAACAATTGAAAAAAGTAAGAAGTTATACATTTGCTGATATTGTTAACAGGGGAGGATATAGAAAATACCGATTTCAAGACGTGGGCGAATGGCAACGGCGATAAAAGCAGGTGAGAGAATTACAATACAGTTAAAGTAGTGAAAAGTCTAAACATTATTCTGTTCATTATTCTTATGGCGAATCCAGTGTGATCATCGTCACAGTAAGCTAAAGCAGTATTTCATCTTTCAGGCTTTTTTATTTTATATCTGCGCTCATTTTCAACGCGGTTTTACGCACACCTTGTTGGACTAGACCCGCGGGATGATTACGCAAAAAATTGAGCGTGCGTAAGATAGATCTAAATGACAATTTTTGTAGTAAAAACTAAAAATGACCGAGATTTACCTATCGTGATAAAAATCTATCTTACGTTGTTAGAAGGAACAGTTAAGTACGAGTATATGTAGATTTCATGCATAATATACCGATATGCCTCCCTGGGGAGAAGATATTTATTTGAGGCGATTGAGGTCGAACCACTTGGACCATGGGGACCAAGTGCACGTCGACATTTCAAAGATTTGTCGGCGCGCTTAATAGAGACAACTGGGGACCAGAGGGCTGGCCAATATTTCGCACAAAGAATAAGCATTGCCATCCAGCGTGGCAATGCGGCCAGCCTTCTGGGCATTTTACCCGCTGATGGAGGCCTGGGATAATTTTATTATCCTTAAGTTTGTTGTTTCATTTTACGTTATAGGTTGTTTTATTTTGCCTAGTGGTTAAATAATATAATCCCTCACTTGTATATCCAATATTAAATGTATAATTTAAAACGTTATTTGATTGCAAAATACAGTTTAGTTATATACCGAGATTAGTATGTTATGATTTAGATCGATATTAGTGTGTATGTTGTAGTATGTATGAAATCTACATAAGAACTGTTTATTTTATGTCTTGTTGATTAGAGCTATTTAGGACCATGTTGGAATAAATCATAAAAAAAAAAATTTTTCGCGATTTCATCTCTGCCAAATGTAGATAAAGGATAGAACTGATAACCGTTTGTACCATAAATACATAATACATCTAAAGTTTTGACGGAAAAAAAATCGAAGCTTATTGTAACGTGTGTGTGTGACTGTGTCGAACGGTTTGTACGGATTTGTTTTACTGCTTTAAGCTAAGATATACAATATCTGCGTTGTGGTCTCGTTCTAGCGACCCCAAGGAGCCTCATTGTGTGGTGGTGGACGCGGTCAACCCTGGCCTGCGAAGTTACTGGTGCCACTTCAAACAACCCTTCGTCTGCGAATTCCAAGAAGGTCATTTGATATAGAGTAATCAACACAATTACGAACAATTGACGAGCGTACTTTTTTTTCCACATAAAAATAAAATATGATTCAAATAAAATGTAGCGAGTTTAAAATGCGAGCGCTGTTTTATTTTATGGACGCCACCTTAACTCATTAATTCAAAGGTTGGTAAGTACCTCAATGTCTTCAATTCCACCACCACCACCATATCAGCCAAAGAACGTCCACTGCTGGACATAGGCCTCCCCCATATTCACAATAATTATAATTAACATTGTCGTATAATTAACAATTCACAATGTCTTCAATTAATAAATACGAAAGTTCTCTTTCTGCTTGTTGGGGTGCATAAAGCCACAGATTTGGTTTAATTTCAATTTAGTGAGTATGTTGGGGCAGACGAGTTCTGGAGTGGAGACCGCGAACGACTCGCTCTGTGGGACGACCTCCCGCCAGGTGGACCGACGACCTGAAGAGAGTAGCAGGAAGCGGTTGGATACGGAGAGCGGAGGACCGGGTCAATCGGGTGTGCTTTTTTTATTTTATTATAAATGGGATTGCTCTTGGCCAGCATCTAGCCGGGGGGCAAACATGAGGCTGACGATGAAGCGAGCTCACCCAGAAGATGCCTATATTCACTCGTGCCTTAAAAAGGTCCAGGTTATATAAACTCGGAAATACAGACACCGGCAGAGAATTCCAAACCTTAGAAGTGCGCATTATAAAGCAGATGCAAAGCGCTTGGTTAGAATTAGAGCAATTTCGACCAGGTAAGGATGGTAGCCAGCCGTACGTCTGGATGTCCGATGGAAGAAGGGGGAAGGCGGTGTGAGCTCATGGAGCTCCTGAGCACACTCACCGAAGTACAGTTTGTAGAAGACGCACAGACTTGCTACTTTGTGTCTATGTGCTAAGCTCTGCAGCTTATTCCCACTACCGTACTGCCGCCAATGAGCCTCCTGGATCTGCGGTCCACCGAGTCGAGTGCGGCAAGTTGGTGGTGGCGCGAATTGGGGAAAGCCTATGTCCAGCAGTGAACGGCTGATGATGATGAGTAAGTTTGAGTCAAGTTGAAAAAACCATAGGGTAGTTTAAAACGTACTCAAAAGGGACTGCAATGGCTGGAAGTCACAACGAATTCACAAGTCAATAAAGCGTCGGTAACGCGCTTGCAATTCTTCTGGAGTCGGAAGGGACCATAATCTATGGTTTTGGCTTACCATTAGGCAGGCCGTAAGCTTGATTGCAACAAAAAAGTATAAAAAAACACTTTATTCACCATTCGGTCAGTGAAAATGATTCATAAATCCTATTATTAGAATCATCAAGGAATCTAGTTTTTTTACAGGGTGTAACTAAAAGTCGTGGATCCGTTTAAGGCGTTAATTAGTATTGCATTCTGACTATATTTAAATAAGTAGGTAAAACAGTTTACTGCGTCAAAAATTTTTTGGGTTTGTATGGGGACCTTCGTTATAATTTGCCGATTTTTCAAACGTATTTCTAGTTAGAATGCGATACCAATTAACGCCTTAAATGGATCCACGGCATTTTTGTTACACACTGTATATAAGCTATGAGGAGGCATGTGCCCAGCAGTGGACGTATGTAAATGATGGTTTATTTAGAAATATAATTAAAATTAATTTATTCCAATGTTGAATGAAACAAAACAAATACCTATGACTATAAATGTGGTGGGAAATGTCTAAATTCAATGTAAATCGAGTTTACATTCCTTTGCACATTGGGCGCACGGGGATGCAAGTAAGATTATCGAATAAGTTGCAGACAAAGTAAGGGGCAAAATATAGTCTCGAAACACAGACCGACTTTAGAAACCAAATAAAGACTACGAACATGAATTTAAAAAACTCTTTGATAAGTCAACTTCAACTCCCCTAAGGTATGTGCTCAGTCGTCAAAGATAGTGTTTAAGTATACAATTTTTACCGTTTTGCAAGGGAATAAGGTGCATAATTGTAAACATTATCTTTGAAGGCAAATGTACATTAAAAATTGGTTTTTGCATAATGTACCACGGCGGTCTCCAAAGGTAAACAGCATTCAAACTTTGTTATTAATAAAATACTGTCAACTTTCGAGCGCAGTAAGTTTTTCAATTTCGCATTTTTTTGCAAGACTCGCATTTTTTTGCAAGCATCGCATTCGTTGGGTCTCGTTGATTTAGGCGACTTCCTGACTTGGCGGCGCGGGACCGATATGTCATAAGTATTTTGTTCTTTGACGTAAGCTTACTGATGTGAGATTTCCTCACTTGACGAAATACTGTCAGTAATACGTTTGCGCAGTAGTAATACCATGCGCAGAAGTGGGGCAGTACTGCATTAGTATCGGTTGACACTGACAGCTGACAGTTTTCTCATATCGTACCGCCCCCGCATCAACAAGTCAGGAAGGCGCCTAAATATGTGCAACTCACAAGATATCAGAGTAACGCGGATCCGCTCATTTAAGTCGGACGATTTGTGTGTACATCTGACCTATTCTCACTAATGCACAAATCAGTAAGTTTGAGAGAGACATAAGTGATATATTGATTTAAACTTGCACGATTATTACACATTATTATTGGTAAACAGGACCCAATCGCGTACAAAAATTATTCACTTGAGGTGTACCCGACGTTTCGAATGTATCACAACATCCGTGGTCACGAGCTGACACACCTCACACGGGCACACCTCAGGTGAATAATTTTAAAAAGATAAGACAAGTGATATCTGACAGGTCTTCACCTGTCAGTGTCGTTTTTGTTTGTGACGTTTTGGATTAAATGGGATTTGACTTTTTGGTGTGCTCTTAAATGGAGACCATTCTTAAACAGTCGAAAATGATCGTACTATCTCTCCCGTTCTAACTCATCTTGGTTAACCATAAGGATTCAAAGAGACAACTATATGAAAAATCATCGTGTTTAACACTACAGATCTGTCGATATTGTTAATCTAAGGGCTTCAGTAAGCTCACGTCAAAGAACAAAATACCACATCGATTCCGCCCCGCTCAGTCAAGAAGTTACCTTAGACAAGATTTTGTACAGTAACTGTATGGCGCTCCCTTAACTGTGGCTGCATATTTCCCGCGGGGACCTCGGCACACACCGCCGGCATGCGAACTACGTAATGACGTTTTTTCGTTTTATGCTCCGCTCATGGTCTCTAATCTTGATGGCCATTACTTATTAATGCCGCCGTCTGGTTTCAGCGCAGCGATAGAAAGTGTTTTGGTACAAAGCAAAAATGAACAATTGTGAAAACGTAAACACGTATATACCATTTTATTCCTTACTGTCATTGTAACTAGAGCGAAAAAGGTACGCTTTTCGATTTCCGTGATCATGATCCGAATTGGGCGGGGGTTGGGGCAGGAAGATTATCGAGTGGTGACCACCGACCACGTACAGTACGATTACTTTGAGTTTACCACTGACATACAGGGTGATAAGCAAGAGTCGTCCTCTCGTAGAAGAAAGGAAAAGACCGTCCCCGTACCATTTACTAAATCATTGTTTGCGAAAAGGCAATTTGCTACACAATCAGCTCACTTATATAACTCTGTCAATGATAAAATATCTATATATCCTCTACAATTCTTCAAAGCGAAAAAAACTATAACTGCTTGGCTAAGTTCGCTTAACTATAATGAAACAGAGTCACTCTTATCTTACAACAAATAACCTTAAAAAATATACATACGTTTTAACACACGAATTACTACACGCACACACACACACACACACACACACACACACACACACTATATCTTTAATCGATTGAGTTTGTTTTTGTTTGGTTCTTTGGTCTTAATTTAATTTAATTTGTAATAATGCTCTCAATCTCTCAATTAAAAAATAATTAAAATAATAATAATAATTTATAGATTTGATTTGGTTTGTAATGTAATTTTATTGGGTTAAATAATACCTAACGTTGTTGTTGGTAGAGCGGGTCCTCCTGATACAGGTATGCTTTACTTACTAGGAGGACCCAACCTTATATGTCACTAAACTTGTACAGTTCAACCTAATAAAATATTTCATTAAAAAAAATATATTTCATTTCATTTCATGATTCGGGAGACGTGAGCAAGTTCAACACTACGGATTCAGTAGATCATAAGCTACTGCTTCGGGCCACTATTAGTGAAATTAACGTTCATTTATCTTTGATGTTGAAAACAAAATGTTTTAAATTATTTACGAAATTCATGGTCACTCTACAATCAAATACTTTAGTCAAGTGATACTTGTCAAATTGAATGTCATCCGAGTCCGATTACTTTTAAAATATCGTATCTCACTCAATGTGACAATTTGCTTTCTTCGTAATCAAAGTGCTGTCATAACAGTTCGAGGTTTAATCTTTATAAACCAGTTGTTGTAGGGAGACCATGATTGTAGAGAATGAAACTGTAACTTAACAAAAATTAAAATACAGGAAAAAGCTATGGTGGTTTCACTTAAATACAATGGTGAACGATTCATTGCCATTTACTATGTATGTAGTGTTGGTCCTGCTCATGTCTCCTGAATCACCCTGTATACTCTTATTCCATTGGATAGTCTACTTTAACGCTTATGTAATAGAGTTTCTATTCCAAACATACGATTTTAAGACAGTGTCTATGTAATAGAAACTCTATTACATTGGTCTTAAAGTAGAATATCCAATGAAATACGTGCACATGTCAGTGGTAAACTCAAAGTAATCATAGTGTACTGTAAGGCGCAGCGTGGGTAGGCCCCCCACAAGGTGGACTCATGACCTGTTAAGAGGGCGCAGTACGTGGCAGTACGCTCGGTTCTCCATACAAACGTATTTATGCTCTCATTTTAAAACGCCATGCTAGAATAGCATGAAACTTTGTAGACACATTGGGATCCGGCATTTGTCGGTCGAAAATTAGTTTCTGTTGCTAGAAATTGTAAAAGAAAAAAAAATACAGTGGTTTTTTGAGTTTTTTACGGCTTGTATGAAAACCTTAATAATCGTAGTATTTTTTCTCCATTATAATTTCAAGCAACAGAAACTAATTTCCGACCTAGATATGCCGGATCCCATTGTGTATACAAAGTTTCATGTTATTCTAGCATGGCGTTTTAAAATGAGAGCATAAATGCTTTTGTATGGAGAACCGAGCGTACTGCCACGTACTGCGCCCTCTTAACAGGTCATCAGTCCACCTTGTGGGGGGCACTCTTAAAGGTCGCGGGAGTCCGATGGATGCTGGTGACGCAAGATCGGTCATTGTGGCTTCAAAGTCAAACATTTATTGCATATCACATTTTTTACATTAGATGGTACAGAGGATATAAGTTATATGTGACGCCCTGCAAGGGCACAGCAATATGTAGAGAGGACTACTATTTAAACTATGACAATTTAATATATTATATTTCAATATTCTGATTCTATAACTTATAGTCTAACTACTAACTAGTTTAAGCGTGAACTTAATCATTATACTTCTCTTTATTCAAACTTCAAACATTTATTTATGAGAAATATTTTTAATTCTTTACTGAATTTTGCTATATTTTTGTGATTTTTTAATGAGTTAGGTAGTTTATTGTATATCTTAATCATCATGTGATGAGGGCTAGACGTTACCATTTTCATTTTTGAGAAGGGTAATTTAAGTTTATTAAGATATCTATTATTTCTTTTATCATCTGTTTTTGGCGTGTATAGTTCAAAGTGTTTTCTTATAAATTTGCTGCATTCGAAAATATACATCGAAGTTAGGGTAAGCATTCTAAACTGAATAAAGAAAGGCCAGCAGGATACCATGTGATCAATATTAGCTAAAATACGAATGCATTTCTTTTGAAGGATGAAAATCTTTTCGACTTCTGTACTTTGCCCCCATAGCAGTAGTCTATAAGACATCCTTGAGTAGGCAAAAGCGTAATACGCTGTGAGAGCCGTATTGAAGTCAGTGCCTCGTTTAAGGTGCTGGAGAGCATATATAAAAGAAGAAAGTTGCTTTGATAGTTTGAGGATGTGAGATTTCCAGTTGAGATGAGTATCCAGCTCCACTCCTAATAAAGTAGTAGAACTAACTGATTCAATTTTTATATCATTATAACAGTATTCAGTATTAGTAAGATCATTTTCAGGAGGCAGATAGTCACAGTTCTTGGTCAAAGTACTCAGCCGCTTAAATCAGCTTAAATTGTTTTTTTTTGATTAATTTGTATTTCTTTTTTAGTCATGTGTCTACTCAATTATCTGTTGGTAGCTTGCTCAAATATATTATATCATATTTATGTATGTACCTAGTTTAGTGTAGTTTTAGTTTTACGCTCGCTGTTACTTTTAATCATGCTGTGTATACATATTTTGGATAGCATTCAAACCAATACCTGCGAACTATGCTATTTTTCTGTCAATGAATGTTGTCTGTTTTGTGTGCCTATTAAATAAATAAATAAATAAATAAATAAATAAGTATTGAATGGGTAGTGAGGGTTTCTGATATGGTTTGAATTGAATTATTTTAGATTTCTCTAGGTTAAGTTTAAGGTTATGAGATTCTAGCCAACTTAATGTTTTTTGCAAGGTTATATTTAATTTATCTTCTACTTCAAGAATATCGGAGCAGGGAAGAAGTATAGAGACGTCGTCAGCAAAGAGAACGCTATGGTATTCCAGTATATTAGGGAGATCATTTATATAAATGAGAAATAGGCAACATTCTAATACGCTACCTTGGGGGATAGAGCGAGTAATAGAGACTCTACCAGATCTTGTGTGTTGTATTTTACCAGTCTTAAAGGCTTTCTTTAGGGGAGGCTCATCAACCATCATCCACCAGGCCAACCATCATCATCATTAACCATCAGGGGAGCAGTGGACGTCTATCGCCTGACATGTGTGATGATGATGAATCTAATTCAGATTTATTTCAACCATTAGAGGTGTAGACAGCAAGGGATATTTATGTGCAGGTCCATCAGTCCTAACACAGCGTATCCTCGGGAGCTCTGGCGACCTTACTCACCACCAGGAACCCACCACATAGATAAGGAGCAAGTAGTGGTGTTATCATGGCTGCGGTCTTCTGTAAGGTGGAGGTACTTCCCCTGTTGGGCTGCTCCAAATATGAGCGCGATGACGTTCGACTGTGCCCTACCTCTACCGCGCACGCTTGTCAAACGCGTTGGTTTTCCATACATCCTGATAGACGCGTGTTCATCATGATTAGAATAATTTTAACAGCACCTGTTTTCTTACTATTTCGCTACCTATTGAAACAAAGTTCATCAGACCAAATCGGAGTTCGAAAATAGTAATAGGTAGCCCAAGGATATTGAACAACATGTGGAACTACATCAGTCCCAAACGTGTATTTCAGTCCAATTCAAAAAGTGGCCATTTCAAATCGCTTTATTTCGTATAAGGCAAACCACTATAAATGAACCTGCTGGCCTGTTCTTTTTCTCGCTTTGGATATCCTGCACCTTCGAGGTGCATTTTCACCCAAACATTGATAGTAACGATTTGGGTTTAGGTAGTTCCAGTAGTGAAAACCCGGTATAAAGAGCGTACTCCCATCTTAAAGGCCGGCAACGCACTTACAACCCCTCTGGTGTTGCAAGTGTCCATGGGCGGCGCTGGTCGCTTACCATCAGGCGATTTGTCAGCTCCTTTGCCTCCTATGTCATTAAATAATAATAACAATAATAAGCCCGAAGGGGGCAGCTTGTGGCGAGCTGACAGTGAGTGGCGACACCGCGCACCCCTAATCTCCAGAGGGCCCTTTCCATCTGGCCCTCGCCTCTGTGCTTGCCTTAATTGGCCGGCCAGAGTGGAGTCGCAAGAGCGAGACCTATGCTCCAGGTTGGAAGTGTAAAATGTCATAACGCCGGCGGCCTGCTGATCGGATTACCGGGATCTGACTACCGCAGACTCACCTCTCGACAACCTTACAGCCGCTCAAAAGGATGTCGCTCCACTGTGCGTGCGACTGTTATGTGGGGCCTACTCAGCGAGCTGGCGAGTCACCGCCTGCCTTTTACAATATTGAGACTGATTGTCACGGCAGGTGTCCCCTAGTCTCCTCCAATAGCCCATTATCCAGCCCATCTAACATTCAACACAATAGCCCATGACCTTAGTTTCCATCGCAGCACAGTGATGCACTGCAATAGTCTTTGCACCTGGCGGGGACCATCTCTGGATGTATCATATTGTGCGTTCGGGGATGCTATCCGCCATGTGTATCCCTTTGCATTAGATTAAACTGTCTTAAAGGGCCTCTGCGCTGTTGGCTTCGGCCCCACGCACGCCTTCCAAAGGTCCGGGATCCCATGGTCCCGAGATAAGGTAAAGACAATAATAATAATTTCAACAGCACCTAACACATCTGCATCGCGCGGACGCTAGCAGAGGAATAAATCCACTGCCAGGCCCTAGTCTGATTATCCTCGTTAACCGTTGAAACCAGTAATAAAGATAGGTGGTGGCACTTTTTTATACCACGTTAGTGCCAAACAAGCGTACGGTCCGCCTAATGTGTACGGCCACCGTAGCCTATACACGCATTTAACTCCAGGAGTGTCACGTATGTGTGATGTATATGTGTTGTCGACCCTTCAAAAATGTACATACACTCCTTTTTTGAAGAACCTCGTACTGTAACATAAGGTAGCTACCTCGGGGAATGTATAAATAAAATAGCCTTTATTACTAGCGGTTTCTCAATTAGTTACACATTCACATTTATACATTAATTACAACATACTTTGCTAGTGTGCCCATTTACGGGCAAAGGCCTCCTCCATCTTTTTCCACTTTTCTCTGTCCATGGCCTTTCGTGTCATTCGGGGAATGTATATATTAGTAAAATAATTTGTGTTTAGTTTTAATTTGTATAGGAATTTGGTTTTTGTATTTAATATGTATGAGAAGGATGTATAAATTATATTTAGGCCAATTAGTTTCCTTCAACGACAGGCAGGATAGACAGGAAGTCGATAGACGGCTTCAAAACGCCTGGAGGAGCTATTGTTCTATTAACGAGCTGCTCAAGGGAGATCTCCCTTTGACTCTGAAGCGAAGGCTCGTCGATATGTGTATTCTGCCTGTCTTAACCTACGGCGCCCAAACATGGTCACTTACGGAGGCACAAAAGACCGGATTGAAGGTTTGCCAACGACCTATGGAGCGTAGCATCCTAGGAGTGAAACGGATCGACCGGGTCCGAAACTCTACGCTACGCTCAAAAACCGGAATTGCTGACGTTGGGGTCAAGACCGCCAAGCTGAAATGGGAATGGGCCGGCCACGTCTGCCGCATGCATCCGCAAAGGTGGGCCAAACTAGCCACGGAGTGGGTGCCGAACGATTGGCGGCGACGACGTGGCAGGCCGCGACGGAGATGGCGGGATGACCTGGACACATATCGCGACGATTGGCCAAAGATTGCTCATAACCGAAACGAGTGGAAATTTAGAGGGGAGGCCTTTGCCCAGCAGTGGAACACTTTGTAGGCTTTTAACAATTAAATATGTATATTAGTTACATGGGAATAATTAATCTATATTCGATATCTATCATTAATTCATCAAAATGACTTAAATAAGATAAATAAAATTATAACTAACTTAAATTTAAAACCGGCCCTTGAGGTACCTTTGTACAGAGGATGCTGGCGGTCTTTCTTGCTGTATCGCAATGCTGATACGCTGTGAGAGGAAGTCGCCAGCTCTTCGGTCACCGCTACGTCAACTAAAAGCTTCGCAAATAACTTACATATGCGCGCTGGGCCCCATGGACCTAGAGATTCGACGCCAAAACCTAAAGTTTTAGCGTCGAAACTCTACCGAGACCCTTGTATTTATTACACTTTAGAATTTCGGAATATACATAGAAGAGGTTAACAGTGACAGTGAGGAGATTCGTGAATCGTATTGTTGGTCGAAAACCAAAACTTCGGCATTAGTTGAGTAATAAATCAAACACGACTGCCTCAAACTTAACTGTCACGACATCGCATGAGGTTCGGTCTGTATTCGGCATGCGTAAAGTCATATGGCGGTGATATTGCTCGCGAAGTTTTTAAAATGCCCGAATGTAAATGATGTTAATAAAATACGGAAACATTCTTGGTAGACGAAGAAAAAAAAACATATTAAAAAAAACCGCCCCGCCACGCGCATCCCGCACCAGGAAGCGGTCATTGAAATATATGAATGCAATAAATAATCTTTACTCGCTCGGTATAGCTTACCGATCCCACACCGACTACGCACAAACAATTCAAATTTGGCCCCCTATTTCAATTCGTATTACGTATGTACAGTCGATTACAAAGAGATGTATACACTTTTGAACCTAATACAATATTATGAATAATAAAAAAAACCGACCAAGTGCGTGTCGGACCACGCACAAAGAAGGGTTCCGTACCGACACCTCCTAATCTACATTTAAAACCATTATAAAATGCATTGAATCAAAAAAGGTCGTATCTTCATAGGAAACTCACGGCACTTTCAACAAAATGCCGTGAGTTTCCTATGAAGTTTTTCAACAAAAACTCAAAAACCGTTAGACCTTTCTTGTTCAAACCAAAAATCGTTGAAAGGACTTATTATTGTACACCATCTTGATTTTATTCAGTATTTTAAACTTCATGGTTTGGAAATTAGAGGAGCGGGGACACATTTTTACGCCTTTGACTAATTTTTTTTCGTAATTTCACATAATATTTCTATAGCGGTTCATAGCATACACCTTCCTACCAAATTTCATAATTGTAGTGCTCATAGTCTTCGAGTAAATCGGCTGTGAAATACGGACGGACGGACGGACAGACATGACGAATCTATAAGGGTTCCGTTTTGCCATTTTGGCTACGGAACCCTAAAAATATATTTTTGTAGTCGACTGTACCTTTTTTCATATTTAGAAAATAAGCATTATTTAACAGTAAGGCTGCCACGGGAAATCATAACAGCATTTTATATAAACACCAACAATTAACCCAACTACTGTGTAGGACGGAATTTCCGCCAAATGTCCGAATTAAGCCCGGCTTATGACTACATAAGCATATATTACAATATAATAGCAGGTCTGTGACAGTGCTAATATTACTGCCAGTATAGTAACTAAGAGGAGCTGGAGCGGGTGAGGCAGTAACAAACAGGTAACGGCCAGGGACCAGAAATGAAAGAAAAGCAATCTAGAGATCTCTTCTGTCTTTAAACCATCTTTGGGAATAAAAATCTTTATCAATTTTACGAATATTATGTATTTTTTTTTATAACAGGAGGCAAACGAGCAGACGATTCACTTGATGGTAAGCGATTGTGTGTAATTTTAATGTTTAAGCTACATTATTGGAAAGTTTCATAATAATCTGTTTGTTTTTTGAGATTCAGACGACGGAACGTCGGCACTAACTTTTTATACAGTTTATTGCAACATAGTGTGTAACTTGTATTATGAGTGAATAGTAGATTTTTCTTAAGGGGTCAAAATTATACATATATAGGCCTGTGCCCAGCAGTGGGACACTACTACTGGGCTCCTAATAATAAAATATTGTACTGTTTATACAGTTTATTGCAACATAGTGTGTAACTTGTATTGTGAGTGAATAGTAGATTTTTCTTAAAGGGTCAAAATTATACATATATAGAGGCCTGTGCCCAGCAGTGGGACACTACTACTGGGCTCCTAATAATAAAATACAAAATACAACGAATCCTCATATCAAAAAGGGACGGCAGTGCGCTTTCGTAGTTTTGCAGTCGCAAGCTTCCATTGGTTACGGTGTCTGCTTACCTTATATAAAAAAATCCCAAAGTTATTGCCTGATAACATCACAAAGTTATTTTTTTTTTACAATAAATTGCCTACAAATATTATACTAAGTTTCAAGCATTGGTAGAGTTCAAAAGAACACGTTTGCATAAAAAGTTAAAAAAAAAAACTTTTTCAGCCGCGGATTATTCAGTGTCAAAATGTTTGTCAAAAATATGGTGCTAGATGGCGCTGTATCCTCTGCGATGATTGCTGAATCGCGCTATCAGGATTTTTCTGCAATAATGATCTCTGGCCAGTTTTTTTTGTACACGTTTACTGTAAAATATCCTACTTTGATTTAATACAGTGCGTTAACTTTCTATTAAAATTCACTAAGCCTTAGTGCCTAAGGAAACTTGACAGATGAAGAATAGTAACTTTACGCATGCTCCATCTTCACTCAGAATATTTGTATGCCTTATGGCATAACTGGCTGTAATGCTGTGTATCCTATTGAATAAACAAATAACATAGAGATACACTGATAGCAAGAATTGCAAGAAGAACCTATGTTTGCAAATAAATATTTTCACTTTAAACACAAACAACTGCCGACAGTTACCTTGACTGTGACATCGTCGCAATTTGGCCTACCGTCAAGTCAGGATGTTTGCGTTGTTCCCGCGTGACGTCACGGAACCCCGGGTTTTCACAATCGTATTTTAATGTAATTGGAAATTTATTCGGGACTTCAAACGTGCGTAATGAATTTTGTCTACTTTTGATATTTATATTTCCATTGACAATGTAAATTATGTATTTTAGAGCTTCTTGATCGTTTGTTTGAATGTTTAGAATGCGTTACCGGCACGCAAGCTTTTTACAAAACGGATAATAGTACGTTTCATTAGCAATTGTTTGTATGTATTAGCAAAGCGCTACCAAAGAGCTACTACAACTAAAAAGACACAAAACCAGCGCAGTGAGGAGAATACTCACTGGTCATTGCAAACTAAACAAACACCTAACTAAAATTGGTTCAAAACAAAGCGCAACATGCAGGTTCTCCCAAGAGTCAGAGGAGATAGCCATTCACATCCTCTGCTCGGAAGTATCTATCTAGGGAGGCACATCATGCAACTAGAGGAGATACAACAAATTGAAGCCTAAAGAGTCTGAAAATTCTTGGAAGCAGTGGGTATAAGCAACGAACTATAAGGGCTGCCACAATAGATCAACTACTGGTCGAAGCGGCATAAAATGGTCCGCAACAAACCAATAATAATTAATGTATTAGCAAACCGTAATTATTTGAATTAATTATACTTAAAATCCAATTTCTTAAGTCTGCACTTTCAATTATTTGAATAAACTATACAATTCAATTTCTTAAATCTGCACCTTCAATGTACAACGTCGTGGTAAACAGAACATTAAGGGCTGTCGTGTGATTTGCACTGCCTTCTCAATTTACTTTGTTGAACATTGCTGGCAATTCATATTTTGTAGAAAAGAAATGAAGCCAAATCTGTATTTTTATGATAAACTTAAATAATAATAATAATAATCATTTATTTCGAGTCTATAAAGGACTCATGCATTTTTATAAGCTCCAACCGGAGTGGAATATTGAAAAAATTATCACACCGGCGGGATTTAAACCCACGACGTCTGGGTCAGTCAATCAATCTTAACCAACTGAGCTACCGTGGGGTGATCATTTTTTCACTCCGGTTGGAAATTATACCTAAGATCGCTAAGCAGACGATTCACACAGGTAAAAAATATTTTTAAAACTAAATTCATGATTATGTTAAGGAAATACGAGTACGTTTCCATACCGTAATTCAAGAAAAGCCCACATGCCGGTAACACACTGTATTGTATTACTGTATGTTTTTTACCACTACGATGAAAAATAAAATCAAGCCATCCATTTTAAAGGAAGAAATAAATGTCCGGCTATTGGCCTGATTCTGACGGAAATTGTCAATAACGCCAAAAATGTGACTCATTGGATCAATACAATAATAGCGTCACATTTGTTTTGAAGAGATCAGACCAGCGACCTCGGTAAAATGTTTTCTATTTATAATTTATTTTCCTTTAATTTCACTAATCATCCATAAATTAATAAAAAAACATTTCAGGCTTGACCCGCTCGACTACAATGTTACGTGTGAATTCCATTATTAGTCGAACCCCAAAATTTAAAAAAAAGATAAAACGGCCATCAAACATCAAACGGCTGCGCTAAGCGAGGAAAGGTCAACGAAGTGTTCCTATTGGTTCTTAACAAACGCATCCCTCGCTACGCATCCTTGCACATGTCTGGTGGAAATAAGATGTTGCCGTTATTTGGATAGTATTATCAAATGAACACAACAATGACCTTTGACCTTCATTTGCTGCTTTTGTTGTGCTTTAATCGTACTTGGTCCACTACAAACATTTAATCCCCTTTAAAAACTGGTTCGAATGGCATCGATATTTTTTTTTAAACTCGCCTTTTGCACTAAAGTTTCATTTATTTATTTCTATCAAACATTATAAAGTTAACCGCATATACCTTTCGGGGCATACGCGATAAAGAGGCAAGCCGAGAACGGCAGTTTCGATACGTAATCCGCTTGTGGCGGTACGGTAACATGCAAGCTGCTGCCTGCATGCGATTCCATTAAGCTTGGCTCATACAGCACAGGTAGTACAACCAATTACGCAACCCTGACTTGTCGCTGCAGAAAAAGTACGATATCCGAAAGTTGACAGCTATCGGCAGTCAAGTCAGTATCGCCTCTGTCCATGTTACACTTTCGTCCTAGAATTGCTACCCGTATCCGATCTTTGCTGAATTGATGATAGTGCAGCGTTCAACATTGATTAGTGAAGACAACCGCCTTGAAAGGGAATAGAATTATTGCTGGCGTTTATCATCTCCTGCGCTGCGTATGCAATCAAAGTTGTTAATAGCGACCAATTGATAAGTCTGTAGTCTAAGAAAATCCACGCACTGCTGTCGTTATGTATACATCTGCTCCGCAATACGAGCGTCCCTGGCACAGGATTTCTCAGCGGATTTCAGCTCGCGGATATAAAATTGAATGGCAAACGGCGTGGCGTACAAAAATGCAAAATATTTTACTTGTTGGACGGGAAAGGAACGGTTTCCAGCTGTGCTAGCACATGAAAGTAAGTTAAGTGCTAAAGGATGGATTTACTTTTGAAGATATACAGTTTTCAATCTTGACAACTGCGTCTTACAGAGATCAAAAAAATAAAATAAAAAAACAAAATCATTTATTTACCAGAAATTAAAAAGACTATACACAGAATTTGCAATGACACCCACACTAGGCAAAGCCTGTGTCGTGGGTTTCAAGCACGGTATGAATTGCCAGTGATGCGACTTTTGATATCTTCAAACTTACAGTTAATTTATTAATTAATTAAATCCTACTTGGGTGAGTGTTTGTATGTGCGTTTGTGTGTGTGTGTGTGTGCATGTTTGTGTATGTGTGTGGGAGTGTGTGTGTGTGATTGTGTGTGAAAGAGTTATAATTGCGAGCATAGCATGAATAGTAAGCCTATACAAAAATAAATAACATCTTTCAATTCAGAATATAACCGAGATTGACGTCCACTACAGTTTTAGTTAATTAACAATGTCCTCAAACGTATCGTAGTTCCATTCTAGGAGCAGAATACGGACGAGGGCTTGAGCCTCAGTAACACTCCTGTGCCTTATGTCGCAGATGTGAGGGAAAAGATACTTTGAAAACCTCTTTGCAAAAACCGTGTTGACATGAGGTTTGGGGATTTTAAAGACTCTTTTTTGCACAATGTCTCGGTGTTCGGGGAAGATTATTTAGCAAACATGGCTAGTTTATTTTTTTTATCATTTAGACTTTCTTTTTATCCATACAGCACTGACGTTCGTGTGGTCGAGTTCACGAACCCATGCAAAACTGGTTTCATTAAAATGTTTGTTTTTGCTTTTATGTATTTCTTTATTTTAATGCGTGTTAATTAAGAGTTTAGTTTTTATTTTTAAGTGTGTTATACGCTGTGATCTCACCCCGACGGAAGACCAGCGTCGACCGTAAGGTTGGCACCATGCTGAGTCGGGACCAATTCGAGGCGCTTTCTTCTTTTTATTGTTTTATTTTTTTGTTGTCTATGTTTTTATGTGTATCGTATTACTCCGTTTGTATATATATTTGTGCGATGTGCTACGAATAAATGTATTTCTATTCTATTCTTCTATTCAAACAAAATCCCATATCCGTCAATGAGAATTTCCCCACTATCGCAAAACTTTGCTCTTTGCCACCAAACAAAATGGCGGACTTGTGAAAAGGAAAACTTACCTAGTTTTAACAGAAGTTCTCGAATTCCTCTTCATGTTCCGGGAGAGATCTGGAAAGAAAAATAATAGGATTAAAAACTAGTTAGTGTCAAATGAGGTCTCATTTAGGTAACTCTCGAAAGATTCTTTATTACTTCTTATGAAAGAGGCAAAGAAGCACATCGTATAGCAACCCTAACTACTGATAAAATCTTGTTTTACTATGCTACTGCGTCAATGTCTATATTATTGTCTACTTCGGTTTCGATGGCGGACGGCGACCCTAGCCATTACGGATTTTTCTTCTGCGAGCTCTAACATGGCTCGCCAGGCTTTTGTTCTTAAAAACCCTATGGCATTCCTGGCAGTAAAGTTGCTCTACTGAGTTGTATATACAGGTGTGTATGCGAGCTTAGGTCTCTCGTTGCGTAACTGGCGACCAGGCAGCGAAACTTTGGTGCCGGTGACGTCAATATGACGTAAACTCACATATAGTCGATTTTATATAAATAACATTGCAACACCCCAATTATTCTTAATCATGCTATAATGATAATGTAAATATTATAGTTTATTAATAAAAATGACAAATATTGACATAAAAAATAATGTAAATATTAAAATAATGACATGGATGATCCGAAAATTTTTTTATTGGGTAATGTAATTGATACAAATAATATTATTTCCATAAGTAAATGAAGAACAACAAATTAAATTTTGCTGGATGTCGAAAAGTATGCAGAAAGCTTAAAATTAAAACATAACAACGCATCTGCTTCCTTATTTACATACACTAATTATAACTTTCAAATCTCCCGCCAGTTATAAAAATATTGTTGAAGTGAACCTTTCTTCATCTAAATTGATTTCTTCTATAATTCAGATAAAACACTCTGTATGTAGCTTGACGTCATACGTCTGTCATCGACACCAAAGTTACGCTCCCTGCTGGCGATTTATATCCAAAATTGACACATTTACCAAACATTGTGACACTGAAAGTATACAGATAAGTAAAAATATAGGCATTATCAGTAGTAAAGTAGAAAATGCCGCGACAGACCAGCTTATTTTATAAAAAAGGCCTAAAATTTACACATTACATCATATCACAAAATACATATCATGTTAATCTCTTTCTCTGACTATACAAATTGTTTATACCAGCGTTCGTCACTCAACATTTCTTTAGCACACGCATAATACCCGAATTCCACCCACTGGGCACGCCACGGAATTATGCAAATTGGAGAAACCGTTTGAAGCCCTTTGATGATAAAAATACGAGTACGTGAATGCAAACACGTGTGAGCGTACACGTTTGTAATGAGTTTTTTTTTTTAATAAAGGTAAATACGAATTATATTTAAATATATTTTAAAAAGTTTTTATTTGCAAACCAACGGCTAGAGTAAAAGTAATCATAAAATGAAAGCCCGTTGAAAATTGTATAACTAATTAGCATTAATTAATGGCAATAAAAGAAGTAAGAACCGATGGCCGTTGGGGCGGAAATGTTCTCGAGTGGCGACCACGTACCGGAAGGCGTAGCGTGGGCAGGCCCCCACACGGTGGACTGATGACCTGGTAAGGGTCGTGGGTGTCCGCTGGATGCGGGTGGCGCAGGACGGTCATTGTGGAAGTCTTTGGGGGAGGCCTATGTCCAGCAGTGGACGTAATTCGGCTGACATGATGATGATGATGATGAATGGCAATAAATATAGATTACATATACATATTGTACAGTCAACATCAGAAGCTGCTAAGCATATGACGGGACCAAAAGCTCTCATTCCCTTATAATAAAGACTTCTGATCTTTTCAAATTCGTGGCTACTTTACTTTTGATGCCGACTGTCACTACTGACGGAAACAAGTGTGTCTTTGTGACTATATGGGAAATAAATAAAAATAGGGAAATATACGAAATTCCATTAGGTCCATTAGCTACTCGTATACGTTTGATAAAGTTACGGGCATCTTCCCAGCCCGCACCCTTCGAGTTTGTGCCTATTTGTTGAGTTCTACTAATATGCTTAAATACGAGGCGCAGTGATCTTAGAAACAGTAGTATAAATGGGAACTCCCATAAAATGTGATAGCACTAACGTAGTCAATGTCTGCGCAATACATAGAAAACATTCAAGCTGTGAAACAAAATTATGTTCGAAGATACCTATATTATAAAAATTGCATTTATCGGGATTTGATCGCAGGTTCGCTACCTTCGCAAGCAGGAATAGTAATACCAACTAGTCTAACATCGAATAGACACAACATTGGTAATCTATCGCGAAAATATGTTTTCTACTGTACCATTGTTATTCAAACAATAAAGATTGCACTTTGGCTTTCATACCAGATCATTTCTACTGTATTATATATTCAATACTGTAAACTTGTGTTACCCACTATTTAAAAATCATAACTGTAAAACAATTAGTACCCACATTTTAGTAGTTTAAAACGAATTTTTAGTAGTTGTCTATCATTATTAATATTAATAAGTACTTTAGATGATTATCTCTGCATGTAACTAGTAAGGTACATATAAATTGGCATGAAAATGAGTGCTATCTCGCCAATAAACGTAAAGTTTGATTGTATAAACAAATGTACCATAAAACATTTAAGAAATAAATTAAAAAAAAAAAGTTATTTTATAGTACTCGTAGCTGACACTGTAATTTTATATTTAACTATACAAGGTATATTGTTTTGAAAAAATGACACCTCGCCGAGTTTCTTACGCCGGTCCTTCTCGTGGCAGAGGTATATTTTCCGAACCGGTGGTAGTTTATTGACGTTCATAGGTGCATGTAATATGCCTAATTTGAAGAATAAATTACTTTTACTTTTTTATTGGTTAAAAGCCCATTTAGTATGGACAGAGATAAACAACCTTATACTTCTAGTCTCATAATTAAGTTTGAATTATTGCTTAGCCATTTTGACTATTTTATTTGTCCTTACTATACTCATTATGTGCCAGACCGTTGTTTGTTGAAAATTTGTCCATCTGCCCGGCAATATGAGATTTTATAAACTTTTGTAAATCCTTCAAATCAACTTGTCATTAAATGGCTCCGCCCCTTAAAACAAAGTCATGAAAATGCTAAAATAAGGTTAAAATATTTTTTTTAATAAAATAATAACTAAATAGAAATGTATCTAACAGTAAAGTGTGTGTAGGCACCCATATACCCGTTGAAAACTTGCTGAGACGTCAGTTCTGCGACCTATTCGTACAGAAACGCTTATCAAAACGTCGAAAATTAAAGTACACAGGTAAATATATACCCTTAACCTTACCCGGTGCTGGACCCGGGTATGTCCTTAAACTAGGACCAAGACCACTATGGGATGGGCAGCAGCAACCCTAGAGTGCGGTGAAGAAGCGTGGCGATTATGACATTTACCCCCCATGAAACTGAGCGATGCCTGTGTCCAGCAGTTGACGTCCTTGGGCTGATATGGTGGTGGATAGTGGATCTTACCCGTACCGTGACGTTAAGACCCATGGAATTATATATAAGTAGACAGGTTTTCGAGTCCAAACAATTCTGCAAAACCGTACTGTTTGTAATCCTACTAGCGTCTATTTCAGACAAAGGACAACCCGTAGTAAGGAAATTGAATATCTTGGGATTCCACGCTTTGGATCCCTCGTCACTCTGCGACCTTGACTATGTGTGAATGTTCCTTAATTACAGAGTTAGTTTACGTATAAATCGCTATTCAATGTAAATACCTATTTCCATTTTACTCCCGAAATCTTCCACTATATAGTCATTTTATATTCTGTATGGATAAATGTGAACATTTAGAAATAATCCGTTACAGCTAGAGCATGGAATATCAAAGGGTTCTCGAATACCGGTTTATGTTTCGATAATGAAAACTGAAATACCGGTTTTACGGAAAATGGATTTTTTTTTATATTAACGTAAAATAATTACAAAATTTCTGGAATCGTTGAATAAATACGCTGAAACCTGTTTTTTAACAACAGAAAAAAATCTTATTGCATTTTTTACATCATTATTTATAAACTCACCGCTCGTCTTTGTTACTAGTTATTTATGGTTATGAAATGTTGTTTTGTAAGTATTAACAGCAGATATTTTTTGTGTAACGACTATATCATAATTTTAAAAGTTACGAAGAGTTTATAACCCTACATGCAGGGCACATGTTTACATATCACGTTTAGCTGACTTTGCATCCAACGCTTTGACGACCAGTCAGCCTAGTTGGTTGTGACCCTGCCTACGAAGCTGATAGTTCCGGGTTCGAATCCCGGTCAGGGCATTTATTTGCGGGATGGGCACAAATATTTGCCTATAATGCGTTATACCACTATTATAGTGGTCGGCGGTTAAGAACTCAATCCTGACACCTGTCATATCCATACAGTTTATAACCTCAAAGTGACTTTTATGTTATTAACTGTATGGAAATGACAGGTGTCAGGATTGACTTCCTAACCGCTGACTACTGTAGTACAAGCTTTGCTTAGTTTGGGACTAGTTCGATTTGTATAAGATAGTCCACAAAAAAAAAAATTATAAGCTGATGCGGATCTCACTAGTTGTTCCCCGTCTCCCGACTTGTCCAGTAACTTTCAAACATTAATTACAGACGAAAGCGTAAAATATCTTTGTACTTTTATTGTGACTTTCAACGTGCTGTGTTTTCATTGAGAAGTGCTGAATTTATAGACGTTGCGGATTAGAATTTGTTAACCATGTAGACCAATATTTTGTAATAAATTTGGTATCTATTTTTAGAATACATACATATTTTAGTTGTAGGTACCCTTGACTTTTCTATTACCTCGAATTCTATATACATGCAAGCCAAGTCAAAAGTCATTGCTTGTAGTAAATAATACGTGATAATACCCAAGAAAAAGTTGACTGCCGTAGAAAACATAACTTTTCGGGTATACGACAGCTCCGGGCAATTCCCTAGAATTATGACGAAGCGAGACCACTCTGAAGTGATTTATATCATTTGTACAAGTCTCGAGCTTTCTTATGTTCTGCGAAAGTTTATGTAGGGCTTGTGGAAGAGCTTAGCCGGCCCGGAAAAGTTGTGTGGTTTTGTAAAATGCCGAAATAATAGGTATAAATCATGTGCGCATATTTACACCTTGAGCGGTAACTTTTTAAGGCATTTTTTTCTGGTTTAGTACTTTGACAGAGGAATTTTGTAATTTTCTCAGTCTACAAGCAGTAAAGGCCTCGAAACGTATGGATGTTAGAGGAGTGATCCAGAAGTTTTGATAATCGGTAGTAAAAATAAATGATATGTAAATCGTTATAATAGTCGTCGTTATAATTAGAATATGCACACACACTTTACATATGTACCTATGAACGTCATTTATAGTACATAACTACGGTTTGCCGGCCGAAGGCAGATAGGTCTGTTAGTCTAATCAAAGTTTTATTTTTAACACGCATATAGTGGCAGAATGTCATGATGCCTGTTGTGCCACAAATTTAGAGACTTTTTTTAACAAATTTAGAAAAAAGAGGACTTTGCCGGCCTAGAGGCCTGCAAGACTTGTAAGAAATTCCATTAACGACCTCTTGTCCTAGCCGTACCTGAAACGTCATACTTCGCAGCCTATTATAAGAAACATAACATTTCAATATTTCATTGCAAGTTTGAGAAAATTGCTTTATTTTACCCTTATAATAGTACATTACGATACAAGTGCAGAAAACAGGAAATTCGCAAAGAGCGGCGATAAATTGAAACACGACCGAAGGGAGTATTTTAAATCGACACGAGTTGTGAATTACCTGTTCGCACGTGTATCGTACAACGTTTTACAGTACATATGAATCTTTAAAGTTTCGACATATGCACGTAATCTGCTGATTACTGCACTCGTGCAGTAATATAGCACTATATGTACTGTAAAATATTTTATTTTATTTTATTTTTGGAGGTCAAATTGAATACCTTTACTAAATCATCGTGATTTTTATGTACATAGATGTTTATATCATCCTGTGTATTATGAGAAGTAAATACCTCTAGTATTTGAAAGTTAGGGCTGAATAATAGGAGGAGGGGTTATCAGTTCTGTACTTTGGTCAGAGAGCAGCGCCCTTCCGACGAATTCCCACCCAGCGAGGCCACAAAAAAGCTAAAATTGTACTATTCCCCACCATTCATGTTATTTTGTCAGCTAGCTGATAAAAATCGGTCCACAACAGGCCGCGGACTTATCTGGAATCAGCCGTCAGGCGCAGGCTTATCGCCACAGTCCACAAAGGCTGTGTAGCCTGTCCATTGCTGTATTTATTTGTGGGACGAGCCAGTTGTTTACGAGGCATTCTATAGTGCATATTGGCCACGTAGAACCGTATAAACGGTATTCAATGCTAAACGGCGGTCAACATGGAAAAAATAACTATATGCCTCGTTTTTAGGGTTCTGTACCCAAAGGGTCCAAACTGACTCGCGTGTCGGTATGCCGTCTGTCACATATTTTATTTCGAAGAATGTTTTAACTGTCTATTGACCTATAAACTTGAAATTTGGGGATAATGTTTATTATTACGTATATTTTACCAATAAAAAACAATATATTGTTTTTAGTTGTACGGAACCCACGGTGCGCGAGTCCGACTCGCACTTGCCCGGGGTTTTTAGGGTTCCGTAGTAAATAAGGAACCCTTATAGTTGCGCTATGTCCGTCCGTCTGTCCGCGGCTTAGCTTTACAATACTAATATGTGTAATGATAAATACCAAATCATGGATTTGCTCTACATGAGCTCTGATATGGTTAGCTACGCCAATTTCGCTCTTGAATACTTTAATTACCATACTAATTGGCCCATGACGTCACGAAGCACTCCTCCTTACTAACTTTGTATAGAAAATAAGTAAATAGCAGTTTTGGTCGTGAAATACTAAGTTTAGAATTTAGATACAATACATTTCAAATGCCTACTATTTATATAGTTATAAAACTTTTTTATGAGACATAAAAATCAAATTATATTCCAGGATAAAATCTAGTTCAAGATACAAAATAAAATAAGGTGAATTTAACAAGGATTCGTAATAACTTTTACTATGGGACCAACTATGTATGTGTCGAAAAAAACCAACCTTTTCATACAGTTTGGGCTATAGACAGAAACAACAGTTGTAACTAATTATTTTTAATATTTTAAGGTGTGCAATAAAGAGTATTTTGTATTGTTTTATTTAGACGCAGAAAGCGTTGGTCCCATAATAAAAGTTGTTAAGAATCAAGGGTATTACTCCAGTGTATACAGAAGGTTCGGCAGATTGATGGACAATACGTATATTGGGGATAGATAAGAACATCTGCTACGTGGTGTAGCACAAAAAAAATAATTGGGCCCACAGAATTTTTTTAAAAGTACTTTTTAGTTAAATTTTTGAAATTATTGGTTTTCAAATAACTGAATTCTTCCAGAAATAATTCCAGAGAATTAGTCTAGATTTAAATGAAATAAAAATGTTGTCCGTTTTATCGTATTTTAATAATCTGTTTTCAAGATTATAACCTCAATTACTGAAAAAAAAACTAATCTAGACTTATTTCAGAATCTTACAAATTCATTTATTTGAAAACATTGAATTTCAAAAATAAAAATTCTTAAAAAAAACTTTGGCCCCATTTTTTTTTTGTGCTTGACCACGTAGCAGGTGACCTCATCTATCCCCAATATACGCATGTCCATCCATCTGCCGAACACTCTGTATAAGCAACCGATTGTTTAAAATTATATGGTATGTCGCAGAAAATTCCTTACGATTTTTATATCAATTTAAATGACATTCCTTCCAAGTTAAACCATTTTATCTTCCATAAAACGCCTTTGATAAGAATTGGATTCCGTTCCGCGCAGCGTCCCGGGAACTCTTTGTGCTGGCAGTATTCATTAAGGGTTGATGCAACCCTGGAGTACGATTGCTAATGAAAGAAGCATTGTCAGCAAGGTATTGTGACGGCCTGTTTAGCCTAGTTGGTAGTGACTCTGCGTCCGAAGCTAGAGGTCCCGGGTTCGAATCCCGGCCAGGGCATTTATTTGTGCATTTATCACGGATATTTGTCCTTGGGTCTTGGATGTTTTCTATGTATTTATCTATATAAGTATGTATATCGTCGTCTAGTACCCATAGTACAAGCTTTGCTTAGTTTGGGACTAGATCGATTTGTGTAAGATTGTCCCCCAATATTTATTTATTTATTGTATACTTATCTTAATATATGTACAGTTAAAGTCATAAATACATTTTCTCAAAACCAGCCGTAAAAAAGTTTAAAAAATATTCTACATTTCTGGTCACTCATAATAATAATTTAAGAATACAAAAAACTGAGTGAGCGATTGTCTGCGACATCAGTAAGCTCTCGTCAAATAACACAATACCAAATACCGATACCGCACAACCAACTCAGGAAGTCACTTAAGAGTCGGCAGGAAGCTCGGTTCTCCATACAAACGTAGTTTCGCTCTCATTTTAAAACGGCATCCTGGAATAACCTGAGACTTTGTATACACAATGGGATCTGGCATATCTAGGTCAGAAATTATTCTCTGTTGCTTGAAATTATAATGGAGAAAAAATACAGCTTAAGGTTTTCATACAAGACCTAAAAATCTCAAAAATTAGGTGTATATTTTGTCTATTAAAATTTCTTGCAACATATATATAGCAACTGATTTCCGGCCTAGATATGGCGGATCCCATTGTGTTTACAAAGTTTCGTGTTATTTCAGCACGGCGTTTTAAAATGAGAACGAAACTACGTTTGTATGGAGAATCGAGTTCTGCCGAGCGTGCCCGGACCCTTAAGTCTATACGACCATGTATTGACATTCGAGGAAGCTAAGGAAAAGCGGAGTTTTGCAGGTAATGGACAATAATCTCACGCCATTAATTTTTAAACTGGCTTCAGACGGTTACGTTTTACGAGTTTCGTGGCTTTTTATGAAATTTCCGACTTACAGCCTCCGCCATACAATGTCGATATAGGTGTGATAGAAAGTTATTTCTCAAGATATCCAATTTTATTGTGAAAACCTGTTCTTTGGCACATAATACATAATAGTACAGTCGCGGAATGAAAATGTTGGTCACTTTTCGATCTTAACAGTATTAACATGGACTTGAAAAGTAACGGACCTTTTCATGCCGCGACTGTACTTATGTACAGTCTATTAGGTTTTAATGTGCATGTTGCTTAATACTGGCTATGCGGCTGTCTAGTGTATACATTTAAATACTAAGAACTGTGTGTTCTAATAATTGTCTGACTTGACATTATCATTGTTTTTATGTGTTGACAAATATGTTGTCCAAATAATATATTTTCATTATGCAACGTAAATGCTCGTATTATTTGGACGTTTAAGCCAGTAACCGTTCTCTGCAACCAGTCGCGCTCACAATGGTTATGGGCCCAGACATTCCAGAAATATAAAATTGTAAACGAGCTTGTTCCAGGTCAGCTAGGTCCGGCTAATTAAGTGGTGAAGTTTAGAAAAAAAAAGGATTGACAAGATGAGTACAGTTAAAATAGAACCGCTAACGCAAGAAAACTATGAAACTTGGAAGATTCAGGCTGAAGCAGTCCTTGTGAAAAATGATGCATGGTGCTATGTAGATGGGAGTAACGTAAGACCTGCCGAGCCTGGGGAGGCAAAGAAGTGGGATATTGGAGACGCAAAAGCTAAGTCAGACCTCATTCTTGCTATAAGTCCGAGCGAATTGCGACACTTACGTGAATGTAAGACATCGAAGGATGTGTGGTCGAAGCTTGAAAACGTTCATGCATCAAAGAGACCCGCCAAAAAGGCTACGTTGTTGAAGGAGCTTCTGCTCCACAAAATGAAGGAAGACGGTGACGTTAAAGAGCATGTAATGCGTTTTTTTGACGTGAAAAACAAATTAGCTGACATGAAGATTGAAATGAATAACGACCTAATCTCCATAATGCTTCTCTACAGTTTACCTCCCAGTTTCGAGAATTTTAGATGTGCTATCGAGTCCAGAGATACGTTACCCGATCCTGAGTGTCTGAAAGTCAAAATTATTGAAGAGATGTGTTCTAGAGGACAAAAAGAGAATGAAGGAAAAGCTTTTCTAGTAAAGCCGAGGAGAACCTTTAATCCAGGAAGTGGTTTCAGCGGAACCCAGTTTAGAGGCAGATGCTGGGAATGCCATCAATATGGTCATAGAGCTTATGATTGTAAGATAAATAAAGACAAGGAACAGTATAAGGATAGTGCTAAGTATGTGTTGGGATCAGAAAGCGATTCACAGGCAGATGGTTTCGGTCTTGTAACATTTAATTGTTTTTCAGGTGATAATACTTCATGCGGCGGGAATGAGGACTGGATTCTTGACAGCGGTTGCACCTCACATCTGTGCAATGATGCTAGCAAGTTTGGCAACTCTTTGATACCTGTGTCTGGTAAACTCAATTTGGCTACAAATTCATGCACAAATGTAAGAGGTAAGGGTACTGTAAGGTTACTGACATGCAAAGATAATCTCAAAACAGTCGTAGAATTGCGCGATACTTTATTCGTTCCCGATTTGAGGTGTAATCTAATTTCAGTTGCTAGAATTACAAAAAGGGGGTACAATGTTTTATTTGATGAAAATACAGCACGTATTAGAAATAGTGACGGTAACACTGTACTAATAGCAAATCGTTCAGGTAATCTCTATTATGTTGAAGAACGATTAGGTACCGTTTCAATATTGTCAGGTATGAATGATAACTTAGTGTTGTGGCACGAACGATTGGGGCATCTAAACGGAAAAGATCTTGTGAAACTTTTGAACAAAAATGGTGTGAAAGTAAAAATGACGGATGCGATCCAATTGTATGACTGTAGTGTTTGTGCGAGTGGGAAGATGAGCGCGACCCCTTTTTCAAGAAGTGATGGCCCATGTGGAGAAAAACTGAGAATTATTTATTCGGATATTGTCGGCCCAATGCGATATGAGGCAATTTGTGGAGCGAAATATTTCATTACTTTCATTGATGATTCATCAAGGTGGTGTGAGGTGTACTTGTTAAACAAAAAGAGTGAGGCATTTAATTATTTTAAAATTTACAAAAACCATGTGGAAAAATTGACTGGAAAGAAAATTACTTATCTTCAAACGGATAATGGTGGCGAATATTGCAGTCGAGATTTTGATGAATATTTGCAGAATGAGGGTATAAGAAGAAGGTTAACCATACCTGGTATTCCTCAACAGAACTCAGTAGCCGAAAGAATGAATCGTACAATAGTGGAGATGGCGAGGTGCATGTTAATTTCAGCAAATCTCTCACCAGGGTTTTGGGGTGATGCTGTACTAACTGCATGTCATGTTCGAAACCGATGTCCAACAAGTAGCCTGGGAGGTGAGACGCCATATGAAAAGTGGTATGAGCGACCTGTCAGATTAGGTTACCTACAAATTTTTGGAACGAAGGTACATGCGTTAAACAAAGAAGAGGGAAAAGATAAGTTCGCTCCTCGAAGCGTAGATGGAATTTTTGTAGGCTACCCTAGGGACAGAAAAGGTTACAAGATTTGGGTACCGCAAGAGAGAAAATTTATCGTATCACGGGATGTCAAATTCCATTATCACGTGACTCGAAATAATAATAATGAGTATGAGATCCCTGAGGCCGACCCATTAGAGATTAGAAATGAAAAGATTCGGATCCATGCCAGAGAAAAATCAATACCCGATTTTGTAGAGATTGATTTTGATTTTGAAAGTAAATTTGAAAAACCTGTCATAGAGACAGTTGAACATAGAAACGAACAAACAGAAAATGTACAAGAAGCCCAAAGTGATTTAGAGCTAGTGGGAACGAATATAGAAGATGTACAGGAAGCTACTAAAAATTTAGAACCAATTGCTGGTCCATCTCATCGTTCGCAGGATCCTTCACATCCTTGCGATAAAGAAAAGGAAAACAAAGCAATGAAAAGAGCTCCAGGTAGACCGCGGCTGGAAAGAGGACATGCTGGACGGCCAAGAAAAATTTATCAGATGGTCGAAGTGGATTCAGAAGCTCCAGTAGAAAGTGGTACTGAAGAATTCTCTGATTGCCAAGATTTTTCGGGTGCAGCCGAAGAAGTAACACTGAGGCAAGCCTTGTCGGGCATTGAGCGACAAAAATGGGAGCATGCCATCTTATCGGAGGTAAGAAGTTTGATTAAGAATGACACTTGGGATATAACTAAACGACCCGTGGGTCGTGGCGTTGTGGGTTGCCGGTACGTTTTGACAACTAAAATGAACATCGATAAAACTGAGAAGAAAAAGGCGAGGCTCGTAGCAAAGGGTTATAGCCAAAAATATGGTATTGATTATCATGATACTTTTGCTCCTGTTGTTAGGCTGGACACTATAAGATTGCTGACGGCACTCGCAGTTGAACTTGACATGGAAATTCATCAAATAGATATTAATACTGCTTATTTGAATGGTTCACTCGACGAAGAAATATATATGGAGATACCGGAAATCTTAAAGGAGAGCCTACAGAAACTCCTTGGGTTAGAAGAGAAAGGATCCATCGTGTTTGAACGAGCTAAGAAAATGTTAGTCGATATGGAGGCGGGAGGTGATACTTGCAGGCTCAAAAGATCATTATATGGGTTGAAACAAGCCGGACGCCAATGGAACGCCAGACTCGACGAACAACTTCGTCGTATGGGGCTGCGGCCGTCGCTGAACGAACCATGTTTGTACTTTCAAGACATAGATGACGACACCAAACTCTTTGTTGCCGTGTACGTCGACGATATTTTAATAGCGTCGCAGAAAAGAGTCTGCATAGAGAAGTTCAAAAAGGAACTGGCCAGTGAATTCGATTTGAAAGACTTTGGAATCGCGAAGTATATATTGGGGATTGACATTGAGCGAAGTGTCAATGACAAAATTAAGTTGTCACAACAAAAGTATATTGAAGATTTGCTTAGTAAATTTGGTTTGGCAAAATGTAAGGAATCAGTGTCGACCCCAATGGAAATAAATCTAAAACTGCAATCGAGCAAAGAAAACGGACAAATCGAAGAAACGTACCCATATCGCGAATTAATTGGAAGTTTATTATATCTATCTGAGGGAACAAGAGCTGATATTTCGAATACGGTTTCAAAACTTGCACAATTTGTAAATGCCCCGAGTAAAGAGTGTTGGACCGCAGCAAGCACATAGATATACGATATCATTTCATCAGGAGCATATTGAAGGAGAACGACAACATTAAGTTGTCGTATCTATCAACAAACTCCATGTTAGCCGACATACTGACAAAAGCTTTGCCAAAAGCAAAACATTACGCATGTATGTCTGGTTTAGGGATACGTTCCTAGGTTAATTATATCTTTGTTGTTGTACTTAGTTCTTCTAATATGCACATTAAGGGGGCGTATTAGGTTTTAATGTGCATGTTGCTTAATACTGGCTATGCGGCTGTCTAGTGTATACATTTAAATACTAAGAACTGTGTGTTCTAATAATTGTCTGACTTGACATTATCATTGTTTTTATGTGTTGACAAATATGTTGTCCAAATAATATATTTTCATTATGCAACGTAAATGCTCGTATTATTTGGACGTTTAAGCCAGTAACCGTTCTCTGCAACCAGTCGCGCTCACACAGTCATCGTTTCATCGCATTCGTATATCTAGTTAGGCTTACCATGTGTGCAATGTGTAAGCTAGTAGATTTTGATTTGTAAAAGTGCTATTTCGGCCTATTTGCAGAATAAATTTCATTTAATTCATTTATTTGAGGTATTTTTTAGTTAAAAAATACGACTTATGATTGTTTAATTTTAGTCAATGAAATTCATCATGATTTTGGTGTTTTTTACGGCTACAGCATTTACAGCTACGATTGTGCACAAAAATGGGAATTAGGGAACTATGTTGGTTTAGTTCCCACCGCCATATGCCGTAGAATATACATAACTGGAGTGGCCATCAGCGCATCTTACCCAATGACTAAGGAAAATATGTGGACCGGGCGTATTGTTCTTTTTGTACCAAAGCTACTGAGGCTCAAAATCGCCATATTATGTTCCCCGGTACGTCAATCAATTCGGTGCGTCGTCAATTGAGCAGTACACGACTTGTCAGTGAGTAGAATAAAAACTGAAAAGTTATAAAATAAACAGTGTTATTAAAATAAAAACCGCACAAGACTTTAAAGGAATGTTGAAGGTAAATGCTGCGATCATGCCTAAGTGTAGCATAAGAGGATGTGGCTTAAGAGAAAGCCAGAAACAGAAAAGTTTGTCGTTGCATAGCTTTGTAATGTTTTTCTTTTGAAATATTGGATGATTTGAACATTTTTGAGAACAAGGCACATGTATCATAGCATAATTAGTGTATAGATTAAGATAATTTATATTTTGTAGTGGCATTTATCTGTATTTTCAATTTTTTCGTACTAAAAGTTACCCTGAAGCAGTAGCTAGGGTTGTTCCTGAATATATCGATAATGATTTAATGATTTGCGATGACTTACTATACCTACTCATCGATTCGGTGATTTATATTTCGCAAGGTTGGCAAGAAGTGAATTTCAGAAGAACAAATGGTTAGACGCTATTGGAACTGAGAATGAAACTAGTGGTAGTTGTTTGAATTGAAAAATAAAGACTTGTGTAAATTATTAAGGCGGAACGTCACGGATTCCTGCCGAAGTTCTGCTAATAGATGGCGGCACTGAGACCATTTGGTGGTTTTTCATAATTTTCCGCAAAATCACTATATTACATTTGATGATTTTCAAACTGCGGAAGAAGCAAAAAATCCTACGTATGAATCGCAATCTATCTGCACTTAACAGTGTTTATTTTAAACGTATATTGTGAACGAATGCAAAATATTGCAATTTCTTGCATTCACGCACACATGCGTACCTAATGTCAGTGGGAAAGTCACTTACTGTCAAACATTATACAAAGTTGAAAATAGAGGGCGCAATAATAAATCAAGGAAGTAGCTTCTAGTGCGAAACAAGAGAACTACGACATATGTAAAAAAGCCGGAATAAATAGAACGATGTTTTCGACCCTGTGAGATGACATACGGTGGTCTTGTGGAACTCTCTTTCACTTTTATCTCAGTGTAACGCTAGAGTCATACTCGCGTTCGATCCTTGGGAACCATCTTTTTGTGTTTTTATTTTTCTTCGAAGTGCTTTTATTATTTTTGTGATGGGTGTATTTAATGCTATAGTTAATTTATTTCACGTAAACAATATCAATTACGTTTAAAAACCTTAATTTTATAAAATATGAAATAATAGTACAAAATAGAAACTTTAAAAACTAAGCCCCGCGTCATCGTAACAAAGACATTGGCAGCATTATTTATTTATTTATTTTATTTGGAGATCCAACAGCTGTGATATTACAAATAAAATAGAAAGCCAGTTATAGGAACTTACAGGAAGTATTACCTCGCTATTCTTACATGGTTATGCTTTACAGATTTTGATTTTTTATATTATTTTGAGACAGTGATGTAAATTCTTATGACTTGACTTATGCAAATTTGTAACAAAAGTTGAATCTAATTTATCGCTATGAGTTTTATTTTTATTTTTATCCATTCAATTCCTGGTATGGTACAATCGAGTAAGATACTAAACATATGTTTATGATCTTTAAAAATCCTCTACATGCTCTACTACTGAAATATAGACAAGTACTCGTATATCTGTATAGATACGAGTAAGTGTACGAAGTATGGCGTTTTGAGTCATACAATTAATAAATAGTGTACTAACATTTTATCCAATTTCAGCAGACAAATCAAAGCAAAGAAATAAATATCCGTACAAAGCCACTACATGGACATGCATGTATTGTAAGGTAAAATATACTATTGGTTCACAAAATGTTTTGTATTCGCCTGTGAACTCAACCCTGAAACTATTTGATCCCAACATTCTTAACAATAATAGCTAGAAACGTAAAATATAACATCAGTTCGCTTGTAGCGACTGTGGTAAGCATTGTGAATAGCAATCTTGTTCGTTGTTTTTAATTTACTAGTGGCCAGTCTTAAAAATTGATATGAAAGTTCTTCAAAATGCCTGACCTAGAAAGAGATAAATAGATCAGTTGACAGAATGGGACTCTTCTCGAGAAGCGTCAACTTTTAAAATTCGAAGTCCAATAATGGGTTGAGACGGGGTTGCATATTATACCATCCAAAATTATTGAATGAATTCGTGCGTTGCTGCCAGCTTGCACTAGGTACATATGACGCGACGTTGCCATGTTGGTTTTGCATGTATAATATGTAGATATACCGACGTCTATTATAATGCCCATAGCACAAGTTTTACTTACTTATTTTGGGACTAGGTAGATTTCTGTGCCGAGTGAAGAGTGTCGTTAAATATTTATTGAAATATTACCAAAATGCATGCTTAATGATGATGAAGATGACACTGAATGAAATATTTAGAAAATACCTGCTACATATTTTTAGGGTTCCGTAGTCAACTATACGAAACCTTATAGTTTCGCCATGTCTGTCTGTATATCTGTTTGTCCGTCTGTCTGTCCGAGGCTTTGCTCTGTGATAGTTAGTGCTAGAAAGCAATTTGGTATGGATATTTAAATCCATAAAACTGACAACGTCGTATCGTCGTACCTCCCCTATTTGAGTGGTGATGAATTTTTTTTTGCTTCTACCCTATGGTGTGGGGTGTTGTTGGATAGGTCTTTCACAATTAATAAGGTCTTCATTTTTTTTGATAAAGCGAATGTTTTCGGAAATAATCACTCCAAAAGAAAAAAAATGTCCCCCCCTCTAACTTTTTAACTGTGTCCAAAAATATGAAAAAAATCGTGAAAGTAAAGCTTATTAAAGACTTTCAACGAAAACTATAGGGAACATTTGAGTTATCGTAAAAAATCGTCTCTAATTCTTAGTAAAAGATGTATGAAACGCTGTTTTTTTTGCCGTTTTTATAGATAATGGTATGGAACCCTTCGTGAACGACTCGAATTGGCCAGTTTTTGTGATACACTTAGCCATTAGGTATAGGTAGTATTTTTAGGTTGTGTTTTTATTTGTAATGTTTTATTAGTATTATAATTTCGTATCTTACGATCAATATTTAATTATGTTTGTTGTATTTATCAAATAAATAATATATTTAAAAAACATCTGATACATGAATATAATACATAATAAATACATTTAAATATCCAAGGCTCAGGAAAACATATTGATTATATCGTTTTCATCACCCAAATAAATGCCCTGAACGGGATTCGAACCCGTCACCACCGGCTTCGTAGGCAGGATTCTACCAACTAGGCCAAAATGGTCGCCAAGTATTCGATTGACATGATGAGAGCTGTTACATATCAAAAATAAAAAAATATGGGGGAACGATCTTACTTACGTATAGGAAACCTCCAAGACTCAAGAACAATATCTTGATAAATGCACAAATAATGCCTTGACAGGGATTCGAACCCGGGAGTTCCGGGACCTCCGGCTTCGTAGACAGGGTCTCTACCAACAAAGCCAAGGTGCTCGTGAATCAACGAACGCCGTGGCCTACGGTCGTTTTTAATTTCTATACGGGCAGTTACTTGGCTGAGTGAACAAAGGTCTCCGTGCCATTTTGAGCAACAATTCTTTCGTATGTCTTATCTGTTATGGAGACTGGTAAATAATCTGTTATGGAGACTGGTAAATAATCTCTTTGGTTCTCTTGTGTAGTAATCCAATCCGAGAGGATTCGCCTCCATACATTTCCTCGTAAAAGGTGGAGATGACAAAGTTTTGAATTATATTGGTAGCGTATGAAGTCATGAAAAAAACCGTGTTCCCGACCTTGAGCCGTGTGTGCGTTTGCCACCATCTTCATTTGAAGGGCCCTTTTTTTTTTAGGGTTCCGTAGCCAAATGGCAAAAAACGGAACCCTTATGGATTCGTCATGTCTGTCTGTCTATCCGTCCGTATGTCACAGCCGAATTACGTGAAGACTATGAGCACTACAATTATGAAATTTGGTAGAAAGGTGTATGCTATGAACCGCTATAGAAATAAGATGTGAAATTTTTAAAAAATAAAATATTATACCCCCCCAGTAATATTTTTTCAAAATTTCCCCATACATAAATAAAAAAGGATTTATTGCCACATCAAGTACATTCATGTACATGGGCGGTCAATTTTTTTTTAAATGCACATAGTCGTGTGGGGTATCTATGGATAGGCCTTCAAAAATGACATAGATCAGTCGTTGGCGAGATATTAGCTGTCAAAGTGGTAAAAACAAGTGGTTAATATCCAAACTATGAACGTTAAAATTCTGATACAATCAAAATGTGTAAATTAATAAATACTTTCAACGAAAATTGGTTTGACCAAGAGAGGTTTAGCGGTTTTTGAGTTATTGCTGCAAAACTGTCTTTCCCAAACAAAAGGGCCGAAGTGCCGTAAGTTTCCTATGAAGATACGACCTTTTTTGATTAAATGTATTGTATAGTGGTTTTAAATGTAGATTAGGATGTGTTGGTACGGAACCCTTCGTGCGGGAGTCCGACTCGCACTTGGCCGGTTTTTTTAATAGCTGATTCACGTTTGATTCCATCTCAAAAGTATCTATGGCATGTTGAAAGCAAATAACTTAGATTTTTCTCATAAATAATTTATCTGTCGAATAAAAATAAAAGGTTCAAATGGCGGAAAAAGTGGTTATATTTCAAAAATCTTTCGTACTAAAGTTTTTCGCGCCAATAATTCCCCCTTTGAATTAAAAAGCATAAAATTGATGCGATAGTATTATAAGGTTGTTCTAAAACAAGTACTTGCACATGTTGATAGAAGTCCTATGACAGAGTGGTGAGGAATGAACTTTGGTCGGTTCGGTACTGTCCGGGTATAGAGTGAGCGACCATCTCGTTCAAGCTCTGAAATCTCTCTACGAGGATTCCACTGCTTGCGTCAAGAGTAAACGGGTCCTGCACTGAATGGTTTAGCATCGAAAAGGGTGTTAGACCGGGATGTGTAGAATCACCGTGGCTGTTTAATTTTATATTTATTTTCTGGACAGTTGTTTGCAAGATTTGAAAGACGATGAATGTGGGTTGGAAGTGAATGGATTATATTATTAGCGTCGTCGGCTGAGAAGCTACAGAAGATGGCAACTAGCATGCACGGATTGTTTGCGAGAAAAGGAATGAAAATGAATGTAAGCAAGACGAAAGTGATGGTATTTATTTGAAAGAGATGAGTGTATTACAGTTTGTGAAATTGCGGTAGATGGAGAGAGGTTGGAGCAACTGGATGAGTTTGTGTACTTGGGGATTTTGTTCGGGAGAGACGGTAAGCATGAGAAAGATATTGAAAGGAGAGTGATAGCTGGGAATTGAGTGAATGGGGTATTTCACGCCTTTAGGAGCAGCCAGAAAGTGTCAGAAAAGACGCGGCTGGCTGTGCATAGAAGAGTGTTGGTGCCAACACTAATGTATGTTAACGAAGCACCAACAATGAGGGCAAGAGAAAATGAAATAAAAGCTTTTTATGTTTCTCACAAAAAAAATATGAAAAAAATCTACTAGAATGATCAGAGACACGAATGTAAAAATAGGATAGCCAAAAGGTTATGAAAATATTTTCCTGTGAAATTATATGGATACGACAAAAGAAATAAAATATTTATAAATTTCTGTAGGTATGTACCACAAATTAAAAAATCACAAACACAATGTACAAAAAACCGCACAAGCTGAGATGGAAATGGGAAAACACCAGATAGTGGAACTAAAAATGAAATTGATTTCATAGTAACTAACTGTCCTGAGACGGTTGAAAATGTACATGTGAAAAACCGCCTTAGTGTTTGAGGCAGTTTTTTACTCAGTGATTACCGGCTAGTACGAGCTACATTCAACTTGAAATTTGCCAAATAAATCAAGAACCACCCGGTTTGGGACGCGACGACGGCAAGAGGCCCGATGGAATGACCCTCATCCCATGGCAAATGGGACGACCGCTTATTTGGGATGCCACTTGTGTGGACACCCTAGCGCCGTCTCATTTAGCCTCCAAATCTTTGAGGGCTGGGGCGGGGCGGCGGCAGCGGCTCAGGCCCTTAAACGCCGCAAATATGCCGATCTAATGCACAATCATATATTTGCGGCTTTTGCAGTGGAGACATTAGGGCCGTGGAGTCAGGATGCCCATATACTATTTAAAAGTTTGAAAAAAAAGACTAATCGAAACCACACATTACCCTAAGGCTGGCTCATTCCTCGGACAAACAATAGGCATCGCCATTCAACGGGGGAATGCAGCCAGCATGTTTGCCCAGCAGGGGGACATGTTTTAGAGTGTAATTTAGTTAATTTTATTTATTTATATTTAGTTCTAAGTTTCTTACATTATTATTAATGATATATGTTAGAACAAAATACAAAAAAACCAAACTTAAAATAAATTCATAGACTATGGAAAGTATAAACCCAACTTACGAAATATGAACATAACAGCAACCAGTCAGTTCAAGCCCAGTATAATGAAATAGAAAAAAGCATAACTATAAGCTCTAAGGTATCCCTATCCACAAAAAAAGGAAAGAACCAACACATTATTACACATATTACAAAACTTTACATCAGCTTTATCGACTACAAAGCATTCGACACTATATTTCATGAATCAATATGTGAAACACTATCAGCACAAGGATTAAACAAGCATTATTTAGACATACTCGTAATAAAAGAAATATACAGAAAAAGCACAGCCAGTATAAAAATTGACGATGTTGGACCAGCATTCAATATTGAAAAAGGGGTAAGAGAAGGGGACCCACTGTCCCAAAAAATTGTTTATAGCTGTCTTAGAATTTAATAATAATAATAATATAATAATAATATTGGGGGACAATCTTACACAAATCGACCTAGTCCCAAACTAAGCAAAGCTTGTACTATGGGTACTGGACGACGATATACATACTTATATAGATAAATACATACTTAAATACATAGAAAACATCCAAGACCCAAGAACAAATATCCGTGAAAAATGCACAAATAAATGCCCTGGCCGGGATTCGAACCCGGGACCTCTAGCTTCGGAGGCAGAGTCACTACCAACTAGGCTAAACAGGTCGTCAAATTTTGAATTTGTTTTTCGAACCTTGCACTGGGATCTTGTGCTGCTGCCTGAAGACCCCAAAGAATTAGAAAAGATGCTACAGTCACAAGCAAAAAAGTAGGACTACATGTAAATGAAGACAAAACCAAAGTAACGACGAACAGACAGCCTACACATATCTTGTTGTGAGAGATTATTATACTTATATGGTGCATTCTTAGATTCCATACAATAAAATAAAAAAATGGCTATAAGTATGTTTATAACGGTGGAAGACTAAGTACCCTCAATTCCTCATTGAATCCTCCATCAGAACTCAAGCCTGACAAAAATGTGTCTTGAAAAACTAGCTTGCTTGACAAACAAAACGAAGAGAACAAATCGCCAAACGTGAACTACGCGTCGTTGAAGAGTTCGGTTCTGATCATCATCAGCAGTTCCACTTCATCAAATGTCACTTTTTTGAATGAAAATGCTTGATTAGTTCATGAAAATACTAAAATCACTATTTGTCTGCCTTTCACATTTGAGGAGTTCCCTCGATTCCTAATGGATCCCATCATCAGAACTCGAGCATGACAAAAAAATAATCGTGAAAATAGAACTTGCTTAACAAACACAGCTAGAAGGACAAATCGCCAAACGTGAACTTTTCGTCGTTGAAGAGTTCTGTTCTGATCATCATTAGCAGTTCCACTTCATCAAATGTCAGATTTTTGTATGAAAATGCTCGATTTGTTGATAGAAACACAAAAATCACTATATTTTTGCCTTTAAGATCTGAGGAGTTCCCTCAATTGCTCATGGATCCATCCATCATCAGAACTGCGTTTTGACAAAACGGGACCAACATGGATATATATACTTACAATCAAAAAAAGAATTTTCAAAATCGGTTAAGATATGACGGAGTTACGGAGTAACTTGAAGTCGGTAAAAAAAAAACAGAAAAATAACCAGAACCACAAATGTGGCCAGGCAGGCACACCGACTCAAATGGAGATAGGCGGGGCACACGCAAAGAGTGACAGATGAAAGGTAGATAAAAATCGTAACAAACTGGTAACCCATGGAGCACACTCGAAGAAAGGGAAGACCACACTCACGATGGAGTGATGACATTAAGAAGGTAGCTGGATGTTGCTGGACTAGACCAGCAAAAAACAGAGAAATCTGAAAAGTTTTGGAGGAGGCTTACACCGCTCTAGGCGGTCCTTATACAGAAGAAGAAGAATAGAGTAAAACAGTGGTGAATTTATAAAAAAATATACAGTTACTTCATTAATTTATTCAGATTTGTAGTGAGAGCTGTTTATATGGAAATATAAGCTTAGGTATCTTCTACTCATTAGACACTCGCCATCCAAAAACTTCGGAAAAAATGTTCGCATCAAAGTAAAGCATTGACAAACATTCGTTCAGAAGAAGCGAGTATTTGATACGTGTTACAATGTATAATATGGTGCCATTCTATGGATAATAAATCATCAAAATATCACAACAAATAGTAAATTACAATATAAAAGATTATGATTGTACTCTGTCAATGTCAACATCGTGTCTAAACATTAAAATTCTGTAAATTAAAATTAATCGTGCATTTTGTTGAAAGAAATACGTAAATGAACATGCGAATAAGCAATTGAATTGTGCAAATAGAAATCTATTGTTTATCAGCGCTACAAAGGCATAATATTAAGAAAAGTGAAAACTCTGCACGCTGTCACAATCAAACTGGAATCTGTTTTGACAATAAATTTTTACATCGCGATATCTACAAACGCTCATAATTTACTACTGCGAAAGGGGCTTCCGCTGTGACCCGCTTTTCTTGCTATCTTCCTGGACTATCAAGCTAGGCTCTGTCAGTTTAGAAGGAGCCTCGTTCCCATCTGAGTGCTATGTATATATTGTCGTCAGCCCGGCCGCCATGTCTCCTGGTTTGGAACAAGATATTAACGGCGCGACGATGAGCATCATCGTCTGCAACAACCGCCGCACCGTTTCGTGCGACGTAATTGATGTTATTTATTTAATTTACTTTCCTTCCCTTTTCTTTAGATTATATACATATTGTAAGAATGAGTGTCCCCTCTACGCTGCTAATGTGTCCGCACTGTCCAAATTCATACCGCTCCTTTACAGCTCATGGACTTAAAGTACACACTGGACGCATGCACAAGAATGTACCCCGTGCAATGCAGCCTCCTGGCCCAGCACAATCTGATTGTACGGCTTCTCAACAAGCACTCTATATCAACGTAGGCTTGGATGATCTGCCCACTCTTAAACAATCTGTGCCAGTGCTGCGTCATATCCCAAAAGGAGCCCGTAACCTGGCAGCCGGCAAAATGAGTGATCTTATCGATAGATGCATTGATACCAACGGCACAGCTGAGTGGGTTGCTCTGCTTTCTTTTGCATATTCCGCGTTCAGGGCGCCTGAAAAATCAGGCTCTGGTAACCTTACCACGAAGGTAAAACGAAATATCGACTCGTCCGGATTTGACGATAATTTAAGTAGTCTCCGGCTAGAGCCGGGTTCCCCAAGACCGCCCTCAGTTCTTAGGGCAATACAATCTAAAGTTTTCGAGGGGGATCTTAGAGGTGCCGTTCGGGTCCTTATGTCAGATGACGGTATCGCACCGTCGAACCCTCAAACTCTTGTAACATTACAATCAAAGCACCCGCATCCTTCTAGGCCTTTAGCGTTCCCGCCCGAGCCTGACAGATCCTTTTGTGCGCTTCAAGTAAAGGCGGAAGTCGTTGCGCAGGCTCTTAGCACATTCTACAATGGGTCTGCAGCTGGCATAGATGGTTTACGCCCAGCTCATTTGAAAGAGCTTATTTCCGCATCGGCGGGCGACAACGGAATTCGTTTGCTTGAATCCTTGACAAAGTTATGTAACTTCCTCCTCAGTGGTCAACTAAATATTGAGGTTTGTCCCTATATTTATGGAGCGTCTCTGTGCGCGTTATCGAAAAAGGACGGAGGAATTAGACCAATTGCAGTAGGTAGTACGCTTCGTCGCTTGACTTCCAAACTCGGTTGTTATGCTGTGAGGGAGGAAATGGCTGCTTACCTCGGGCCACACCAACTAGGTTTTGGTACAAAATTGGGTTGTGAGGCTGCTATCCACGCAACAAGAGCATTCTCGATAGACCGAAGGAACGTGGACTGTGTCATCGTTAAACTCGACATTAAAAATGCCTTTAATTCAATCGAACGCGACGTTTTATTGAGCGAAGTCAAAGAGAAGGTGCCGTCTCTATATCCTTTTCTTTACCAAGCCTACTCGTCTCCCTCTAATCTCTTTTATAATAATTCCCTTATCCTTTCCCAGGTCGGCGCACAGCAGGGGGATCCGCTCGGACCTCTGATTTTCAGCCTTGCAATCCAAAAAGTTATATTAGAGCTTCAGTCCCCCTTGAACGTCTGGTATTTGGATGATGGTACCCTGGGAGGAAAACCGGAGAGGGTGGAACAAGATCTTCTCACCCTTCTTCCACGTTTTAAAGAGCTGGGTCTGGAAGTAAATTTTAATAAATGCGAATATTTCCCCTGCAGCGCCGATTCCCGTACCTCATTTCCTGCATTCAGTGCCTTACTTCCTGGACTTAAGGAGTTATCAGTTCAGACGTTCAATGTCCTGGGGTCACCAATTTTTTCAGATGCGATTCCTGATGCCATTGAATTAAGAAGGCAAATTCTTCTGAATGCTAAGGACAGGCTTAAAAATCTTTCTGCTCACGTTGCCTTAATTTTGCTCCGGTTTTGTTTCGCAGTTCCGAAAGTTACTTATTTTCTGCGCACTGTACCGGTTTGGTTGCACCCCATTCATCTTAACTCGTTTGACAGTGTGTTGAAGGAGACAACTGAGTGTTTGTTGAATGTGTCTTTCAATGCCAACCAATGGGAGCTGGCGGTCCTTCCCATCCGAAATGGTGGACTGGGTTTACGTCGTGCGCGTGATGTGAGTCTCCCGGCCTTTTTAGCATCGACATACGCGGTTGTGGACCTTGTCACTGACATTTTCTCTTTAGATGGTGACAGAGTAATCATACCCTATGCTTCTGATGCGGTCATAACATGGTCAGCTCTCAATCAAAGTGCGCAGGTGCCCGAGAAACCGGATCGTCAACGTTCGTGGGATGAAATAGGGGTGAAGCGAGTGTTTGATGCTCTCATGGAAGATGCCTTGGGGGTAGATAGAGCAAGACTCAACGCGGTGTCAAGGCCAGAATCTGGAGCATGGCTTCACGCACTTCCCTCACCTCATCTGGGTACCCTCCTCGACAACGATTCGTTGCGGGTGGCCGTGGCTTTCCGCTTGGGCTGCGATGTTTGTGAACCTCATATATGCATCTGCGGCACCATGGTGGAGAGCAACGGTCACCACGCCTTGAGTTGTTGTCGGTGTGCCGGAAGATTCCCTCGCCATTATGCCCTCAACGACATTGTGCGAAGAGCCCTAATTTCTGCTAATGTTCCATGCGTGCTGGAGCCCTTAGGCCTTAGTCGGTCAGATGGGAAAAGGCCAGATGGTATGACCTTGGTGCCTTGGCAAAAAGGTAAGTGCCTACTGTGGGACGCTACGTGCGTCAGCACTTTTGCAGCTTCGCACCTTGGTCATACCATTAGGTCAGCTGGCGCAGCAGCGGAGTTGGCGGCAAATAGAAAGCGAGAGAAATATTCCGCTCTCACTAATTATTTATTTGTCCCACTCGCGGTGGAAACGACCGGTTGTTGGGGTACAGAGGCGAAGAAGTTCCTGAGGGAGATTGGTCGTCGGTTGCGGGAGAGGGGACATGACACCCGTTCCGAGTCTTTCTTGGTGCAGAGGCTGTCCATCGCGATACAACGCGGCAACGCGGCGAGCGTGTTTGGTACTTTTGCACCGGGAATGATTCGGGGCGGGCTTTTCGATTAGATAATCTTCATTCTGTACTTATGTAATCAGGTTTAAGTTATTATTTTTATTATTTTTTACGTCAATGTGTATTTTTACGATTTGAACAAGTCTCAGTTTAAATAAATTTATATCTTATGTTGTAAAATATATGAGCACAACTACAAAGGTAAAAAAAATATAAAAGATGTTTTAATAACTTAAAAATTCGGAAAATTATGTTTTTTTCTTAATCGTCCAAAAGGCAAATAAAAGGTAACAACATAATACTAATAAACTGTATGACAACTATAACGCTGCTTTACTTTGATGCGAACATTAATTATTTTCGTCGAAGTTTTTGTATCGCGAGTGCCTGATAGGTTTTTTTTTATATTTCACTATTAAAACAATAATTATCCACATACTCCAATCATGGGCGATGGGCTAGCCACCTGTCACTGCAATATCACATTTTCTTCGTCCAATAAATCTGTAATAGCCAAAAGTGGCACTGAAAAATATTATTTCATGGGCTCTACCTACCCCTTTTGGGCATATAGGCGTGAGTTTACGTATGTAAGTAGTACAGGCGGTCTCATTAAGCAATTGGACAATTTGGGACTTTGTCGCTTTCAGCCGTTAGACATTTAGTATGACAATTTAAACATGACGTTAAAGTGACAAGGTACAAAGGTGTTCAGCCCCTTATGAGGCTGACCGTTCCTTCCTACACCTAAGAATGCAATCTCAATGAAGTATCCAACTTCGTTTCACATTTATTTGCAGTTTGAAATTCGTTCTATCAAAAAAACAAATGACATGGCTGTTACGTCACTACAAAAATAAACAGCGTAGCACGATAAAAAATACTGCCGTTTCTTTCTTCAGAAAATAAGTGTTTCGAACAGTGTCGCCACCTATAAAGCTAATAAGTACTACTTATAGTTGTATCTAACGTTGAAACCTGGATGCTTGGAATTGACATCTGCGCCATCTATTGAAGGTTTTTGGCAACGATCTGTCATTCGCCGCGGCCATTTTCTTTACACGGATAGTATAAAACTCACTCACACATACAAGGCTCCGAGTGAAAATTGATGATTAATGAAACGGCTATATTTTAATTATTAGTGCTTTTTTCGTCTATTTTTTCAAACTGCGGGAGCAGAGGGTGATCTATTATCTAAATATTACAATTACAAGTCCCTGACATCGATAGTTTTCACATGTAGTCCGAACGAAAATTGTATGAAAAAATTTGAAAACGTTCCACCTTAATATAAAAATATTATCCTGATCTCACGTTGTTTCCATAGTAACCTTTTAATTTACCTAATTTGTGGTTATCTCTTGGTTAATCCTCCCCTAATCTGTGGTGGTAGTGAAATGATAATACTTAGGTAGATATTATTGGCCGGTACTGTATGCATGACTTCACATCCCTATTATTTGACGTCCCATATCAAATATACGCATCCGACCCATAGTTACTGGAGTTTCGTCAAGATACATACAGTAGTTTTTGCGATTAAGACGAAAAAACATCTATACAAAGTATACGAGTATAATATTATTAGGATATTCCAAAACTAAACTAATGGGATACATCCAACATACTTGAGGGTGCCTCGTAGGTTTTTATTATTGGTGATGGGCTGATCTATTTATGGTACATGCCGTTATTGACTGCATGTAATTAATACTCGATATTTAGCGAAATAGTAAAGAAACTCTTTACTAGTAACTTTAATCATGAAATCCCGTAAAGTAAATACCTGCTTCAAAGAATCATTAAAGAAAACTGCATAGAAAAAAGGTCACTATTATTCAGATATACCTAATAACATCCTAGGAAACCAATACGTTTTAAGATCTGTCTATAATATCGATTAAAATGTTGATTAGCGGTACAGCACTATATCCGCCATGTTTAGTTCCAATATGGCCGCAAAATGGACACGCTCGTAATGTTGAAACTTCACGTCCACAGATTTTCCTTAGTCATTGATCTTACCAAACAAAATATTATGTCAATTTTTGCGGGGGGCGAGGTAGCACACATATAAACAAACTACGCACACTCACAATATATTGTTCCATTACTACGCACCCACACTAAAACAATCAACTCACGCACATTCAAACTACTAAAGTTGAGCAATAAAAGTCGACCTTATATATATACGTTATCGTTAGATCCATTATTGGGTTACTATCGGATGGCCAAATTGACCAAAGTCGATAAGGCCCATGTTTCAAAGAAATTCTCATAAACAGTAGTCCTTATTTCTTTAAATACGGTGACGTCAAAGTGATGTTTCACAGCTAGCCCTAATGGTGGATGCTCAATTCACGATTTGAAATAAAACTTGAATTGCGCATAAAAATATAAAAAAAGCAAAAATATGCTTACAGTATGTGAAATTATCAGTGGAAATTATCATCAATCTTTTTGTAAATTTGATAAAGTACAACGTTTTATTACCCTAAACAGCAGATAAAGGTATTTTCACGGAGCTCTTCACACGCCAAAAACGATTTCGAGACTGACTTATAATCAGGGGCCTTTCAGCTCGAAGTACGATTTTTCTATGGAAATTTTAGTTTAACTTGTTTGCACCTGATGTCACTGGGTGCTATCCTTATCGCAGTTGCAAATTGAAGTGACAGAGATGCAGCGTTCGTGCGGTTAGTTCTTACTAAATACACAACGGCGCTACGATCTATGTAGAGTATTTCACTGGTATCTCTATCTCAGTATATATATTGTACTTTTCTCAAACATGCAATGAAATATTGATGTTATGTTCCTTATAATAGGCTGCGAAGTATGACGTTTCAGGCGCGGCTAGGACAAGAGGTCGTTAATGGAATTTCATACAAATCTTGCAGGCCTAGGCCGGCAAAGTCCTCTTTTTTTAATTCCATTCCACATAAATTTGTGGCACAGGCATCATGACATTCTGCCACTATGCGTATTAAAAATAAAATTTTGTTTTTTTTTGTTGTTTATTTCATTTCATGTTTGAGAAAAGCACTATACATACCTCGGCGGGCCTTAGACCTATCCGGCCTCGCTTCGCTCGGCCGTATATATGTCTTCGGCCGGCAACCCCTTTCGTCCCGGCCTCTGTAGTAATGTACTATTGTGCTTATAATCGATTAATGAAGTAGTTTTTAAAAATTTTTTGCACAAGTATATTAATGGCTACTCCAGTTATGTATGCTCTAAGCCATATGCAGAAAATGCGTATAATGTTATGTGTATTTTGCATCTAATTAGTGCCTAATTTAATTGTGGTGTATTAATTTGGGGACCCGGGTATGTCCTAAAACTACGACCAAGACCACCGGGGGATGGGCAGCAGCATTCCTGGAGTGCGGTGGAGATACTGCGATCGCCAACCCGCATGCCAAGCGTGGCGATTATGGCATATACCCCCCGTGAATTTGGGGGAGGCCTGTGTCCAGCAGTGGACGTCCTTGGGCTGATGTGGTGGTGTGGTGGTATTAATTTGGCATCCGAATCCGGAAATCTGACGCAATATACTGGCAAAAAAACATGATTTATTTTTAGTATGAAGGATCGGGAAGCTACGGCACATCTTTTCGTCCAATATTCCGCAGTGTCTCAAGACAAAAGTCTTTGACCAGTGTGTGTTGCCAGTGATGACATATGGCACTGAAACGTGGTCGCTTACTATGGGCCTCATTCTTATGAGGCCATCTTCTATTCTTAGGAGCCTTCTTAGGCTCAAAGTCACCCAAAGGGCAATGGAGAGAGCTATGTTGGGAGTTTCTCTGCGTGATCGCATCAGGAATGAGGCCATCCGCAGCAGAACCAAAGTGACCGATAAGCCCTCCGAATCGCTAAACTTAAGTGGCAGTGGGCGGGGCACATAGCACGTAGAACCGACGGCCGTTGGGGCGGAAAGGTTCTCGAGTGGCGACCACGTACCGGAAGGCGTAGCGTGGGCAGGCCCCCCACACGGTGGACTGATGATCTGGTGAAGGTCGCGGGTGTCCGCTGGATGCGGGTGGCGCAGGACCGGTCATTGTGGAAGTCTTTGGGGGAGGCCTATGTCCAGCAGTGGACGTCTTTCGGCTGACATGATGATGATGATGATGATGAAGGATGGTCGATTTTGACTCAGTTACTAGAAAATTACGATGATAGAACATAAAATTATTTGAACTATATCTGAAATAAATTCGATTTCTTTTCCTCAAACGTCCATTTACCGAAAAAGCTTATAAAACAACTAACACTGAAATCACATCTCAATGTTATAGTGTAGGTTCCAATTTCAAAGCTGACTTTTTTATAGATCGGAGTGGTTGTGTCCGTTTCTCACATCGCGTCATTGACAGTCCTGTCACGCGCACCATTTTAAGAATAGGGTGCAATTTCACATTCCGCGGTCTCATACAATAGGACGAGGGTACAGTATAATACGGAGTGTCCCACGACTATGTCACATGGAGGGGAAGTAACTTAAATATTGTGACTTATGGACTTTATTTTGATTTTAAAAATAAATGGAGCTGCATTCAATGATTTTGGAAAAATCTTCTGCCCTTACCGAAAATCGAACGCACTAAATATTGAAAAAAAAAATTATTTTTTTTCACGATACCTATTGAAAGGGTTACTCATTTACTCGTTGTCAGTTTTTTCATATCGCACCGCCTCCGCAACGTACAATCAGAGGAAGTCGCCTTAGTCATGTGTGTCATTTTTAGTATGGAGAATGACTTTGAGGCGCCTTTCCTGATTTGCGAGGCGATACGATATGAGAAAACTGTCAGTGTCAATCGATACGAATGCAGTACTGCCCCGCTTCTGCATTGTATTACTACTTTGCAAACTTAATACTGACAGTATTTCATCAAGTGAGGAAATCTCACATCAGTAAACCCACGTCAAAGAACGAAATAATTATCACATATCGCTCCCACCCCGCCAAGACAGGAAGTCGCCTTAGATGAACCCTTTCGTATGTACCCCTCTGATAGTTGAAGAAAAAATTTAATCATTCCGACATAAATACAAGTTAGTCCTATTTCAAATAGAAATATAAAATACAACCGAGTATTTTTGAACAATTCCAACTAAAGTTGGTTGGCACTCGAATGATTCATTGAAATGGCGTCCACTGCTTCAAAACTATTAATAACTGAAAGTAGCTTCGTAACTAACAATGAGTGAGGCTGTTTGAGCTTTGAGCTTGAAACGAGCTTATGACTAATGTTTAGATTTACATTGTTACTCAAATGTTACGCTTATATAGTGAACTGCATGGTTAAGCGATATTCAATTATTCACCTGTTTTTTACTTATTTACCACTTACTACGAAGGTGGCGAACAAGCATAACAACTGCCTGGTGGTAACAAGCTGACACCTAGCTTATGGAAGAATGCGACTCAAAGTAGTCAACTTTGCCCTACGATTTTGTTCACATATTGGGACTATGCGGGCAAAAATATTCGTTTTGTTACACGGCAGTCTTACGCTTAGGCTGGCTGGCGCATTGGGTTAACTGTAATGCCATGTAAACATTTGTAATAATAAATAAATAATAACTAAACGGATAGACGATTACATATACCTAGGATAGACTGTCCAGTTAGGTAGGTCCAACTTCGAGAAAGAGGTTAATCGTCGAATCCGACTCGGCTGGGCAGCGTTCGGGAAGCTACGGCACATCTTTTCGTCCAATATTCCGCAGTGTCGCAAGACGAAAGTCTTTGACCAGTGTGTGTTGCCAGTGATGACATATGGTACTGAAACGTGGTCGCTTCCTATGGGCCTCATAAGAAGGCTCAAAGTCACCCAAAGAGCAATGGAAAGAGCTATGTTAGGAGTTTCTCTGCATGATCGCATCAGGAATGGGCCATCCGCAGCAGAACCAAAGTGACCGATATAGCCCTCCGAATCGCTAAACTTAAGTGGCAGTGGGCGGGGCACATAGCACGTAGAACTGATGGCCGTTGGGGCGGAAAGGTTCTCGAGTGGCGACCACGTACCGGAAGGCGTAGCGTGGGCAGGCCCCCCACACGGTGGACCGATGACCTGGTGAAGGTCGCGGGTGTCCGCTGGATGCGGGTGGCGCAGGACCGGTCATTGTGAAAGTCTTTGGGGGAGGCCTATGTCCAGCAGTACCTTAGGTCCTTCACTCCCAACACAGCGCATCATCGGGAGCTCTGGGTACTATATACCTACAAAAACATGCCGAAAATTTGTGCTTGGTGAAATTATTTATTTATTTATCAAAATGAAACTTAGGCGTTAGGTTTTTTTTTCCTTTTTCTGTATCTGCAATCAGTCATTCTGACTATAAGCAGGTTTTGTGTAGTTAGATGATGGCGTTTGGAGCGAGTCTCCTTTTAAACACGCTCCTTTTTTTTTAATTTATTCAGAACACAAACAGTCATATAAACATATTAAATTCACAGTACAATAAATAAAAAAAGGACTAAAACAAAAATAAACAACAGACCTGGAGGTTCATTATTTTAAATAGTGTTAACTATGTATATATTAATTGTGTAAACAAAGTACAATAAAAAGGAAACATACTCATTCAACAGGTTCCTCCTCCCTCCTCCTACAAAATGGGCTCCTTTTAAATAAAACGTTTCTCTTTTCAAGGTTCACGGCTGTGTTCGAGTATATCATGTCGTTGTAGTCGCTTAGCATAATCTCTGATGGTAAGGTTCACTGCTAGCTGGTTTGGGTGGCTTCTCAAGCGATGTTTGTAGTGTTTGGTGCTCCGATCGAACTCCTCTTTTCACAGTGTTCATGTTTAGATACTTGTGGATTTCTGCATTTGTGATGAACCAGGGTGCATTTGATAAGCTTTAGATTTGATAAGTGTAGGTGGTAGGTATAAAAATAAAATATTAATATTATATTTGGTTCCTGCAGTTGTCGCCTACGTTCGAAGTATGCATCCACACACCGATATGCAAAAAGTTATACTACTATATGTTTTAATATTATGTATCTATATTATTATTATCTAAAAGTTTTATTATTAATCCATTCTTAAAAATCTTTTTACTACTACATTCTTTCATCGCTGGGCTCAGTTGGTTAATAATCTTAGGTATCATGTGTTGGTACCTCTTTTAACAGATTTTTAACCGACTTCAAGATTTCGAAGGAGGAGGTTATCAATTCGGTTGTATGTTTTTTTTTTTTTTTAATGTTTGTTAGTCTACAACTCCGTCATTTCTTAACCGATTTGGAAAATTCTTTTTTTGATTGTAAGTATATATATCCAAGTTGGTCCCGTTTTTGTCAAAATGCAGTTCTGATGATGGGATCCATGAGGAATTGAGAGAACTCCTCAAATCTTTAAGGCAAACATATAGTGATTTTTGTGTTTTTATCAACAAGTCAAACATTTGCATCTAAAAATGTGACATTGGATGAAGTGGAACTGCTGATTATGATCAGAACAGAACTCTTCAACGACGAAAAGTTCACGTTTGGCGATTTGTCCTCCTAGCTGTGTTCGTTAAGCATGTTCTATTTTCACGATTAATTTTTGTCATGCTTGATTTCTGATGATGGGATCCATGAGGAATTGAGGGAACTCCTCAAATTTTAAAGGCAAACATATAGTGATGTTTGTGTTTTTATCAACAAATCGAGCATTATCATACAAAAATGTGACATTTGATGAAGTGGAACTGCTGATGATGATCAGAACAGAACTCTTCAACGACGAAAAGTTCACGTTTGGCGATTTGGCCTTCTAGCTGTGTTTGTTAAGCAAGTTCTATTTTCACGATTGATTTTTGTCATGCTCGAGTTCTGATGATGGGATCCATTAGGAATCGAGGGAACTCCTCAAATGTGAAAGGCACACAAATAGTGATTTTAGTATTTTCATGAACTAATCAAGCATTTTCATTCATAAAAGTTACATTTGATGAAGTGGAACTGCTGATGATGATCAGAACGAAACTCTTCAACGACGCGTAGTTCACGTTTGGCGATTAGTTCTCTTCGTTTTGTTTGTCAAGCAAGCAAGGTTTTTCCATGATTCCATGAGGAATTGAGGGTACTTAGTCTTCTACCATTATAAACATACTTATAGCCATTTTTATTTTAGTGTATGGAATCTAAGAGTGCACCATCTAAGTATAATAATCTTTCACCGGCCTCCCCCATTGAAGTCGGTTTTCTTAAAAATTATTATGTAACATTTCAGTATTTAGACTGTTAATAGCATACACCGTACATCCCTTGTAAGACACAGGCTCATGTCTTCCGCGCATGAGACATTGAAATGCAACACTCATACTCATAGGGAATAGCTTTTTTGGAAAAATTTGATAATTATCTAAGCTCTGTATACACATATAAGAGGCGAAGCCAAACTAGTAATAGTTGTACTGATTAGACGAGTATCCGGGGTACTCCCCACTATGCGGCACACATCCACGGAACATATGATATTAAATTCCTTTTCGCATGCCGTTCAATTGTATTACGGCGAAGCTAGAGTCGTGGAGTGCTTATTATCGCGTCGCGGGGTAATATGGCATTGTTCTGAATATTAAAACGATTGCCAATATACACCGTATTTTTATTTTATTTTCATTAAACTCGACAAGTTGTTTGGTACATTAACAAAAGGTACGCGGTATATCGCTTTCTGTTAATTTCGTTTTTTTTTTTCATATAAAACAATTGAAAGGTGTCAGTGTGAAAGGTCCTTTAGAGTTAAACAAAAGTTAGCATTAAATAACTAATATGGTGAGCGTCAGGATGACAGGACCATGATAGATTTTTACATCGAGAGTAATACCAAGTTTTAGTACCTTTTTTGTACTATTTGCTGGTACCTGAAGTCATAAAATTTGTACCTCGCTAAAAATCCAGAAATATTGAATATAATGTGGTGAGCCATTCTGACGTCAGGTCGACAGGACCAAGTCTAGTTCCCCTAGTTGCAGGCGTTATACCGAATCCATCTTTTCGTGATTATTTAGTACCTAATTTGTACCAAGGGGTCAAATCGACGGACTGCAGCGCTATGCCCATACAAAGCTTATTCTTGGTGTAACTTTTTTTTTGTAAGTCTTTATAAAATACTGAAAATCATGCATTAAGGTACAGATTAGGTACAAAATAATTACGAAAAGATGGATTCACTTTAACGCCTGCAATTAGGGGAACTAGACTTGGTCCTGTCAACCTGACGTCAGAATGGCTGACCACTTTATTATCAAAATTCCTGGGGTTTTAGCGAGGTATAAATTTTATGATGTCAGGTACCAAATAGTACAAAATAGTTAGTTTAGTTAGTTTAGTTTCAGTTTGTGGCTATTCCGGGCTTTTGAGCCCTCGTATCACTGCGACCATCTCTGATCTATTGTGATCGCCACCTACTACAAATCTCGGTCCAGCCCTGCGAATTCGAAAAACTGCAGGATTTTGCTGAACTCGAGAGACTTTATCTCTTCTGGGCACAAGACGTGTCTGCCCAGTATAGAACTACGGCTGCGCATCAGGCAAGGGCAATCGGTTAGGATGTGTGCAGGCGTCTCCTCCGCTTCGAGGCAGAGTCTGCACCGCCTTGTGTCACTCAGTCCCAACGTATGCATGTGCTTGTTTAGGCAGTACAAAATAGTTACTAAAACTAGGAATTACTCTCGATATAAAAATCTATCATGGTCCTGTCATCCTGACGCTCACCTAATATGACATTTAAGTGACATATAATAAAAGAAAATGTATGTAATGCCGAATGAACTCACCTCCATAACCTCCTTGTAGCGAACAGCTATCAATTGAAAAGTCTTAACTGACGAAATTTACAAAATAATGTAGTAAAGACGCAAATAAGGACCTTTAATACAGGTTCAGTAATTACATTTATTTATTCTTCTTCTTCATCGCATCCTCATGACTGAGGGTCGTGACTACATGAGGCCGTCACTTTGCACACAATTGCTCTCCAGGCCGCTCGGTTTTCGGCCATCCTGATAGACGTCTGCAAGTTCCCCTTTACGGCATCGGTCCAACGGGTCGGCGATCTTCCTCGACTTCTTTTTCCTTCCACGTGCCCCACAACGATGAGTTTCTCTAGGCTATCAGGCTCCCGTCGGGCCACGTGTCCGAAGTATTGGATTTATTTATTGAATATCTCAAAAATAGAGTTAAGAAAGTAGTATCTTATATTAACTCTATTGGACCTAAAAAATCTTCCCAAAGTAAAAATAAAAACACGGTGTATAATATTGTGCATGAAATAATAATTACTGCATAAACCTTTCTTCATGGGTGTGCAAGGCCGTAACATCTTGTTTTCAAACATGTTTGGAAAATGAAAATTTATTTGTGATAATAGACTGTGAAACCTATCGTTTCTGGCGTTGGGAATTTACAGGTCAGCAGTTGCAGTTGCAGTACGTGTGTGTTACTGAATTTATAGAATTTCATTAATTTATCATTTATTATCATTTTCAATTTTTCTCGTAATTTTTGAGAAAATCACTAAACATACATACCTCGGTCGGAAAAGGAATTACCTGCCTCGTATTACTAGATGGCCTCGCCTCGCACTTGGCAGGCAATCCTTTCTTTCCCAACCTTTGTAGTATTAATTATCATAATTAGTCAGTAATCATCATAAAATAAAAGCCTCGCTGCCGACGGCACCCAAGGGGTTTTTACGACGTGTTTACATCTTGTATTTTACTATTTATATATGCATTGTAAAAACCAAATCTAAGATGAAAATTCCAAACTCAAAACTTCCCAAATCGAATCAGTCGTGGTTTAGTACCAATTTACTTGTTTAGAAACTGAATCCAAATTCTATCAAGTTCGTTAAAACCAATTAAATTGTTCAAACTCAATGTTTACATTTCGCTGGTTAGATTCCATTGAACCTAGTTTATTTCGTAATCATCCGGAATCGAGTTTGGCCGCAACGCAAATAAAGCGGAATTTGTCTATTGTTAATACAAATTCCAGTTAATATAATATGTTTTTAATTAGGATGATGATGGATCACGAATTAAGCGTGGCACACACTCGAGCGGCCTGCAATGGCGGCTGCGGTGGCGTCCAGTTGACTAGGACAATCCTAACATTCATTTAGACACACGCGGTCTTCATTGTCATAGTTTACAAACTGCCCCCGCAGGCCGCTGCAGTGTATGGTACCCTTTACTCATTGGCCGGCCTTACGCACACGCGTGATAAGGAACATTCGAGTGATGGCATGGCATTATGGTTTGTCCTTACATGGTACTTTTGACACGTAGCGGCAGCCATATAACGTAAACTTGCACGTTTAATAGAAACAATTTTTTTTTACCAATTTGTAAGCTTTAAAACTGTTCGTAAATCGTACACACATGTTAACACCGATTAAATGGACGTTTTTCGCACATAATATTTTTAAATAAAAACACGATACACAAACGCGAATTTCTGAAAATTTAATTAAACCATCGTTAATATTTTGCGAGTGTATCGGTAATTGATTTATTTGAAAATAGTTTCTGAACGACTCATTGGCGTTAAAAAAACTATAAATGTTTTAAAGGTTTTAACATTTTGATGTCAGCTATACTTACTTGTTTTAGATTGGAATTGATAAAACAATAATCATAGGAATCGATTCTGGGTACAGGCCGAAATCGCTAATAATCGGTTAGTATCCAATTGATTCGCCATAGTCTCATCACTTTTTAGGGTTCCGTACCTCGAAACCTCGAAAGGAAAAAACGGAACCCTTATAGGAACACTTTGTTGTCCGTCCGTCCGTCTGTCAGTCTGTCAAGACCCTTTTTCTCAGAAACGCGTGGAGGTATCAAGCTGGATTTTATTTCAAATACTCAGTCTACTGTGCCTTGGAGCTATCATATCGATATAAATCAAACTTTTAAGCTAACGCAATCAAAAGATACAGCCGTTTATGCCGCAAATTTTCGACACTCGCAAGGGAATCAAAACCTGCAGGTTACTTCCCGTGAACTCAGAATCTTGAAATTTGGTACCAAGCAACGTCTTATAGCACAGACTAGCATTTGCCCGCGGCTTCGCCCGCGTACTAAGCGTAATTTTTAACCGTCTACAAAAAAGAGTATGTATGTTTGTCCACGATTATCTAGCGTTTGGCTGAACCGATTTAGATGCAGTTTCCAGAAAAGTAGTTGTTACATTCTGGGGGTTTCGGTATACGAAGTTTGGTGATTGTGATTCATTAAAAGGAGCATCCAAAAAGAAAATTTGGCTTCACTTTCATTTGCACGCCTTACTGTCAGTCCGTCTGTTACAACCGAGTTGCTTTTACTGGACCGATTGAATTGAAATTTGGCACAAACTATCAAGAATTCAGAGCGCTCGTGGCCCAGCGGCACCCGCCTACCGCGTGCGGTATGCGAGGTTAAGCAATGTGGGTGCAGGTCAGGTCTTGGATGGGTGACCGCTTTGAGTAGTTACTAACTGAGCGCTCTCGTGCTTTGGAAGGCACGTTAAGCCGTTGATCCCGGCTGCTGTTTACGACAGCAGTCGTTAAGCCATGTTAGAGGCCTTTGGGCGGCTTGAGAACTACTAACAGTCAAGTTGCCCACTCACTTGACAAAGGGGGGGGGGTCGAAGTTGCACTACGTCCGTAAGGAGTACCCACCGTTACCCTACACGTGACCTCTGGGTGGTGCTCAAAGTGCAACAAAAACTGGCAACCGTACTTGTCTTCCCGAAGATCTCACGGTTCGTAAATAAATGCCATACGATTAAAAAAAAATTCTAATACCTAATCTAAAGGTTGATTTAAATGGAAAAAATATAGAAACCTCTATGTCGTTTTTAAAAGCTAATCCATAGATACCCCACACGCTTATATAGTAACATTAAACTTTTTTTAACAATCCCTGGCATGCATGGAGTGCCAAATTTTACCTCAAATTCGTATTAAGAGACCTCTCGGACGCTCAGATCTCGATTTTGAACGAAATCGGGACGAAAAAAAAAACAATATGGCGGCCACTTTCACAAATTATAGCTCGGATTCATATTAAGAGACCTCTCGGACAATCAGATATCGATTTTGAACTAAATCGGGATGGAAATGAAGAAAAGCAATATGGCCGTCACTTTTTCCAAATTTTACCTCGGAGTCGTATTAGGGGACCTCTCAGACGCTCAGATATCGATTTTGAACGAAATCTATTTGGAAATGAAGAAAATCAATATGGCTGCCACTTTTTCCAAATTTTACCTCGGATTCGTATTAAGAGACCATGTGGACGCTAAGATATCGATTTTGTACGAAATCGGGAAGGAAATAAAGAAAATCAATATGGCTGCGACTTTTTCCAAATTTTACCTCGGATTCGTAATAAGAGACATCTCGGACGCTCAGATATCTATTTTAAACGAAATTGGGACGGAAATTAAGAAAATCAATATGGCTGCCACTTATCCCAATTTTACCTCGGAGTCGTATAAGGGGACCTCTCGGACGCTCAGATATCAATTTTGAACGAAATCGCAACGGAAGTGAAGAAAATTAATATGGCCGTTACTTTATTCAAAGTTTACCTCGGATTCCTATTAAGAGTCCTCTCGGACGCTCAAATATCGATTTTTATCGAAATCGTATCGGACGGCACTGATTAATAAAACCACTTACTTACATTGAATCAAAAAAGGTCGTCTCTTCATAGGGAGTTCACGGCATTTCATGCACCTTAAGATCTTATATGGAACCTATATACTAAATTTAGAATCTCTAGAACCAGCAGTTTGGGCTGTGCGATGATATGTCACTCACTCAGTCAGTCAGTTATTTCTTGCAATTTGGCACAAACTTTCAAAAGTTTTCATGTCCACAACATTAAATTTCAAAATCGATGCCATTTTCGTAATGAACGTCCCAAAAAACCATAAAAACGATACCCATATTAATATTTAGACATTTCATCCCCCTCGCACCCCAACAGGGGGGATGGTATTTCACGTCCTCCACGTGGGATTTTAAAATCATTGTTGTTTTCGTTATCAGCGACCCGATAAACCATAAAAACAATACCCATGTCGATTTTCAGAATTTGTCACCACATTTCCCCCTTTTAGGGGTTGATTTTTCAGAAAACCTGAAACACGTGTTTACTCATTTATCGTTAGAAATACTTCTGTGAAGTTTCGAATAAAATAGTCCAGCCAATCTTGTTTCCCCATACAAACTTCGGACCCCCATTTCACCCCCTTAGGGGTTGAATTTTGAAAAATCCTTTCTTAGTGCACCCCTAGACTTTATAAGGAACCTACGTGCCAAATTTGGAATCTCTAGGACCAGCGGTTTGGGCTGTGCGTTGATATGTCAGTCAGTCAGTCAGTCAGTCAGTCAGTCAGTCAGTCAGTCAGTCAGTTTCTTCTTTTATATATTTAGATAAAGGAAAATTTGCGAAAACCGTAAACTTTTAGTTACATCATATAATAAAAATATTTTTTACGGAACACTCGGTGCGCGAGTCCGGCTCGCAAATGGCCGGTTTTTTTTTGTCATTTCGAAAGGACAAACGCTCTCGAAACCCGCCCACGTGTGTTATAAACCGTAACAGGATCAAAACTTCGCCCACCTTCATTAATGTACGCTGTCCATTAGTAATGATTCCCTTTATAGATGTCAGAACGGATATCAATATGTCGTGGACCCGGCCGTTTCCGTAAATGTCAAACATTCTATTAGGAATTATATAGCAAATAAGGAGATCTTTTTTGTGACATTATTATAGACAAAGAGCTCGCGAAATATTCTTGAAATATTTTTATTTAATTAAAGATTGTGCCTTTACCTACAAAGAATACATTTCCCTAAGAACACATTGCTTGCGTTACCTTTATTCTTAGGTACATATACATCATTTTTTAATGAAAGTAGGAAAGGATAACTGAGCAGGTTAAGGTGGTATAGACACGTAAAGAGTAGGCCTGTTGATCACATACCGAATTCTAATACGACCCTGCAAATCCCAGGTACAGGAGGAGGGGAAGGCCAAAGTGGAAATAGCTGGATGCAGTATTAAAGGATCTACAGTGATGTAACGTTTCTGACACTGACACGTCAGACTGAGTAAACTGGAAAGAAAACACGAGGAAGGCAGACACCACAATCAGATGGGAATAGGGTACAGTCAACATCAAAAGTAGTAAGTAGTAAGGGAATAAGAACGTACATATTGGTATGTAATCCATAATTAGTAAACTTTTAAGTAAACTCCACTATACGAGTTACCACTAATAAAGTTATAAAAATCCAGTAATTTGGAAGGCAAGTTAAGCCGTTGATCCCGGCTGCTGTTTATGACAGCAGTCGTTGAGCCAAGTTAGAAGCCTTCGGGCGGCTTGAGAACTTTTAACAGTCTAGTTAGACCTTGGCTTAACTTTCCATCAGGTTAGACAAACAATAAAAAATAAGATAAAAGTTGCCTACTCACTTGACAAGGGGGGTCTGTATGAGCCAGTTAGCCCATACACTTGGATGCTGTGTGTACAAACTAGTAGAGTAAATTGTCCGTTCCTTCAGTTGATGTTAATCGTATTCGAGTTTGGTAAGCACTGACATATTTTACTTTATAATGTAGTATCACAGCGTGGCTTAACCCTTAACTTGGGTCCCCTGGGTTTCCCACACTCTTTGACCGTCTTTTTGTATTTTTTTCTTGACCAGTATGAGTATATATCAGCGTCACCGAGGCTTGAATTAGGGACACTCTCTATTTCTTGCCAAGTTAAGGGCTAAAGTAGGTCGCAACGTAAATGGAAAACTGTACAGTATTGATACTGTATAGGGTCGAAGTTGCACTGCGTCCGTAGGGAGTACCCAGTTACCCCACACGTGACTGGGTGGTGCTAAAACAGCGTATATAATTTAATATAATAAAAACAGTACCACAGGTATACAATATTACTATGCTACAATAGATAACCTATTTGGATTTTTTTCTTACTATCTTATTAAAAAAGGGCATGATTAAAACCAAAGAAAAGAAAATGTTACTTTGACTGTACTCTTTTTTACCCTTCACTTTTCACGCATTGATAACAAAACATGCAAACAATAGCCAATATTTATCTCAAGATTTTTTTTATTTTATGTTAGATTGACCAGCGATTGGCCTTAGTCTCACCTGATGGAAAGCGATGACAAGGCCTAAGATGTTGCTCACTGGTTCAGTAATAGCCTATTCACTCTTGTCTTGAAGAGACCCAGATTGTATGTATCAGGAAATACAGACGGCGGCAGCAAATTCCAGTCCTTAGCTGTTCGCATTAAAACAATGTAAAAAAATTAGGGTGCTTAAAAATGGGTACAGCTCTTGTACTATTCTAATTAATAGACAACGTCCCCAAGAGGTCACTTCGTTACCTGTACTATTGAAAAGTGGCTTGACCTTTGCCAGTCCTTACGGAACCACCGAAGGGAGTAAAAGGTTTTTAGACTTAATGGTACGAGTATAGAAAGGTAAAAATGGATCTACTGAAATTCGTGTGGGAAAAATGAGTGGAATACAGAAATGGGTAACCTTTTTTTAGTATATACAAGATGATTTTTTTCTGATACAATGATTGATTGATTGCTGGTATTTTTTTTTCTTAGGTGATTTTTTTCTTTTTTTAATGGATTTTTCTGCTGGTTTGTCTGTATTTTTACCTGTGTTACAATAAAGTATTTATTTACATGCATACATACATACTTTTATAATGTATCTAATTTGAATATGTATATCTGGTGCCTTCAACATATTCTATGTACGTAACTTGTACATATGTAATATTCACTAGGTTAACTGCAATACATTATATAAAACAACTCTTTTATTTTGAAGTTATTTAATAACTAGCTGTGAATGGCGTTTTCATTTTCGTAATTAAGTGCCATTAAAAGATAATCATAAAATAATATACTAAACTAGTATTGTAGACAAAATATTCTTAACAGGGCCTGTTTATAAACGATTTTTTTAACAGAATTTTCATATTGCGATTGAAAAAATCGTTAAAGTATCAAAACTATAAAAAAAACCTTTCTCATAGAGCCCATTGAGTTACTAAATTTGTTTTATAAATATCGTGAAAGATTTGCGGTATCTGACGTACTCGTATTGGAAATAAATTCATGTGAAACGAATCATTTGCGAAGAAATGTTATTACATAGGCAGTTGCCAAACGTCATTAGTACTCGTTGGAAAGTTTAGCTGAAAACGGAAAACAAAACATTAAAGTCAATAATATTGATCATCATAAACATTGACTATTTCAAACGGAACATAATAAAATTTTCTTGCATCCGTTCTAATCCGGGGTATCAAAGAGGAAACAATATTAAATACATCCCTTCTCCCCTAATTGACTTACAAGGGAGTGTTGGACTTTACCAACCTCTGACGGTCAAAACTTTGTAGCCCTGAAATAATTAGTTATAATCACACAAACGATATTATATTGTTCTTGGAGCGTTCGTGGCCTATCGGCGCCCGCGTACCGCCTGCGGTATGCGAGGTTAAGCAATGTCGGTCAGTCTTTGGATGGGTGACCCCTTTGAGTGGTTACTAACTAAGCGCTCCCGTATTTCGGAAGGCACATTAAGCCGTTGATCTCGGCTGCTGTCTATGATAGCAGTCGTTATAAGCCAAATTTAGGGGCATTCGGGCGGCTTGAGAACTTATAACAGTCAAGAAGCCCACTCACTTGATAAGCCTAATCCCAATAAGGTTCGGTTTGGCCCTTGGATTGGAAGGTCAGATGGTAGTTGCTATCGTAAAAACAAGTGGCTATGGCAGTTCTTGGGGTTAGGTAGCGGACCTCGGGTATTATTCAGGATGCAACTGTACTGGGAATAACGCTAGGATAATGATGATATTGGTCTTGGATGGGATGGGTTTGAGTTCTGGTCAGGGCATTAAGTTGTGTGATGCTCATGAGCACGAAAATTTGTTCCTGGGTATTGATTTTACATTTATTTATTATACAGAGCGCTCGTGGCCCAGCGGCGCCCGCGTCCCGCGTGGGGTATGCGAGGTATGCAATGTGGGCTCAGGTCAGTTCTTGGATGGGTGACCGCTTTGAGTGGTTACTAACTGAGCGCTCTCGTGCTTTGGAAGACACGTTAAGCCGTTGATCCCGGCTGCTGTCTACGACAGCAGTCGTTAAGCCAAGTTAGAGGCCTTCGGGCGGCTTGAGAACTTCTAACAGTCAAGTTGCCTACTCACAGGACAAAGGGGGGTCGAAGTTGCACCACGTCCGTAGGGAGTACCCACCGTTACCCTACACGTGACCCCTGGGTGGTGCTAAAAGTGCAAGAAAAACTGGCAACCGTACTTGTCTTCTCCAAGATCTCACGGTTCGTAAATAACTGCTAAACGATAAAAAAAATTTTTTTTAATTGAAACTGAAATTTTTTTGGTAAATCTTCTAACAACACGCAAAAACATGTATACACTTTACGTGTATTGAATACGATTTTAATCGCTGTGTGAAAATTACAGGCAAAACGTTTCGGCGTTGTCATTTTATATTAAACACATCTCTCAGCGCTTTAAATGGATATTCGCGTCTCTGAAAACCACAACAGTCGCGAAATCCATTTACCATATCAAGATACACACTTGAAAACGTTTCCGGCATTAAAAATAAATGTTGTTCAAGACAAAATTATATTCACATTTCAAAGGTTTCTTTATATTTTTTGTCGCCTTGAATTCGGGAAGAGTTAATGCAATTTCGCGGATGTTCCACTTGTATCTCAATTTCCATTTTGTCCGTGCGAAGTGGAAATGTCTTTTTTTATTCTATTTTTTATTCTACCATGAAATTCTACCATGAAGCGGGCTAAAAAGTATTAGTTCAGGTTCATGTGAAAAAAAAAATTAAGGACCTCCTTTTATTATAATAAATATTAGGGGACATTTTTTTACACAAATCGAACTAGTCCCACAGTAAGCTCAATAAGGCTTGTGTTATGGGTACTAGACGACGATATGTTTAATAAATATATACTTAAATACATAGAAAACATCCAAGTCTCAGGAACAAATGTCTCTGCTCGCCACAGAAACAAATGCCCTTACCGGGAATCGAACCCGGGACCTCTAGCTTCGGAGGCAATGACACTACCAACTAGGCTAAATAGGCCGAAAATTTTATCCATTTCAAGATCAAAAATCAGAGCAGATACACGAGGACAAGCCAGAAGACAGCAAAGATACAATTTTGACAATACTGATCAAGAAGAAAAAGAAGAATATCCCATCAAAAACATAAATGTGTATATGAGCCAAGTTAAATATTAAGAATATGCGATGCGTGGTTGTCGTCTTCACCGACAAAAGAATTGAGATCAAAATGGGTGCCAAGTTCCGTAGATTATCTGAAAAGGTGCCTAGTCTAGCACTAGGGTGATTACAGTAAAACTAATTTATTGCGGCTTAATGTAATTATTATCTAAATTACTTCTATGTAAACTATTGATTAATTATCAATAACAATGTCCGTCTATAATTGGGTTATATTTATTTATTTATTTAAGCCATTTATTCCTTAAAAAATATACACTTTTTACTATTTCATTATAAAATTCAAAAGTAGTAATAGTAATTAGTAATGCATGATTTAATTAAACATTATTAAATTAATTAATTAACATGCAGTTGATATTGATTCTATAAGTATAATAATTTAGTGATTTTTATTTTTAAGGACCTCTTGACGAGTAAAGGCCTCCTCTATTTTACTCCACATTTCTCTGTTTTGGGCTATTGTTACCCAGGTTATATAAAATCAGAAATAATAGTTGTATATACATAAATTTATATAGTTAGTTTATGTCGCATCAGAAATGAGGCCATCTGCAGTAGAACCAAAGTAACCGACATAGCACTCCGGATCGCTAAACTTAAGAGGCAGTGGGCGGGGCAAATTGCACGTAGAACCGATGGCCGTTGAGGCGGAAAGGTTCTCGAGTGGCGATCACGTACCGGTAGGCTCCCCACAAGGTGGACTAATGATCTGCTAAAGGTTGCGGAAGTTCACTGGATGCAGGTGGTGCAAGATCGGTCATTATGGCACTCTCTGGGGAGGCCTATGTCCAGCAGTGGACATACTTCGGCTAATTATGATGATGAGCTTATGTTCAGATACCGCTTGAATGACTAATGAATGAATGAATGAATGAAACATTTTATTTCAGACCCAAGTCCTTATCGGTTAGTAAAAATTCTCTTAACCTAGTGTTAATAAATTACACATATTACATAACTTCGGTTCAATAGAATAGAATAAAATAAAATTAAAATATAATTCGCATGTACCTACATTAAAACAAACTACATAAATAAACCAAAGCAGTTATTTTGAAATGACATGCAGGCTCAAGATCTGTTTTATGAGGGGACAGTCCAGCCTGTTTGCCAATGCGTTAAGGATGATGTTCGTGCTGGCCCGCGCCCTTTTCGCCAGCGAGGCGACGCGCTTGCGCACGATGGCGTGGAAGCCGTCCGTGCGCGCCTCCGCGAACATGCTCGACGCGCTGCAGCAGCGTGGCAGCCCCAGCAGCATGCTGAACGCATTATTATATTGAACACGCAAGGCGCTGACTAAACCCTCAAAGACCTAGCCAACCTCGGAGTACCCAACTAGCGTGAGGTGGCGCAGAATAGAGAAGAGTGGCGTTCTCTTGTGTAGGAGGCCAAGATCCTCTTCGGGTCATCGAGCCAGCATAGTAAGTAAGCTTATGTATTCTGTTGGTGCCCCGCATAATAGAAATGATAAAATAAGAATACAGTCAAAAATAGCTAGATCACTTTTTTCACTTACTGCACTGTCGATTTTTAGTTGTGTCGGTCTCGGTTTCCCGCTCCTGACTACCGTAGTAATTGGTTTTCGCTCACGAGCACAAAATGTAATTTTTACGACCTGTCTCGGCTTGTTCGTTCTGCATAATCTTCCTAGTTTCATGTCATATTAAGCAGATTTTATAGCTTAGATATGATTAATGCTTCGCAGCGATGTACCTACCTATACAGGGTGATTTTGAGGTCGTGATCCGGAATGATTGTACATGGTTAAGAATTCAAAGTAAACAACATCACAGTTGGTATGACGGTTTATACTCAAATAATTCTCTTTTTCTTCAAATTCTAATGGAAAATAATACTTTTTCATACAACTTGGTCACCCTACGCCACTGTCAACTCTCCATACTATCCGTCAAAGAGAGAAGGGTAACCATGTTTTTTTGAGTTTTTGTATTTTTGTCATCAAAATAAATTAAAAAAGAAATACGTTTGTGTTGTGTCACTACATTTTTTTTTGAAATGGCTAATCAATACCAAGTCGTAAAACTTATTCTTGATCCACGTCCCCGAAATCACCCTGTATAATGCCTGGTATAATGAAATGAATGATGGGTCACGGCATGCCCAAAGACTCAAACTCAAACTCAAATATATTTATTCAAATAGGCCTTCAGATAGCACTTTTGCCAGTCAAAACTGATTCTACTGTTATAATTATATAATTGATTCTACTGTTATAATTTAGTCTAGTTACAGTTGGTGGTGGTACCAGGTGGTGGCCATGCATAAGCTTCCAGGCATATTTGTCTTCCATGTATTAGATAATTGTATAATAAGCTTTCTTTAATGAAGTAGATTTTGCATGGATCTTGAATTTGCTTTCTGTGAGCCCAGTGATTTCTTTAGGGATTTTATTATAAAACCGTACAGTTTCCTAAAAAAGATTTTTTATTGGTTTTAGATAGCCTAAAATGAGGTACAGCTATTTTATATTTGTTCCTAGTATTAAAATTATGAATGTCACTATTTAATTTAAATTTATTTAAGTTTTTACGCACGTTCCTAATGTTTTCAGAGATGTACAAAGAAGGTAGGGTCAGTATGTTTATCTGTTTGAAGAGTTCTCTTAAAGAGTCGCGAGGACACATCTCATAAATGGCACGAATCGCAACCTTTTGCAATGTAAATATAGTTTCGATGTCTGCAGCTGCACCCCACAACAAGATTCCATATGATATTAGACTATGAAAATATGCGAAATAGACTAGTCTCGCTACATCTGTCAGTTGTCTAAGCTGCAGATCTTAGTTTCCCTGACAGAACATTAATGTGAGAACCCCATTGTAACTTAGAGTCTATATTAATACCAAGGAATAAGGTTGCATTGACAATTTGAAGCCTTTCACCTTCAAGAACTACGAGTATATTTGGTTCTACATTATATCTAACATTGGGTAATGAAATTTCAAACATTTGGTCTTTTTCGCGTTCAATAACAGTTTGTTGGCTGCAAACCATTTGGAAATGATGATCAGTGAATTATTAACATGTATTCTTATACATGCCAATAATTATGTATGTATTCTTATGCGCTATCATTTCTTTGTATTTTAAAAATCAGAGACGTATCATCGGCGAATAGGACAATGTCTGCTAGGTCTTTAACCATGTAAGGCAAATCATTGATATAAACTAAAAATAAGAAGGGACCCAAGATCGATCCCTGAGATACTCCCATTTTTACCAGAGAACTAGAAGATGAAACACTATTTATAGTTACTCTCTGTTGCTTATCAATCAAGTATGATTCCACCAGGTTCAGAGCGTTTCCATGAATTCCATAGACCTTCAACTTGCACAATAGGGTGCGATGTTCTACACAGTCGAACGCTTCGGAGAGATCACAAAACACCCCAATGACATCCTGTGAGCTCTCCCAAGCCTCGAAGATAAGGGTCATCAGATGACAGCCCGCATCAGTTGTCGATCTACATTTAGTGAAACCATACTTTGTCGACCTGTTTAGCCTAGTTGGTAGTGCCATTGCCTCCGAAGCTAGAGGTCCCGGGTTCGATTCCCGGTAAGGGCATTTGTTTCTGTGGTGAGCAGAGACATTTGTTCCTGAGACTTGGATGTTTTCTATGTATTTAAGTATATATCTATTAAATATATCGTCGTCTAGTACCCATAACACAAGCCTTGTTGAGCTTACTGTGGGACTAGTTCGATTTGTGTAAAAATGTCCCCTAATATTTATTTATTTATTTATTATTTATTATTTATTATACTGATTTTGATGCAATATTTTGTGTTTGTTAAAAAGGGACAGCAGTTGGCTTAGCATCAGTTTTTCAAAGATTTTACTTAACACCGGAAGCACAGAGACTGGTCTGTAGTTGGAGGGGTCTGTCCTATGTCCTGACTTAAAAATGGGAGTGATTTTACTACTTTTTAAGAGTGCGCAGTACGTTCGGTTCTCCATACAAACGCATTTATGCTCTCATTTTAAAACGCAATGCTGGAATAACATGAAACTTTGAATACACAATGGGATCCGGCATATCTAGGTCGGAAATTAGTTTCTGTTGCTTGAAATTATAATGGAGAAAAAAATACTACGATTATTAAGGTTTTCATACAAGCCGTAAAAAACTCTAAAAACTACTGTATATTTTTGTTTTTACAATTTGTAGCAACAGAAACTAATTTTCGATCTAGAAATGCCGGATCCCAATGTGTCTACAAAGTTTCATGTTATTCTAGCATGGCGTTTTTAAATGAGAGCATAAATACGTTTGTATGGAGAACCGAGCGTACTGCCACGTACTGCGCCCTCTTAAGATATTTATCCATACATACCTATAATTACAAGGAATCATGGTAGAAAGCTGTTGGTACTGCATCCTAGCCATTGCACACAGCACATCAGGTCACAGTCTACTATAATATCAGTTGAGATATAATTCATACTAAAGACCTATTTTAACCTATGTTTAAAAAATAAATAAATATCTGTTTCTTATTCATTTTTGATAATTAAACGCAATGGGAAGAGTTGTGCTACAACTCGTCTCATTGCGATTGACTGTGTTTTGTTTTTCTAGCGTAAGGAGAGTTAGGGCGTAATGATCTAACATTTTTCTTTTTACTTTTTCTCATACAATCAAATCACGATACGTATCACAAGCGTATTGATAAGTATTGAAGCAAAATCAATACAGTTTTGAATATCGCGAGAATGATGACATCCCAGTATTGTGATAATACTAATCGAGTAAAGGGCCCCAATGATTGACGTGGATTGATCGTACAGTACTCGTAATATATCTACTTTAATGATACCGCCCGTAAATTCCTGATATCGGACAGCCCCCGTTTTGTTGTGATAAAATCTCCACAATTCATTATCAGACATGACAAACGACGCAGTTTATTACCGACCGAATTACTTGCACAAGTGCCGTTTACCGAATTAATGTAGCAATCAGCGTTCACGTGAATTTGCCAACTTTTAATTGCGTACGCCGCAGTTTGGTAGAATCCGAGCTACAATGTAAGGTTTGTTGTAGGTAGTTAAATCTATACTAATTAATAATTAAAGCTGAAGAGTTTGTTTTTTTGAACGTGCTAATATCTCAGGAACTACTGGTTCGAACTGATTTTTTTTTGTGTTGGATAGTCCATTTATCGAGGAAGGCTTTAGGCTATATAACATCACGCTGCGACCAATAGGAGCGAAGACGCGGACGAAGTTGCGGGCAACAGCTAGTGTAAAATATACTGTTAAACACGGTTAAATTCACATATGAATCACTATGGACATGCTTTCGGAAGTTCTTCGAGAATAGTCAAGAATGAAACCTCGATTGTTGAGATTTTTCTTGAGGTTTTTAGTAATAACTGGTAGTTGGAAACTAACCCGCCGTTAAAATGCAAAGTATCCTATTATAGACAATCATCAACTCTGCATTATGAGGTTAACAGTAGCTGAGCCCTTTTTCAGACTTCAGAATTCTTTATCATTATTTTCTGTCGCTAACCGAGTGAACGATATAGCCCTTCGAATCGCTAAACTTAAGCGGCAGTGGGCGGGGCACATAACATGTAGAACCGATGGCCGATTGGGGCGGAAAGGTTCTCGAGTAGCGACCGCGTACCGGGAGGTGTAGCGTGGGCAGGCCCCCCATACGGTGGACTGATGACGGTCCGCTGGATGCGGGTGGCGCAGGACCGGTCATTGTGAAAGTCTTTGGGGGAGGCCTATGTCCAGCAGTGGACGTCATTCGGCTGACATGATGATGATGATTTCTGTCGCGCTGACAGAAATGATGATAAAATAATGACACAGGGCACCCTGCAGGATGCAACTGTACTGGGATATCGCTAGGAGGAATTAATTTTTTTTTAAAAATAACATGAAAAGTAATTTATTTTTCAATTTAGGCATATTAGTTGTTCAATAAACAATGTATAACATCCCCACTTAGCATCCCCGGCACATTTTACCGTAACTAACGACATGGACAGACAGTTAACCTCTGGCTTGCAATCGTGTGAGGTGCATGCCGCGCGCACCTGTGACGTCACTAATCACAATAATTATATATACCAAAACTATTGCCCTGTGTCTGTGTGTGTGCCTGCGGCTCGTGAACCCTGGCCCTCCAAGTAATGGAGCTTCCCATCTAAAGGTAAGCCAGAGAACTGACTAATTGACGACATTTGTTTTCCTACCTAAAACCCAATTTGAACATTTTTGGTAGCAGAGCGTGGTTTTAGCGGACTCTTTTGAATTTAACATTTAGCTTAATCCTTCCCGTAAGCAAATACAGTCATTCCCCAGTTTTATGTGCCCAGTAGTTAATAACTTCGATTTACTTAAATAAGTATTTTTATGCCAAATCATGTTGTTTGTCTCGAAAGAAGCCCGAGCCGTTTTGTTGTATTTTGCGCCCTATTCCTGTGTGATTACGGTCTAAATTTATTTGAAGAACCCAATCCTGGTAAATATAATATACCTAATTAGTAATTATTAATAGTTTCGAAAGGAATTTATATTTTAAATAGTGTTCCCTACATCCTTTGCATACTTCTACGTATAATTTGTGTTGTTCACGTATTAGCGACCGCCCTGCCAAAGTGTGCCTTATTTGTAAGCATATCCGCTTAAAATTAGAGTGTATTACATTTTTTCTTGTTGCTAAGCGCATTGTACGAGTTGAAATGAGTGACCACGGAGACAATGATACAATGCGGGCGACTTTATTTACGGAAACCGCTGAGTATAGAAAATCAATCGGTATTTTGAGATTGACCAGTGAATGGATTTCGAACGCGTATCAACGCCTTAATTCTACAGACCGTGCCCGACTGATAGTCTTATTTAGCGAAATCGAGGAGCAGTATAAGGAATTTCGTGAGGCAAGCGCCCAGCTCTTGGGCGGCTTGGATAGGACTATAGATGCGGAAGAATATACCTATGTACAGGATATTATCAAGTCGGTACGTGATCAAGTTTTGGACATTAAAGTTAAGCGCAATGAGATAGTCGCACCTATTTCCGCTAGTACCCCAATGCGTTCAGTGCCGGACCGAGCCCCAATAGTGGACCTTGACCACCCGCGACCCCAACGCTTGCCGGATCTCCCGATTCCGCGTTTTGACGGATGTCCAGACGCTTGGATTAGTTTTATAGACCAATTTGACAGTGTTGTTGACGCCCGAAATGACTTACTTTCCACCCATAAAATGCACTATTTAATGAGTGCTTTGTCGGATGAACCGAAACGTTTAGTACAGCACTTGAAAGTTGAGGCCGGTAATTATAGTGTAGCCCGTGATCTTCTCAAGCGGAGATACCATAATACGCGAGTACTTGCCGATACCTACATCGCGCAGATTATGTACTTGCCTGATATCAGTCCCCGGTTGACTGGTCTACGAGTCTCGTTTCTTAACCCTCTCCTAACTGCATATCGTTGTTTAGAACGATTAGAATTACCGGTGAAACATTGGTCCTATATTCTTGTACACATTTGTTTCGCTAAACTCCCAACAGATTTGCGATCGCGATTTGAGCGCCGCCACGGCGATGGCCTTAGGGACCTTCCTACTTTTGAAAAGTTAATTGATTTCCTGGAAGAGGAATGTCGTCATCACGACAATGTCGGAAGTACCTCCTTAGTGGACGCACCGTCTTCTCGAGCAAAACTCCCCCCTCCAGTAGTGCGACCCCCGCGTCATTTTTTTGTTGCCGAAACAGACATGCGCGAAATTAAATGTCCTATGTGTTCTAGCCAATCCCATTATTTACGAGAATGCAAGGATTTCCTAAATATGAACCCACGCGATCGTTCTATTTTTGTAAAAATGAATGGCCTGTGTTATAGATGTTTAGATAAACACACAATTTCATCTTGCATGCGTGATTATCGTTGTGGAACATGTCGGCGTCCGACACATCATACCCTCCTATGTTTCAATGACCCGCGGAACCCGGTTTATCCTCCTAGTGTTAATGCGAAGACTCGATCCGTATCATTTCGATCCTCTACGGAACCAGCTCGGCCCACCTCCCCCCACTCTCGCACGGGCGGGGGTTCTCGTACCCGCTATTATAACGTGAACCGTCTCTCGCCTCGACCAAGTCCGCCAGCCTCGCCCCGAGGATCCCCCCCTCCGTCTTCATCTCGCACATTGCATCGTGCCTCCGATCGCTCATCTAATCGGTATACCTCCCCACCTCCTCGGGGTTATGAACGACACGAGCGCCTCTCGACTCGAGGATCCCCCCCTCCATCTTCGTCCCGGATATGGCATCGTGCCTTGGATCGCTCACCCAAGCGGTATATTTCCCCTCCTCCTCGGCGCCACGAGCGCTCCCCGACCCCTACCACTCTTAAAGGTAGACGTGCCGTGTCACCGTACTCGCACGTTTCTCGTCATGAGACCTCACAATAACTAGACTGCCCCCCTCCATCCGACCCTACCCGTGCTTCAACTATTGTCAATTCTGACCTGGTATTACTTCCCACAGCCGTCATTCACGTAAAAACGTCTAGCGGGTATTATGTCGAAGCGCGGGCTTTATGTGATACAGGAGCTCAAGGTTGCTTAGTTACCTGTAACCTTGCGGTAACCCGATTAAATATGCGTGTGCTACCCCCCTTGTCCCCAGTGTTACTTCGAGGCATTGGAAACATACCTTCCCTGCCAGCTCGCGGTTGTGTTCCCCTTACATTTAAGCCTATGCAATCGTCTTCCCCGGTTATTACAAATTCAGCTATAGTTGTAGATAACATCGCTGGTATTCATCCCGACGTTGAGTTACCAAATTCTGTACGATTAGCAGCGGGATCCTTACCTCTAGCCGACGACCTGTTTTATAAACCTGAGCAAGTTGAAGTGCTTTTAGGAGCTGATGTCTTAGGTTCGCTCCTACGTCCTGGACTAATTCACCTGAAACCAAGTGGGTTAACTGCCATATCAACTGTTTTTGGCTACGTCCTGTCCGGGCCGGTCAGGGATCTACCCAGCCTGGAATCTCCTATTACTGGTGTTTCTTTATCCCAAATAGTAGAGAGATTCTGGAAAATAGAAGAATTTCCAGAATCATCCCCAACCAATCCATTGGATGTTGAGTGTGAGTCATTCTTTAAATTGACTACCACTAGAAATCCAGATGGTACGTTCGTGACAAAATTACCTTTTTTATCCAATCGCCCCTCCCTCGGAGAGTCCCGAACCATAGCGGAAAAAAGGTTCATTGCCTTAGAACGGCGGCTACAAAAGTATCCCCGATTGAAATCCCAATATATTGAATTTATGCGCGAATATTATAACTTGAACCATATGTCAATATCTTCTTTGGATTTACAATCTTTGGAACATTACTTTATTGCCCATCATTGTGTTTTTAAAACCAATGATGATATTAACAAAAAGATTAGGGTCGTTTTTGACGGTAGCTGTGAGACGTCAAACGGAGTATCCCTTAATCAGTGTCTTCACACGGGCCCTAAACTGCAGCGTGATATTACGCATATTCTTCTCAACTTTCGTAGGCATGCAATTGTATTTGTAGCTGATATCCGTATGATGTTTCGTATGTCTTGGATACATCCCGATGACAGGCGGTATCAGTTAATTTTATGGCGCGAGTCTCCTTCAGAGCCTCTAATTACGTACGAACTTAACACAACTACATATGGTATACGGTGTAGTCCCTTCGTTGCAATCCGCGTGCTTCTTGAATTGGCTGAACAAGAACGTTCTAAGTACCTCAAGGCAGCAGCAGTGATTGAGTCCGATGTGTATGTTGATGACTGCTTGACAGGTGCTTCTACCCTTGAAGAAGCTCGCCATCTTAAATCGGAGCTTGAATCCCTAATGCGAGCAGGTGGTTACGAATTGAGAAAGTGGATCTCCAATAAGCCAGAGTTATTAGATGATCTTCCCCCTAATCATCTTCAATCTCTTCACACAATTCAAGACAGCGAAAACCTTCAAACAGTAGCTGTTCTTGGAGTTCAGTTTAATCCTGTAACGGATGCTTTTACGTATACGACGTGTGTAGACTCCGACCAGTGCCCGACCAAACGAAAGGTTCTGTCCCTGATAGCCCGTACCTTTGACCCTAGCGGTTGGATCTCCCCTATTGTATTTCAAGCTAAGGTTTTTATACAGCGTCTGTGGCTCTCTGGTCTTCAGTGGGATGAGCCACTTACCCAGGAACTGAGTGCCGAATGGTTGGAGTTTAAGAGTGAACTGGCTAACACCATTCATAAAATTCATATACCTAGACGAATCTTTCCCTCCGAACCCAGATCTTTTACCTTACATGGTTTTAGTGACGCCTCGGAGGCTGGATTCGCTGCGGTAATCTATCTCCGTGCTATAGATCAGCTGAACAATTGCTCAGTTCATTTGTTAATGTCGAAAACTAAGGTTGCCCCAGTTCGAACCCGATTGACAATTCCAAAATTGGAATTACAAGGAGCTGCGCTTCTTTCAAAATTAGTCCAACATGTTGCCTCCTGTCTGCAGAAGTCAATAGTGTTGGACGCCATCAATACGTGGACTGATAGTCAAATTGTTCTCGCCTGGCTTAATACTTCACCCCACGAACTTCAAACTTTTGAAGCCAGTCGGGTCTCCTCTATTCAGAATGCAGAAATCTCATCTACTTGGCGGCATGTCCCTGGCAATCTGAATCCTGCCGATTGTGCTTCCCGTGGTTTATCTCCACGGGCGCTCCTCAACCACCAACTTTGGTGGTGCCCGACGTGGCTGTTACAATCACCATCTGGTTGGCCCTCAAACAAATCATTTCAGATTGCACAACTTCCTGGACTACGTTGCCTCTTAGTCACCAGTGCAAGTTGCGTTCCAAACACTGAATTCCTACTAAACCGTTATAGTTCTTTTCAAAAACTGATTAGCGTCACTGGATTCGTTAAGCGCTTCATTAATAATGCCCGTTTCCCCAATCACCGTGAAACATCTCCCTTCCTGACTGTGACTGAAAGAAAAGCCGCCCTTAACTTCCTTATCAAACTAGTTCAGGTGAATTCATTCTCTGCGGAAATTGATATCCTTAAACGTGGATTGACCGTGCGTTCCCCCCTTCGAAAATTAAACCCATTCCTTGACACCACCGGTTTATTGAGAGTTGGTGGGCGTATAAGACATTCCGAGTTACCCTTTAATGCCCGTCACCCTATACTCCTTCCGAAGCATGACAACTTTGTGAAACTGCTTATTACTCATTACCACAAGATCAACTCCCATGCGTCACCCGGTGCCTTACACGCCATATTATCACGTGAATTTTGGATCTTATCTGCGCGCAGATTGATTAATAATGTCGTATTTAAGTGTTTGCCCTGTTATCGCTTGAATGCTGTTTCAAGACAACCATTTATGGGTGATCTCCCAAAAGACCGTATCACGGCCGCACGTGTATTTAAGGGGGTAGGTACTGATTTTGCGGGACCTTTCTACACCAAAGTTCAAGCTGTTCGCAACAGAAAACTAGTAAAAACCTACCTCTGCATTTTTGTGTGTCTTGCCTCCAAGGCGGTCCACCTTGAGGTAGTGTCGGACCTCACTACAGAAGCGTTCCTCGCCGCCCTTGCTCGTTTTGCCTCTCGTCGTGGCACCCCTTCGCTTATCCGATCGGACTGTGGACGTAACTACGTAGGTGCGGATAACTATCTTCAAGAGGTTCCTTAACTTAAATAAATATACCTTAGGCTCGGAAATGGCAAAGCGAAATATCACCTGGATTTTTGACCCTCCTACAACCCCTCACTGGGGCGGCCTGTTTGAGGCGGCTGTCAAGTCAGCCAAGACCCACCTAAAACGTGTTGTCGGAGACACTCCTCTTACCTATGAAGAACTAACGACAGTCTTCACGAAAATTGAGGCAGTCCTTAATTCGCGTCCATTGTGCCCCTTATCGTCAGACCCTAATGATTACGAAGTTCTTACTCCAGGCCATCTAATTATAGGGGAGCCCTTAACTGCAGTTCCTGAATACCCGTTGCAAGACGTTAAAATTAACAAGCTCACTCGATTTCAACTTGTACAACAGATGCTGCAACACTTTTGGTCACGATGGAAAACACAATATCTGTCAACTTTACAAAATAGGCCTAAATGGGCGTCGTATACTGAACCACCCACAGTTGGCGATCTAGTCCTCCTTAGAGAGGATAATGTTCCTCCCTTGGAATGGCGACGTGGTCGTATCATATCCGTGTTTCCCGGGAAGGACGGTGTCGTGCGTGTAGTACAAGTCAGGACGGCTACGGGTGTTCTGACAAGACCTACCAATAGAATTATTAGGTTGCCTATGGTGAGTCCCTCAAATTAACCTTTTATCGTTTTCGTAAACATAGTTATGTTTAGGGCGGGGGTATGTTCAATAAACAATGTATAACATCCCCACTTAGCATCCCCGGCACATTTTACCGTAACTAACGACATGGACAGACAGTTAACCTCTGGCTTGCAATCGTGTGAGGTGCATGCCGCGCGCACCTGTGACGTCACTAATCACAATAATTATATATACCAAAACTATTGCCCTGTGTCTGTGTGTGTGCCTGCGGCTCGTGAACCCTGGCCCTCCAAGTAATGGAGCTTCCCATCTAAAGGTAAGCCAGAGAACTGACTAATTGACGACATTTGTTTTCCTACCTAAAACCCAATTTGAACATTAGTAAAAGTAAAAAAGTAAAAGTAGTTTATTCTTCAAATTAGGCATATTACATGCACCTATGAACGTTAATAAACTACCACCGGTTCGGAAAAATATACCTCTGCCACGAGAAGAACCGGCGTAAGAAACTCGGCGAGGTGTCATTTTTTCAAAACAATATACATTATATAGTTAAATATAAAATTACATTACTACAAAATAACTTAAATAACAATGCTACAGTAGAAAATATATTTTCGCGATAGATTACCCGTGCAGGACGATATCACTGCCAAACATCCCTATCCATGATGTAATCGTTTATCTTATAATATGCTCTTGAAATAAGTGTTTGTTTTACTACAGATTTGAATTTAGAATTGCTAAGTTCAGTAATGTGTTCAGGAATTTTATTGTAGAATTTGATACAATTTCCCAAGAACGACTTTTTCGCCTTTACTAGTCTATAGAAGGTTATTTTGAGTTTCCCAGTATTTCTCGTGGCTATTGGTTTATCAGCGTTCGTTGGAAAATTGCCCAAATTCTTCCTAACATACATTATTATTTCAAATATGTATAGGGACGGCAGGGTTAGATTATCTATTTTTTTGAAAAGTTCTCTTAATGAATCACGCGACCCCAAGTTATAAATTGCTCGGATAGCCCTTTTTTGCAAAATAAAAACAAAGTCAAAGTCAAAGTCAAAATATTCTTTATTCAAATAGGCCTAGCAACAAGCACTTTCGAATCGTCAGTTATAACATGTATTAACATATATATTAATTAATTATTTAGAGCAATTTATTGATGCTATTATTATTCTTCAAAATAAATATTGTATTGTTGTAGACATGTCAAAGTAAGAAATTATTTTGTAGTAAAATTCACAATAGGATCGTCAAAACATAAATAATAATAATAATAAAAAATATATAAAAAATAGAAATCTAGACAGTTTCTAGAATAAAATCAAAATATCAAAAAAAAAGATCATATTAATATCTAACGCCATAATGATTAATTCATTAATATTTCAGTCACAATTAATCCCACGGTGTTTTATCATTCATGTAGTCATGTGTGCTATAATATGCTTTCGATATGAGTTGACGCTTTACATAATTTTTAAATTTATTAATAGATAATTCAGTTACATTTCTTGGAAGCTTATTATAAAACTTCACACCATTACCCATGAATGATTTTCTAATTTTCTGTAGGCGAGTGGTGGGCACTGCGAGTTTGTGTTTATTTCGAGTATTAATATTATGTATGTCACAGTTCTTCCTGAAATTTACAATGTTTTTATGTACATACACAATATTATCATAGATGTATTGACAATGCAATGTCATTACATTAATGTTCTTGAACTTATCTCTAAGTGAGTCTGAACAGTTTCAATATCTGCACCTGATCCCCATAAGATAAGACCATAAGTAATTATACTATTAAAATAAGCAAAGTAAACTAACCGTGCCGTTGCCACATTGGTAAGCTGCCTTATTCTCCTGACTGCAAATGCAGCAGAGCTCAACCTACTTCCTATCGCTGTTATATGGGAACCTCACTGCAATTTTGAGTCCAATGTAATACCTAAGAATACAGTAGAAGTAACAAATTCTAATGTTTGACCATTAAGTTTAATATTTGTATCTAAATATCTGTTTGATGAGTTCGCTAGAGAGAATTTCATACATTTCGTTTTTTTCGGGTTCAATACTAAGTTATTGGCAGCAAACCAGTCAGATATCATGGAGAGGGTATTATTTGGTTCAATGAGTTCAGTATCTCTCCTATTTTCCTTTAACAGTAATGAGGTGTCGTCTGCGAACATTACAATGCCTGATCGTCGGCTTACCATATATGGCAGATCATTTACATAAACAAGGAACAGGAACGGACCTAGAATAGACCCCTGAGGTACTCCCATCTCTACCACTGTCTCTGACGAAATGGCTTTATTTATCGCTACCTTTTGATTTCTCTGTGTTAAATATGACTTCATGAGATCTAATGCATGCCCTCTGATGCCATAAAACTTAAGTTTACAAATTAAAGTACCATGATCTACACAATCAAAAGTCTTGGAAAGGTCACAGAACACTCCGATGGCGTCGTGCGACTCTTCCCAAGACTGCAAAATAAATTTTAATAAATTTGCACCTGCATCAGTAGTTGACCTACCCTTCGTGAAGCCGAACTGCTGTGCGTGCAAAATATTGTGAGAATTAAAGTGAGAAACCAATTGCGTAAGCATTATTTTTTCGAATATTTTGCTAAACGCAGGTAGGATAGAAACTGGACGATAATCAGAAGGATTATCTCTATGACCTGATTTGAAAATTGGAACTACTTTACTACATTTCATTAAGTCTGGAAAAATGCCATAGTCTATACAGTTATTAAAAATGAGAGCTAGAGTTGGTGCAACGACCTCCAGAATAGATTCCAGTACCTTGACTGACACGCCCCATAAGTACTCAGTGCTCTTTATTTTTAACATTTCAAAGGACTTCAGTACATCTAGAGGAGAAACATGATGAAATTTGAAATTAGTTAGTGATTCTAATTTTACGTTGTCATTCAGAAAGGATTCAGCTTTTGTGGTAGACGATGCTAAACTTTGAGTAGTGACTATAGGAATTTTAGAAAAGAAATTATTAAATTCATCAGCTACTTTTACTGCATCAGTTATTAAATTATCCTTTACTTTCAAATAAATTGTGGACTCTTTATTATTTCTCTTCCCAGTCTCTGTGTTTATTATTTTCCAGACTGTCTTGGCTTTATTATCTGAGGACTTAATTTTATTATTCAAGTGCATTGCTTTTGCTTTCGTGCACACTGTTTTAAACAATTTGGAATAATCCCTAACATACTGATGGAAACATTCATCAGTGGTGCAAGATCTCCTTTCATAAAGTTGATATAAGTTATCTCTACTTTTCCGAATTTCGGTAGTTGCCCACTCATTAAATCTCATTTTATTGTTTATCTTAATACGCTTTTTACTACAAGTCTTATTAAATTCGTTACACACTGTATTCAGAAGCATTTTGAATTGATCATTCGGATCATTTGATTGTACCTGGGTGTTCGGCATGGCGACTAGTAGATTAGACTTTAGTAATTCTAGTCTACTTCGACTCAGCGGTCTTATTTCTATAACGCGATCTGGATGTTTTACTTCGCAAGGTAGCCTGACCATCTGAGCTTTATGATCCAAACGAACTCCATTCACTATGCTACTGTCTATATGAGAACTGTTTAACCAAATATTATCTATAAAAGTGGCCGAGGTCGGAGTAACTCTGGTAGGTACTTCAAACAAGTAGTCAAAATTGAAAGATTTCAAAAGAGTGATGTACTTATCTTTTTCAACTGATTGTGATAAAATATCGATATTAAAGTCGCCACAGACCACTACTGACTTTTACCACTTGTTGCTTTACTGAGTACATCCTCCATAATTTCTAAATGTTAAATCACCTGATGGTGGTTTATAAATGCAAATTATCAGATACTGATCCATCTCTGCACAAGCAATCTCGCAAACACGATCAACAGAACAGCCTGAGACGTCTCTACGTTCCTTAAAAGACAAACCATTTTTCACTAAAATAATAGATCCACCACCCTCTGCTGTAGTTCTGTTGAACGCGCTGGCCAATACGTAATTATTTACATTGAATTTCATCATGTGATTCTTTAACCAAGTTTCTGTTAAGCAGACTACATCTACATTAAACTCTTCCGTAAATAATTCTAAATCTAGTATTTTTCCAGTGAAGCGATTAATATTTTGGTGTAATAAAGTTACACTATTGTGCCTCTCTGTTGTCCTAACAGTCAGTTTAAAGACAAATCCGCAGTTGGAGATGTCGTCCTATCCAAGGGGGAGGGGGAGCTTTGATTTCCGAAAACGGAATTAATAAAAGATGCTAAAGATTTAGCAAGTCTGTCAGTTGTAATACGGTAATCACTTATAGCATTATTAGTGTCAAAAAATATATCGTCACTATGACGGCACGTCAGCTTATATATAAGCTTATTAAGATTACATGCATGACTGTTAGCACTGCATGGAGAAGCAGAATAGGGTAATGCGCCTATAATAACATTTTTAGCACCTAGCTTAGACAGGCAGTCAAACTCAGCCTTCATCTCAGAGTACCTAATATTTGAACCATCACCCAACATTAATACAATTGTTGTTTGTTCATTTATATGGGTATGTTTGATGTTATCTATAATTTTTAGAAATGAGGCATCGGGCATACAATGATTTATAACACAGCTGTTGAGAATATTATTACATAGAATTTTGCCTAATCCTCGCCCTATCCTATCTGAGAAAATAAGGGTTCTACTTACATTATTAGAGGCTGGAATTATATTTTCCGGTGACACGTGCATATGTCAATAAACTACCACCGGTTCGGAAAAATAAACCTCTGCCACAAAACAATACACATCGTATAGTTTAATATAAAATTACAGTGCCAGGTACTACAAATAAAAATGCTACAATACAAAACCTATTTTTGCGATACATTACCCGTGCAGGACGCTGATGCTATGATGACGATTAATAGTACATTAATACAGAGGCCGGGACGAAAGGGGTGGCCGGCCGAAGACATATTCGAGGCCGGATAGGTCTGAGGCGGGCAACCCCATATTTCCCGCCGAGGTATGTATAGTGCTTTTCTCAAACATGCAATGAAATACACAACAAAAAAATCAAATTTAAAACGCATAGTGGCGGAATGTCATGATGCTTTTGCCACAAATTCATGTGGAATGGAAATTAAAAAAGAGGACTTTGCCGGCCAAGCCTGCAAGATTTGTATTAAATTCCATTAACGACCTCTTGTCCTAGCCGCACCTGAAACGTCTTACTTCGCAGCCTATTATAAGGAACATAACATCGATATTTCATTGCATGTTTGAAAAAAGTCCTTATTGCACTAAGTTTCGATCCTATCAACGTCAGCGCGGCAGAAATCGTGTGTATGTCTCGAACCCTTTCAATACGCAGACATACGATATTTGTTTGTTTGGTTTAAATTTTGTAACTCGTTTGTGTTATTGAATAAATTTCTTTTTTTTTTATTACACCTATAATTACTTTATTATATTACCTATAATTATATTACCCGCTGTGTGCGTTTCAAGGTAAGGCGCCTTCCTGATTTGGCGATGCGGAGGCGGTACGATATGAGAAAACTGTCGACTGTCAGTGTCAACCGATACGAAAGCAGTACCGCCCCAATTCTGCGCATGGTTTTACTACTGCGCAAACGTAATACTGACAGTATTTCGTCAAGCGAGGAAATCTCACATCAGTTAATTCACGTCACAGAACAAAATACATATCGCTGCCGCCCCGCCAAGTCAGGAAGTCGCCTAAAGAGCGATGGAGAGGTCTATGCTGGGAGATATCCACAGCATAGCCCTCTCCATCGCACTCGAAAATCAATCTTTATTTTGCGTAATTTCATCAGAATTGAAAAAAACGTGATATTAAACGAGATCAATACTCGGGTCAATACTCGATCATCACACGTCACATTAGGCACACAGCTCCCAAAAATCTAGTCCATTACAAATCCATAATCCATAGTCAATTGAACAGCAAAGGCAAATCAAATCACGACTGACGTAACAAAGCGACATAACACAAGCTTTATCTGGAGCCATCTCCATACATTACTGACGTAGAAAATCACTTTGAATGACAAGATGAAGGGAAAATGTATATGTTTTATTCAGTGGAGAAAATAGAGGTGCATGCAAACAAGGTATGTTTGGGTGACCGGTTTTTTTCACAAACAGACTAAGATATTAAAATAAACTTCTTATCTACGTAAAAAGGTATGCTGACATTTTAATGTATATCACGAACAAAAAGTACTAGGGGACGCTAAGGACGCGACCGTGTTTAAAATCAAAATATAAATAGTAATAGCAAACACATATGACTGACACATGAAAAAACACTCATGACAAATTGTAAAATCTTTGTATAACCATATTTCAAGCAAATAAATGTATTTGACATTAAAATCGTTATTTTAGCAACTGGATCTCAATGATCTGGATGACCTGGATGTGTGAGTAGCTCAATGTGTAAAGCGCTTTCGAAAAAATCGCATGTCGAATAAAGTATAAAGTAATTACTAAGCCTTGCTTATGAAAATTGTATATTTGTAGCTTAAGTAACACTCCCCACTTGATCTGTAGGTATATGGTGTTTTTTTATTGGTGGTGAATAAAGTAGTGAGCAAACGATAAACCTAACTTTTTTATTTCCTTACACGTCAAATGTCTAAAAATATCCTATAAACTACCTTTTCCCGCATAGGCAACCCTCGTCCAAACAGACAGCGTAACGGCCAAATTAAATTTGAATTCGGAACGTCGAATACTGGCAGGGGAACGTCATGAAAATGTTTGTAACTGACTTATACCTACTTACCAAGATCGGAGATAGGTCAAATCAAGTTAGAGATCAAAAATGTATACAAGCAACTACTGTGAATGTAGATTGAATTTCCTTTTTAAAACAGTGGCATAAAATATATCTAAAGATAACAACTAATACGTAATTAAAGAAGCGGCGTTTACCAAATAAGTTTGGTAGTAATTTTTTTTTTATATTCATAAGGGCGTAGTTTTCCTTAAGTATTTCAATGATATTCTTTGTTCCACCGCTTGGTTTTTTTTATTGTGGAATTTTTGATCTCTGATTCTCTTGCCGCCCTTAATTCATTTCTTTTAAGAAAAATTAAAGGGATTTTGTAACAATTACTTTGTGAATCAGTCAGGTCGATTACGTAACGTTTCAAACATACATCAGGAAAATCTATCATCTTAAGTATTAAGTATGAGTTATGTGAGGACCATGTCCACTTAGTTGACCAAGGGCGGTATCTGTCTTATGAAATGGGATATGTCTCCGTCGTGTCCCATATCTCTGTGGTGTTAATTTAGAAAGATAAGACCACGAAAAAGAAACACTCTTATGACATGCCGAGGAATGTCACACTTAGGCGACTTCCTGACTTGGCGGGGCGGGGTCGATATGTCATAGGTATTTTGTTGTTTGACGTAAGCTTACTGATGTGAAATTTCTTCACTTGATGAATTACTGACAGTATTACGTTTGCGCAGTACTAATACGATGCGCAGAAGTAGGGCAGTACTGCATTGATATCGGTTGACACTGACAGCTGACAGTTTTCTCATGTCGTACCGCTCCCGCATCGATAAATCAGGAAGGCGCCTTAGAAACTCAAATCGCACTTCAAATTCCAGTGGTCTATAAACTTAAAACTACATAAAGATCTATTTCAAACATATTTTTTCATACATACATTCCCAGAGGGGTAGGCAGAGATCACGGATTTCCATTTGCTACGATCCTGACATACAACTTTCGCTTCATGAACTCTCATAACATTCTTCATGCATGTGCGCCGATTTAGGATACTCCTGACCTGGCCTTTCTGCAGAATGTATCCGATTTGGTCGGAGTACGTTCACCGAGGTCTTCCCCTTCCAACTAATATTATTTTTTCAATTCATAATAAATGGCTTAAAATTCAAAATAAATACTTTCCTTTATCCTTTCAATCACGGTATCACATTCAAAGAACATTTACGAAACATGGTATATTCGCGGAATGAAGAGATTCGTTTTTAACTTTTATTAAAATTGGATTGAAAAGTAACGAACCTTTCCATTCATCATCCTCCTAGCGTTATTCCCAGTACAGTTGCATCCTGAAGGATGCCTGGGGTCCGTTACCTGATCCCAAGATTTGGCGTAGGCACTAGTTTTTTTAACGTTTAACGAACCTTTTCATTCTGCGACAATAATACAAGTTCCTTTAGATAATGCGAAAATCATTATCATGCTAAGCGTCGTCGCTCTAAGTGTTTTCTTCCCGCTCCGCAATTAAAAACAATCATCGTACTGATACGGATTCTAAAAATGTCATCCTCATCAGGTTGAGAAGGTAGCGATGTAGGATGTAGGATTTCCGATAGCGCCAATGTTTAAATTTTTCATACGTAATAAAGTCGTGTTTTCATTGAAGGTGGGTGTTTTTGAATGTGAAAAGGTCGACTGTTTTTGCACGGCGGAATGTGTTTTACGAGTTGTTTTTACAGTGCAAATGGAAACTGGCATTTTAGGCAACAGAATATTTTAAATTTTCGTTGGTTTCATTAATGGTACTCTCTCAACTCTGTCAGCCTGTTTAGCCTACTTGGTAGTGACGTATTTTAAAATTTCGATGGTTTCATTAATGGTATTCTCTTTTAACTCTGTAAGCGTGTTTAGCCTACTTGGTAGTGCTTGGTAGCTAGAGGTCCCGGTTTCGAACCTCGGTAAGGGCACTTGTTTCTATGGTGAGCAAAATATACAATTATACATACATACTTACATGCTGAGTTGGGAGCATTTCAATTGTCATTAGTAAAGTAAAAGTAAAAGTAGTTTATTCTTCAAATTAGACATATTACATGTACCTATGAACGTCAATAAACTACCACCGGTTCGGAAAAATAAACCTCTGCCACGAGAAGAACCGGCGTAAGAAACTCGGCGAGGTGTCATTTTTTCAAAACAATATACATTGTATAGTTAAATATAAAATTACAGTCTCAGTTACTACAAAAATAACAAGCTACAGTAGAAAACCTATTTTCGCGATAGATTAGATTAGCCGTGCAGGACACTATCACTGCCAAACATCCCTGTCCATGATGTAATCGTTTACCTTATAATATGCTTTTGAAATAAGTGTTTGTTTTACTACAGATTTGAATTTAGAATTGCTAAGTTCAGTAATGTGTTTTGGAATTTTATTGTAGAATTTAATACAATTTCCCAAGAAGGACTTTTTCGCCTTTACTAGTCTATAGAAGGTTATTTTCAGTTTCCCAGTGTTTCTGGTGGCTATTGGTTTATCAGCGTTCGTTGGAAAATTGCACAAATTCTTCCTAACATACATTATTATTTCAAATACGTATAGGGACGGCAGGGTTAGAATATCTATTTCTTTGAAAAATTCTCTTAATGAGTCACGCGACCCCAAGTTATAAATTGCTCGGATAGCCCTTTTTTGCAAAATAAAAACAGTTTCAATATCTGCAGCTGATCCCCACAAGATAAGACCATAAGTAATTATACTATTAAAATAAGCAAAGTAAACTAACCGTGCCGTTGCCACATTGGTAAGCTGCCTTATTCTCCTGACTGCAAATGCAGCAGAGCTCAACCTACTTCCTATCGCTGTTATATGGGAACCCCACTGCAATTTTGAGTCCAATGTAATACCTAAGAATACAGTTGACGTAACAAATTCTAATGTTTGGCCATTAAGTTTAATATTTGTATCTAAGTTTCTATTTGATGAGTTCGCTAGAGAGAATTTCATACATTTAGTTTTTTTCGGATTCAACACTAAGTTATTGGCAGCAAACCAGTCAGATATCATGGACAGGGTATTATTTGGTTCAATGAGTTCAGTATCTTTCCTATTTACCTTGAACAGTAATGAGGTGTCGTCTGCGAACATTACAATGCCTGATCTTCGGCTTACCATATATGGTAGATCATTTACATAAACAAGGAACAGGAAAGGGCCTAGAATAGACCCCTGAGGTACTCCCATCTCTACCACTGTCTCTGACGAAAGGGCTTTATTTATCGCTACCTTTTGATTTCTCTGTAATAAATATGATTTCATAAGATCCAATGCATGTCCTCTGATACCATAGAAATTAAGCTTACAAATTAAAGTTCCATGATCTACACAATCAAAAGCCTTGGAAAGGTCACAGAACACTCCAATGGCGTCATATGACTCTTCCCAAGACTGCAAAATAAATTTTATTAAACTTGCACCTGCATCAGTAGTTGATCTACCTTTCGTGAAACCGAACTGCTGTGCGTGCAAAATATTGTGTGAATTAAAATGAGAAACCAATTGCGTAAGCATTATTTTTTCGAATATTTTGCTAAACGCTGGTAGGATAGAAACTGGACGATAATCAGAAGGATTATCTCTTTGACCCGATTTGAAAATAGGAACTACTTTACTACACTTCATTAAGTCTGGAAAAGTGCCATTGTCTACACAACTATTAAAAGTGAGTGCTAGATTGGGTGCAACGACCTCGAGAATAGATTCCAGTACCATGACTGACACGCCCCATAAGTCCTCAGTCCTCTTTATTATTAACATTTTAAAAGACTTCAGTACATCTAGAGGAGAAACATGATGAAATTTGAAAATATTTAGTGACTCTAATTTTACGTTCTCATTCAGAAGGGATTCTGCTATTGTGGTAGATGATGCCAAACTTTGAGTCGTGACTATAGGAATTTTGGAAAAGAAATTTTTCTTCCTTTCCATCAGGTGAGACTAGGGCCAATCACTGGTCAGTCAATCACAAAAAAAGGAAGTCGCTAGCGAGGCGTGTCAGTGTAAGTGCTTTAAATGTTTACGGATGTGTTTAACTACTTTAAGCTATATTATCTACATCTACGGAGTCTATTGTCAGCTCTTGTGAATTCCCATTACATCGCGGCTCATAAAAATACGATTGTTTCATTGTCGCTGCCCTTGCCAAATCATCCGGAGCTTAATTGAGTTATGAGCTGGTTTTGGCAACTTTACATAGGTTTGCCCCAATGAGTAAACAAGTATTGTTATTGAGCCCACTTGATTAATATTTAATATCTTTGTCATGAGAATTGAAGATCTAATTAGGCGTAATTGGGTGGAACATTTTATTGGGAGGTTTCACGGAGCTGGTGGCCACAAAGTGAAATGATCACGCTCAAGGTTATGAAGGCAGTTTATGTTAGATGTTCTAAGGTTAAACTAGTGATGTGCCACTGCCCAGAATTTAGGGATTTTTCTGGACAAGGCAGGCAACATGCCTATGTTATCAGCTACTTTGAATGTGACAGAGAGCAGCAACATTCAAAGTTGCCTACACTGTTAATGTTTTCGTCACTGAGCCTAAGAAAAATTCGGCAATAGAACACGAATGCACAGACCTTTCTTTAAGTATATTTTGCGATAGTAGTTGACACTCTGTTTGGTATCTTTAGAGCTCTCAATTAAGATTGATAGTGCCATCTAGTGAAGGTAGTTTCGAACACTAGATAGTCCTTACATGACAAACAATTAAGCTAGAGCGTGATAGCCGTTTGTCAGTACTATATAAAGAGATTACTGAAACAATTGTAGTTCTGCGAGTTGTTTTCACAAAACCGTATCTCACAAACCGCTTACCGTCCATGTTATTGTACAACTAAAGCGGGCTGAGCCACGATTTCCTTTTCATTATCTCCATTCCAAAACATCTACGACGACCCGTTTTACTTATTCAGTATCAACACAGACCCATCCTACTGCGGGGTCAAAACATTCAAATTTCAATTTCTGCTGCGTAAAAACTACATTCAGATAAAATCGTGTCAGGGATTTGGGTTTAAGAGTGCGCAGTACGCTCGGTTCTCCATACAAACGTATTTATGCTCTCATTTTAAAACGCCAGGCTAGAATAACATGAAACTTTGTATACACAATGGGATCCGGCATATCTAGGTCGGACCATAGTTTATGTTGCTTGAAATTATAATGGAGAAAAAATACAGCGGTTTTCATACAAGCCGTAAAAAACTCAAAAAGCCGCTGTATTTTTTTTCTTTTACAATTTCTAGCAACGGAAACTAATTTCCGACCTAGATATGCCGGATCCCATTGTGTATACAAATTTTCATGTTATTCTAGCATGGCGTTTTAAAATGAGAGGATAAATACGTTTGTATGGAGAACCGAGCCAGACCGAACGTACTGCGCCCTCTTAAGAATACACGTTAGAATATCTGTAGACTTAACATTCAGTAGGTATATATCCTTTGGTAGGTAGGTTATTGCTGAACCAATTCATCTTAAGACTCTTTCGTCACTTACCATTAGGTATCAAGGTAACAAGCTTACTTTCGGTCTGATAGTAAGCAGACTCCGTAGCCTATGCACGCTTGCGTCTCTAAAAGAACTACAAGCGTGTTGCCGATCCTTTGTTGACTTGCGGATTCGTTGTATAGATATATAATTATCCATGTCCCGCAACCTCAAAGCAGCGTATCAATCTCTGGCAGCCATACTTACCACTAAGAACACAACACCGCATAAACTGATTTTGTATTAAGCAGTAACATTTACCTTACAAGACTTAGGCTTCTTTTAACGGCACCAACGTCTCAAATTACATTGAGAAATCGTTAGTAACCATGCGCCATCCCATACTAAACTAATCAATCAATTTCTCAATCTTTTTCAATTTTTCCCTTTAATTTGAAATCTACACCACATACTTAGAGGGCCAGTAGTGGTGTTATTGTGGCTGGGGTCTTCTGTAAGGTGGAGGTACCTCCACAGTTGAGCTGCTCCAAAACGATCGATCGATGTTCCGCTGTGACCTCACTTTAAGAGACTATTCATACGGTGGCAGACTTTGTAAAAAAAAGGTACCTACAGGCATCCGCTCTTACAAATCAGGAAGTCCCCTCATAAAGTTATTTAAATTATTTTGTAGTAGCTGACACTGTAATTTTATATTTAACTATACAATGTATATTGTTATGAAAAAATGACACCTCGCCGAGTTTCTTACGCCGGTTCTTCTCGTGGCAGAGGTATATTTTTCCGAACCGGGGGTAGTTTATTGACGTTCATAGGTTTCTTATGCCTAATTTGAAGAATAAACTACTTTTAATATTTACTTTTTTTTAGAGTTCTTTTCTTCTCCTAAGAATCCTAATCTAGTTTGTGTGTGTTTAGTTTGTTTGGTTTATGTTGTTTGGACCGACGGTTTGGTTCGACTCGGTTGGTTTGGTTTGTCCAGTCAGCGTCATATAATACGTAGCAGCCAAAGTGGTCAATTAGTTCGGTACACCATACAAAATTTCAAAAAAACAGGATAGTTCTTACGATTTTGATTTCTAAGTTCAGACTTATGTCCTATTATTGTCTGATCCTATTACTGTCTGACTTAGATTTAAGTAAAATTACTTAAGATATGTTTAAACTGATGTACCTTTCATTCTCATTTTTCTGAAGATTCCGCACCAAAGCTACAATTACAAGACATACCTGAAACAATAAAATGAGCATTCATTACTCACAAGAATATTTCGTTTTCATTAATTTAGAATAGGTACTTACCTCGGAGAAAAATCCACGACATTTGAGTTAAAGAATGAACGTTACGAGTAAAATAACACAGAAACAGGGAAACTTAAAATGAAGACTTTAAATGAAAATATTACGATTATGAGAAACGAGATGATATTATATGTATGGCGTATACTCTTATGTTTCATTTGGGCATCATTTCGTTTGCCCAACAGCTACCAACAGCAATGTTAATGATAACAGTGAAGGTGAAATTCAAAATGTATTCACGTGCAAATATCTTATTACGAAACGATACATTATTGTGTACTAAAAAATAAAAAAATACGCAAATGGGTACATTAACACTAATAGACCTATACGTTTTTAGCGGAATGGCAAAGAAATATTGTTCAAGAAGCTTGTCTTGGATTTCCGCAAAGTAATGCCTGATTCTATCAATTACTTATTTAATAATCGTACAGAAATTTATCTCAAAATTAGCAAAATATCCTAATGTTAATGCTATTACGCTAGAGCCACTGAAATAGTCTTACAAACTTGTGAAATAAACACAACAAAGCCAAGCAAATAAACGCAACAATTACAATTACATAACAAAGCCTCTTCAAACATTTATGTATTTAAACTAATGTAAATCTAAATAACTATGATACAAAATGAATAAAGATGAAAAATAATGTTAGTCAATTTAAATTTCATTTAAGTTGTTTTCTAGTTAAGATTACCTTTCACGTTGAGTTATTTTTTTTTTTTTATTTATTTAACTCAAAAAAGAAACTTAATGGTATGGTACATTCATACTATCGCCAAACTGTTTAACAGTTTGTTGGCGAATGTTGCGCTCATTTATGTTTACACTTATACCTACTTATAAAAGACTACTTATATTCATCAGTACAAAAAACCCTATCTGTTTGTAATAAGGTTCACAAATGGGCAGGCCTTTTGTATTATCGATGTTATAACTAACAATGGCAAAACTAACTAAAACTAACGAACATTTAATTGTAAATTACAATAAGGACAATGCCGTGTGGTTTATTATGTACAGTAGTATATAATAATAAAGTTAATAAACCACCATCTAAGTGTCTATGTAAATGTTTTCTAGCAGTTTGTTTTTTAACTTACTTTTATAAATATGTTTACTTTTGGATTGTTCAATTATTGGACTTACAGTGTTAAGAATCTTTGGTATTATATGTTTACGTGTTCTTTTGCCATAATAGTTGCACGCTGAGTATTCTACATATGTCTTTCTGTTATTGTCCCGGAGGGTACGTATCGGTTTCCTACATATTTTAAAGCGGTCAAGGCCATACTCGTCAATGGTTAAAAGATATTTTACTTTTTCGTGAACTGGTAAGATTCTCAGCTTTTTATAAAGTAACTTATAATTTTTCCTATATTTATTTTTTGTGTTTTTATCAACCAATACATTTTTTATTATTCTTAACTGAATGTTATATATTTTGTCCAAATATGTCTTAAAAGTACGACCGTATGCATTTAGACCATAGCTGATAACGGACTCGGCCATCGAGTGGTATAGGATGTGCAATATTTTTTTATTAACTATATTTTTTAGGCTTATCAATTTTGACATGATTGCACGTAGTTTATTGCATACTATGTCTATATGGATACTCCAGCTGAATTTGGAATCTATAGTTAAACCTAAATACTTATATTTATCTACTAATTCAATACTTCTACACTTACAATCTATTAAGTTACTGTGCAAGCAATCGTAAGTGTGTCCTGTAATATTAATATTTGGCTGCGGTTTTCTAAGATAAGGTGAATGAATTAGCATGCATTTTGTTTTTTCTAAATTGAGAATGATACCATTGTCGTGGGACCATTTAATTATGTTGACAAAATCGGCCTGTATCTTTTGTTCCACAATTTTTATGTCCTGGTCGGCGTACAGTATGCATGTGTCATCAGCATACATGTATGTGGAGCAGTTCTGGATTACATTGCTCATGCTGTTGACATGCATTATATATCCTACTGGACCATATACAGATCCGGTTGGTACGCCGTATATCACCTTAGCCTCCTCACCGCTCTTTCCGTCTATCACAGTGGTTATAGTTCTGTTTTTCAGGTAGTTTTTAAACCACTCGATCACTGGACCACGGATACCACATTCCTGCATTGCCAAGATTAGCTGTCCGTGGTCCAGCGTGTCGAATGCTTTTTTGAAATCAATATATAAGGTCATTACATATTTTCTATTGTCGAGATGTTCGTTAATCTCATCTGTGAACTGGGCTAGAGCGGTTGAGGTGCTGCGCATACGTCTGAAACCGTGTTGCGTGTCTGTTATTATATTATGTTTATCTAAGTATTTACTTATTTGAGACACCACAACTTTCTCTACAATTTTATTGACCACCGACAATATAGCTATTGGTCTATAATTGGTGTAATCCAAGTGATTACCTTGCTTGTATATAGGTCTTATTATTGCCTTTTTTAGCATGTCCGGATAAACACCGGTTGTCAAACTGCTATTCACAAATTTTGCCAATATAGGGCTTATGTTATTTTTTATATGCTTTAAATCCACGGCTCTTATACTATCTAAGCCCGGTGCTTTTTTATTACTTAAATAATCTATAATTTTTTCAATTTCTGTATGTGTGATTTTTTGGTACCGGAATGACATGTCACAATTTTTAACGTAGTTCTCACGGATCAGGAATGTTTCCTTACAGTTATGTTTTATATTTTGGATTTCCAGCGTAAATGTTTTGGCAAAGTTTGTGCATACCATTTCTATGGACGTATTCTTGCCTAGGTATTTTTTAATAACTTCGTCTAAGCTAGGTTTCACGTTTCCGAGCCAGTTATTAATTGTAGACCAAAGCTTTCTCAGGTCATTCTCACAATTCTGAATTTGTTTTTGTTTATGTTCTTGTTTTGCTAAGTATATACACTTATTTGTAACATTTCTGAACCTGGTGTAATCTAATCTTAACATCGAGTTATTAGGGCTACCTTTCCACTTACGGAACAAAAGATCTCTGCGTAATATCATATTATTTAAATTATTATTTATCCATGGTTGCGCTTCTCTTTTACTCGAACAAGTTTTAATCATTTTTGAATTATCATAAATTGTGCTAAAAATACAATAAAGTCTTTCATACATAATTATAGGACAGTCTATTTCGCATAACTCCGACCAGTTGATTTTATCTAATTCAGTTTTAACAGTTCCATCATTAATCACAGTCTTTACAATTTTTGTATGCGATTTGCACCTTGGATTCAGCCTACATCCAGTACCGCCTGCTGCTGTAGATAAGTTGACGCCGACGAGGTAGTGGTCGGACACCTTAATCGTAAGCATGTGTGCGCCGGTGGCTCGCAGGTCCCTGTCGGTGCCCGCGCGCACCCACACATGGTCGAGGCATGACGTCACGAGCTGCCCGTCCAGTATTTCTTCTCGCGTGCACTCGTTGATAACGCACTCCATTGCGTAGCCACACAAGGTGTTTTTGTACTGCTCAGTGATGCTATTATTTAGCATTATGTTGATATTTATGTCTCCTATAATTACGACACTTTCGGTGAGAGGTATATCCTTTAGCACACTATCCATTTCGGATATAAAGTTAGCTTTATTGCAGCTGGGTGGCCTATATAAAGCCATTACATGTAACGATTGTTTTAAGCTTTTAACTAGTAGATGTACCATTTCTGATGAGGAGACACGCGTGTTTATCTCTTGAACGTGCAGTTCATTTTTTGTGTAAATAATTATTCCTCCTCCTCTTCTGTTCTCCCGTGTACATGTATGCATATTATATCCTTGCATTTGGTACATAAATATTTCCTCCTTCTTGATGTTGATCTCACTTAGTATGATAATGTCTATGCAGTTATTGCAGTTTTTTAGCACACATTGAAACTCATTGTAATTTTTTCGTAATGATCTTATGTTTAAATGGATAATTTGTAGTTCATTCTTTGTATTATTTATATATGTATTCCAACTATTTATATCGTCGAATTTCTTGTATTTGGTTGTAATTTCATTAATGTTATTAAGTATGTCGTTGAATGTTAGACGTTATAGAAATCGCGTTGTGTGTTAGCGCTCACTTTACTATGTGAATTACTACTTATCTTTGGATTGCTCCTCCACGGTACTTAGTGCTGATAATAATTTACCTATATCTGCATCTGTTTTAATGTTGTGTATCTTAGCCTTTTCGTCCTTTCTAACTAAAATTTTATGATTTTGCACCCAGATAAATCTATAAGCTCCTTTTAAAGTAGACTTAGCATTCCAAAAAAGTTTCCGCATGTGTTTTGTGAGGTTCTCGTTTATGTATACCCGTTGGTCATTATCTATCGCCAGCAGGTCCTTATTTGTGAGCCTTGTTTTTTTCTGCATAATCCAATCGTCCTTTGCATGTTTGGATGTGAGGGTAACGACAATAGGTCTCGGGCGCGGCTGGCCGGTCGCGGCGCTGGCTCCGACTACCTCCGATTGTTCTCGGCCTACCCTCTTTGCATTTTCTACATCTTTGGGATTTAAGTTAATTTTTTCTGCAATCTTCATAACTGTTGTTTTAGTGTCTTCCTTGTCCAGTTGGCACAGACCTACGATTTCTATTTCCTTCTCGATTTCCTTCGCCTCTAGTTGCGTAATTCTCTCTTCTAAGGTCTCATTTACTTTCTGTAAGTGCGTATTTTTTCTTTCCAAGGCAGAGATCCTCTTCTGAGCGTTTTCCTTAAACTCCGACATCTCTTGGTACTGCTCAGCATAGAAGTCAACTGTCTCTCTCAGCTCCTCCACCTGCTGTCGCAGGTTAAATATAATTTCAAGTTTGCTGTTTACCTCGCCGAGGACGGATTCCACTGTGGCCTTTTTCACATCGATGGCCAATTTTGGGGGATGTAGTTTTGGACTATTTTCACCTCTGACACAGCTGTCACAGATTTCACTACTTAAAAATTGGGTCATGTTCTGCACACACTTCTTATGGAATACACCTTCACAACGTCCCTTACACCGCACAATATCGTCTTTTTTGGTTGACACAAAAAGTTTACACTTCTTGCATTGGACCATCTTTTATTTATTTATTTTATTGTTTACAATGCACTGATAACAGGTTTAAATTTAATATTATAAGCAGGTATAACACTCTGACCGCAATAACACGTTCACACGCCGAGCGCTGCGCGTAATATGTAAATCGCCCTTTAAAATAAAAAAATGACAATATTACTTTTTTCATCAAATCAAAAAATCAAAAAGCCAAATCTATACATAAAACATGAAAATCCATGGAAACGTCACGCTCCTCACAAAAATATTTTTAGTTAGCAATCCGGTACCTACCTGCGTGTTTTAAGTTCACACTCCGACCTCCATATTCTAAGCCCCTGATGAATAACCTAGTACACCTAAACTTTACCTATTCCCACCAACTTTCATCGAACAAACAAATCTGCCATCGACTTTGAAGCCTCAATATTAACCGCGAAAGCTCCGCTTCAATAAATCTATTGAAAGCTCTTTCTGAACTTAAATGTCCAATCTTGAGACCTTTTCCCATTCCAGTCCATAAAGTTCGGGGCCCTTTGGTAGCGGAAGAAAAAAATGAAATGAAAACATTTATTTCGGACATCTAGGTATCCATAAACTTGTTAGAAACAATATATTAATCTACGTTATAAAAAACGAAAATGCTCATTGGATCTCACATGCATTGACATCAAATGACCGAGGATAGGACCATCCACCTTCTCAGCGATCACCTTCAGGAGAGTGTTGGTGCTCCTCCGCACTAGGCCCCACAGAAAAAAAGAAACAAATAAAATGTATTCACAAAACTATTGGGTTGTGAGGCAAAAGTGGGGGTTTACTGAACTAATGATCGTCATTTTTGGCCTTGTTGTCATATTCGTACAGATGAGGCTAGCCTAAGCCTCAGTTTGTATAAAAAATGCTTTGATATCGGGTGTCCACTTATCATTTTGTTTTAATACACATGAACATGAATCTGAGGACATGCCTATGAAATGCCGGGAACGTCAAATTTTGTCATCTGAAATAGGCCAAAACACGCATGCATTCGGTACTACGCCTAATTTTCAGTTTGATTATGAGACAGCTACAAAAAAACTTGCTATGGTTTCCGGCTCAGACTTAATTCAACTTAATATCAAATAATAGTAACGCTACCCAGCGGTCTAAAGAATTTTAAATAATAGTGACAGAGAGGGGTATTTAATCGGTGGTCTTTGTAGTAATTTAGATTTTTCAATGTAAACTCTTCCAAATACGTATTATTATGTATGTACAGTCAGCTGCAGAGAAACCTGACCCCCTGCATACAAACTTCTATGCAGAGGGGGGTCACGTTCCTCTGCAGCTGACTGTACCTAATTTAGTGCAGTTGTAGGCTAGTTTTCGCTCTCTGATATTTTGTAATCATGCTGTGTGTGTGTTTTGGATGGCATTTTAATCAATACCTCCGATCTATGTTATTTTTCTGTGCACAGAATGTTATCTGTTTGTGTGCCTTGTCAACTGCAAATCGGATAACACTGGCTACGCCATCGGTAAGGATAAGGCGGCGCTTTAAACGAGCGGTTAAAACGCCACTGCGCTTCCCAAACCAAATCATGAATGAACGAAACGCTCCTCATAGCTGTCAACGTTCTGTTGACAACAGCTGTCAAACAGACGTTTTAATAATGTCAGAGGAGGTGGAGATTAGGAGGGAGACTCTGGACGAAATCGAAAGCCATCCTGGACCCCTGGCTCCAGGATGAGAGGTTTTCGCAGCGGGCTGGATTAAAAGGAACGAATGGGACAAATTTTAATTTTATATAGGAATAGTGGGGAACTGGCCTATTTAATGTTAGAAGGATATTAAACATTTAACTGTCACACGGTGTGCCTAGAGCCACGTGGTAAAGCACGGGCAGCAGTTCAAAGAAGAACTCAGGGTGGACCAACCTATCAACTAGTCAAACTAGCCAACGTTGTAGGTTTTCATTTAACGTTTTACATTCGTCGTGCATCACAAGAGCTACATCGCATGTCTAAGAACGCAAGCATTTAAAAGCAGGCTTCGTGGCATTCCTTCTCTGCTCACGACTGACCTGCAGATTTTCGGCAGTAGCGGAAGGACGACTCCTCAGTCTTCTGGAGCGCTTCAGACCTCAGCAGTAAACCGGCTATAGTAGCGCAGACCTCTGAGTGAGTTTGTTCCGAACAGATTTGGCCCTTAAGGCAAACCCACAAGTCGTGACCTATCACCATAGCGAACTTACATAAAGCGACTCTGAGAGATGTGATGTTTCTTCATTGCCACTGCACTATTATGAGGGTCTAAACAGCTAAATGTACCTTAAGTCTATAGCGCAGTGTTGAGGAAGAAATATAACCAATTTGTTAATTAACCTAGTAGTCTCATTTTCTTCACATTTACTTTTAAACACCTTTTAATAGTGGAAGAGCTTAACACTTAAATACAGCAGTATCACAGCCTATTAAATTAAATAAAACAAATACGTCAACACCGGAGACTCACCTCAAGGACATACCTCGCTACACCTCAATACCCATAATATCAAAATTATTGTGTGGCTAAACCTTTTCAAATAATTAATTTGGAAAGGACGTTACTAAAGGGTTTCCTGTAAAATATGCAAATGACTCACATTAATATTACATATAGAATGATTCGCAGTAGACCGTTCCGTGTGCGGGCTGGCCCGTTTTCTATGACAGAAAACGCAACGGCCGGCGTATTTCTCTAGAAGAAAACGGGCCGACCCGGACACGGAACGGCCTACTGTGAATCATCCTTATTACGTAAGATTCAGTGGAAAAATGGCCTGTGCCTAAGGCGACTTCCTGACTTGGCGGGGCGGGTGCAGTATGTCATAGGTATTTTGTTATTTGACGTGAATTTACCGATGTGAGATTTCCTCACTTGACAAAATACTGTCAGTAATACGTTTGCGCAGTAGTAATACCATGCGCAGAAGTGGGGCAGTACTGCATTAGTACCGGTTGACACTGACAGCTGACAGTTTTCTCAAATCGTACCGCCCCCGCATCGACAAGTCGGGAAGGCGCCTTAATTCGACGGTATGATTCATTTTTCTTATCATTTAAGAATAATGTCAGTTTAGTTACAATAATTATTTGTTCAACAAGAGAGCAAAGTAGATTTTTGCTGATTAAAAATTATAGTAATAACTTTATTATGGCATAGCTTTTTCCCTGGTTTGGTCTCTTATCCCACAGGCGTGAATTAAGACACCAGCGGGCAGCTCTTCCTGTTTCAACTTAGAGCGAGATATTTACGTGTCAATTGTGTCGTAGCTGTCGCTCCCGTATCGGTCTTACAAGTCATTTCCGTAAGTGCCGCATCTCAAATTTGGAGACTGCTTAAATCATCTTTTCATACGAGTAGATGAACAAGGCCAATGATGATAATGATTTATGTATACAGGGTAGGGTGGGCCCTGTAACAGGAGCAAAAAATTAAACGGTGGACTACCTATTTAGCGGGCTTGCAATTATTTCCAAGCTGAAAAAAATATATATTTGATTTTTTTTTCTTTAAAGATGACTTACTTGTATTTTTATTACTTTTTTGAAATGACATTAATGTCAATTTATCATAAAAAGACAGTAAAATCGAAAAAAAAAAGAATACTAAAAATATAATTGAAAACAAAAAATGCAAAAACAATAATTATGACTCATAACTTGATACTACCTCTTGAAAACACTGCATTGACTGATGTGACATAATCTCGTGGTGTCAAGATCCATTGTTCGGAGGTCATAACTTTAGAATAAAATTTCTCCGAAACGATAGCTTTTTAACAAAAAATTACGACGCTTTTCCTTCAACGAAAAACCGTTGTTAAATATCAGATGGTACGTTTTTAGTGGACCCGGGTATGTCCTAAAACTACGACCAAGACCACCGGAGGATGGGCAGCAGCATCCCCGGAGTGCGGTGGAGATAACTGCGATCGCCAACCCGCATGCCAAGCGTGGCGATTATGGCAATTACCCCTCATGACATACACAAACAGGCCACGGCCCAAAGGTTCCGGCGACCCCCGGTACCCTGGTTCTGGTAGCGGCCAGGGTACTAGCGGGGTCAGGGGTGCGAAGAATCTCCGGTTAAGACCCGGCTACCACCACCGACGACTTCTGGCCCTGGCAACATACAACACACGAACACTGCGGACCGACGAAAAGATAGCGGAACTGGAGGATGGATTGAGCAAGTTGCGTTGGGATATCGTAGGGTTATCTGAAGTCCGAAGAGAGGGGGAGGACACGATAACCCTGAAGTCCGGCAACTTGCTCTATTTCCGGGAGGGCGACCAACAGTCCCAGGGAGGTGTCGGGTTTATCGTCCACAAATCCCTCGTGAACAACGTGGTGAAGATCGAGAGTGTGTCGGCTAGGGTGGCGTACCTTATACTCAGAGTATCCGAGAGCTACTCGTTGACGGTTATACAGGTGTACGCGCCGACCTCGGCACACTCCGACGACGAGGTGGAGGCTATGTATGAGGATATATCAAAGGTCATGCATAGTTCCAAAACCTACTTCACCGTTGTTATGGGGGATTTCAACGCAAAACTGGGCAAGAGAGACGGCGAAGAGCCGAGAGTGGGGCAATTTGGAGTTGGAAGTCGGAACCACCGGGGCCAACTACTGGCTGGTTTCTTGGAGAAGGAGGGACTCTACATGATGAACTCCTTCTTCAAGAAACGCGAGCACAGGAAGTGGACCTGGATGAGTCCCAACGGTGCAACAAAAAACGAGATTGACTTCATCATGTCGACGAAGAGGCATATATTCAATGATGTCTCTGTGATCAATGCGGTTAAAACCGGAAGTGATCATCGTTTGGTAAGAGGCACATTGAATATATGCGTCAAGCTAGAGCGCTCTCGACTGATGAAGTCCACGCTCCGTCCAGCAGCAGTGCAAATCCAAAACCCCGAGAGCTTTCAGCTGGAACTCCAAAACCGTTTCGATTGTCTAGGCGGCGATGTGGACGAATTCAATGACGGGTTTGTGGAAGCTGTCCATAGCATTGGGTCTAAGTTCTTTAAGGGTCAACGAACTCAAAGAGCCAAAAGGCTCTCTATCTCCACTCAGAGGCTCATCGAGGAAAGGAATGAGATGATTCTGCAGTCTTCAGCCGATGCGAAATTATACAGGCAGCTCAATAAACAGATCTCTAAGTCCCTTACCCGCGATCTGCGCCAATTTAATACAAATCGGATTGAAGAGGCCATCGAGCAGAATAAAGGATGATTCACAGTAGACCGTTCCGTGTCCGGGCCGGCCCGTTTTCTATGACAGCAAACGCAACGGCCGCCGTATTTCTCTAGAAGAAAACGGGCCGGCCCGGACACGGAACGGTCTACTGTGAATCATCCTTAAGGGCTCTAAAGTTTTCTCAAGAGATCTGTCTATTGGGCAGAGCCAGCTCGCCAGATTAAAAACTGAGGATGGTAGAATCGTTTCGTCCAAACCTGAGCTTCTGAGTGAGATAGAGTGCTTTTATGGACAGCTATACACGTCAACTAGCAGACCCGAAGTTGGTCTGGCGGAAGACCCTAGAGCTAGAGTAACCCGGCACTATACCGAAGATATCCCGGACATCAGCCTGTACGAGATTAGAATGGCTCTTAAGCAGCTGAAGAACAATAGGGCACCCGGTGAAGACGGAATTACAGCTGAACTCCTGAAGGCGGGTGGAAAACCGGTCCTTAGGGCCCTTCAGAAGTTGTACGACTCCGTCTTACTGGAAGGGACAACTCCAAAGGCATGGAACAGAGGTGTGGTGGTGCTGTTCTTCAAAAAGGGTGACAACTCCTTACTGAAGAACTACCGACCCATCTCACTTCTGAGCCATGTCTATAAGCTGTTTTCAAGAGTCATTACGAACCGTCTCGCACGCAGGCTAGATGACTTCCAGCCTCCCGAACAAGCTGGTTTCCGAAGAGGCTTTAGCACCGTAGACCACATCCATATGCTCCGTCAGGTTATACAGAAGACTGAGGAGTATAACCTGCCCCTCTGTTTAGCGTTCGTGGACTACGAGAAAGCCTTCGATTCGATCGAAACCTGGGCTGTACTACAATCTCTCCAGCGGTGCCAAGTGGACTACCGGTATATCGAAGTGCTGAAAAGTTTGTACAAGAACGCCACTATGTCAGTCCGACTCCAGGACCAGAACTCAAAGCCTATTCCGTTGCAGCGGGGAGTCAGGCAAGGAGGTGTTATTTCTCCTAAACTGTTCTCCGCTGCACTGGAGGACGTTTTCAAGACTCTGGACTGGAGAAGGCTAGGCATCAACATAAACGGCGACTACCTCACTCACCTTCGGTTTGCTGACGATATAGTAGTCTTGGCTGAGACCATGGAGGATTTAAGTACAATGCTCAATGACCTCAGTAAAGCCTCCGAGCGAGTTGGTCTAAGGATGAACATGGACAAGACGAAGATCATGTCAAATGTCCATGTCGCACCAACTCCCTTAACAATCGGACACTTTACGCTCGAAGTTGTAGACGATTACGTATACCTAGGACAGACTGTCCAGTTAGGTAGGTCCAACTTCGAGAAAGAGGTTAATCGTCGAATCTGACTCGGCTGGGCAGCGTTCGGGAAGCTACGGCACATCTTTTCGTCCAATATTCCGCAGTGTCTCAAGATAAAAGTCTTTGACCAGTGTGTGTTGCCAGTGATGACATATGGCACTGAAACGTGGTCGCTTACTATGGGCCTCATAAGAAGGCTCAAAGTCACCCAAAGGGCAATGGAGAGAGCTATGTTGGGAGTTTCTCTGCCTGATCGCATCAGGAATGAGGCCATCCGCAGCAGAACCAAAGTGACCGATATAGCCCTCCGAATCGCTAAACTTAAGTGGCAGTGGGCGGGGCACATAGCACGTAGAACCGATGGCCGTTGGGGCGGAAAGGTTCTCGAGTGGCGACCACGTACCGGAAGGCGTAACGTGGGCAGGCCCCCCACACGGTGGACTGATGACCTGGTGAAGGTCGCGGGTGTCCGCTGGATGCGGGTGGCGCAGGACCGGTCATTGTGGAAGTCTTTGGGGGAGGCCTATGTCCAGCAGTGGACGTCTTTCGGCTGACATGATGATGATGACGTTTTTCGTTCTTATATACGTTTTAAAAAAAACCGAGTGGTACGTGATACGTATTCATCCTCACACCTTAGAACCTAAATGGTCGCGTACGGTACGGTTTCAGAGGAACTACCTCCCTCAGACGCTCTGGTTGTGGAATGAGCTCCCTGTCGAGGTTTTCCCGAGGAACTACAGTATGGGATTCTTCAAGAAAAGAGTGTATACATTTTTAAAGGGTCGGCAACGAGCATGTGGCACCCCTGGAGTTGCAGGCGTCCATAGGCTGCGGTGATCAGGCGGGCCGTACGCTTGTTTGCCACCGACGTGGTATAAAAAAAAGTGCAGGATTTTGCCCATACGATCTTCAAATTGTATATCTCGTGCCTTATACTCGTACTCAGCTAAACGATGATTCACAGTAGACCGTTCCGTGCCCGGACCGGCCCGTTTTCTATGACAGCAATCGCAACGGCCGGCGTATTTCTCTAGAAGAAAACGGGCCGGCCCGGACACGGAACGGCCTACTGTGGATCATCCTTTCAGTGTTCATCAGACTATATCGTAGGATAACGGAACCCGAACACCACGTCATTACCAACACGTTGCAAATGCCATCGCCCTCCCGTTCGCAATGAAATCCGATGACTCGTGATATTTCATCTAATAATTTCCCTGAGCCGGCCGTCAGGGGAACACTCGGATTTCCTCCCAAGGATCCTTATCAGTTAAACACGTTCATTCATTTATGCGAATACGCGTACCTTGACGTTTCATCTTAACTATTATTTATTTGCTTCAAAAGAAAAAAAGACAAAAAAAAGTTCATATTAACTTACACCTTACAGATTAACATACATATCAATACAAAATAATCTTAAAAACTAAAACACAGTATTTAGGCGACGTCACAGCGTGACTCCGTTGCGTCGTCATCTCCGGTATTGAACCCGGTATTATGTAATAAAATATTATTGCGGCCTAATCATATGTTACATGTATTTTATGGATTATTTAGTAAGTAGGTAATATCGTGTCAAATATTACTCCAAATCGATTTTTTTTTGCATAAAATTGTTTTTTTTTCACTTAAATTGTACTTACACACAATAGCCCGCCAGACAATATCAGTAACAATGACAGTATTTTGGATTTTCATAACTCTCGAGGGAGTTATGAGTTTGTGCGTAATCTGATTGGTTTAAAAAACCTAGTTGGCCTTGCTTCACAAGAATACGGCTTTGTGATTTAAGTATAAGTGCGTATGTGGATGTAAGTGGTTATATGTCTTCATCATCATCATCATCATGTCAGCCGAAAGACGTCCACTGCTGGACATAGGCCTCCCCCAAAGACTTCCACAATGACCGGTCCTGCGCCACCCGCATCCAGCGGACACCCGCGACCTTCACCAGGTCATCAGTCCACCGTGTGGGGGGCCTGCCCACGCTACGCCTTCCGGTACGTGGTCGCCACTCGAGAACCTTTCCGCCCCAACGGCCATAGGTTCTACGTGCTATGTGCCCCGCCCACTGCCACTTAAGTTTAGCGATTCGGAGGGCTATATCGGTCACTTTGGTTCTGCTGCGGATGGCCTAATTCCTGATGCGATCACGCAGAGAAACTCCCAACATAGCTCTCTCCATTGCCCTTTGGGTGACTTTGAGCCTTCTTATGAGGCCCATAGTAAGCGACCACGTTTCAGTGCCATATGTCATCACTGGCAACACACACTGGTCAAAGACTTTTGTCTTGAGACACTGCGGAATATTGGACGAAAAGATGTGTCGTAGCTTCCCGAACGCTGCCCAGCCGAGTCGGATTCGACGATTAACCTCTTTCTCGAAGTTGGACCTACCTAACTGGACAGTCTGTCCTAGGTATACGTAATCGTCTACAACTTCGAGCGTAAAGTGTCCGATTGTTAAGGGAGTTGGTGCGACATGGACATTTGACATGATCTTCGTCTTGTCCATGTTCATCCTTAGACCAACTCGCTCGGAGGCTTTACTGAGGTCATTGAGCATTGTACTTAAATCCTCCATGGTCTCAGCCAAGACTACTATATCGTCAGCAAACCGAAGGTGAGTGAGGTAGTCGCCGTTTATGTTGATGCCTAGCCTTCTCCAGTCCAGAGTCTTGAAAACATCCTCCAGTGCAGCGGAGAACAGTTTAGGAGAAATAACATCTCCTTGCCTGACTCCCCGCCGCAACGGAATAGGCTTTGAGTTCTGGTCCTGGAGTCGGACTGACATAGTGGCGTTCTTGTACAAACTTTTCAGCACTTCGATATACCGGTAGTCCACTTGGCACCGCTGGAGAGATTGTAGTACAGCCCAGGTTTCGATCGAATCGAAGGCTTTCTCGTAGTCCACGAACGCTAAACAGAGGGGCAGGTTATACTCCTCAGTCTTCTGTATAACCTGACGGAGCGTATGTATGTGGTCTACGGTGCTAAAGCCTCTTCGGAAACCGGCTTGTTCGGGAGGCTGGAAGTTATCTAGCCTGCGTGCGAGACGGTTCGCAATGACTCTTGAAAACAGCTTATAGACATGGCTCAGAAGTGAGATGGGTCGGTAGTTCTTCAGTAAGGAGTTGTCACCCTTTTTGAAGAACAGCACCACCACACCTCTGTTCCATGCCTTTGGAGTTTTCCCTTCCAGTAAGACGGAGTCGAACAACTTCTGAAGGGCCCTAAGGACCGGTTTTCCACCCGCCTTCAGGAGTTCAGCTGTAATTCCGTCTTCACCGGGTGCCCTGTTGTTCTTCAGCTGCTTAAGAGCCATTCTAATCTCGTACAGGCTGATGTCCGGGATATCTTCGGTATAGTGCCGGGTTACTCTAGCTCTAGGGTCTTCCGCCAGACCAACTTCGGGTCTGCTAGTTGACGTGTATAGCTGTCCATAAAAGCACTCTATCTCACTCAGAAGCTCAGGTTTGGACGAAACGATTCTACCATCCTCAGTTTTTAATCTGGCGAGCTGGCTCTGCCCAATAGACAGATCTCTTGAGAAAACTTTAGAGCCCTTATTCTGCTCGATGGCCTCTTCAATCCGATTTGTATTGAATTGGCGCAGATCGCGGGTAAGGGACTTAGAGATCTGTTTATTGAGCTGCCTGTATAATTTCGCATCGGCTGAAGACTGCAGAATCATCTCATTCCTTTCCTCGATGAGCCTCTGAGTGGAGATAGAGAGCCTTTTGGCTCTTTGAGTTCGTTGGGCCTTAAAGAACTTAGACCCAATGCTATGGACAGCTTCCAGCTATATGTCTTATCATAGTCAAAATATTTGTTTCCCCATTTATTAAAATTTTTATACCACGGTGGTGGCAAATAAGCGTACGGCCCGCCTAATGGTAAGCGGTCATCGCAGTTCATAAAATCTTCCTTTATTGAGAAAAAACCTAATGGTATCTGGACATTTGCATTTAAATTTACCTATGTCCCTTTATCGGATAAGATGTATAAATGGTAACAAAAAAGAATGTCAATGACAAATGCATACGTTTCGTAATAAAACGGACAGGTTAGGCGTGACTTAAACATCACTTCAGTAACTTAACCTACCACTTTAAATGAACCACATCTAGTTAAATATTAAATATAATGAAACGGGTCACTCACGTCTTAAAGGTCGAATATCGCTCGACATGTTTCAGACCGGTTCGCGGTCCTTAATCATGAGCACCTATCGCGGCGGCGGTTTTCTTAGCACTGCGTGCCCGTGCCCTGTCCGCTCGGTTGCTCGGCGCGGGTGGAGGCGGCGGCGGCGAGAATCTACCCTCGTTTTCTTCACAATTGTTCAATGCCGAACTACACACAACACTCACAACGTCATATGCTAAAGCCTCGTCCACACTCTTCACAGACGTAGTACACATCTAGTTATTTTTACGGGAGATGCGTTCTATCAAGACAATCTCCACAAACCGTTCCACGTCGTGACCTGTTCCCTCCATTATTGAATCGATTCCTCTGTCGAGTAGCCGTCGTGCAATCACCGATCATTACGAGCGAGCGCCCGTGAATACTCGCCTTTAGCCGCGTTTCATGAACACTGTGAACCTTTTAATGGGCCGATTCACACCGAACGGCTGGAGTCGGCGCGCACCCCACCGGAGTCAAAGTAATACAAACCTTCCATACAGAAGCTAGACGGTATCTAAACGGCAGCGGCAGAGCCGGCGCCACACGGCCGGCTGCTCGCACCCCATTCAAATATTATAATATCTTACAGAAGAACGCAGCCACAATAACACCACTACTTGTGCAGGTACATAATTATGGGGTGTTAGGCAGTAAAGGGTCAGTAACGTGCTTCTAGCGTCGCGAGCATCCGTAGGCTACGGTGTCTGCTCACCACTAGGCAGGCCGTAAGCTTGATTGCCACAGTCGAAGTCGTATTATAAAAAAATATCGAGAAGCTGTCGCGCAATGATGATCGGTATCATTACGGGCGAGCGCCCGTGAATTCCCGCCCTTATGGACGATTTTAACCAAACGGCTGGAGTCCGCGCGCACCCCACTAGAGTCAAAGGAATTAAAAAGGGATTGCAATTTATGTACATCATCTAGCCAAAAGCCTAGTACGATGTATGTAACTCAACAACATGTGATGAGTATTTCATAACTCTAATATGTACTTCAGATATGTAATTAATCTATACTAATATTATAAAGCTGAAGAGTTTGTTTGTTTGAACGCGCTAATCTCAGGAACTACTGGTTCGAATTGAAAAAATCTTTTTGTGTTGGATAGTCCATTTATCGAGGAAGGCTTTAGGCTATATAACATCACGCTGCGACTAATTGGAGCGAAGACGTGGACGAAGTCGCGGGCAACAGCTAGTGATTATACAAAACATATTGTTAATTGTAGCGTCGTCTGAAAAGATCTCATATAAAATTGTATTTGCAAAACTATTCACACATATACAGTAGTAATAATTTTTAAATTTAATACTTTCGTTACTACATTGGGCATTTCATACATACTATAATGGCCATTTACGCCATACAATTTTAATGAGTAAGTAAATAAATAAATAAATATTAGGGGACATTTTTTACACAAATCGAACTAGTCTCACAGTAAGCTCAATAAGGCTTGTGTTATGGGTGCTAGACGACGATATATTTAATAGATATATACTTAAATACATAGAAAACGTCCAAGTCTCAGGAACAAATGTCTCTGCTCACCACAGAAACACCCCTTACCCTTACCGGGAATCGAACCCGGGACCTCTAGCTTCGGAGGCAATGACACTACCAACTAGGTTAAACAGGCCGACTCGATCTCAATTATGAATATCTTAGGAGATATCGGAAATAAAAAAAAAATTGCGCAATAAATTCAGGCGGGCTAGCTGCCGCACCAAAAGCGAGTATAGGTAGGCGAAGCCGGGGCGGGGCGCTAGTATAGATAATAAAACCGATATATGAAATGACAATCAATTGACAAGCCAAGTAACGCCCCTACTATCTAAAAGCTAATCTCTACTATTTATTAAAACTAACAACTTGTTTTTGTAGTAGTTAGATTAACAATAAATGTTTGTGTTGTCCTTTGTTTTAGATACTCTTCTAAGTGAACCTGGCAATCTGAAGTCACCGGTCAAATTCTTAATAAACACGTGCCTTTTTAAACCTTGACGTTGGCGGAATCATCGACAATATCGATGGGGCCATAAAACACAAAGATTGATTGATTGATAATCTCTACTAGCTAAAAGGACCATCAACACTGCCCAGCGTAACCACGGCCTTTACACGCTGACTAGCCTGGGAAATCTGCTGCACAAGACACGATCCCATTCAAGAAACGTGCCATATTTTTAATGGTGAACCTAAATACTTAATAAATCCCTTTCGAAGCCCCAGTAAAGGTCCCACAGTCTCAACCGCAACTACAACATCATCCCCGAACCCAAGGTCCTGCCGATTCTCTTACGGGTCCTTGTCAGTTATAATAAAAAATACCATCAAAAACATAAATGTGAAAAAGGGAGCCAACTTCAATATTCACCGACAAAAGAATTGCGATCTGAATGGGTGCCAAGTTCCGTAGATTCTCTGAAATGGTACCAAGTCGGGCACTACATTGTTTACAGTAAAACGAATTGACTGCGGCTTAATGCATTATGAGCCTTAACTTGGCAGTTTTCTATGCACTATGTTATAATACCGTAAAAGCTGTTGGATATTTAAGAAAACTGCCAAGTTAAAGCTCAAAATGCATTAAGCCGCAGTAAATTCTTTTTACTGTAAACAATGTAGTGCCCGACTTGGCACCATTTCAAAGAATCTACGGAAGTTGGCACCCATTCAGATCGCAATTCTTTTGTCGGTGAATATTGAACTTGACTCCCTTTTTCACATTTATGTTTTTGATGGGATATCATTACTTTTTGTCAATCTTAGCCAAATGGTGCTTTTTAAGAGCGAATGCACGAGTTACTATACAAAATACCCAAGTCGCTATAGGTGGACCTCATATATTTGAAGAGTTTCCTCGATTTCTCCAGGACCCTGTGATCAGATTTTTACCTGATAACTATGGGACTACCCCTAAAGTATACCGTTTCAAACAAAAAAAGAATTTTCCAAATCGGTTAATAAATGACGGAGTTCTGAGGTAACTAGTATAAATAATAATAATAAAAAAACTAATAAAAAGATAACTTTTTTTTGATTTCTGCTGGTGTACACACACAATTATCAAACTACATGCCAAATTTCAGCTTTCTAGGTTACTTGGAAGTGTGTTAGGTTTTTGATTACTAGTCAGTCAGTGAGTCAGTCAGTCAGTGGTAAAAATGCCGTTTTTTGGAATTTAATATCTCAATAACTAATAAACCTATATTTAAGAAATTTGGGGTTCTAGTTGTTCTAAAGGATCTTAATATATCTACCAAATTTTATTTTTTATGTTAGATAGATTTGGAGTTATTGGGGGGTCAAAAGTGGCTCCAAACGGTTCGTGTAAAATAACACACGGCTGCTGTCCGTCAGTTCCTGAAGTGAACTTGGCTGGACACGCTGCCGCGTGTCTAAATATACCGACTTAAGTATTGAGAAACTCCTCCTTTTTTAAGTCGGTTAATAAAACGTTTATCTGTATACGCTATTTTCTGTTTGAGTTGACACTATCTTCACATTTCCTCATCGATACTATCTTGTTCGGCTCATACATACACGGCTTTTACATGTATATTTTGGTGACCGAAGAGCTGGCGACTTCCTCGCAGAACGTATTAACATTGCGATACAGCGAGGAAATGCCGCCAGCATCCTCGGTACAATGCCTCAAAGGCCTGTTTTGGATGTAAGTTAGTTTAAAATATTATATTGGTTATTTATGTCTATATTTTTTATGTATATTTCGGATTTGTCAATATATAGACTCAAACATCGTTTTTTCATACGCATAGCTGCATAAATAAAACAACAAAGCTTTAATCCAATTATGTGAAAAAACATACTTTCTACATTAACTACGCACGTTTTCCGGAATTAATACGCCTTAATTAGTACGCCCATTAGACGGTGTCACAATAACGTAATAAGGTCGCATTAACGACCTCCTCTCTCTTTACTGTGACTGTTGTTTGCCATCTTGCTAGTAATTATTTAAATAGAGAAATGCATTTAACAATGAACTTTACGAGCTCTGAAACAAAGTTAAAAATTATTGCGCATTTGCGCAAAAGCCGCGTTGAATATTTTCGCAACATATTTGATTCGTTGCATTTCATTTGATATTTGTAGGTAGCTTTACGGTGAAGAAAAACATCGTGAGGTAAGCGGACTACTCCCAACAAAGCACAAAAAAATTTACTCCTTCCAGGTGTTGACAAATCACTAGAAACTATGGAGCGGTAAGCGTTCATAGGCTACCGTGTCTGTTTACGATCAGGTTGGCAGTATGCTTATCTGTCACCGCAATAGGGATAAAGAAAAATCATTGTGATCCTTCTCGGGCTGAGACAACGAGCGAGAGTTATGGACGATTCGCACCGAACGGCTGGAGTCGCGCTCCCGACTAGAGTCAAAGGAATTCGAACCCTCCATACAGAAGTTAGATTTCATATTTTAATGGGTTGCGGGCAGCCGGTCGGCTGCCGCCGGCTCTGCCGTTTGGATACGAAGTCTAGCTTCTGTATGGAGGGTTCGAATTCCTTTGACTCTGGCGGCGTGCCCGCCGACTGCGGCCGTTTGGTTTGAATCGTCCATTAATGTATTAATATTTATGATAATAATGCTATATCTCTAAAACGTTAAACTCACTTTAAAACACACTAAGTTTAGTTTAATTTACGTAATATATTTTGATATTGTGAATATCTTCACTTATGTACCTAAGATACCGCACTATCAGAAGGCCAAAATACAGGCTCAGCCTAGTTTGCTCTCTGATAGAATCTCTAGTTATTTATTTATCTATTTTGGAACAATATACCATTTGTATTTGCATTGTATAAAAACTGACAGCCCGAGCGAACTCATCTAACTCTTCGGGAGTTTTTCCTCTGGAATTTCAGAATAAGTGCATCAGCGGGAACGGTGCAATGTACACGAAACTCACGAAAGACTTAGTCTTAGTTACTGCAACTCAAGATAGTTTAAGTATGATAGGTAATAATGACCGGTACTCCGCCACCCGTATCCAGCGGACACCCGCGACCCTTACCAGGTCATCAGTCCATCGTGTAGGGGGCCTGACCACGCTACGCCTTCCGGTCATTGTGGAACTCTTTGGGGGAGGCATATGTCCAGCAGTGGACGTCCTTCGGCTGATATGATGATGATGATTATAATGTTTCAAGTCAAATGTGCCTCTTTGGCTTCCCTTGTTGATGAGGCTTATGATTTATATTCGCGAGTTGAATTAATTGTTTTATAATGAGTTCATAATGTGGGAAGAGATGCCGATTATGAACACGCGTGCTCTGCGGTTTTCGCAATTTGTGGAAGTGGGTTAGAGGTACGTTATTAATTGTACTTAGGGGGAGACGAATAAATACGAATGAACAATCAGGCCTGGGAATCATTTGCCGTTGATAGAGACGGATGGCGCAAACGCTTTGTGGACGGCAGAAAGTTGTGTGATGAATCCTGGTTTGACGAATTAGCAAACAAAAGGTTGCGCAGTCATCAAATCCGAACTACAGCTTCTGACGTCAAACTTTACTGCAATAACTGTGGAAGATCGTGCCGTGCCCGCATTGGTCTATACAGACACCAAAAACGGTGTACAGAAAATGCACAGCAATTCTTAAATCGTCTGCAATAGACGTAAAGGCCTATGATGATGATGATAGGGGGAGACAGGGCACATGCAATAAAACAAGGTATGACACTCCGGGGGAAATTCGTTGTGCCAGTGACACAAGCCTACGTCATCACTGCTGTCGAGCCTGCCGGTGGTTGGCGGTCGTAGTGTGAGTTCGTGTGTGTACAGGCTGTACAGTGACGTAGGCTTGAGTCACGATCCGGAGCAGCAGACCTTGTTTCACTAGACCATGAGACAGGGCACATACCGTCTCGCGCACATTTGGAGCAGCCCAAATGGGGATAAAAGTCCGCAGGACGCTCAGTTCTCCTTACAAACCTAGTTTCGCTTTCATTTTGAAACGCCATGCTGGAATATGCAACTTTGTATACACAATGGGATCCGGCGTATCTAGGTTGGAAATTAGTTTCTGTTGCATGAAGTTATAATGGAGAAAAAGTACAGCCATTATTAAGGTTTTCATACAAAACGTAAAAAACACAAAAACTCGCTGTATTTTTTTATATTACAATTTATAGCAACAGAAACTGATTTCCGACCTAGACATGGCGGCTCCCATTGTGTATACAAAGTTTTATGTTATTTCAGCACGGCGTTTTAAAATGAGAACGGAACTGCGTTTGCATGGAGAATCGAGTTAAGCCAAGCGTGCGTCAGACCCATAAGTCACTTTACAGTAAGATTCTATCTAAATATATTTTACAGTTCTCACGCTCGAAAAGTGTGTCATATTAGATTTATCAAACGGGGATGAAGTAGTACATTTAACCCTTAAGAAATATATATATATATATACATATGAATGATTTACAAAACATTTTAAATAGACCAATCAAAACACTTCACCGTATAAAATCCACCAATCAAAATACACTCCTCCATCCATACATCATCATCATCATCATATATCATCTTGCCATTCGGCAAGTGACGCAATATTCGCAAGCAAACTAAAAAAACTGCTGACTGGATTAGCTTGTTACAATATAAGTGTGTTTACGTTGAGGCCGACTAACGATTCATAATTGACTAGACATTAAAAAATGTAAAACAATCAACAACAAGCAGAAACAATGTGATAAAATATACCTATATAAATGTAAAAATGACATGTAAAATTAGTTATAATTTTATCAATAGAATAGAATAGAATAATTTATTTGCTTAAACACAAGCTCAATAAATATCTCAATACTCTCTCTCTCTCTCAATACTAATTCAACTATTTAAAAAGTACTTTGTATTTGATATAATAATAATAATAATATTGGGGGGACAATCTTACACAAATCGACCTCGTCCCAAACTAAGCAAAGCTTGTACTATGGGTACTAGACGACGATATACATACTTATATAGATAAATACATACTTAAATACATAGAAAACATCCAAGACCCAAGAACAAATATCCGTGAAAAATGCACAAATAAATGTCCTGGCCGGGATTCGAACCCGGGACCTCTAGCTTCGGAGGCAGAGTCACTACCAACTAGGCTAAACAGGTCGTCAATGATAGGGGGATATCAACCAACCAGCTACACTAAAATCTACCAATCAGGAAGCAGGTCAGAGGCGGTGTCTTTAATTAATCAAACCTGTGTCTATATTTTATACGTGTCTACTGTCTAAGCAGTTAAAAACAAGATTCCGCCATTGCCGTCAAATACATACTCGTATATATATTCGCTGTGGAATTTATTGTTCTTTTTGGGAGGATAATCTTTGTTTTAACTATTTCCTCGCTATCGAAGTGAAGCGAAGAGTGTATAACTCTGATCTACACGCTATATTACCCCTCGAACTATATTATCCCTCGAACTATATTATCCCTCGAACTATATTACCCCTCGAACTATATTACCCCTCGAACTACGAGTATATTCCCGAATAAAGTTAGTAGTATCTCGTAGTGATATAGCTTATTTTAGACTCTTGTCATACAATCTACTATTTGGTACAACTGGTACAAGCTTTTATTTTATATTGCACCTTTTTCCCACAGTCATCAACTGTATAAGATTCTAATGTTAATAACCATGTCAGCTTAAAATCATAAACCGTAATCATTTAATCAACTACTCGCTGAGAGCTAAATTTTAATTTTAATAATAATCGTATGGCATTTATTTTTTGAACCGTGAGATTTTCGTGAAGACAAGTACGGTTGCTAGTTTGTTTCACTTTTAGCACCACCCAGGGGCACGTGTAGGTAACGGTGGGTACTCTCCCTACGGACGTGGTGCAACTTCGACCCCCCTTGGTACGCGAGTGGGCAACTTGACTGTTAGAAGTTCTCAAGCCGCCCGAAGGCCTCTAACCTGGCTTAACGACTGCTGTCGTAGACAGCAACCGGGATCAACGGCTTAACGTGCCTTTCAAAGCATGGGAGCGCTCAGTTAGTAACCACTCAACGCGGTCACCCATCCGAGAACCGACCTGCGCCCACGTTACTTAACCTCACCTCGCATACCGTAAGCGGTACGCGGGCGCCGCTGGGCCACGAACGCTCCTAACATCAAATGTAGCTCTCCGCATTTGAAAACTTCAAAAGTCTTTATTCTAAGGGAATATAAGGGCTTTTGATCTGTTCATATGCGCAGCTACTTTTGATGCTGACTGTACAAGATAATAATAATAATAATACCGGAAGTGGGAGGGAACCGACCATCGTGTGTGCGACGGTCAGCGACCGGATGCTACTGCCATGGTTAACTTTTGGCGTAGTATCTGGTCGGTGCCTGTCGAACACACTGAGGGTGCCTGGATCGGTGTTGTCGAACGTGACTGTGAATCCATCGAACCCATGGGGTCTGTTACCATCAGCCCCGAAGACGTAAGTTGTGCCATCCGTACGGCTCCGAACTGGAAAAGTCCGGGACCGGATGGATTGCACAACTTCTGGCTGAAGTGGTTTCGATGTTCACACGAACGTTTGGCAACACAGTTCCAGCAAGCCCTCGAGCTCGGTTCCCTACCTCCTCCCTTAACAACTGGTGTTACCTCCCTGCTCTACAAGTCCGGTAGTACCACGGAAGCGAAGAACTACAGACCCATCACGTGCTTGCCTACGCTGTACAAGCTCCTTACATCCATTTTGAGGGCAAAAATTAACATGCACATTGTTACGAACAACATTTTGGCCCCTGCTCAAAATGGATGTAGGGTTGGGTCGCGTGGTACTAAAGAGCTCCTCCTCATAGACATGACCATTTGCCAACGAGTACGGCGGAACAGAGGGACCCTCTCGGCCTCCTGGATTGACTATAAGAAGGCCTATGATTCGGTGCCTCATTCATGGCTGAGGAGGATCTTGGAGCTGTATAAAGTTGATGCAGCTTTAAGATCCTTCTTAAGTGCTTGCATGGGGCAGTGGACCACAGTCCTTCGTCAACCGGGTGGAGGAGATGGCCCTTCTGGCCCGCAGGACTCCATCAGGATTGAGCGAGGCATTTTCCAGGGTTACAGTCTGAGTCCCTTGTGGTTCTGCCTAGCGCTGAATCCGCTCAGCACTCTGCTGCAGGATTCGGGGCTAGGTTGCCAGCTTCAGAGAGGGGGTGAGGTCATTTCTCATCTGCTATACATGGATGACCTTAAGCTATTTGCACCAAATAGACAGGACCTGTTGGAGCTACTGAAAACGACAGAAGTTTTCAGTAGCGCCATCAAAATGGAATTTGGTGTAGATAAGTGTGCGGTCATGCATGTACAGCGGGGGAAAGTTGTAAATTCAACAAATTTACAACTTTCTGAGACAGTGTCGCTCAGATCTCTCTCCGAAGCAGAAACCTATAAATATCTTGGTATGTCACAGGCTTTGGGTATTGAGGGTGAGGGCATAAAGCAGGCGGTGAAGGAGCGCTTTTTCTGTCGCCTGACAAAAGTACTTAATAGTTTTTTGTCGGGTGGCAATAAGGCGCGCGCCTTCAACGCCTGGGTTATGCCCTTGCTCACATACTCCTTTGGCATACTAAGGTGGACTCAGACTGAGCTGGATGCCCTGGATCGAAGGGTGCGTGTACTGCTCACTGCACACCGCATGTTGCACCCACGTTCGTCTGTTATGAGACTGTACATCCCGCGGAAGTGTGGAGGTCGTGGCTTTTTAAATGCCAAAGACCTCCACAACCGCGAGGTGTGCAGTCTCAGGGATTATTTCCTAAACAGCGAATGTGGGATGCATCGAGACGTAGTGGCAGTAGACGCATCTTTCACCCCGCTCTCCATGGCAAACGAGAACTGGCGCAGATTTAAAGTACTGAGCACCGAGGACCGCAAGGCGGAATGGAAGAGTAGGGAGCTACACGGGCGGTTCTACAGGGCCCTTACGGGGCCCGACGTAGACCTGCTCGCGTCGGTGAACTGGCTACGTTTCGGGGATCTCTTCGGGGAAACCGAAGGTTTTGTCTGTGCAATTGCGGACGAAGTTATCATGACGAACAACTACCGGAGGTATATCCTGAAGGACGGTACGGTCGACATTTGTCGGGCATGCCGCCGTCCCGGAGAGTCACTCAGGCATATCATTTCCGGTTGTGGTCATCTTGCTAACGGCGAGTACTTGCACAGGCATAACTTGGTAGCCAGAATTATTCACCAGCAACTTGCTCTTTCATACGGTCTTGTGGACTTCGAAGTGCCGTACTATAAATACTTACCTGCGCCAGTTCTCGAAAATGGTCGTGCAACGCTCTATTGGGATCGATCTATCATCACGGATCGGACTATTGTAGCCAATAAGCCCGACATCGTGCTGATAGATCGATCGAAGCGCCAGGCAGTGCTCGTCGACATCACCATCCCCCATGACGAGAACCTCGTGAAGGCCGAGAAGGACAAAGTCAGCAAGTACCTAGACTTGGCACACGAGGTAACCGCCATGTGGGATGTTGATTCGACGATCATTATCCCGATAGTCGTTTCTGCGAACGGTCTAATAGCGAAGAGTCTCGACCAACATCTCAAGAGACTCTCGCTAGATGGCTGGGTCAAGGGTCAAATACAGAAGGCGGTACTCCTGGACACGGCGCGGATAGTCCGGAGGTTCCTCTCTCTGTCGCCCTAACCACCGGTGGCTTAGGCCCTGCCTCGCTGCCGGCGGCACCCTAGGTTAGGTTTTTATAATGTTTTTATATTTTGTAAGTGTATTTTTATATTTTACCTTTTGTAAATCCATTGTACAAACCTAACCTAAGACGAATAATAAATAAAGGAATAATAATAATAAATAGGCGTAGGGATGTGACGACCCCATCGCCCACTGGATTTCCAGTGCAGTCAGTCAACATAGGGCAGCTTGTGGCGAGCTGTTAGGGAGCAGCGACCCTATGTACCTGAGTGCTCCTGGGGGTGTCCTGTGGGTTGGTTGTATGAACAGGCCCCCCGCCTCTGGCTTGCCTTAACCGGCTGTCCAGAGTGGAGTCGCTAGCGCTGTTGCTCGGGGGTGGATGTGGTCACCTAAGTGGCGAGTTGGCTATATGTTTAAAGTCCAGTGCCACCTCTCTACCCCCAGCCCTCTGCACCGGTGTTGCCCTTAGGCCATTTTTTAATGTCGCTATCTAGCAGATGGCGAGTCACCGTCTGCCTGAGATAAAAATGTGAGACAGTTTTATTAGGCAGACGTCCGTTGTCTCACTCAATAGCCCAGCCATTAATCCATCATCTTCACCCAATAGTCCCAATAGTCCGGTTCCTTTAGATTCCATCAATCAGCAATAGTTCCTGTACACCCTGGCGGGTGCTGTCTCTGTGTGCGTCCCATGACACGGGCAGGGACAGCATCCGCTCGGTGTACCCCTTGCATTTCATTAAATTGTCAAAAGGGCCTCTACGTGTTGGCTATGTGGTACTCGGTTGGTACTTCGGTACCTCGGTACTTCGGCTCCGCGCACGCCTTCCAAAGGTCCGGGACACCATTGTCCCGTGAGCGGAAAAGACATATAATAATAATAAAAAGCTTTATTGCCACAAACTTAAATCTTACATTTACATTACATACAAAACAGAGATGAAAAGAAAAACGTATAATTTACAATAAAAAAAACCGGCCAAGAGCGTGTCGGGCCACGCTCAGTGTAGGGTTCCGTAGTTTTCCGTCCGTCACATTAAGTTGACATATTAAGTACAGAAACACAAAACCCTAAAAGCACGTCATTTCATTGTGATTTTGTAGAAATGACAGGTACAATAAACACCTGTTTATACGGTTAAATTACAAACTTAGTTCAGAAATTACTTTTGTATTTTTTTCAAAAACTATCCAACCTATCAAGTTCAAAATAATTTTCCTACAAAGTTTTTATAAAGTTCTACTTTTGAGATTTTTTCATATTTTTAAAACTTATGGTTCAAAAGTTAGAGGGGGGGGGGGACACATTTTTTTTACTTCTGGAGCGATTATTTCCGAAAATATTAACATTATCAAAAAATGATTTTAGTAAACCCCTATTTATTTTTAAATACCTATCTAACAATATATCACACGTTAGGGTTAAAATGAAAAAAAAAATCACTCCCCACTTCACGTATAGGAGAGGTACCCTAATAAAATATTTTTTTCCACTTTTTATTTTACCACTTTGTCGGCGTAATTGATATACATATTAGTACCAAATTTCAGCTTTCTAGTGCTAACGGTCACTGAGATTATCCGCGGACGGACGGACGGACAGACGGACGGACAGACATGGCGAAACTATAAGGGTTCCTAGTTGACTACGGAACCCTAAAAAGGAGAATGTTAAAAGAAAAAAAAAAACAAAAGTAAAAATTGTACATATAAAATCTTACATAACTAAAGGAGCAAAATTTGTGATTGTTGTGGGCAATGGGCATCAGTCTCAGCTTGTGCTGGAGTGTGATGGTCATATCCAGCGCTGATTTTCAGCCTGGCCCCGTTTATACATTCCAGGTCGGCCCTGTTTGCCATGCCATGATTTGAGTTTGACTGGTGTCAGAAATCGATTTTGTTGTGGTTTTTTAGATGACTCCCTGATTTTTCGGTGCGGAGGCGTTACGTTATGAGAAAACTGTCAGCTGTCAGTGTCAACTGTCACTCGAGTCAGTACCTACCGTTTTTCACTGCGCCCCTATGAGTTACGTTTTTCACTGCGCCCCTATACATACAGGTCAAACAGATAACCCACCTTTTGACCTTCGCCGCAGTCGGGTAAACGCCATACTAACATTTAAGTCAAGAAATTAAATACGTCTATATAAAACATTTGGTTTCGGCCAAAACTGATTCAAATGTCGACTAAAATACGTGTCACTGTCGGACACCACATTATACCAGATATCCAACATATATATTTAAACAGCTTAAAGTCGATACTGGCTTTTAAAAGATATCTAACGTTATCAGAACCTGATATCGGTCCTTTGTAATGTATATATATATGTACCATAATGGACGATTCACACCAAACTACCGGATTCGGTGCGCGCCCCACCAGAATCAAAGAAATTTGAACCTTCCATACAGAAGTTTTTTTTTATGACATAGGAGGCAAACGAGTTGACGAATCGCCTGATGGGAAGCGATTAGCGCCACCCTTGGACACTCGCAACACCAGAGGGGTTGTAAGTGCGTTGCCGGCCTTTAAGATGGGAGTACGCTCTTTTCTTGAAGGTTTGAAGGTCGTATCGGTCCGGAAATACCGTAGGCGATAGTTTAAATGGAGCAGCAGTCGGTCGGCTGCCGCCGGCACTGCTGCTTCCCTTTAGATACGAAGTATAGCTTCTCTATGAAGGGTCCGAATTCCTTTGTGTGGGGTGCGCGCCGATTCCTGCCGTTTAGTGTGAATCGTCCAAGCGAACTACTCATCAGCATATAAACCCAGAAAAGGTCTCCTGATGAAAACAATCATTTATTTATTACGGTTACGAAGCGGGGCGATACCAATGCGGTATTGACCCGCTTCTGCGCATGATACGTACTCGTATTACTCTGCGCAAACGTAATACTGACTCACTCACAAAGTGAGGAAATCTTTGCGACATCAGTAAGCTCACGTCAAAAAACAAAATACCACATCGATCTCGCCCCGCTAACTCAGGAAGTTGCCTCAGATAGAAACCCTTCGTAACTAAACACTCGTGCTATTATTTATATTGTGCCAGAGCTTAGAAGTTGAAGCGCGTTGACAGCTAAGGACCAGCATTAACTCGTATCTCCCAACCTGTCAATCCTCATAAACCCTACAACTCCTGTAGAATAGAACAGAATAATCATTTATTCGTGAAAATCTACAATAAAACAAATGGTACATTATTTCATCAAGACACACTGGCACCGTCTCACCTCCAACGGACTACAGTAAAAGCGGGTGCAGCGGCGGAAAACGCCGAAATTCTAAAGCGTAATAAATACAAGGGCCTCGGCAGAGAGTACATGTTTGTACCTTTTGGCGTCGAAACTCTAGGTCCACGGGGTCCCAGCGCGCATAAGTTATTTGCAGAAATTGCGAAGCGTCTGGTTGACGTAACTGGTGACCGAAGAGCTGGCGGTTTCCTCGCTCAACGTATCAGCATTGCGATACAGCAAGGAAATGCCGCCAACATCCTCGGTACAATGCCTCAAGGGCCCGTTTTAGATTTAAGTTAGTTTTAATTTTCTTTATATTATATTGGTTAAGTATTCTTGTATATATTTTCGTTGTACATAAATAAATGATTGTTTTCATCAGGAGACCTTTTCTGGGTTTATATGCTGATGAGTAGTTCGCTTGGACGATTCACACTAAACGGCAGGAATCGGCGCGCACCCCACACAAAGGAATTCGGACCCTTCATAGAGAAGCTATACTTCGTATCTAAAGGGAAGCAGCAGTGCCGGCGGCAGCCGACCGACTGCTGCTCCATTTAAACTATCGCCTACGGTATTTCCGGACCGATACGACCTTCAAACCTTCAAGAAAAGAGCGTACTCCCATCTTAAAGGCCGGCAACGCACTTACAACCCCTCTGGTGTTGCGAGTGTCCAAGGGTGGCGCTAATCGCTTCCCATCAGGCGATTCGTCAACTCGTTTGCCTCCTATGTCATAAAAAAAAACTTCTGTATGGAAGGTTCAAATTTCTTTGATTCTGGTGGGGCGCGCACCGAATCCGGTAGTTTGGTGTGAATCGTCCATTATGGTACATATATATATACATTACAAAGGACCGATATCAGGTTCTGATAACGTTAGATATCTTTTAAAAGCCAGTATCGACTTTAAGCTGTTTAAATATATATGTTGGATATCTGGTATAATGTGGTGTCCGACAGTGACACGTATTTTAGTCGACATTTGAATCAGTTTTGGCCGAAACCAAATGTTTTATATAGACGTATTTAATTTCTTGACTTAAATGTTAGTATGGCGTTTACCCGACTGCGGCGAAGGTCAAAAGGTGGGTTATCTGTTTGACCTGTATGTATGTCCGTTCATTATATCCCTTCGTAACTACTCAACGGCTCAACCGATTTTGATAAATGATAAGTCATTAGGTTCGTTTTGATGGCGCAAGTGTCACCGGTGTGATATGAATGTAGTACTGCCCCGCTTCCGCGCATGATATTACTACTGCGCAAACGTAATACCGACATTATCCCGTCAAGAAAATCTCTGTGACATCAGGAAGCTTACGTAAAAGGACAAAATACCACATATCGATCCCGCCCCGCCAAGTCAGGAAGTAGCCTTAGCTTGCCCTAGCGTAGGATTATCACATAACGCAATCAACTAGCGGCAACCGAGAAAAAGCCGCCCGAAGAAATCCGAACGCGATCTAAAAGTACGTCAATTTTAGTTTTGGCGCGGCCTAAAATCGGGCTGGTTTTCCCCGTAACCGAAACCAGATATTTTGGCCGAAACCAAAACCAAAACATCGATTGAACAGCAGTAAAAAGCCCCTTTATTAAAATATACCTGTTTTGTATGAATCCGTAATGGCCGACCGTCACGATGTTGCGACCGTACCTAACTAATAAAAGGGGATCCCCTATAAACGTAATAAACATCCCTTTATTCCCGAAAGAATGATGTAAACAACGAATGGCCCCCTACCACGAAAATATTCTTACTATTAAGGCGCTGTTAGACGTATTCAGTTATATGGTACCAGTCACAGTGAACTGGTACGGAGTAGTACATTGTTTAACGAGGGGTGTAAGCGAAAAAATCTTTTAATGACTCGAGCTTGCAATATTCTTACGCCCGTGTTATACGCAATGTTTTTCATACATTTGCGAGGAAATAAATAACTACAAATGGCAGAAAAATCTATGTTTTTACATTGACAAGTTCAACTCCAGTATTAGTGCATAATTGCTGGGGCGTCCCTGCGAGAACAGCGCGCAGATTCAATATTTCAACCAATCACAGAGCAGTATTCTTGTGGCGCGCAGCCAACTATATAGATTTAGCAGCTTCAACATTTCAACAAATCACAGAGCAGTATTCTTGTGTAGATTTTTTAAACCAATCAGATTACACACAAACTCATAACTCCCCCGGGAGTTACAAAAATCCATAACTCCCACTAAAGGTATATCGGCTATAGACTTGCGTACAATAAGACTTCACAAGCAAGTGTGATGAAAATATATTTACAAGGCGCCAGTCAGTCAACAGCAGAAGTGGATGATCATTTTAGTAACTTGTCCCTTTCACTACTTTGACGCATCCCAACTGTCGCAGTATTGTTACGTTAGTGCGACAAAGTACTAAAAATGATCATATACATTTGCTGTTGATGTACTACGATTGGGCATTTACGAAAACGATTATATTTATATTGCGGTTGCGAAAGCCTTTGTGCTGTTAAAATAAAATGTTATTTTTTTTACGCAAAAACGTTTGCCGTAGACATTATTATTACAATTGTGGAATCAAAGAGATATAAATGTTGCATTGAATTACTTTCTCACTCACGAAAACAAAAGGATAAAGTATGTGTTGAAATATAAAGTGACTGCAAATGAATTGTATTCATATCACAACACTTTAAACTCTGGCGTTTATTATTACAATTGTGGAATCAAAGAGATATAAATGTTGCACTGAATTTGTTTCTCAATAACGAAAACAAAAGGAGAACATATATGTTGAAATATAATGCGATTGCAAATGAATTGTATTCATATCACAATACTTACTCTGGCATTTTATACACATTCTTAAAATATTTGTTTATGGTTCTAACGCGAAAAACGCGCTTAGGCCCAAAAACAAATATTATAAATACATTTTTACCACATTCAAAATTTGCTTTTAATCTTAACCAGACTTCATAATTTTGCCTGAACTCTATTAAAGCGGTAAAATTCATGGTTTATTTTAACTCAAATATTGCCTGTATTTGTATTAAACATTAAAATTATGACGACGACAAAATAATAGAACGAGTACGTTTGTTCTTTAAAACGCACCCATGCCTCAAGTGGGTGAACTGGGTGGATAATTATTAATTATTTTGAGTCGTATTTTTTACGTTATTTTTTTGGTGGAATATAGGCTAAGTCAAATATTAAATTAATAGGTAAGCACCACTCAATTCTGATAGCATAATAATTCGATTACATCACAAATGCTACGTTCGAGTAACTCAATTTACTAATTTACATTACTATGTATGTATGCCAATCGGTTATCAACAAAATGGGACTCCTTGTCAAGTAAATTTGGCCCTTGCCTTTCCACGTAAGTGAAGAAATAAAATATTCAGCACTACCCTCGAAGACGGTACGGCTTAAGTGATGTTGTTTTCTTGTGAAAATGTGTCCTTTTGGTAGAAATTTTTGTTAAAGTGATACAGTTTAGCGTTCCGATCACTTGGGAGCCCTCGGAAATAATGTATGGAGGCTTTATTTGTCTTAATGTTTGTAGCGTTAGGTAATTAATGTCGTGGTATCGTTATGATTACACGTCTACTTCTTCATTCGGAGCCCAATTATCTCACTACTGTGGTGTATTTTTATACCACGGCGATGGCAAACAAGCGTACGGCGCACCTGATAGTAAGTCGTCACTGCATCTTATGGACGCCTGAAACTCCCGGGGTGTCACAGTGCGCGTCGCTGACCCTTTAAAATGTATACTTACACCTCTTCCTTGAGGAACTCAATACTGTAGTCCCTCGGGCCAACCTCGGCAGGGAGCTCATGCCACAACACGAGCGTCCAAGGGAGGAAATTCCCCTGAAACCGTTCTGTACGCGACCATTTAGGTTCGAAGGTGCATGCCCTGCCGACGGCGAGTGGTGCGATGGTAGAAAGCGGCCGTGGGCATCATGTCAAATAATTCTTCGGAGCACACAAACCCATTATAGAAAGTTTGTTTTTAAATTAAACGGTGTATCGCTGGCGCCGATAGCTGGCACGCGCCTGCGCTGGCAATACAGACGCCATATAAATGAAATTTTCTGTCAGCCCAGCGTGACTGCATAAATATTAACGGTTAAGTGCCAGTTTAGCGCTGATACGCCGGCGCCGCTCGTTGGCGCCACAGGACTCATCTAAAAGTACCTTTAAGTCTATACAAAACACGAGGGTTCATATTCATTGAATCGTATTAGCACGGCACTTGCCATCGAGCTGCCGGTGAACGAGACCACGACAGCATACCTGAGCTTATAGCCTTAACGGTGGTTTTATCATACGCCCTGGTGGCAAACAAGCTTACAGGCTATCTGATGGTAAGCAGACACCGTAGCCTATAGACGCTTGAAATATCAGAATTACAAGCGCGTTGCCGACCCAGTATTGACTGATTGAGTATTTATTTTTACTGTGTATTAGAAATAAAATAATGCATGCGTCTAAAATCAGAACTTCCGAAATTTTGAAAAAATCATTTGTTTTAGACTTTTGACTATATTATTATGTTTTTTTTTTTAATTGGCCATACCTACGCGGGTGCAGATCACAGCATATCGAACACGACAGTTTTTGGGGGCAACACTCATCTTAAAGTCCTATTTTATAAGGTCTGGAAGATCTTTGTCGTAAGAAAATGTAATAAATAATTGAAAGAAAATGTAAGAAAATGTAACAAGCCTAATAAACATAAATATTACACTTGAGGCAGAAAACTAAATTCCATCATAAGTATTTCTTGACTGTGAGTTTACGACATACCTATGTCTCTCATACAATTTGTCAAGTGCTCCTGGGAAATATAAAGTGACATACAGTTACTCTACGGATTGCCTTGCTCACTAGATTCAGGTACTATAAATATGCTGGATTATATTAAGATAAGTGCCTAACATTGCAGACACTGGAAAGGCTTATTTTGCGTTGCAGTAAGATGGAAAGGTTCGTCGAGGAGCATTCGAGGCCTAACAGGGACGCCCGCGTATGCGAGGTTAAGCAACGTTGACCGGAGTCAAATTTTGGATGGGTGACCGCTTTGAGTGGTTACTAACTCAGCGCTCCCATGCTTTGAAAGGCATGCGAAGCCGTTGATCTCGGCTGCTATTTATTACAGCAGTCGTTAAGCTAAGTTAGAGGTGTTCGGGTGGCTTGAGAACTTGTAACAGTCAAGTTGACCTTTCACTTGAGAAGCCTAATCCCAATAAGGTAGATCCCTTAAGTTGCAAGGTTACAACTGAAAATAAACTTCTATAGACTAGTAAAGGCGAAAAAGTCTTTCTTGGGATATTGTATTAAATTCTACAATAAAATTCCAAAACACATTACTGAACTTAGCAATTCTAAATTCAAATCTGTAGTAAAACAAACACGTATTTCAAAAGCAATATATTATTTCAATAAGGTAAACGATTACATCATGGAAAGGGATGTTTGGCAGTGAGTGTCCTGCACGGCTAATCTATCGCGAAAATAGGTTTTCTACTGTATTGTTATTTTTGTAGTAACTGAGACTGTAATTTTATATTTAACTATACAATGTATATTGTTTTGAAAAAATGACACCTCGCCGAGTTTCTTACGCCGGTTCTTCTCGTGGCAGAGGTTTATTTTTCCGAACCGGTGGTAGTTTATTGACGTTCATAGGTGCATGTAATATGCCTAATTTGAAGAATAAACTACTTTTACTTTTACATGGTCACACAGTCGATTTCGTAAAACTAGTGCCCACGCCGGATCATGAGGCCAAGGCCAAAGCAGACCCCATACACCTTAGCACACCGGGAAAAACCTAGGAAGACGATGATGAATAGAAAGATAATGTAGAATCTCTAAGAAATGTTTACTTAAGTACATTACTATAGAGGCCTGGAAACGAAGGGTCGCAGGCCAAGTAGATATAGACGGCTGAGCATAGGAGGCTGGATAGGGATACGCGGCCTGCAACCTAACGTTTCTCGCCGAGATTTGTATAGTGATTTTCTCAAACATATGCAATGAAATAAAAAAATACACCACTCAAAAAACACATTAAAATAAAAATAAAAAAATACTTCCCGGCTTAGACCTTCAATTTTGTATCAAATTCGTTTACAGTTCTCCCGTGTTGTTCCCCCCGAAACGTGATACTTTGATTGAAGCCTGTTATAACGCACACCGTAATGACGAAATTTCATTGCATTTTGCATGTTTGAGAAAAAACTTTAAATTGCTGGTTTTAGTTAAAATCGTACCAATAAATCCGTGCAAATTTAAAGTCCCAACCGATTCGTTAATAGCCTATGCAAGGCTTTATAGGAATAATTGGATTTAATTGGGGTTGGTATTAGAACGAACCTACAGAGGGTATGAAAGTGAAGACCTTTGACTGTTTATAAGGCGAGCCCAGAAAGAAAATGGCGACTACTGTCGCGCTATCGCGCTCGCACGCGTGCACATTATGTTATAAGTATAAGTTATAGTTAATACTACCAAACGCCGGTTTTATTACTGTAAGAGAATAAAGCTCACAATTTCTCCATCTATAAAAACCCAACACTTCCTAAAAGTGGCACTGAAACTAATGTTTATGTGCTCTGCCTACCCCTTTTGGGAATATAGGCGTGAGTTTGTGTATCTATGTATGTATGATTGTATGTACTAAAAGCTTATTACTAGTGGTTGTGTGAGCTGTAGACCTCGCAGATTTTTTTTTTCAAGTTTCAACTTTCCAGAAACTCACTCGACAAAATATATCTTTATAATTACCGAACCTGCTCACAAAATTTCACGAGAATCGGTTGAGAAATGCGACCTGTAGAGGACAACATCCGGACAGACAGACAGGCATATGAAAGAATTTTTGTCGAAAGCTGAAACGGAGACGCTTCGCTCGCTCGGTCAATTATTGCAAGCAATTGCATAGATTTTATAACCCTTGCTAATAAATTATAGATTCTAAAATGGCGGCTTGTACTATAGACTGACATGAGGTGCACGCGTGCGAGCGCAATAGCGCAAGAGTTGTCGCCATTCTCTTTCTTTCAGAGCCAGCGCGGATCTGCCAGCATTACGCTGAGTTGTGACCATTTCGTGGCAAAATGTAAGACTGTAATGTCTACGGTAAAACTCGTATTCTCCGGGAAAACACGAGCAAAGCTCGGTCGCCAAGGTACTTGTATTTAATTGAGTCTAACTTCTGCAGAATTGGTTTTAGTGTGCTGGCAGATCGTAAACGTTAGTTGGAGCCGAATAAAGGGTTGTTTACTGTTATTTTATGTCAGCGTATGAACTTTAATTGGTTCAGATATTGCGCTTGTACTAGTTTCACATTTGAAATAGGTATCTATTATTGTTGGATTATTGAATTTGTAATGCACAGCAATGCTTAAATCGTCTGCAATAGACGTAAAGGCCTATGATGATGATGAATGCAAAAATTACTCTTTCATAATTTAAGGTGTAAACAACCGCATGTATATTCAATATTAAACTTAGTCTGCTTACTGTCTTCTTTAGATCTACTCACTCTGTGTTAGGTGTCAGACGTGATGGCTTCCTTGTGCTATTGAAAACGTTTAATATAATATTATTTGAATTATTGAAACGTGTGCTACGTATATTATTTCCGCTTGAAGCTCATATTTTTATAATTGTAAGTAAGGTAAACGTTCCAATGCTCGACAACTTAATCCCCAATTAATGACACCTATTGATCACCTCTGTCATTATGACATAAAAATGAAAACGCCATATATTGGGTCAGTCATTTTATTATTATTAAAAATGGGATTGCTCTTGGCCAGCGTCTAGCCAGGGGGCAGAGATGAGGCCGACGATGAAGCGAGCTCACCCAGAAGATGCCTATTCACTCGTGCCTTAAAAAGGTCCAAGTTACATGAACTCGGAAACAAAGACGCTGGCAGAGAATTCCAAACCTTAGAAGTGCGCATTATGAAGGATGATGCAAAGCGCTTGGTTCGAATCAGATGAATTTCGACCAGGTAAGGATGGTAGCCAGCCGTGCGTCTGGATGTCCGATGGAAGAAGTGGGAAGGCGGCATGAGCTCATGGAGTGTCTAGAACTGTGACATTTAAGTACCTTAATGGGGGACAAACTGGCCTCCGATACGTACGAAGCCTTCTTTAATATCCGATAACCGACAAGAAACAGAACGTGGTTTTTAGTAGTTTTGGGACCAGAAGGCCTACCGTGAACTGAAAACGAAGTATCTCCCTCTCTGTCAGACGAATATGCAAGAGCAACAGAGAGGCATATATTTCGATTTCAGTTCGCGATAGGCCTTCAGGCGGGTCGGTGAGGTACCAGTTAGGGTTCAGCTGTCAGTGTCAACTGTCAAACGAGTCAGTAATAGTACATTTCTCCAACATGCATTGAAATTTCGTCATTACGTACGTTATAACCGGCTTCAAAGTATCACGTTGCAGGCGGAACAACTATGGAGAACTGTAAAGGAATTTCATACAAAAATGAAGGCCTAGGCCGGGAAGTAATTTTTTCAATTTTAATGTCAAACATGACATGGCAACCCCTTTCGTCCCGGCCTCTGTAGTAATGTACTATTATTGCGTCCCTACGTTTTTAATGGGTGCGGTATGCGCCACGTATCTCGCAGGCAACTCCGAGTTAAGGATGATTCACAGTAGACCGTTCCGTGTCCGGGCCGGCCCGTTTTCTTCTAGAGAAATACGCCGGCCGTTACGTTTGCTGTCATAGAAAACGGGCCGGCCCGGACACGGAACGGTCTACTGTGAATCATCCTTTAAGCGGTAAGTTAAGTATATTAGTAGTACAGTCAGAGGCACTAATATGCATACATTTATTTAACTTATTCCATTGAAATAAGATCCAAAAATGTAAACATAGTTATGTCCTCGACTGTACCCTAATTTTCTAATACCTACCTAAGCTTCAAAGAAACATGACCGAATTTCCTGATAATATATTCAAGAATTATGTAAAGCGTTAACTCATATCGAAAGCATATTATGTATAACACATGCCTACATGAATGATAAAGCACGGTGGGATTAATTGTGACTGAAATGTTAATGAATTATTTATAATGTGTTAATAATTATGTAAATTTATTCAACACATAAATATTTATTCTTTAAGAATAAATATTATAATTTTAAATAAAAAAACACAAACGAAATAAATAATAACTTAAAATGTACCTAATTAAAAGCTAATAATAATAACAAAAAAGGAACCCCAATTATAAAAAGAACACCCCGTCCAGAAGGTCAGCCTGCGGCATGGTGCCCAGAACGCTGGCCGCGTTACCTCTCTGAACGGCGAGGGAAATCCTCTGCGAGAGGTAAGCGCCAGCCCTGGGGTCACCCGAAGCGTCAACCAGCCGCGACGACAAGGCTCTCATGAAGGCTTTCATGTCAGCCGACCAAGGACCCAGTGTCTCTACCGCAAGCGCTGCAAACTCGTAATTACTCAATAAGGATGAGTATTATGACATTAAATATTAATGACTAATTATTTTATTTGGGATATTATTTTCGACATTCGGATTTTCTTCCAGAAATTGTCTAGTCTTCTATTTTTTAAACATGCCTTTTTTATGTGTTGACGAACTCAATAATTAAAAACTTAATTTTGACATACATACAGCAATTCAATGTTTTTAAAGAACAATAATAGCATCATTAATTTCTTCTAAAGCTAATTAGCGATGATGTATTAATTAACTGACGATTCAAAAATGCTTGTTGCTAGGCCTATTTGAATACAGAATATTTTGGCTTTGACTTTCACTGTACAATTTTTGTTTCATATTTATTAGTAAAATAACTTTCTCGTCCTTTGCTATCTGTAACCTTGACTTAGACTGCGAAGAAATACATAATTTTGCAATAATCACCTCATATATCAAGTCGTAGGTTCGTTTATTCAGGATTCTGGAACCCCCGGTGTGTAAAATACAGGGTGATTCGGGAGACGTGAGCAAGCTCAACACTACGGATTCAGTAGATCATAAGCTACTGCTTCGTGCCACTATTAGTGAAATTAACGTTCATTTATCTTTGGTGTTGAAAACAAAATGTTTTAATTTTTTTTAAAAATTCATGGTTACTCTACAATCAGAATACTTCAGTCAAGTGATACGTTTCAAATTGAATGTCATCTGAGTCCGATTACTTTTTAAATATCGTATCTCACTCATTGTGACAATTTACTTTGTTCGTAATCAAAGTGCTGTCATAACAGTTAGAGGTTTAATCTTTATAAACCAGTTGTTGTGGTCGCCCTGACCATGATTGTAGAGAATTAAACTTTAACTTAACAAAAAATAAAATACAGGAAAAAGGTATGGGTGGTTTCACTTAAATACAATGGTGAACGATTCATTGCCATTTACTATTTATGTAGTGTTGGTCCTGCTCACGTCTCCTGAATCATCCTGTATAAAGCCTGATAAATTACAAACACGTTTCACGACTTTGAAGCAAGTTCGAACGAGTAGAAATCATTGGCACAAAAATGATAAGCATACAGGGAGACTGATGAATTATAAATATTATTGAACTCAATTTATGATAAAAATATTAATAACTCCTGGATAGTAACGACTCGACGACACGTGAAAGCGATCTAGTCGAAGTATGTAAACGTTTTTAACTGATAATAACCGTTAATAGTACATTACTATAGAAGCCGGAAAACGAAGGGTTGCATGCCAAGTAGATATAGACGGCCGCGAGCGTGGCGAGAGTGCAATTACCTTAGATTCTTAATAACAACAGATCCGTAGTTTTCTCTTTGAATCCTTATGGTTTACCAAGATGAGTTAGAACGGGACAGATATTACGATCGTTGTCAGCTATTAACGAAATGTCTCCATTTAATTCACACCAAAATGTCAAATCCCATATGGTCCAAAACGTCAGTTCCGTACAATTTGCAGTTATTAAAGCGGAGACACTGACAGGTGAAGACCTGTCAGATATCACTTATCCGTCTCTCTCAAACTAATGATTACTAAGTCCATTTCATTGTTTCACCCCGCTTAAAATGCATATAAAAACTTTGTGGAGAATGTTGTAATTGGCCAATAGTATTAAGAGTCCGCAGAAAGATCGGTCAGTCATGTTTAGACCGTGTAGTTCCGTGGTTTTCTGGAGCATTTGGACCAACGGGTGAAAGCGATAAAGTACCAAAGTGTCCATTATAGCTACTTATACTTTATGAGTTTCACTGTACTCATACTGAGTGAATAAATGACTTATGGCGTGAATTATGGATACTAAAAACGTATTATCTTACATTACAATCAGTAAATAATTCAAATACTACTAGGCTTCTATCATTCAATCTTCTAGCAATCTACAAAAGTATTTGCCGTTACCTTATATTTACACAATGACAGCCGGAATCAACATTGTTACGAGAATTCCATACTTTCAGTACTTTATTTCCGTACCTATCCTGAAAATACGAATTATTATTTAAAAAGTTACGTTAATAAACGAGTTTAATATTGAGGAAACATGATCTACGACATGCTATGTTTAGATGTCGTTCCCGTACTGCATAGAGGCGATGTTGTAGGTAGGGGTAGTTGCCGCGCTTGTATGCTGGTCAAGAGACGTACATAATTATACCTTTTATTGGAATAGCTGTCAGAATCCAAGAATGTAGTCCAGTTTCCAGCTAGGAAGCTTAGTTTAATAAAAAAAAGCGCGTATTAACACAACAACAACAGCGAAGTGGCCTGGCGATCTGGTCAAAATCGCGGGAAGCCATTGGATGAGGGCGGCGCAAGACCGGTCAATGTGGAAAATAGTATTTTATGATTATTTGATTATTAATGAATAACTTTTGCTTACCTTAAGTACATCAGGGTTAGCTGATATTTTTTACACTATGAATTATATAGTGATAGTTATTATACAGCTATGGCAGCACCGTAATGAACCGTATTAATGATAAAACTTATTATTTGTTGCATTGCGGATAAAATATCGATGTAATAGATAAAATAAAACCAAGGACGAGCCCAGAACAAAATAAATTTGACTTTTTATAAATTGACATAACTGTCATATTCTTGCAAATATCATATATGACAAGTGGGGCCCGATGACGGCGATGAGATCCGAAGATTAGCGAAACGGTAGCCTCGGCACGACAACGATGAATGGTAAACTCGTACGCGGCCCGGTGGCCGAGCCTCGGACGCGGCACGTCCCGTTGCAGACTCGGGCCGACCCGGAAGCGAAAGCATAGCACACCGACATGCAAATAAGCTCGGAGACGGGACGGTACGTTGACGGGCCGGCCCGGACTCTGAACAGTCTACTGTGAATCATCCTTTAAGAGACGCCATGTTTGACATTAAAATAAAAATACTTCCTTAGGCCTTCAATTTTGTATGAAATTCCTTTACAGTTCCCTCGAGTTGTTCCGCCTGCAACGTAATACTTTGAACGCCTGTTATAAGTTATAAGGCACGTAATGACGAAATTTCATTGCATGTTTAAGAAAAAAAAATTAAATTGATATTGTCACTAACATGGTGTTTAGTATAGATCAAATAAATTTCCAGTCATTGCTTTCATATTAGCTACCCTCTTATCCTTTCCAAAACCCCATCCCTGGAAAACGCGGGTAAGATGTGAACATCAACTGACAGCAGCTGACAATCAACCAGTTCAGCTCTAGACACGGTTTGGGTCGGTCAATGTCGAGTACTATCTCCATTCCGTCACTCGCCAAAGGCTTCGAACTAACTATTTGTGCATATCAGCGTGTTACACCATCAACGCAGAAGTATTGAAAAGAAAAGTGCGTAAGACCGGCAGCCTTAACATCTTGCAGCCAACGCTACGATTCGAACCAGGTACGCGTTTTCCACCACTTTCCCTTTTGCTACTTCATTTCCTGGTCCTTCGCCCCAAATATTCATTAATTTAAGAACAAATCATCCTTTACTCTCAGTTTCTAAATTCATTTTCTTGCAAATCATCTCATCTCTTAATTCAACGGTGTTATTTTATTCAATTCGTAGGTAGATTATTAACTTCGTAACCATAGACAAAACCGGTAAATTATATCCCTAGTCATCCAACGTGTTGGACGACATTACGTCCGACTTACTGTCTAAAGCGTGTGTGTGTGTAGGCCTTAATAATTTTTACGCTAGCAACACTGCCCTTAACGTCAGCCTTCAATATTATTCCATTTCCAAGGCATAACCTCTCGAATTAAATTATTCTGGTTGTTTACTCGAATTAAATATGGGAAAAAATGAAAATTCCGATAAATTGGATGTGCATAATGCTCCCACAGGTTCTTTAGGTGATTCACATCAAAAGTCTAGTTTTATTGCTATGAATGTACAAGGTAATTTCATGACAACATTGTATAACTTAGCGGCAGAACTCAGCAGCTCATCTCAGAAAGATTCGATGCGTGCAGCGAATTTCAAGGCTCGATATAAGGATATAGATAACATTCGTGATCGTTTTCAGGAGGCTTATAATGTATTTATGGCAAATTGCGAAGATTTAAACGTTCGTTCTAATGTTGATGCATTGTTCAATAAATTCTATGAAATGTACTATTCGATTCAAGTGCTACAAGAATCTATTATAACAACAACCCAAGGTCTCCCAAAGTCAAACCAGGTTTGTTTACCTAAAATTCAATTGCCGCACTTTTCTGGTGTGTATACAGAATGGCCAAATTTCATTAGTATGTATGATAGTCTCATTCACAGTAATGCAGAGCTATCACCCGTTCAAAAAATGCACTACTTACTAAGTGTTCTAGAGAAGGAACCCTTGAGCTTAGTTAAGCATTTAGAGCTTTCCGGGGAGAACTACTCTATTGCATATAGACTTTTGAAGGATAGGTATGAGAACAAAAGACTTATAGCCGATAAACATTTAGAGGCAATTTTATCATTGAGTAATCAACAAAATCAGCTTAATGTACGCAAGTTTGTAAATACTCTTAAAGAAAACACTCAGGCATTGCAAGCTCTGGGTTTTGACGTTAAGGCATGGAGTTTCATATTGCTTCATATTGTTCTGCGGAAGCTTCCAATGGAACTGCGTGGTAAATTTGAAACAAACCACAGCAGTGATCCAAATGGCATACCAACATTTGAGAATCTTATAGGTTTCTTGGACACTCATCTTCGGGTGTTGGAAACTGTCAGTGGGTCAAAGACCATGACTACCGCAGCACAAAGTAATCAACCTAAGTTGACATTCACCGTCAATGCTCAGAGATGTGTATGCTGTAATGGAGAGCATGCAATTTATGCATGTGACAAATTCAATAATATGACACCAGCCAAGCGTAGGGAACTTGTCACAAATCAACATTTATGTTACAACTGCCTGCGGACACATTCGGTTAACAAGTGTCAGTCAAAAAGTAGGTGTCAGATATGCAATGGTCGTCACCATTCTAAGTTGCATACAGATCAACTTAAGGAAGAAGTTGCCCATGCATTTGCATCAGCACCCACTTTCACTCCTGCTCCAGCACCAAAGCCTTCATCTTCTGAGGTTACACATACAACTTTAAGTTCTGCGGTTCAACCTCTCCATAGTCATGGTATTCGCAGTGAATCTACTATGATGTTGGGTACGGCTTTGGTCGGTCTACAGGATATTAATGGGCACCTGCACACTGTAAGAGCACTGTTAGACTGCGGGTCCCAAGTATCCATCATCACGGAAAACTTAGCTCAGAAATTGCGTCTTCCACGCTCAACTTCCGGCTTGCTATTTGGTTTAGGGGGTTCAAAAGCTCAGCACACCAGCGGTAGTATGGAATGTTCAATAACCTCTTTGATCGATTCATCGAAGCCTGCCTTGGTGACATCAGCTGTCATCCTTAAGCGCATAACCGGGAATCTTCCTAGTATTCAGGTATCCCCGTCAGTCTTGAATATGTGTAAGGACATTTCACTAGCGGATTCAAAATGTACCATTCCGGGGCCCATTGACCTTCTCATAGGTGTAGACCTCTATGATAAAGTTTTTGATGGCAGGAGGTTACAGCTAGGTCCTGGCCTACCCATTGCATATGCCTCAATTTTTGGTTGGGTTTTGATGGGCACAGCTCCCATTGAATTTGCTGTTTCTAACAACATTGTAGCTCTACATTGTTCAATTAATTTGGACTCTACACTTAATAAATTTTGGGAGGTGGAAGAGGCTCCTGCAAGAATTTTAAAAGATCCAGAGGATCTTCAATGTGAAAGGCACTTTGTAGAGACCCACACGCGCGACGAGACTGGGCGGTACATCGTGCGGCTGCCTTTTAGGACTGAGCGCAAGCCCTTGGGTGATACATATAACAACACACTTAAGCGTTTTCACAACTTGGAACGTAAGCTTCTCAAGGACCCAAACTTAAAAGGCATGTATGTGGCATTCATGGCAGATTATCTTGAATCAGGTCACATGCGACCTACTGCTGGTACCCCATCCAGGAGTAGGTACTATATCCCCCATCATGGGGTTCTTAAGGAGAGCAGCAGCACCACAAAGCTTCGTGCTGTCTTTGACGCTTCAGCTGCCAGTAGCACAGGAGTGTCCCTGAACCAAGTTCTGCTTCCAGGTCCGAAACTTCAGCAGAATATAGAGGACATTATCTTGCGGTTCAGAACTCATGCCATCGTCTTCACCTGTGACATCAAACAGATGTACCGCCAGGTTCGGATGCATGACGATGACTGCAAATTCCAAACTATAATCTGGAGAGAATCGCCCGACAAGCCACTCCAGCAATTCGAACTTACCACCGTGACGTATGGCGTTTCCAGCGCAGCGTATCTCGCCTTGCGCGTCATACACGAGCTAGCTATCATCAACAAGGACTCTTACCCCGCCGCGGCTCGCGTTTTACAGGAAGACACATTTGTTGATGACGTCATCAGTGGCAGCCAAGATATAGAGTCTGCGAAGGCACTGCAAAAACAGATAGTTGACGTGCTGGCGCAAGGAGGTTTTCAACTAAGGAAGTGGGCAAGCAACAACAAAGCCATTCTAGAAGACTGTCCTACTGATCACCTCGAAACGCCGTTTCGGTTCGAAGAAGGGGACAATATTTTTAAAATTTTAGGTGTAGAATGGAGCTCCAGTACGGACAGCTTTGTGTACCGTGTATCAAAGCTCGGAAAATGCCACACAAAACGTGACATTCTTTCCAACATCGCTCGGCTTTACGACCCGTGCGGATACTTGGCTCCGATCACTTTCTACGCCAAGGTAATCATGCAACGCTTGTGGGCTCTGGAACTATCGTGGGATGATCCACTTCCCAAGGAAGCAGTTCAAGTATGGGATGCATTCCTGGATGGATTCCATCTTTTAAATATACCCAAGATACCCAGATTCATTTTGAGCAGTCATCCAATGCGTTGCGATCTTATAGGCTTCAGTGACGCCTCAGAACGCGGTTACGCTGCCGTGGTATATTTTAGGGTGGTAGACTCTACCGGAGAGGTTGGACTGCATTTGATTCTGTCCAAATCTAGAGTCGCACCAATCAAACAGAAACTCACCATTCCAAGGCTCGAGCTTTCAGGAGCCGTGCTTCTCGCTCGCCTACTTAGTCACGTCACGCAGGTATTGGAAGGCAAGGTAGTCATCGCTGACACGCTAGCTTGGTGCGACTCTAGCATCGTCTTGTCGTGGCTCAGCACTCCGCCACATAAGTTACAGATATTCGAGGCGAATAGAGTATCTCAAGTTCATGGTCTTATCCCATCCGCCAACTGGCGATACGTGCCCTCCACGCTCAATCCCGCCGATTGCGCGAGCCGGGGCACGTTACCCCAAGAACTTGTCAATCATGTGCTGTGGTGGTCGCCATCGTGGTTAAAGGAAGACCCTGCCTCTTGGCCCTCTCAGCCTCAGCCAATTTCTGGCGACCTCCCCGGACTTAAGCCTCCAACAGCCTCGTCGTTAAATGTTTTTGACGCCGTCGGAGAGCCTTCTACCTCGTGTTTCATCAGTCGTTACAGCTCGCTCTCTAAGGTACAGAGAGTAATAGCGTGGTCATTACGGTTTGTACACAACAGCCGGAATCCCACCAACAAGATCTCAGGTCCTCTCAGCGCTCGAGAGCTCAACGCAGCCTTGCATAGAGCTATCAAATTCACACAGGAGGAAACCTTCGCCGAGCAACTGAAGTGCATTCACGACAACCGTGCTCTCAAACTTCCGTTTGCACGTCTTCACCCATTTGTGGATCCTTCAGGACTTTTGCGCGTTGGCGGTCGACTTAGACACTCCAATCTGTCATACTGTGCAAAGCATCCGCTTCTTTTACCGAAGCGGCATCACTTGACGGATTTAATAATTGATTATTATCATCAGCTCCACCTGCACGTCGGACCTAATGACCTCATCAACATACTCCATCAAAAATATTGGATTTTATCCGCTCGGCGCATCGTTCGGCATCGAGTGTTTTTGTGTCTTAGGTGTCAACGTTTAAAATCAAGGCCCTTGGAACCCTTCATGGGCAATCTCCCACCGAGTCGCGTGCGAGAAGCACGACCCTTTATCAAGGTTGGGATCGATTTTGCGGGTCCATTCACCATTAAAACTTCCAATATGCGCAAGGCCAAAACTGTTAAGGCCTACCTCTGCGTCTTTATATGCCTATCCGTAAAGGCTGTACATTTGGAGGTTACATCAGACTTATCGACGAAATCTTTCATGGCTGCTTTTGATCGGTTTGTCTCTAGGAGAGGTATGGTCTCAGACGTCTACACGGACTGTGGAAAGAACTTTCAAGGAGCTAAACGACATCTTAGCGAGGTAGACGCCTTTTTATACCAAAACAAATCTGATTTGACCGACGCTCTCGCAAGAGTCAGCGTTAACTGGCACATGAATCCGCCCTATGCGCCTCATATGGGAGGTCTTTGGGAAATTACCGTAAAGTCTGCTAAGCAGCTCTTAAAACGTACCATCGGGGAACAAGTACTCACCTTCGAAGAATTGACAACAATCTTCGCCAAGGTCGAGGCAGTACTCAACTCCAGGCCTCTGTGTCCAATGTCTAACGACCCTAATGAGCTTGAAACACTGACGCCTGGTCATTTCATTATCGGACATCCGCTTGTAAGCTTGCCTGAATACGATTTCGACCATACTCCGATCTCACGGCTCAATCGTTGGCAACTCGTTCAACAGGTTTCTCAACATTTTTGGCGCCGATGGCAGCTTGAATACTTGCACACCCTTCAGCAACGCACGAAGTGGTGCAAGGACGTCCCCAACCTTCAAATAGGAGACCTTGTTCTCATTAAGGAGGACAATCTACCGCCACTTCAATGGCGAAAGGCGCGAGTATCCAAGCTTCACCCAGGCGCAGACGGCGTAGTTCGCGTAGTAGAGCTTAAAACTAGTTCCGGAACTTGCCTGAGGTCAGTAGCTAAGGTCTGCCCTTTACCCAACTTAGACTCATAAAGGCAAACCCGTTATTCATTTTATTTTAAGGCCTTAGGTTATAATTTGTTTTTTTTTTAATATCAACAAAAGAAAATCATCTCGCTCTTAGAAACTCAAGTATTTACGAATCATCTAAAGAGCTTAGTAGCTCTTTGGGAGGCGGTTATGTTTAGTATAGATCAAATAAATTTCCAGTCATTGCTTTCATATTAGCTACCCTCTTATCCTTTCCAAAACCCCATCCCTGGAAAACGCGGGTAAGATGTGAACATCAACTGACAGCAGCTGACAATCAACCAGTTCAGCTCTAGACACGGTTTGGGTCGGTCAATGTCGAGTACTATCTCCATTCCGTCACTCGCCAAAGGCTTCGAACTAACTATTTGTGCATATCAGCGTGTTACACCATCAACGCAGAAGTATTGAAAAGAAAAGTGCGTAAGACCGGCAGCCTTAACATCTTGCAGCCAACGCTACGATTCGAACCAGGTACGCGTTTTCCACCACTTTCCCTTTTGCTACTTCACATGGTATTATAAAAAAAGCTTTAATGGCACATTTCCCTATGATCGCGTATGGAACAGCTAGTTTAGCTAAAGTTTTGTTGGTCCCTGGCATGAGTTGTAACTTGTAAATGGCAACTCACGAACTCCGACCGAAGTCCGTTTAAAATAGATTCACTTTCCACGCAGGTCGAGTGCCAAGTCGAGTTGCTCACTAACTTGTTAAAGTCATTTAGTTGGTTAACATTACAGAGTTGATTTCATTGGAGTGTTATTTAACAATATTTTAGAAGCTTGAGATGTTGGCAATACTTATACAGGGTGTTTTTATTGATTTCCGTTCCTTCAAGCATATAGCCGTGCATAGCTATAGAAACGACGCAGCATATTCAGTTATTAAAAGTTCAAGAAAAATATATATTTTTCAGTTTCACACAGAATAATTAATTATATCACCAAGGGTCAATGCAAAACGGCCTTAACAGTTAACGTGGAGTTAAGACTGCGTAGTACGTTCGGTTCTCCATACAAACGTATTTATGCTCTCATTTTAAAACGCCAGGCTAGAATAACATGAAACTTTGTATACACAATGGGATCCGGCATATCTAGGTCGGATCATAGTTTCTGTTGCTTGAAATTATAATGGAGAAAAAATACAGCGATTATTAAGGTTTTCATACAAGCCGTAAAAAACTCAAAAAGCAGCTGTATTTTTTTTTCTTTTACAATTTCTAGCAACAGAAACTATGATCCGACCTAGATATGCCGGATCCCATTGTGTATACAAATTTTCATGTTATTCTAGCATGGCATTTTAAAATGAGAGCATAAATACGTTTGTATGGAGAACCGATCCACACCGATCGTACTGCGCCCTCTTAAGCAAATTTAATGTCAAGTATGACAATATTCCCCGACCACCCACGATATTTCAAGACCACCGGGGGATGGGCAGCAGCGTCCCTTGAGTGCGGTGGAGATCTATAATGCGATCGCCAACCCGCATGCCAAGCGATTATGGCATTTACCCCCCCCCCCCCACCCCATGAAATTGGTGGAGGCCTATGTCCAGCAGTGGACGTCCTACGGCTGATATGGTGGATGACAATATTTCGAATGACACCGCATATGACGCACGTCAACATTGTTAATTTGTTAAGGATGTTTTATACTATACTAGGGGTGTTAATTAATGAAAATGATTTTTTAAATATCTTCGAAATGGTACGAATTGGGATACTGGTGTCTTAGAGAAGATTACTTTATTTCATCACAGGAATGTGCCCTCGCAATTAACGGAATTCAATAAAAACATCCTGTATAACCCGTCGAAAATATCTGCGAACCTGGCTGGGAACAAATTGTTCCAAGCCTGGTTCCGACGAGTTGTATAATACTAGAACTCTTTGTTACGCTGGGGTCACGGGATGCCTTGATGCTGGTGGCACAGGGCTAGTCAGGAACTCTTTTGGGGAAACCTATGTCCAGCAGAGGATATCCTTCAGCTGCTATGATGATGAGGAATAATTTAATTGACTTTTAATGTTATTGACGATCACAATACCACCACCACCACCATATATCGGCCGGTAGACGTCTACTGCTGGACATAGGCCCCCAATTTCATGGGGGGTAAATGCCCTAATCGCCACGCTTGGCATGCGGGTTGGCGATCGCAGTATCTCTACCGCACTTCAGGGATGCTGCTGCCCATCCCCTGGTGGTCTTGGTCGTAGTTTTTGAACGTACCCTGGTCCAATACAGATTCTTGTAAATTAACATGTATCCTCGATAAATGAAAAAAAATTCAATTCGAACCAGTAGTTCCTGAGATTAGCGCGTTCAAACAAACAAGCAAACTTTTCGGCTTTATAATATCAGTATATATATATAGTATAGATTAGTATAGATAATGTAATCGTACATTGTTATTAAATGAATCTGAATTTGATATGCTCTGACGAACTGTACTCACTCATTTGGATTGAATAGGCTAATGATGATTGTTATATGTTTATTCATCCGCGATAATAAAGGTTCACAATGAAAAGAGACATCTATTGGGATTTCATGCATTGCACTACAAACTACTCTTACCTAACTGTTCGAAATTGTATCTGATTTGCCTATTGTTGAAATTCAGGACCAATATGGCGTGCGCAAAATTGATTCCAAACAGCTTCTATCCCACATTGTAAATTGTTCTGGCAGTGAACTCTCGAAGGTGCTTTGTGTTGAGAGTGTGGAACCTCCAGATTTCACTAGCTGGCAACCCAACGAATCAGCTAAGTGCATGTCGGATTACGCATAAATAAGGGTTCCGTACCAACATCTATTAATCCAATACACCCTAAATTACGAAAACACTGAAGACATACTAAATACAATTAAATAATCCGTACATACACACACTTCACACACATACATACATACACACACACACACACACACACACATACACACAAGCACACCCACACACAAATTTACTCTCTGCTTTATTGTTATATATAAGTACGTACTTTTTTTTAACCTACGAGTATTCTTTTGTTTTGCCTTAGAATACCTAAGATATTGTTTGTCAAACATCAAAACTAAGACATAACATACGGGGAGGAGCACTGCTTATCCTAAAGCTCAGGTTATACCTATTTAGGAAGTTAGACTCTTTAGTTGTAAAGACAAAGTTTTGTAAGATGTTTTTTTATGAATAAATTATTATTATTGTATGTATTTGCCGCTCACGGGACAATTGTGTCCCGGACCTTTGGAAGGCGTGCGCAGAGCCGAAGTACCGAGGTACCGAAGTACCAACCGAGTACCACATCAGCCAACACGTAGAGGCCCGTTTGACAATTTAATGAAATGCAAGGGGTACACCGAGCGGATGCTGCCCCTGCCCGTGTCATGGGACGCACACAGAGACAGCACCCGCCAGGGTGTACAGGAACTATTGCTGGTTGATGGAATCTAAATGAACCGGACTATTGGCTGAATATGATGGCTGGGCTATCGAGTGAGACAATGGACGACTGCCTAATAAAACTGTCTCTCTCCTCTTATTATTATTATTATGGGTAAAAAGAATTGTGTCAAGAATCAGGTTTTTTTTGCTCAAGAGCGCAACCGAGGCTTGAACCCCGTTTTTTTTGTCAGTTTAAGGGTGAATAAACCTTACAGGTAAAAAGGTTTAAGCAAAGTCTTCCCCGAATTTTAATAACCAAGAGATTAAGATTATTTGTTATACCCCGAGACAGGGAATTGACAAGATTATACCGGATGGCACTGAACAAAGGATTTTCTAGGAAATCTCATTTAATGTCAATCAATGTTGTTGTAGGAGCGAGTATAATAATAAAACGAAAACGTTAATGTGATATCAATGATATTGATTAATACTTTGTTATCATGTATTTTTAGTTTTAATGCAACTTACATAAACCCATAGTTCTTACAAAGCCCTTATTTATATGAACTGCAATATTATTTTGATTCGTATCTTACAAAGTACTGTAATAACTACTCGGATTCACTTCCAGTGCTAATTTGCATTATCAGAACTGTATTTCTGGTATCTGACTCTGAAGGAGAGATGGCTGGAACTACCGAGATGTAGGTCGAGAGCCATTGACCACTGCTTTCAGGTGTTGTTGTAAAAACCAGATGAAATTTTTCTATCTATGCTGGTTAAGACCGCGGGAGGCCGCTGGATACGAGCAGCCCACGACCGGTCATTGTGGCAGTCTCTGATGGAGGCCCTTTATTATATTATTGGCTGGCCTATTGAGTGAGACAACGACAACGGACGTCTGCTTAATAAAACTGTCTCATATTTATCCGTCCGGCAGACGGTGACTCGCTCCGTGCTATTAAACAATGACCTAGGGGTAACACCGGTCAGAGAGCTGGAGGGGTAGAGCGGTGGCACTGGACTTTCAACATCATCATTCGCGAGCCCTTTTCCCATGTAATTCGGGTCGGCGCAGCATGTTTTTTTATCGCCCGTCATCTCGCCACTCACATCCTTCCTTTTCATATCGTCTCTCACGCAATCCATCCACCTTTTCCTTGGTCTACCCCTCGTCTTACACATCCCTCCACATTCATGCCTAATACCTTTCAACATATGAAATGATTATTATTATTAAGCCGGAGGGACTTTTGACTGACCTACTCAGTATCTATATCTACTGTAACCAACAATCAGCAACTTTGTTCGAAACAGTTGTTTATTGAAATAACCCTTTTGTTAGTTTGTGTTGTATTTGGTAAATTTAAACACGGTTAGACAATTATTTGCGGGATCGTCCAACGTTCCCATCGATCCAGCATATTGTATCTTAGTGATACAAGATACTAGGAAGGCAATGTTGTATGTGCATGAAATTGGAAAGCCTGTGATACATACTACGTGCTCTGAAGCGGAAAATAACTTTTCGAAGCAGCTCTAAATAAAAAAATTCTAAACAAGTGTTCAACTATATTTACATACAGGGTGAGTCCTGTAACAGGAGCAACAAATTTCACGATCCACTATTGAGCGAGCTAGCAATTAGTCCCAATTGAAATAAAAATAAAATTCTTAAGTTTTTTTTCTTCAAAGATTAAGCTATCTTTAAAGAAAACAAGCTTAATAATTTCTTTTATTAATGTTCTAGAGTGATATTTATAACTACATATTTTTAAAACACAGAAAAATAAAATGGAAATTTGGAATACCCGAAATGCCTTTTAGAATAAAAAAATACAAAACTATTATGACTCATAACTTCATACTTCCTCAAAAACTTCATTGACTGGCGCGCTATAATCTCGGGGTGTCAAGATCCATTACTTGGAGGTCATAACTTTAGATCAACATTTATCCGGATTGAAAAAAATAAAAAAGTACTGGGACATAGGAGATACTGCGGATGCGGATATATACCGGGTGGGCCATGTAACAGGAGCAAAAAATTAAACGGTGGACTATTTAGCGGGCCCGCAAGTGGTCTCAGTTTAAAAAAACTTATTTTATTTTTATTTTGTGTTTACTTCAAAGATGGCTTACGTGTATTTTTATTACATTTCTGAAGTGACATTAATGTCAATTTATTTTTAAAGTCAATAAAATTAAAAAATATATATATTTATATCCATGAAAATAAAAAATGAAAAACAATGACGACCTGTTTAGCCTAGTTGGTAGTGACTCTGCCTCCGAAGCTAGAGGTCCCGGGTTCGAATCCCGGCCAGGGCATTTATTTGTGTATTTTTCACGGATATTTGTTCTTGGGTCATGGATGTTTTCTATGTATTTAAGTATGTATTTATCTATATAAGTATGTATATCGTCGTCTAGTACCCATAGTACAAGCTTTGCTTAGTTTGGGACTAGCTCGATTTGTGTAAGATTGTCTCCCAATATTTATATTTATATTAATTATGACTCATAACTTGATACTACCTCAAACACTGCATTGACTGATGTGCTATAATCTCGTGGTGTCAAGATCCATTACTTTATTCATAACTTTACTCGTAGATCAAAATTTCTCTGTAACGAACATTTTTGAACAAAAATTGTAGACCGGATGCTACTGCAGATGCTCTCAGGAAGCGTCCTGTCAAATATTTGTCAGTTACAGGGCCCACCTTGTATGTTTATGTGATTGCATCCACGCAAAGTGTTGTAACCGGTGGTGGGGGATTCACACTTGACAGTTTTTTGTTTCTTACACATTCTTCTTATACGTCCTTAATATTTGTAAATTTATTTTCATTGAATTGTTAATCAGTATATTTTTTTTAATCATTATTATTAAGTAAGATTGTCAGTTTTTTAAATTGTATAAATTCATGCTTTGACATGTAAAAGTGCCCTTGTGACCTATTTGCAGAATTAATATTTGATTTTGATTTTGATTTCATGTTCGCTTATTGCTACGGGCTACGCTCGTAGACCGGAGTAAGTAGCGCGGAGTAGCTACGAACAGAGTACCCGACAATGGGGTTCTCTGTTCGTAGCTACTCCAACATATATACTTTTTTCAAACATGCAATGGAATTAAGTGCGTTTTAACAGGCTTCAAAGTATCACTTTGTGGGCGGAACATCAACTCGGGAGAACTGTAAAGGAATCAGAGGAATCTCATTTTAGCCCTTTTTCATGGCTACCACTCGCCGAGCTAGATCTCAAGAACCGTAATAGACAGTTGAAATTTGCACAGATTATGTATTTTTAATGTAATAATAATATAATAATAATATTGGGGGACAATCTTACACAAATCGACCTAGTCCCAAACTAAGCAAAGCTTGTACTATGGGTACTAGACGACGATATACATACTTATATAGATAAATACATACTTAAATACATAGAAAACATCCAAGACCCAAGAACAAATATCCGTGAAAAATGCACAAATAAATGCCCTGGCCGGGATTCGAACCCGGGACCTCTAGCTTCGGAGGCAGAGTCACTACCAACTAGGCTAAACAGGTCGTCTACAACCAATGTGGCTACAACAACAAATACTAAAATCAAAATAATGATAATAATTAAGGGGGGCTCCCATACAACACGTATAGATTAGTTGTTCACGTTTTTTTTTCTGGTACGGAACCCTTCGTGCGCGAGTCCGACTCGCACTTGGCCGGTTTTTTTTATTTGTTTGTATATTTGTCCATGTTCAGGACGCGTATGATGATGGCTATTTTATCACTTATCGTCGTGTATTTATTCGTCACGTTCTGACACGTATGCGACTGCGAGAGTGACGGGTGTCTTATCCACGACCTCAGATCATAGAAAGGAGATATGGCACGGGGGCGTGGCGCGTGTTGCCTCGATAAGGTCAGTAAACCATATCGGCGCGCACCGCTCTTAGCGCTGACTCATTTGAGCGGCGATCGTTGTTCACGCTATGGCTCCAGATTTTTTTCGAAATAACGGTCTGTAGCGTGTTTATTTGTAAAAATCGGTAAACTAAACCATAATACAAAATACGTGGAATAACATACCACTGCTAAGTGCTATTTTAGATTAGTATTTCTATTATTAATGTATTTTTAAAGTTCCTTAATTCACTTTGTAAAATTCACCCTAAAAGCTTCGACCTGCCAGCGCAAACCCCTTACGCAGCTTCGAGTGCGCGGGATAAGGCAGTCGCAGTATCTGTATGCATGCAATATTATCGATAATTGATCGACGTTATTACGAATGGTTTTCATTACATTTTCTTTTTAAATATAGTTATTTGCATAACTAAATATCACATTAAAATATTTAAAAAAAGTCTACAGATCGACTATGAATGATTTTGCCATGAAATATTTAAAATAAATTGATTAACGGTCACTGAACTATTATTTAGGATGTTTCTTTGTTACACATAGGTACATTACATATCATAGGTTTGTATAATATCAAAAAAGACGAACCCCCAATACAATATATACGAACCATAGGTTCGTTGGACTCGTAATTTTTACTAAAATTAACATTTTGTATTTCTGTAATAAACAGTATTTTGATTCACCCTTAAACGAAGTATATCGTTTTAAAGGTAAAATTATCATCTCATGATTTTATCGATAAATGCAAAAATGGATGCATGTGCCCATCCTTAACGAGTTCACCGACGCTGTTGTTTACGTGTACGAGTGTATTCCTACTGTTGCTTTTCGTAGTTACAGGATTAGAATGCTAGTAGACAACTGGACGGATGTGTGCGGGAACCCAATATTTACAATATTGTGCAAGTAGTGGAAACGCACACATCTTTAAAAGTGGCGACAGCAGTACCAGACTACTGTCGCGGTTAGGCCATATCTCTTTCTTTCTATGATCTGAGTCCACGACGATAAGTGATAAAATGACAACCATCAAACGCCAGCTGGTGTTTGGTAACTTCAGTAAGTCGGACATGTGTGTGTATTAGGTAAAAAAATGATTATTTGTTTACTAAATAAATAGGTAAATATAACTATCGATTCCTAGCCCACCACCACCACCACCATATCAGCCGTAGGACGTCCACTGCTGGACATAGGCCTCCCCCAATTTCATGGGGGGTAAATGCCGTAATCGCCACGCTTGGCATGCGGGTTGGCGATCGCAGTATACATCTCCACCGTACTCCAGGGATGCTGCTGCCCATCCCCCGGTGGTCTTGGTCGTAGTTTTAGGACATACCCGGGTCCCACACTGCAATGCAATTTCAATACAAACTTCCAATAATTTCTATAAATCTCTGCTTAGTCCAATGTTTGGTCATTTGGCGTTAAGCCCGCCATTTGTTCATTTCTATTTTGTTCAATAAAGTTTAAATAAACTTTGTAGCTTCTGCAACTTCGCATATCAATCAAAAGCCACACTAAAGCCTAACTCCGAACCACACCTATAAATGTGCCTCAATAACTCAAAATCTTTCTACGTAAATAATTATTCTGTCGGGGATCGAACCTGGACCCTTTTCCACGCCGGCGACCGCACATCAGTCACGATTCAATGAACTGACTGAAGACTGGTACTTGATTTACGAGTAATACTCAGTATTTATTTAGAAATACTTAGTATGCTTAGTAACAGGTTTTTGCTGAACAATAAGTAATCTAGAGTAAAACCAATCTTTAGATGTGAAAAGAAATATACTTCTGGTCAGTTTAAGATTGAAGAAGAAGAAACACATTTATTTAATGTTATAAAAAATTATGTAATGAAAATGATACTTAGAAATAACGCTAAATAGGATCCCGACTCAGCATGGTGCCACGGCAAGCCGAAGCGCCTCAGTCAGTTTCAGTGGGGGCCTGACTTAAAATTAGAATCACATGGCGGGTTAGTTTATTGATTTTACTGTGAGGTTCTTGAGTGGTGACCATGTACCGCGGAAGACACAGCGTGGGAAGGCCCCCAACAACCTGGAGCGGCGATCTGGTCAAGAACGCGGGATGCCGTTGGATGACGGCGAAAGACTGGTCATTGTAGAGATCCTTGGGGGAGGCCTTTGTTCAGCAGTAGACGTCTTTCGGCTGTTATAATAAATGTGAATTTATTATATCTACAATAGTATTTCTAGGTTGTTTCCTGTACCGTAATTGACAAAATACTTAGTTTCTTCTACAATGTATGTATTAAAATATACTGTCTTTATAACTGGATTTAGGTGTTCGTCATCAGAATTTTAAATAAATATATTTATAGTAACCGACATTAATAGAAACATGTTCTCAATTCGTCGTTATGTGTTTTTATATTATTATATGGTACCTACTTAAGTGTTTTAAATCGACACGAGTTGCGGATTACCTGTTCGCACGTGTATCGTACAACGTTTTACAGTACATATGGCTCTTTAAAGTATCGACATATGCACGTAATCTGCTGATTACCGCACTCGTGCAGTAATGTAGCACCATATGTACTGTAAAAGTATTTTGAGTAGGTAATCGATACTTATAATACTCTCTAATCTCTCACTCGAACGCTGTGACAAGTAAGTACTTTAAAACCTGCTGACATTATGTTCTGCTAGATAAACGTTCACTTCTAGCGAATAATGTCCGCATATTTATTTTACTGCTCGTTTAGTGTACGTTAACTCAGCGAGCTTTTATGATAACACATTCGCTTGCAAGATTTATTTAATAAATTTTGTTGGTAATGTATTTAAACCATTTTCCTGTAAAGATGCATAATTAAGTTGCATATACCTGGCGAATAACCTACAATTTGTGAGACTAGGTACTAATTAAATATGTGCTACAAATGATGTAGGTAGGTACTTATTGTCAACAATAACGCACGTGTTCTAAAAATATAATTAGTCTGTCAGTTAGAACATATGTATAACAATTATATTAAACACAATTTTTATTCTTTTTATTGAAAACATTATAAAGATTATCCCGTTAAAGTTTCGCGTGACGTCACGTCGTGGTACAGCTTTTAGAATGGCATGACGTCACGAGCCTCCACTCTCGAACTTTGACATGCTCTTTGTAATTTTTTGTTTTATTGACAAAATAAAAAATACGTGTCCAATATTTTTTTCATAATCAAACTGACGGACAAATTATTTATCTATATATTTTTTCACCTAACTAATTAATAGCCAGTACGAATGCTCATGATTAAGAACCGCGTACCGGTTTGAAACATATATGTACCAGCGATAATTATATATGTAGATAAATACATACTTAAATACATAGAGCACATCCAAGACCCAAGAACAAAATCAGTGCTAAATGCACAAATAATGCCTTGGCCGGGATTCGAACCCGGGACCTCTAGCTTCGGAGGCAGTGACACTACCAACTAGGCTAAACAGGTCGTCATTATATTTTAATACGTCTGAAACTCACCCGAGTTTACTACATAAAATTAATATTGGACATCTTGCGAACCTTGTAGCTGTAGCTGAAATAAAAATTGGGGGACAATCTTACACAAATCGACCTAGTCCCAAACTAAGCAAAGCTTGTACTATGGGTACTAGACGACGATATACATACTTATATAGATAAATACATACTTAAATACATAGAAAACATCCAAGACCCAAGAACAAATATCCGTGAAAAATGCACAAATAAATGCCCTGGCCGGGATTCGAACCCGTACCTACTTAAGTGTTTTAAATCGACACGAGTTGCGGATTACCTGTTCGCACGTGTATCGTACAACGTTTTACAGTACATATGGCTCTTTAAAGTATCGACATATGCACGTAATCTGCTGATTACCGCACTCGTGCAGTAATGTAGCACCATATGTACTGTAAAAGTATTTTGAGTAGGTAATCGATACTTATAATACTCTCTAATCTCTCACTCGAACGCTGTGACAAGTAAGTACTTTAAAACCTGCTGACATTATGTTCTGCTAGATAAACGTTCACTTCTAGCGAATAATGTCCACATATTTATTTTACTGCTCGTTTAGTGTACGTTAACTCAGCGAGCTTTTATGATAACACATTCGCTTGCAAGATTTATTTAATAAATTTTGTTGGTAATGTATTTAAACCATTTTCCTGTAAAGATGCATAATTAAGTTGCATATACCTGGCGAATAACCTACAATTTGTGAGACTAGGTACTAATTAAATATGTGCTACAAATGATGTAGGTAGGTACTTATTGTCAACAATAACGCACGTGTTCTAAAAATATAATTAGTCTGTCAGTTAGAACATATGTATAACAATTATATTAAACACAATTTTTATTATTTTTATTGAAAACATTATAAAGATTATCCCGTTAAAGTTTCGCGTGACGTCACGTCGTGGTACAGCTTTTAGAATGGCATGACGTCACGAGCCTCCACTCTCGAACTTTGACATGCTCTTTGTAATTTTTTGTTTTATTGACAAAATAAAAAATACGTGTCCAATATTTTTTTCATAATCAAACTGACGGACAAATTATTTATCTATATATTTTTTCACCTAACTAATTAATAGCCAGTACGAATGCTCATGATTAAGAACCGCATACCGGTTTGAAACATATATGTACCAGCGATAATTATATATGTAGATAAATACATACTTAAATACATAGAGCACATCCAAGACCCAAGAACAAAATCCGTGCTAAATGCACAAATAATGCCCTGGCCGGGATTCAAACCCGGGACCTCTAGCTTCGGAGGCAGTGACACTACCAACTAGGCTAAACAGGTCGTCATTATATTTTAATACGTCTGAAACTCACCCGAGTTTACTACATAAAATTAATATTGGACATCTTGCGAGCCTTGTAGCTGTAGCTGAAATAAAAATGTGCAAAAGTTTGCTTTTGTTTCATACATATTTGTCAAAAAACATTACATTTCATTACCCTAATTAGGCTTGACAAATGAAGCCATTATTTTGGGTCTATGTGACAATACGCTTAGTATTGAAATCAAATTTCCATTTTTTAAGCACACTTGGTCACAGACTGTACGTAAAGTACTTACTTACTTGGACATAGTATTCGGAGAGGACATAGTATTCGCTTTTGAGTGCAAGCCGCCGGAGGGAACGCGAACTCGCGGGCATCGTCTGCACACATAGCGGCGGGCAATGAGACTGAGCTGCGAGCAGTCGGACTGAGATGGGGATCTGCTGAGAAACTGTCAAATGTCATTTTTCAAATTTTGACACATGACAAGTAAGTACAGTCAGCATCAAAAGCAGCTGAAGGGGTCAAAAGCTCTTATTCTCTTATAAAAAGGACTTTTGAACTTTTCAAATGCGTAGCCACTTTTAATGCTCACTGGACGGACTTACACATTGAGCCGTACTTCCACCACCACCACCACCATATCAGCCAAAGGACGTCCACTGCTGGACATGGGCCTCCCCCAAATTCACGGGGGGTATATGCCATAATCGCCACGCTTGGCATGCGGGCTGGCGATCGCAGTATCTCCACCGCACTCCAGGGACGCTGCTGCCCATCCCCCGTACTTCCACATTTTTATAAAAATAAATTTGCACTCAACCGCGTTTTTTTAATTCAGGTTTAACGACCTTTAAGATTCTTCAAAAAATTACATAAAAAATTGCGTGGGCCCTAGATTTTTTTTTGGGACCTTAGGTGATAGCAAATGACCCCACATGTCCGCCATTTAAATTTAGAACCGTATGGACCACACAACTTGTATACACTCCAGGGGTAGGACAGACAAGACGACGTGGAAGGTGGAAGTAAGCCCCGATTCGGTTTTAAAAACAATGTTCATAAAATTCGGCTACGTGATCATTTACTACATTTGGAGATCAGTTTACTACATTTGTTGATCAATTAGTTCGATTAGTCTATTAAGGTAAAAGTGCTTACGTTCGTAGTTTTGCAGTTCTTGCCTTTCAATTATTTCGAGCGCTCGTGGCCCAGCGGTACCCGCCTACCGCGTGCGGAATGCGAGGTTAAGCAATGTGGGCGCAGGTCAGTTCTTGGATGGGTGACCGCTTTGAGTGGTTACTAACTGAGCGCTCTCGTGCTTTGGAAGGCACGTTAAGCCGTTGATCCCGGCTGCTGCCTACGACAGCAGTCGTTAAGCCAAGTTAGAGGCCTCAGGGCGGCTTGAGAACTTCTAACAGTCAAGTTGCCCACTCACTTGACAAAGGGGGGTCGAAGTTGCACCACGTCCGTAGGGAGTACCCACCGTTACCCTACACGTGATCCCTGGGTGGTGCTAAAAGTGCAACAAAAACTGGCAACCGTAATTGTCTTTTCGAAGATCACACGGTTCGTAAATAAATGCCATAAGATTAAAAAAAATATATACGAGAATTTTAGATTTTTTTCGAGTTTTTTTTCGAGTGTTTTCGCTATGTTTTATTTTTACTTGAACCATTTTGCCATATTGTAAGTGAAGAAACGTTTTGTGTAATGCCTAAAATTCACGCGCGTCAGATGTAAACATGATTTCAACTCAACGCAGTCAGTGAAATGGAATTGAATAAATGGGTGATTCAATTTACGTCAGCCTTGACATTCAAAAAGCCCCACTTAAAATAGCACCAAGGTTAATGGTCCAGCCCCAGTTAATTAAATTTAAATTCGTCGATTATACCTCCCTAAAGGTCGGAACGCACAGAGCGGGAGCGGCGCGGTGCGGCGCGGAGGCGGTTTTGCGTTTTTGATCTTTCCGAAACTATCGACTGTCATTGCTTCTTAAGCTTCGCAAATTGTAAGAAAAGGCTTCGGGATGCCCTATTAAAAATGACGTTTGATGATACAGAGAAGCTATTGACTGTATTAAATTGATGTTACATAATTGTATTTTTACTGTTTTATTAGTCTCTTAATTTTACATGGTTTTTTAATAAAATACTGTGTTGTGCTAGTTACCAAGAAATAATGTATTGTTATATTTAGATGAATATTAATAGACATATATCTGTACCTTTTTGCCTGAACCACAGGCAATCCCTAGCTCAGACTTCTTTTTATACATACTAACTGTAAATTTTAGTCTATATAGTTATAACATTTGTACAAAAGTTATTCAATAAATTTATTTGTATTTGTATATGTCACACGCCGCCTCCGCTCTATCGTGCTACCGAATACTGAGCGGACTTTTTGGTACGACGTCCCCCGGACCGCTGCGCCGCGCTCTGTGCGTTTCTAGCTTAAAGCCTACACGACCACAACCACAACGCTGGCCCGACGTTACACGTGTCCGATAAATTTTAGCTGCTTCAGTTTTTAGCACAGGTTTTCGGAACACGTGTTGCAAGAATTATTGGGCAGTTTCGCAGGCTTTTTGCGGGTCTCTCGCGCTGTTTGTTGTAGGTACAGTCAGCTGCAGAGAAACCTGACCCCTCTGCATACAAACTTCTGTTTTCATGTTTATTTGGGCACAAACGGTACAATCGTTCTTAATTGAAGTATCAGTTACATAAATCATAAACCAACAAAGCCAGCAGTTCTATGGAGAGGAGGTCACGTTTCTCTGCAGCTGACTGTACATGTACGGTCTCGTCTGGTCTTCAAGTCTTTGCCGCTGTCTACGGCACTCGTGAACTGCTTTGTGGACTGTCTCGTCCGTTGTTTGAGTCGTACTGCCAGTCTTCCGTTTTAGACGTCATGTCAGGTCTTTCAATTACGCTGTCATTTAATCGGCCGGTCATAGTCATGTTGATCGGTAGCGAGGAGGCTTGACTCCCCGACGTAAATTCACATTTCAGTCGTTATAAGTGAGTTAAGGGGATGCATCTATCCTTTAAACCAAGCCCCTCTTATAAGAGGTAGCTCATGTCGTCTACGCACTACACACAGATGCAACATACTTCAGGAATGGCTTAAATTTGCTTAAGAATTTAAGCTATTTCCGAACTATGTTGTAGGTTTAAGCACCTACAAGAATATATGAACAACAGTTTACTGTTAAGATTTCGTTATCCAGGTTTCTCAGATAATATTTAATTTTTGGAAACATACATATATTTTTGAACGGGACTGTAAATATCTCAGTTACCTACTTATGATATCGATTTGAAATTTGGAATAGTTATTTAATAAAGAAAGCTAACCCAGAAAGATGCATTGAACATTCGCCCTCAAACACAACCTTCCGAATTTAACCAAGAAAAAAAAATATGAATAGGTTATATATATTTTTATTATCAAAGACATTTCTAAACTAAGTTTGTATAATTTTCCGATAGATGGCCCGGTGCCCATAGCGTAAAAATTCTTCTGATTAATGGGGTCGGGACGAGTATACGATTGTTGTATGGAACCCTCGCTACGCGTGTCAGACTCGCACTTGACCGGTTTTTCTCTATAGCGCTGAGTTCTGGACGATCCGGGTCACGTTACGGAAGAAGACAACCGCGTTCGAAATGTAGTATTGGAGAAAGATTCCACGCATACCATGAACTGGATAGAGGATGAACAAATCTATCTTGGACCGATTACATGTTAAGACTAGGCTCTGAATGATCTGTTACCAAAGCCTCGACAAGCTTCTTGTAGTTGAAAAAATAGAAAGAAAAAATAGAATGTATTTTTAAAGTTCCTTAATTCACTTTGTAAAATTCACCCTAAAAGCTTCGACCTGCCAGCGCAAACCCCTTACGCAGCTTCGAGTGCGCGGGATAAGGCAGTCGCAGTATCTGTATGCATGCAATATTATCGATAATTGATCGACGTTATTACGAATGGTTTTCATTACATTTTCTTTTTAAATATAGTTATTTGCATAACTAAATATCACATTAAAATATTTAAAAAAAGTCTACAGATCGACTATGAATGATTTTGCCATGAAATATTTAAAATAAATTGATTAACGGTCACTGAACTATTATTTAGGATGTTTCTTTGTTACACATAGGTACATTACATATCATAGGTTTGTATAATATCAAAAAAGACGAACCCCCAATACAATATATACGAACCATAGGTTCGTTGGACTCGTAATTTTTACTAAAATTAACATTTTGTATTTCTGTAATAAACAGTATTTTGATTCACCCTTAAACGAAGTATATCGTTTTAAAGGTAAAATTATCATCTCATGATTTTATCGATAAATGCAAAAATGGATGCATGTGCCCATCCTTAACGAGTTCACCGACGCTGTTGTTTACGTGTACGAGTGTATTCCTACTGTTGCTTTTCGTAGTTACAGGATTAGAATGCTAGTAGACAACTGGACGGATGTGTGCGGGAACCCAATATTTACAATATTGTGCAAGTAGTGGAAACGCACACATCTTTAAAAGTGGCGACAGCAGTACCAGACTACTGTCGCGGTTAGGCCATATCTCTTTCTTTCTATGATCTGAGTCCACGACGATAAGTGATAAAATGACAACCATCAAACGCCAGCTGGTGTTTGGTAACTTCAGTAAGTCGGACATGTGTGTGTATTAGGTAAAAAAATGATTATTTGTTTACTAAATAAATAGGTAAATATAACTATCGATTCCTAGCCCACCACCACCACCACCATATCAGCCGTAGGACGTCCACTGCTGGACATAGGCCTCCCCCAATTTCATGGGGGGTAAATGCCGTAATCGCCACGCTTGGCATGCGGGTTGGCGATCGCAGTATACATCTCCACCGTACTCCAGGGATGCTGCTGCCCATCCCCCGGTGGTCTTGGTCGTAGTTTTAGGACATACCCGGGTCCCACACTGCAATGCAATTTCAATACAAACTTCCAATAATTTCTATAAATCTCTGCTTAGTCCAATGTTTGGTCATTTGGCGTTAAGCCCGCCATTTGTTCATTTCTATTTTGTTCAATAAAGTTTAAATAAACTTTGTAGCTTCTGCAACTTCGCATATCAATCAAAAGCCACACTAAAGCCTAACTCCGAACCACACCTATAAATGTGCCTCAATAACTCAAAATCTTTCTACGTAAATAATTATTCTGTCGGGGATCGAACCTGGACCCTTTTCCACGCCGGCGACCGCACATCAGTCACGATTCAATGAACTGACTGAAGACTGGTACTTGATTTACGAGTAATACTCAGTATTTATTTAGAAATACTTAGTATGCTTAGTAACAGGTTTTTGCTGAACAATAAGTAATCTAGAGTAAAACCAATCTTTAGATGTGAAAAGAAATATACTTCTGGTCAGTTTAAGATTGAAGAAGAAGAAACACATTTATTTAATGTTATAAAAAATTATGTAATGAAAATGATACTTAGAAATAACGCTAAATAGGATCCCGACTCAGCATGGTGCCACGGCAAGCCGAAGCGCCTCAGTCAGTTTCAGTGGGGGCCTGACTTAAAATTAGAATCACATGGCGGGTTAGTTTATTGATTTTACTGTGAGGTTCTTGAGTGGTGACCATGTACCGCGGAAGACACAGCGTGGGAAGGCCCCCAACAACCTGGAGCGGCGATCTGGTCAAGAACGCGGGATGCCGTTGGATGACGGCGAAAGACTGGTCATTGTAGAGATCCTTGGGGGAGGCCTTTGTTCAGCAGTAGACGTCTTTCGGCTTTTATAATAAATGTGAATTTATTATATCTACAATAGTATTTCTAGGTTGTTTCCTGTACCGTAATTGACAAAATACTTAGTTTCTTCTACAATGTATGTATTAAAATATACTGTCTTTATAACTGGATTTAGGTGTTCGTCATCAGAATTTTAAATAAATATATTTATAGTAACCGACATTAATAGAAACATGTTCTCAATTCGTCGTTATGTGTTTTTATATTATTATATGGTACCTACTTAAGTGTTTTAAATCGACACGAGTTGCGGATTACCTGTTCGCACGTGTATCGTACAACGTTTTACAGTACATATGGCTCTTTAAAGTATCGACATATGCACGTAATCTGCTGATTACCGCACTCGTGCAGTAATGTAGCACCATATGTACTGTAAAAGTATTTTGAGTAGGTAATCGATACTTATAATACTCTCTAATCTCTCACTCGAACGCTGTGACAAGTAAGTACTTTAAAACCTGCTGACATTATGTTCTGCTAGATAAACGTTCACTTCTAGCGAATAATGTCCGCATATTTATTTTACTGCTCGTTTAGTGTACGTTAACTCAGCGAGCTTTTATGATAACACATTCGCTTGCAAGATTTATTTAATAAATTTTGTTGGTAATGTATTTAAACCATTTTCCTGTAAAGATGCATAATTAAGTTGCATATACCTGGCGAATAACCTACAATTTGTGAGACTAGGTACTAATTAAATATGTGCTACAAATGATGTAGGTAGGTACTTATTGTCAACAATAACGCACGTGTTCTAAAAATATAATTAGTCTGTCAGTTAGAACATATGTATAACAATTATATTAAACACAATTTTTATTCTTTTTATTGAAAACATTATAAAGATTATCCCGTTAAAGTTTCGCGTGACGTCACGTCGTGGTACAGCTTTTAGAATGGCATGACGTCACGAGCCTCCACTCTCGAACTTTGACATGCTCTTTGTAATTTTTTGTTTTATTGACAAAATAAAAAATACGTGTCCAATATTTTTTTCATAATCAAACTGACGGACAAATTATTTATCTATATATTTTTTCACCTAACTAATTAATAGCCAGTACGAATGCTCATGATTAAGAACCGCGTACCGGTTTGAAACATATATGTACCAGCGATAATTATATATGTAGATAAATACATACTTAAATACATAGAGCACATCCAAGACCCAAGAACAAAATCAGTGCTAAATGCACAAATAATGCCTTGGCCGGGATTCGAACCCGGGACCTCTAGCTTCGGAGGCAGTGACACTACCAACTAGGCTAAACAGGTCGTCATTATATTTTAATACGTCTGAAACTCACCCGAGTTTACTACATAAAATTAATATTGGACATCTTGCGAACCTTGTAGCTGTAGCTGAAATAAAAATTGGGGGACAATCTTACACAAATCGACCTAGTCCCAAACTAAGCAAAGCTTGTACTATGGGTACTAGACGACGATATACATACTTATATAGATAAATACATACTTAAATACATAGAAAACATCCAAGACCCAAGAACAAATATCCGTGAAAAATGCACAAATAAATGCCCTGGCCGGGATTCGAACCCGTACCTACTTAAGTGTTTTAAATCGACACGAGTTGCGGATTACCTGTTCGCACGTGTATCGTACAACGTTTTACAGTACATATGGCTCTTTAAAGTATCGACATATGCACGTAATCTGCTGATTACCGCACTCGTGCAGTAATGTAGCACCATATGTACTGTAAAAGTATTTTGAGTAGGTAATCGATACTTATAATACTCTCTAATCTCTCACTCGAACGCTGTGACAAGTAAGTACTTTAAAACCTGCTGACATTATGTTCTGCTAGATAAACGTTCACTTCTAGCGAATAATGTCCACATATTTATTTTACTGCTCGTTTAGTGTACGTTAACTCAGCGAGCTTTTATGATAACACATTCGCTTGCAAGATTTATTTAATAAATTTTGTTGGTAATGTATTTAAACCATTTTCCTGTAAAGATGCATAATTAAGTTGCATATACCTGGCGAATAACCTACAATTTGTGAGACTAGGTACTAATTAAATATGTGCTACAAATGATGTAGGTAGGTACTTATTGTCAACAATAACGCACGTGTTCTAAAAATATAATTAGTCTGTCAGTTAGAACATATGTATAACAATTATATTAAACACAATTTTTATTATTTTTATTGAAAACATTATAAAGATTATCCCGTTAAAGTTTCGCGTGACGTCACGTCGTGGTACAGCTTTTAGAATGGCATGACGTCACGAGCCTCCACTCTCGAACTTTGACATGCTCTTTGTAATTTTTTGTTTTATTGACAAAATAAAAAATACGTGTCCAATATTTTTTTCATAATCAAACTGACGGACAAATTATTTATCTATATATTTTTTCACCTAACTAATTAATAGCCAGTACGAATGCTCATGATTAAGAACCGCATACCGGTTTGAAACATATATGTACCAGCGATAATTATATATGTAGATAAATACATACTTAAATACATAGAGCACATCCAAGACCCAAGAACAAAATCCGTGCTAAATGCACAAATAATGCCCTGGCCGGGATTCAAACCCGGGACCTCTAGCTTCGGAGGCAGTGACACTACCAACTAGGCTAAACAGGTCGTCATTATATTTTAATACGTCTGAAACTCACCCGAGTTTACTACATAAAATTAATATTGGACATCTTGCGAGCCTTGTAGCTGTAGCTGAAATAAAAATGTGCAAAAGTTTGCTTTTGTTTCATACATATTTGTCAAAAAACATTACATTTCATTACCCTAATTAGGCTTGACAAATGAAGCCATTATTTTGGGTCTATGTGACAATACGCTTAGTATTGAAATCAAATTTCCATTTTTTAAGCACACTTGGTCACAGACTGTACGTAAAGTACTTACTTACTTGGACATAGTATTCGGAGAGGACATAGTATTCGCTTTTGAGTGCAAGCCGCCGGAGGGAACGCGAACTCGCGGGCATCGTCTGCACACATAGCGGCGGGCAATGAGACTGAGCTGCGAGCAGTCGGACTGAGATGGGGATCTGCTGAGAAACTGTCAAATGTCATTTTTCAAATTTTGACACATGACAAGTAAGTACAGTCAGCATCAAAAGCAGCTGAAGGGGTCAAAAGCTCTTATTCTCTTATAAAAAGGACTTTTGAACTTTTCAAATGCGTAGCCACTTTTAATGCTCACTGGACGGACTTACACATTGAGCCGTACTTCCACCACCACCACCACCATATCAGCCAAAGGACGTCCACTGCTGGACATGGGCCTCCCCCAAATTCACGGGGGGTATAGATAGATAGATAGATTCATTTATTTCTCTTAGAAAATAACATTATTATTTTACATCAAAAATAAAATGGATTCACTAAAAGATCGTCTATATGCCATAATCGCCACGCTTGGCATGCGGGCTGGCGATCGCAGTATCTCCACCGCACTCCAGGGACGCTGCTGCCCATCCCCCGTACTTCCACATTTTTATAAAAATAAATTTGCACTCAACCGCGTTTTTTTAATTCAGGTTTAACGACCTTTAAGATTCTTCAAAAAATTACAATAAAAAAATGCGTGTGCCCTAGATTTTTTTTGGGACCTTAGGTGATAGCAAATGACACCACATGTCCGCCATTTAAATTTAGAACCGTATGGACCACACAACTTGTATACACTCCAGGGGTAGGACAGACAAGACGACGTGGATGGTGGAAGTAAGCCCCGATTCGGTTTTAAAAACAATGTTCATAAAATTCGGCTACGTGATCATTTACTACATTTGGAGATCAGTTTACTACATTTGTTGATCAATTAGTTCGATTAGTCTATTAAGGTAAAAGTGCTTACGTTCGTAGTTTTGCAGTTCTTGGCTTTCAATTATTTCGAGCGCTCGTGGCCCAGCGGTACCCGCCTACCGCGTGCGGAATGCGAGGTTAAGCAATGTGGGCGCAGGTCAGTTCTTGGATGGGTGACCGCTTTGAGTGGTTACTAACTGAGCGCTCTCGTGCTTTGGAAGGCACGTTAAGCCGTTGATCCCGGCTGCTGTCTACGACAGCAGTCGTTAAGCCAAGTTAGAGGCCTCAGGGCGGCTTGAGAACTTCTAACAGTCAAGTTGCCCACTCACTTGACAAAGGGGGGTCGAAGTTGCACCACGTCCGTAGGGAGTACCCACCGTTACCCTACACGTGATCCCTGGGTGGTGCTAAAAGTGCAACAAAAACTGGCAACCGTAATTGTCTTTTCGAAGATCACACGGTTCGTAAATAAATGCCATAAGATTAAAAAAAAATATACGAGAATTTTAGATTTTTTTCGAGTTTTTTTTCGAGTGTTTTCGCTATGTTTTATTTTTACTTGAACCATTTTGCCATATTGTAAGTGAAGAAACGTTTTGTGTAATGCCTAAAATTCACGCGCGTCAGATGTAAACATGATTTCAACTCAACGCAGTCAGTGAAATGGAATTGAATAAATGGGTGATTCAATTTACGTCAGCCTTGACATTCAAAAAGCCCCACTTAAAATAGCACCAAGGTTAATGGTCCAGCCCCAGTTAATTAAATTTAAATTCGTCGATTATACCTCCCTAAAGGTCGGAACGCACAGAGCGGGAGCGGCGCGGTGCGGCGCGGAGGCGGTTTTGCGTTTTTGATCTTTCCGAAACTATCGACTGTCATTGCTTCTTAAGCTTTGCAAATTGTAAGAAAAGGCTTCGAGATGCCCTATTAAAAATGACGTTTGATGATACAGAGAAGCTATTGACTGTATTAAATTGATGTTACATAATTGTATTTTTACTGTTTTATTAGTCTCTTAATTTTACATGGTTTTTTAATAAAATACTGTGTTGTGCTAGTTACCAAGAAATAATGTATTGTTATATTTAGATGAATATTAATAGACATATATCTGTACCTTTTTGCCTGAACCACAGGCAATCCCTAGCTCAGACTTCTTTTTATACATACTAACTGTAAATTTTAGTCTATATAGTTATAACATTTGTACAAAAGTTATTCAATAAATTTACTACTCGTGCTACCGAATACTGAGCGGAATTTTTGGTAAGACGTCCCCCGGACCGCTGCGCCGCGCTCTGTGCGTTTCTAGCTTAAAGCCTACACGACCACAACCACAACGCTGGCCCGACGTTACACGTGTCCGATAAATTTTAGCTGCTTCAGTTTTTAGCACAGGTTTTCGGAACACGTGTTGCAAGAATTATTGGGCAGTTTCGCAGGCTTTTTGCGGGTCTCTCGCGCTGTTTGTTGTAGGTACAGTCAGCTGCAGAGAAACCTGACCCCTCTGCATACAAACTTTTGTTTTCATGTTTATTTGGGCACAAACGGTACAATCGTTCTTAATTGAAGTATCAGTTACATAAATCATAAACCAACAAAGCCAGCAGTTCTATGGAGAGGAGGTCACGTTTCTCTGCAGCTGACTGTACATGTACGGTCTCGTCTGGTCTTCAAGTCTTTGCCGCTGTCTACGGCACTCGTGAACTGCTTTGTGGACTGTCTCGTCCGTTGTTTGAGTCGTACTGCCAGTCTTCCGTTTTAGACGTCATGTCAGGTCTTTCAATTACGCTGTCATTTAATCGGCCGGTCATAGTCATGTTGGTCGGTAGCGAGGAGGCTTGACTCCCCGACGTAAATTCACATTTCAGTCGTTATAAGTGAGTTAAGGGGATGCATCTATCCTTTAAACCAAACCCCTCTTATAAGAGGTAGCTCATGTCGTCTACGCACTACACACTGAGATGCAACATACTTCAGGAATGGCTTAAATTTGCTTAAGAATTTAAGCTATTTCCGAACTATGTTGTAGGTTTAAGCACCTACAAGAATATGTGAACAACAGTTTACTGTTAAGATTTCGTTATCCAGGTTTCTCAGATAATATTTAATTTTTGGAAACATACATATATTTTTGAACTGGACTGTAAATATCTCAGTTACCTACTTATGATATCGATTTGAAATTTGGAATAGTTATTTAATAAAGAAAGCTAGCCCAGAAAGATGCATTGAACATTCGCCCTCAAACACAACCTTCCGAATTTAACCAAGAAAAAAAAATATGAATAGGTTATATATATTTTTATTATCAAAGACATTTCTAAACTAAGTTTGTATAATTTTCCGATAGATGGCCCGGTGCCCATAGCGTAAAAATTCTTCTGATTAATGGGGTCGGGACGAGTATACGATCGTTGTATGGAACCCTCGCTACGCGTGTCAGACTCGCACTTGACCGGTTTTTCTCTATAGTGCTGAGTTCTGGACGATCCGGGTCACGTTACGGAAGAAGACAACCGCGTTCGAAATGTAGTATTGGAGAAAGATTCCACGCATACCATGAACTGGATAGAGGATGAACAAATCTATCTTGGACCGATTACATATGAAGACTAGGCTCTGAATGATCTGTTACCAAAGCCTCGACAAGCTTCTTGTAGTTGAAAAAATAGAAAGGAAAACACCAAGTAGTCGATCGCCCAACCGCTGGTGCGACCAAGTAATCTATCTCACATGGGTTCTGTACCTATTAGTCGCCCTAAGCTAGCCCGCTAACTGGAGTTGATGGAAGCAGCTCGTACACAAAGCTGAGGAGTACTTCATGGACACGACCATCAGCAATGATGAAATGACTCAAGAAGAACGTTGCCGTGGTCAACTTGCGTAATATAACAGGAACAAAATTTTGGTTTTTAGTCGAGAAAAAGGCCAACTCTTGTCCATTTACATTTTTACGCTTATTGCAGAAAATTTGGCTCCTATGGGAAATTAGTCGACAAAGTTTGACCGTCCAACAATACTGTGGCGGTTTAAAAGACTAAATAAGTAATGCACAAAAAATATACTTACACGGCTAACAATAACTGATATCTACTCGTATCAGAATCAAAATTAAATATTTACCCCCTTATTCATAAAACTTAACAAACCTCTGTTAACTAAAAGTTGTTTTGTGCCTTTCTCACAAACATAAATGTCAAAGTGACAGATAAGGACTGGACTTTTAGCGGCTTGTTAACTAATAGAGGCTTGATGGACGTTTATGAATAAAGGGGTTATTCTGCAAGTATTCCTCAATGACTCTTACACATTGACATGTGTAATTGAGGGTTTACAATACATTAGGGTACTTTCCACGTGTTAAAATTTATAAGATGGTTTAACTAAATAAACATACACATAAATAAACTCATGCCTATATTTCCAAAAAGGGTAGGCAGAGCGCACGAAAGTTAATTTCAATGCCACTTTTAGCCATTGTAGGTTTATAGATGGAAAAAATGTGATATTGCAGTGACAGGTTGCTATCCCATCGCCCGCAACACACTTCAACCTGGTCTCCAAAGTGGTATAACTATACAGTAAACCATCAAAGTATTGCAAAAAAATGCGAATTATTAAAGTTTATCATAATCATAATTAAATCGAAACCTCAAACCAAATGCGGGTGTGGCGCAGGACCGGTCATAGTAGCACTCTTTGGGGGAGGCCTATGTCCAGTAGTGGACGTCCCTCGACTGATATGCTGATGATGATGATTTACGTTAATCTTAATTAACTGTACTTCGGTGAGTGTGCTCAGGAGCTCCATGAGCTCAAACCGCCTTCCCCCTTCTTCCATTGGACTTCCAGACGTACGGCTAGCTACCATCCTTACCTGGTCGAAATTTTTATAATGCGCACTTCTAAGGTTTGGAATTCTCTGCTGGCGTCTGTATTTCCGAGTTCATATAACCTAGACCTTTTTAAGGCACGAGTGAATAGGCATCTTCTGGGTGAGCTCGCTTCATCGTCGGCCTCATCTTTGCCCCCCGGCTAGATGCTGGCCAAGAGCAATCCCATTTGTAATAAAAAAAATGCAATAATTTGAAAATTTTCGCTTGATCTTGAATACTTTGAACGTTTTCCTTTGTCGATCATAATTCAAGCACTGTAAAATAAAAATAAACATGGTTTCTTAATGTACAACTCATTCATTTCCCACTTGACCTAGTAATAAGACTTGGCTTCCCTCTCATAAGAAGTGGATCAGGGAAAAGTAGCAGACCCTTTTTATTAATTTCAAGGAGGAAATGAAATAAAAATAATTGAATATTTGACATTTATAATTTAAAAATTCTGGAAGTGATTTTACGGTATATATTATTCATAATATATCGTAATAATAGTACATTACTACAGAGGCCGGTACGAAAGGGGTTGCCGGCCGAAGATATATGCAAGGCCGGATAGATCTCTGGTTAAAGACATTTATTTCACTCAAAAGAAATATTCCATTTCACTTAATGAGTAATTTTAAAATTTTAAAAAGAAATGCTTATTCGTGAGCGTTTACAAACAATATACACGGATAAAAATATACGTACACAGTAGGTAATACACAGCTATGTAAATATCATCACTTAATATTATATACAAATGTTGTACAAATGGTTTCGTTATACAAATATAGTGAGCGATTATTTAAAAGGAATGGTGGGTAGGGATACATTTTCATAGTAGTAGTACCGCCCGGTCGGTTGCTACTCTCGAGGTAAGACGTTGGTTTTGCCAGGGCCGTATTTAAGTAACGGGGATTTTATTAAATATAAAAGATTTTAATTTCTTTTTAAAAAGTGAGAAACTTGGTGCATCTTTAATATGTTTTGGTAAATCGTTGTACATACGCGCACCCTGGTATGTTATATTTTTGTTGCCAAAATTTTTAGTTCGCGGAAAAGTTAGGGATAGGTTATTAGAACTTCTAAGAGTTCGTTTGCCTCTTTCTTTGTTTGTGCTAAAAGTGGTTACACAGTGTATTTTTTTGTGTAGAATTTTTGTGATTAGTATAGCGGTATTATAGACGTAAAGTTGATGAATGCTCATTAGCTTGGTTTTTGAATATACAGTTGTGGTAGGCGTCAGATAGTCCAGATGGAAAAGTTTCTTTATTATTTTATTTTGAGCAATCTGAACTTCTCTAAGATTTGTTTTGTAGGCACTGCCCCATATTTCAATAAGATAGTTCAAGTGTGATTTAATTAGTGAGTTGTATATATTGTAGCGTACATAAATCGGAATGCACTTAACAATATTTCTTATGGATGCCAGAACAGAAGACAACTTGGATTTAATTTGTTTTATGTGCGCTTTCCATGTTAGGCCGTTATCTAATATTAAACCAAGGTACTTCTCTTGTGCTGAATGATTGATTGGGCGAGATCTGAGGCGGGCAACCCCATATTTCCCGCCGAGGTATGTATAGTGCTTTTCTCAAACGTGCAATGAAATAAACAACAAAAAAATCAAAGTTTTATTTTTAATACGCATAGTGGCAGAATGTCATGATGCCTGTGCCACAAATTTATGTGGAATGGAAATTAAAAAAGAGGACTTTGCCGTCCCTGCCGCGCCTGAAACGTCATACTTCGCAGCTTATGATAAGGAACATTAACGTCAATATTTCATTGCATGTTTGAGAAAATAAAGTTTCGGTATCTAAAGTTGCCCGTCGTAAGCTAATCTTGAACCTAGAAAATCCTCCCTGGAGCCAAGTTAAGGTCGCCGAACCCAGTACCCAGATCCACAGTAGGTAAGGTGTTGCAGACTTAAAGAGAGAGATTGACTGTTGAAAAGAAAACAAGTTCCGGTCATAAAAAGGAATTTCAGGATAAAAAACTGGCAAATACTCGTAAGATCAAGGCTGACACTTGCTGACTCAATTTGTCGGCTAAGAACATTAGCCGATAAGTTGAATACCAGCAAGTCTACGGTCCATCGGGTAAAGGACTCTGCTAGCTAAAATCGTACAAAGTCCAGAAAGTACCAGGCTGGAATAAAAAAAAGGGAATAGCCAGTACATTGCCAAATTGAAAGTTATTAGGCTTGTAAGAAGAGCAAGAGGCTGTAGTGTGTCGGGCATGTTCGCCGACACGCACGTGGACGGATTTCACGCCACGCTGCGCAAGCGCTGCGCTGCGACGCTCCGCAGAGTGCGCGCCAGCCGCCACAGTCTCCTGGCCGTCGTGGCAGGGAGATGGGACAGCGTCTTAATCAGGCACTGGACCTCTCAGCACTTAAGAGTGCGCAGTACGTTCGGTTCTCCATACAAACGTATTTACGCTCTCATTTTAAAACGCCATGCTAGAATAACATGAAACTTTGTATACACAATGAGATCCGGCATATCTAGGTCGGAAATTAGTTTCTGTTGCTTGAAATTATAATGGAGAAAAAATACAACGATTATTAAGGTTTTCATACAAGCCGTTAAAAACTCAAAAAACCGCTGTATTTTTTTTCTTTGACAATTTCTAACAACAGAAACTAGTTTCTGACCTAGGTATGCCGGATCCCATTATATATACAAAGTTTCATGTTATTCTAAAAATGAGAGCATAAATACGTTTGTATGGAGAACCGAGCGTAATGCGCCCTCTTAAGTTTAGGTACTAACATAGTTATTTAAGTTTATTTGTAATGCTAACACTCTATGGATTACTTTGTCCGAAATAAATGCTTTTATTTTATTTTTTATTTTATTTATTTAAAAAGAATACTACTAGTTATTAGTCCAGCGGTGGCGCCCGCGTTCCGCGAACTTCTAACAGTCAAGTTGCCCACTCACTTGACAAGCCTAATCCCACTAAGGTCTAGTTTCCTCCTTGGGTGGGAAGGTCACATGGCAGGCGTAAGCCGTAAAAACTAGTGCCTACGTCAATTATTGAGATTAGGTAGAATATCGCTAGGATAATGATGATGATGACAAGAACGAAAGCCGTAAATATTCAAGACTTCACAAAAAATGGAGAAAATAGGCCTAAAAACTTTACAAAGCGCATGTTCAAAATCTTATGAAAATAACGAATATGTCGTGGATTAATATGTCTTTTTTGCGTTGATATTATTAGTTGCTCAATTTTTGTTACACTGAAAATAAATATTATATTTTTTTTTGCTTGGCTATTATATATTTATTAATATGATCTGCTCATTTATTCCGGACCACTTCTTATTGGTCATTTTTAATAGAAAATGAAAATATACAAAATCTATTCTATATTTGAAATCGATAAGTAGTTCGAGAGATATTTAGCGATATGACAGACAGACAGACAGATTGTTAATAAGTGGCGACGGTTTTTCTTGACTGACTGTACTTAGACAGTTTTTATAAAAGTGTCTGTGACGGCTAAAAAGTAATTAGAAGTTTCAATCAAACTAATATAGAAGTTCTAATTGAACTACAGAAAAAATCGATTAAGTAGTCAATCATAAAACAAATGAGTACGAAAAACTCAGCAAAATAATTATTTTTCAATTAAGTTTCTGATACTAGTAAAGTTTTTTGTGGATTAAAAATATTGTAACCTAATCAGTATTTGGGTGTGGACCAAATTTTTGGACCATCGTTAAGGCATTTAATTCGCCTACAATTTAATTGATTCCGTTGTGACACGAAAATTTGTCATACAATTTATATGGGTAACTTCAGTGTCACAATGGAATCAATTAAATTGTAGGCGTATTAAATGCCTTAACGGTGGTCCAAAAATTTGGTCCTCACCCATTTAAGCTTATCTAAATTAGAATGACATCTTATGATGAAAATGAAACTATTTGTTTTAGAAAGTAGCCTAAAAATCCAGATATAGGTAATGCGCGTCCGGAAAAACCCACTTTTTGGCCAAGTGGTGACGTAAAATTGTGTACAAAACACGGGTCGTAAAACAGAACGCCCTCTCTCGCATATTTATGACCCTCGCCTGCGGCTCGGGCTTCAAATATCTGCGATATCGGCCTTTCTTTGTTTTACAACCCTTGTATCGTAAATAGCTATAATAACACGATTGATATTTATTTATTTACCTTTATTACCAACGTTTCCAAACGCGGTAGAACTCTACCCAAATTCGCTCTGCCGCGACCAAGTGCGGTGTAAATTGTGTCGTAACGTCGATAATGAAGAAAAATAAGAAAAATTCGCGTTACACCCGTGTTAACAGCCCGGCTACGACATTGCAGGATTTGCGGTGCGGCCAGCGTTTTATGTGTTCATTGCGCGGTCGAGACGCGCAACGCACTGCGGTTAGTAGGGGTCACGCGCAATATATAATGAAAATCGCTGCTGCTGCCGCCGCCGCTCTAAGTCGTGGCCCGTAATAAATATGTTAAGTATAAATGTAGATGTTAAGGCGAAGGGTAGGGGGTATTCTCCATAAAAACGTTGAGCAAGTTTTTATTGGTTAGTTTTGGCACTACAGCATTTAATTTAATTCTTTGCTTGTACATATTGGATATTATTATTGCACATATTATATTTTATTATTATTTGCTTATTGGTTTCCAATGGCTGGGACACGTACAAAGATAAGATGCTAACAGACTACCCCGTAGGGTGATGCTCGGCCAAATAGTTGACGCAAAGCGACCTGTTGGGCGTCCAATGCTCAGGTTTAAGGACTCGTGCAAGCGTGACATGGAGGACTTCAAAATCGATCCAAGAAATTGGGAGCTCCTGGGACTGGACAGACCGGTATGGAGGCACCTCCTACGAAAGGGTAGAACTAATCACGACGTCCAGTGGTTGGAAAAACTTAGGAGGAAGCGCCTAGAGAGGAAGCAAGCCGCACCCCCACTCAACGCCGTGTTTGTTTGCAACCGTTGTGGCAAGCAATGTAGAGCCCGTATCGGTCTGTTCAGCCACAAGAAAAGATGTGGCTCCTGAAACAGCAGCTGTAAAAAAACATCTGAAAAGATGAAAAGGCCAATGATGATGACATATTGGATATACGCAGAACCCCGATGTTGAAATACTGCTTTATTAAATAAATAAAAAATACAAATATAATTAAAATTAAAAGAAACATCAAGTCATAGCTAACAGAAAAATAAGCATATTGACCAAAAATAATAACTGTAGCGCAAACACAACAGAAGAAAAACGTGCACAAAGTTTGTATGGAAAGAGCTTGCCTTACATTTCGCCTTAAGGAATATAGACAGACCTATCAATATCACTTAGGTACGCTTGATCATAGAGAAAATAAGTAAGAATAGAGAGCTAACTCCATACATCATTTTTACTTATTATTTCGTAGTCGACATCTAGCGTCAAATAGCGAAATTATCAGTACTGCTATAAAGATACTAGATGTCACGTATGTCGCTACTGAAGAAAAGTGTATTTCTCAATACAGAGTTCCGGTTAATCCGGTATTAATATTAGCTAAAAATGGTTGAGCATTCGATTGTTCGTTCGTCACGGCATCTATTGTCAAGTAGCAATACTGATAATTCCGCTATTTGACGCTAGATGTCGACTACGAAATAATAAGTTAAAAATTATGTATGAAGTCATATGGAGTTAGCTCTCTATGCTTACTTATTTTCTCTATGGCTTGAACAACGGCGCAAGATCTTAATTTAATTACAAATAACCAATATTAATTGATTTCTAGCTACTACATAACATAATTGATTGCGAGAGAAAACAGCTGATGATATTTTTTTGGAATCGCAGCCGTCTATTGGGGGAAAGCTCGCGGTAGTCCGCTGGATGCGGGTTGCGCAGGACCAGTCATTGTGGCACACTTTTGGGGGAGGCCTATGTCCAGCATTGGACGTCCTTCGGCTGACATGATGATTATGATGATGAACCGTCCATAGGCTACGGTGGTTGATAGTCGCCTTTTACGACAGGCGATAGACCGTTGACCTAATCTTGCCCGAGTCCCTATACGCCAAACCGCCGCCGCTTCTACACGCCATCGTGTACTTGTAGAGCATGATGCAGCAGTGGTGCCATATTAAAGAGCTTTGAATGATGGTGCATATAACAAGCGTTGCTGTCGCTAAATAATCATCCACGTCCAGACTGTTCTGCTCAGGAAAACTACATCCTCAATCTACTCATGATGTACTGATGGACCCGGCCAGCACCATCTATCGGTTTTTAGAGAAACCATGCTTTCAACATATTACACCACCTATATCCCGGCAAGCTGTTGACATATTAATTGATGACGACCTGTTGAGCCTAGTTGGTAGTGACACTTCCTCCGAAGCTAGAGGTCCCGGTTTCGAATCCCGGCCAGGGCATTATTTGTGCATTTAGCACGGATTTTGTTCTTGGGTTTTAGATGTTCTCTATGTATTTAAGTATGTGTTTATCTATATAAGTATGTATATCGTCGTCTAGTACCCATAGTACAAGCTTTGCTTAGTTTGGGACTAGGTCGATTTGTCTAAGATTGTCCCCCAATATTTATTTATATTAATTTCATTATCATGGGAACATAATAAATCTCAGTCTCTTTCTTTATTTCGAATACCAATAAAATATGGGAGGTTAAACAAGATCGGCTGGACAACTTTTTGATAGGTCACCGATATGAGTGGTTACTAACTGAGCGCTCACGTGTTTTCGAAGGCACGTTAAGCTGTTGCTCTCGCGTGGCTGCTCTCTATGACAGCAGTTGTTAAACCAAGTTAGAGGCCTTCGGATGGCTTGAGAACTTCTAACAGTCAAGTTGCCCACTCACTTATCCCCGTTCAGTTGCATTCTGAAGGATGCCTGGGGTTCGCTACCTAATCCCAAGAATTGGCGTAGGCACTAGTTTTTACGGGAGCAACTGCCATCTGACCTTCCAACCCAAGGACCTTACCCAAGGACCTTATTGGGGTTAGGCTTGCCAAGTGAGTGGGCAACTTGACTGTTAGAAGTTCTTAAGCCGCCCAAAGGCCTCTAACTTGGTTTAACGACTGCTATCATAGACAGCAGCTGGGATCAACGGCTTAACGTGCCTTCCATAGCTCGGGAGCTCTCAGTTAGTAACCGCTCAAAGCTCCCCATATCTCTATCGTCTTTCATAAGTATTTTAAGGTACGTAATGATCTATTTCGTTATAATAAATCCGTTAGTTTTTTTTAAAAGAACGATACTAGGTTACTTATGGATAAGGAGGTGGGGGGGGGGGGCACAGGCGTGGATTGCGGTATCAAGTAGTCTTAATCCGGCACTGCCTGTTCATACCACCGGAGGCAATTTTATTTGCTTTCTGCTTTTCTGCTACTTTAAAGTTTCTAAACCAAGAGAAATAAATCTGATTTCAAGTTACAATTTGCAATTGGCAACCAGTATTTCTTACAAATAACGTTAAATCATTAATCCTATCGTCTATCATCCTAGCAATCCCAAACTTCCCCTCCAAATACATAATTTAATAAGAACCAGACTCAAAGGTTGAACTTTCTATTGTTCACAATTTAAATAAACACAATGAGCACAATAACCAAAAGACTAACAAAAATTTAATTTCCTTTCCTAATTGGACCTTACTTGCAACGCTTCGGGGTTTTATTTTGAACAAAGCTTACAATCAAATAAGCCTTTTTGGAAATAAGTAGAATGATTAATTATGCGGCTTCAAACCGGGAAAACTTTGATAAAATAGAAGGCAGCGAAAGTGTTTCCTGTATTCCAATGTTTAGGCTATTTGCGCTGTGACAAAAGACGCCGCTAATAAACTTGAGCGCCATCTTTATTTGCAACTATAAAGAAATTGGTAAGTACTTTTTAAAGTACAATCGAGGTTATAGATATTATGTACACGTTCCCAGAGGTTCAAAAAGCAACCTTGCACCCATAAGAATAAAGTCGTGTTTATATTTTTTGATCACTTTTCCGTGATACTGTTGTAAATGTACTAAAATGGGTTTATAACCTAATATTTTTTTTATGACATTGTAATTTGTTCTGTCATTGTAAATTATGTGTTCTTAATTTATTTTAAAATGTTTGTAATTGATTATTTATTATTTTTAAGTTTTTTTTTAATTGACTTACGTATTTTCAAACACAATTTATATTGTTAAATTAAATGAAATGAAAAAAAAAATAAGAGTGTTTATCTCTGCGCGGCTCTGAAACGTGGTCGCTCACTATGGGTCTCATAAGTTGGCCCAAAGTCACTCAAAGAGCGGTGGAGAGGGCTATGCTCGGAGTTACTCTGCGAGATCGAATCAGAAATGACGAAATCCGCAGAAGAACCAAGGTAACCGACATAGCCCGAAGAATTGCCAAACTCAAGGGCGGGCCATATTGCTCGGCGAACCGATGGCCGGTGGGGCCAGCGAGTTCTCGAGTGGCGACCACGTACCGGACGACGCGGTGTTGGAACAAGGTGGGCTGATGACCTGGTTAAGGTCGCGGGAGTCCACTGGATTCGGGCGGCCCATGACCTTGTGACAGTCTCTGGGGGAGGCCTATGTCCAGCAGTGGACGTGGATCGGCTGACAATGATGACGATGATTATGAAGAGTGTTTATTCCTCTTAAGGCCCATTTACATGGTAAAAACTTGCATCCAATTGTCAGTACATTACGGGGCTGCGGGCTACCCAGGGATAAGTTTGAAATTAATTAATATGTCCGACTTTAAATAAACTGCCATTAGATTTTGAACCCTCTTGCTTGGACAGTAAAATATATTTTTGAACGAACCAATTTGACAGAGTTCAATCAATCAAATCAAATGATTGATTTTTCAAATGATTTTAAGTACAAAAGAGTAGGATCAAACCCTGCGAATAATGAAAATTACATGCAAGTTCTTTCAAATGTAAATTGGCCTTTAAGCTTGAAACATTAAAAAAAACTGTGATGATTTTAAATAATGTAAACAACATCATGCAATAAATAAATAAATAAATGTGATATTTCCTTTTGTTTAATAACAAAGTTTCTACCCCGCGCTGTGAAGTCGGTCAAATCGTACATATAAAAATAAATAAAACTATTTAATTTAAAAACTAAAAAAACCCGTGCGTTTCTGTGTAATTAGGAATTTGGCGCCAAAAATCCGCCTTTTTGTTTTTTGGTTTTTTTTTTTTAACCCAGTGTCATTATCACAGTAAATACGAATCTAACGACACATTTCAAGCTAAAATCTATCAAGCCGTTCAGGCTGCAGAGCGTGCCAAACAATTATACATACATACATACTCTCGAAAAACATAACCCTCCTTCTGGCGCAGTCGGGTAAAAAAGATATATTTTTCTTTTAATAATTCCTACGTGAACAGAAATCTAAAACAATCTGCTCTCGAATTAATTTCTTTTAAATTTTTCATGACCGTATACAGATTACAGAGGCAAAATGTATTAAAAATAAATAGGTACAAAAAAGTAATTATATCTAGTTTTTTTAAATAAAGTTTATATATAAATTTCTTGCGTTTTCACCAAAACACACGACTGAATTCTAGAGTCCCGCGGGGTTATTATAATTACGCAATGTATTCGAGCGTGCGTAAGGTGCTAAAATCCAGTTTCTATAGTTAAAATGACAGTTAGATTTACCCATCGTATCTGACTACCCTGCCGCTTGAACAAAGTAAGGCCCTCCGAAAAGAATACCTACTTGAGTCATTTTTAAATAAAGCCTTAATATTACTGATCATTCTCTTTTTATATCTTTTATAGGATTTGCTGCAACGCGTAAAAATAGCCTCAGACCCTACGATGCTCATCCAACGTTCAATGAAAACAAGATAAAAAGTTATGACAGTATAAAAATCCTGCAATCATGTTCATCTTTTATGAGGCACACTTACCCTAATAAGTACTGTAGTAACGAGAGGCTTGATAGTTATGTCAAAACTAGGAAAAACCGTTTTTATTAAATACTGACACGGAACTAACGTCAGATGTTCGTATTTGAAATAACAATCCACCTCCTTTCACGTTTTTGTATGGAATAAAAGAAATCTTATTCTGTAACAAACTGTCATGGACCAGGAAAAGTTTCACCGTACAGAGTCAATGAGGCATCTTCGATAGAAAAACAGTGTCGTGCGATAATAGAGGAAGGCAAAATGGAGCGACATTGATGACCCCCTTACAATATTTTTTCTACTAGTTTTCCCCTCCTGTTTCTGTGTAGTATAGATTAACTCATTAGGATCAACTCTCGAAGATCTCTCACTTTTTCTGGACATAAAGTAGGTAGCTTATACGTATGTTGCTGTTTGCTTAGTTAAAATAACGATTCTTTGATATGTATACAATTAAAAGCTCTTTCACTACTTCATACCTATTACGTAACGATTGGCGTGTGGACATTGTCCGTGACACAGAACATGAAATGTCCGTGAAGGTTTAATTAATGCTTGAAAAGATATAGTAAATATATTATAGATCAGCCATGGGCACCCATAGGTTAACTTTTATTTTATAAGATGTGTAGCTCCAGTACTATACATACTTATACCTAAGTTATAAGTCCGGCCTTCCGTCTATCGGTAGAAGACGGTAAGTGGAGTGAATGAAGATATAGTCACGAAAATTGAGAATGGTATGTTAAGTTGGTTTGAACATGTAGAGAGGATGGATGAAAGATGATTAACAAAACGAGTGTACGAAGGAAGAGTAGATAGAAAGATGAAAAGGGAAAACCACGGCGAACGTAATGCGACCAAATCAGAAACATTCTGCAGGAAGGCCAGGTCAAGAGTACCTACCCTGTGTTATGAAGAATGTTATGAGAGTTTAGAAAGCGAAAGTTGTATGCCAGCATCTCTCCCTACCCCTCTGGGAAATAGGCGTGAGTATATATGTATGTATGTATGTAAACCTCATCTACAAGTTTTGTTTGCTCACTTGCACGCTAGATGTTGCTGCCTGTCAGATCCTTTGTTCGACTTGGGAAGTACAAGAATCAAAGTTAATTTTCGTTCTTCAGTCGTTTATTGTGGCATACACGGTTAATCTAGTTGAGAATTGAGAAGCGCTAAAGATCAATGAAAAAAAAGGGAATGTAGCAACCATGTCATGAAGTTGAACGGTATATGTAAGTTGCCAAGTTCAAGGCGAGTTCGACGACCCAATAATAGCGTTTTCTTCCCAACTGATTAAGCTTTGCCATGAAAACCTCATTTGGCACAGATACTGGTCATAAACAATCGATGGCTTCTTTTCCGAAGGCCATGAGCCCTTAGACGGGAGAAATGTTATGTTCATACAACCATTTTATTCTTGTTCTATATTTAATACTGTTCGTAACATGCATTGATTCTGCCTTAATAGGTGCTAAGTCGATAAATTACTCGATAGATACCTAGTTGAGGTTTAAAAAAAAGTAACCAAGGAATCAACGAATCAAGGCATTGAAGCCGAACACAATTCGTTTTCCAAGCGTCGTCATGTTCCAATTACCATAAATTTTATTTGGATGTTTGAAAACGCAAAGTTCGTTCGTGTACTCGTATCTCCTTCTTTATCGCACTGGCGTATTGGAGTGACAGAGAGAGAGAGAGAGAGATACACGACCGATATATTTTTTGGTTCGAGGTAGGCGTGTTTCCACTTGTCTTATAATTTCCTGTTTTCCGGTTCAACGTCACTTGATATGAATTTCATATTGCGATTATTTTACTTGAGTACTTGTTGTTGGGTATCAAACGAATCCAATTTATGGGCTGAATTCAGGACCTTAAAAGGACTTCTGATCATATATCTGTAAATTTAATAATTGGTAATGTTCAAGAAGCTATTTAAAGTTGTAGACTTAATTCTACAGTTCACACACTGCGTATAGTTTTGTTTTGTTTCATGTAAAGAACAATACAAAATTTGACATATATACGTACATACTGAATATAAGTACACGTTGCATTACCTCCGCTGAAAGAGATCGCTCTTTGGCGATAAAGCCTCCTGTTGCTTACCTCTACTTTAGGCTTTAAGTTCTGTATAACGAAAATATATACAAGAATACTTAACCAAAATAATATAAAGAAAATTAAAACTAACTTAAATCTAAAACGGGCCCTTGAGGCATTGTACCGAGGATGCTGGCGGCATTTCCTCGCTGTATCGCAATGCTGATACGTTGAGCGAGGAAACCGCCAGCTCTTCGGTCACCAGTTACGTCAACCAGACGCTTCGCAATTTCTGCAAATAACTTATGCGCGCTGGGACCCCATGGACCTAGAGTTTCGACGCCAAAAGGTACAAACATGTACTCTCTGACGAGGCCCTTGTATTTATTACGCTTTAGAATTTCGGCGTTTTCCGCCGCTGCACCCGCTGTTCTGCAGTTCTGTATTGTGTTTTTTTTGATGTGTGCAATAAAGTGCATTTCTATTATTTTTAACCGACTTCAATATTTCAAAAGAGGAGGTTATGAATTCTGTTGTATGTTTTTTTTTTTTAATGTTTGTTAGTCAATAACTCCGTCATTTCTTAACCGATTTGGAAAATTCTTTTTTTGATAGTAAGTATATATAATAATAATAATAATAATAATTCAACATAGGGCAGCTTGTGGCGAGCTGTTAGGGAGCAGCGACCCTATGTACCTGAGTGCTCCTGGGGGTGTCCTGTAGGTTGGTTGTATGAACAGGCCCCCCGCCTCTGGCTTGCCTTAACCGGCTGTCCAGAGTGGAGTCGCTAGAGCTGTTGCTCGGGGGTGGATGTGGTCACCTAAGTGGCGAGTTGGCTATATGTTTAAAGTCCAGTGCCACCTCTCTACCCCCAGCCCTCTGCACCGGTGTTGCCCTTAGGCCATTTTTAATGTCGCTATTTATAGGGGCCCATCTAGCAGAGGGCGAGTCACCGTCTGCCTGAGATAAAAATGTGAGACAGTTTTATTAGGTAGACGTCAGTTGTCTCATTCAATAGCCCAGCCATTAGTCCATCATATTCACCCAATAGTCCGGTTCATTTAGATTCCATCAACCAGCAATAGTTCCTGTACACCCTGGCGGGTGCTGTCTCTGTGTGCGTCCCATGACACGGGCAGGGACAGCATCCGCTCGGTGTACCCCTTGCATTTCATTAAATTGTCAAAAGGGCCTCTACGTGTTGGCTATGTGGTACTCGGTTGGTACTTCGGTACCTCGGTACTTCGGCTCCGCGCACGCCTTCCAAAGGTCCGGGACACCATTGTCCCGTGAGCGGAAAAGACATACAATAATAATATTGGGGGACAATCTTACACAAATCGACCTAGTCCCAAACTAAGCAAAGCTTGTACTATGGGTACTAGACGACGATATACATACTTATATAGATAAACACATACTTAAATACATATATCCAAGTTGGTCCCGTTTTTGTCAAAACGCAGTTCTGATGATGGGATCCATGAGAAATTGAGGGAACTACTCAAATCTTCAAGGCAAACATATAGTAATTTTTGTGTTTTTATCAACAAGTCAAGCATTTTCATCCAAAAATGTGACATTGGATGAAGTGGAACTGCTGATGATGATCAGAACAGAACTCTTCAACGACAAAAAGTTCACGTTTGGCGATTTGTCCTCCTAGCTGCGTTTGTTAAGCAAGTTCTATTATCACGATTAATTTTTGTCATGCTCGATTTTTGATGATGGGATCCATGAGGAATTGAGGGAACTCCTCAAATCTTAAAGGCAAACATATAGTGATTTTTGTGTTTTTATTAACAAATCAAGCATTATCATACAAAAATGTGACATTTGATGAAGTGGAACTGCTGATGATGATCAGAACAGAACTCTTCAACGACGAAAAGTTCACGTTTGGCGTTTTGTCCTTCTAGCTGTGTTTGTTAAGCAAGTTCTGTTTTCACGATTGATTTTTGCCATGCTCGAGTTCTGATGATGGGATCCATTAGGAATCGAGGGAACTCCTCAAATGTGAAAGGCACACAAATAGTGATTTTAGTATTTTCATGAACTAATCAAGCATTTTCATTCATAAAAGCGACATTTGATGAAGTGGAACTGCTGATGATGATCAGAACGGAACTCTTCAACGACGCGTAGTTCACGTTTGGCGATTTGTTCTCTTCGTTTTGTTTGTCAAGCAAGCAAGGTTTTTTCATGATTCCATGAGGAATTGAGGGTACTTAGTCTTCTACCATTATAAACATACATTATAGCCATTTTTTTTATGTTGTGGTCCTAGTTTAAGGACGCGAAATTAAATGCCTTGTACGTATAAAGATTATTTATTAATAAACGCACGTACAATCGGTATCGCGGCAAGGGGAAGACTGGTTCTCGCTGCGCTTAGCAGTATATGTGTACACTACAGTATTCCCCCCCCTCACAAAAACAAAAAATATATATTCAAAACAAAAGAAGTCGTTACGAAAGCCGGAAAGAATTCACAGACAGGCGCACGCGCCCTACCACACTCACTACCCTGTAACGAGGGCATCACTCTTATCTTATCACTACACTGCACTTTTTTTACGCGTAACCTGCTGCTGCCTGTGTGTGACCCTGCTGAGTGGGAGGTGCCTGAGCAACCTGGCTCCGGATCCAATTTTTGACCTTTTTGTTACAGGCCCGCGATAAAGCGTAGCCCAATGCTAATGCTGCTAAAACAACTAGCGCTATCACCAAAATGCTGTAGTTGGTCACCCGAGTTTCCACCTCTTCATGTTTTGCCATGAAGCCCGCTGAAATTTCGTCCTGCTTTGCTTTCTCTTTGCTCTGCGAGTATCCCATGTTTGCGTAAAAATATAAATCAAGTGACCAACTGCCGCTTTAAATATATAATTTATACAAAAAAACAAGTTACGAAATAGTTTCGCAGACAATAATTACTTAATTACTTAAACGGTACTATATTTTGTTAATACAATTTTGACAGGTCATAAGGGCTTTAGGATTTTCCTAATACATATGCCGTTTTGCTAGTGAGCTTCAATACCGAGCCGGACGTTTTATTACTCGACCGCTTCGCGTTGTCCGCGTGACGGGCGCCGGGCTCACGTTGTCCGGAGTCAGCACATTCCGCTCGGTATCCAAGCTAGCTCTATTCCGCTGTGGAATAATATTCACAGACATATCACCACAACTATTGTCATTACTTAAAATATACGCAGGTTTGAGCCTATCGATTGATATTTGTGACTGCCTGCCAGGTAATTGGACTGTAAAAACTTTGCTGCCCCTTTTAATTACCCTATATGGCCCTACGTAAGGGGGCTGTAATGGTTTTCTTACAGCGTCTACTCTAACGAAAACCATTTCGCAAGTTCTAAGATCAGGATGCACAAATATTTTGTGTGAGTCGCGGTGTTCCGCAGGCGACGGCTTTAAATCGTTAATGACATCCCTTAACTCCTTTACGTATTCTATTGGATCGTAACTTTGGTGAGAAGTAGTGTCGAAGAATTCACCTGGCAGCCGCAATGCGTGCCCCAGCGTTATCTCAGCGGCGCTTACGCCGGTTTCGCATCGCGGTACTGCCCGCAAGCCCAGCATGACCGATGGGAGGATTTTTACCCAAGATGATGTTTCGAGCTTGGCCTTGAGTGCGGCCTTCAAAGCACGATGCCAAATTTCCAATTTTCCGTTGCTCTGGGGGTAGTAGGGGGTAGTTCTTATTTTGGTCACGCCCAGATATTTCATTAAACCCGCGAAAACCGCGCTCTCAAATTGCCTACCTTGATCACTGGTAATTTTCGAAGGACACCCAAATCGAGCTACCCAACCCTCGTAAACTACCCTAGCCACCGTATCTGCAGCAATGTCACACACTGGAAATGCCTCTGGCCAACCCGTAACTCTATCTATCATGGTTACTAAATATTTATAGCCCTCCGGTGACGTCGGCAATGCTCCTACAATATCAATATGTAAGTGTTTAAACCTACCTATGTCAGGGAAACGCCCCAACTCTGAGTGCGTGTGTTTGTGTGTCTTAGCACGCTGACACTGAATGCAAGACTTTGCCCAGTTACCCACATCGCGATTCATGCTAGGCCAGTAGAAGCTCCTTTTTACCATTAATCGAGAGGCCCGTATACCTGGATGGCTTGAACCATGCATTGCGTCATAGGCCCGTTTCCGGAAACACAATGGTAAATAAGGTCTCGTTCTGCCCGTAGACATGTCGCAATAAAGTTCGAAGTTAGAATCTGGTAACCTAACACGCTTAAGGCGGGCCGCGACCACCGGGTCCCGCAATGCGTGAGCTAAGTCGCTGTCTATGCTTTGCTCCCGGGCGACTTCGGCGTAATCTATGCAGGTGGCCCCAGATATGGTTTCTATGCGAGATAGCGCGTCTGCCACTGTGTTTTCGCTACCTGATATATGCTGAATATCAGTGGTGAATTCGCTTATAAATAGTAACTGGCGTGTACGCCTTGGCGTTTCCTTATCGCTACTTAATTTGCTAAAGGCATAAGTTAGCGGCTTGTGATCGGTATAAATTGTTAATTCTTGTCCCTCAAACATGTTGCGGAAGTGAATTACTGCTAGGAAAACTGCTAATAATTCACGGTCATAAGTACTATATTTGCATTGCGTTTCGGTAAAACGTTTTGAAAAATAACCTAGCGGCTTCCAATTTCCTTTAACCCGCTGTTGCAATACGCCGCCTGCGAACGAATCTGATGCGTCGACCATAAGGGCCATTTTCGCGCCTTGAATTGGATATGACAATAATGTCGCGTTGCTTAGTTTCATTTTGCATTCTGTGAATGCTTGATCAGCTTCTTGCGACCATTGAATAACAGTTTTATCTTTCTTAGTTGACTTTACTAAATATTTATTTAACACGGCTTGGTATTTGAGAGCCCCCGCTAAATGTGACCGGTAAAAATTTACCATGCCTAAAAATCGTCTTAATTACTCTATGGTCTGAGGTTTTGGAAATTCCAGAATGGCTTTAACCTTCTCGGTTGTGGGTTTGATGCCCTCTGTAGTGACTTGATAGCCCAAGAAATCGACCTTGGGTTGCCCGAAGCAACATTTAGCGATATTTATAGTCAACCCGTACTCATTCAACCTGGAAAACAACCTATCGAGGTGCTCTCGATGTTGGACCGGGTTATCACTGGCTATTATAACGTCATCTAGGTAACCGAATACAAAATCTAAGTCCTTCAACACGGTGTGGTTCATAAACCACTGATAACTTTGAGCCGCATTACGCAAACCAAAAGTCATTCGGGGAAATTCGAAAAGTCCGAATGGCGTTATAATTGCCGTTTTTTCAATGTCTTCTTCCGCCACTGGTATGAAGTGGTAGGCCCTGTTGATGTCTATTCTACTAAATATTTTCTTACCCGCCAGTATAAACGTAAAGTCCTGTAGCCGTGGAATTGGGTACCGATCTGGTTTAGTGCGCGCATTTAATTGCCTGTAATCCCCACAAGGACGCAGGCTGCCATCCTTTTTCGGTACTACATGCAGCGGGCTAGCCCAAGCGCTTTTCGAAGGCCTGCAAATCCCTAGTTTCAACATAAGGTCAAATTCTGCCTTTACTTTTTTATACCTGTCCGGGGGTAAAGGTCTCGCCCGAGCATACACGGGGGGACCCATAGTTTCTATGTGATGCACAATGAGATGCTTAGGGGTATCCTTAAAACTCGCTGGCCGGGTTATATCTGGATAACGTTGTAATATATCAAAGAACGGCTGATTTTCGGTTAGTGAATTTACTGAACCTAAGTTACAGCTAACCACTGCCGCGATAACATTATTGTTGGTAACTGAGTCGATAAGTTTCCTCGCACTCAGATCTACACATAACTCATAAAAACTTAGGAAGTCTGCCCCTAAAATTGGTTGACTGACGTCCGCAATCACAAATGTCCATCGATAGGTACGCTTTAATTTGAAATTTAACAATAGTGTCTTAACTCCAAACGTTTTAATAGGCGTACCATTCGCCGCGAACAAACTATACCCTAGCTCTATGTTACTGCTAGTACTTACAGCTTTGTTAGGCCTTGGGATCACGGAGACATTTGCCCCCGTATCTACCAAAAATCTCAACCCTGAATCAGCATCGGTCACACACAGGCGGTGGTTAGTAAAATCGGCACAGCGTTCCACCCTAGACTGTACCGCATTCAGTTTCCCGCCATCCAACCGCAGGGCTTGACGCACTTGCTAGCCTGATCACCATATTTGTAGTGATAAAAGCATAGCCAGTCTGGGCTTTGACGACCTCTTGGCTGGCGTCCCTGTCCGCGCGCTCTGAAGTTAGCCCTTGTCGGAGCTTGATTACCCTGTCTGCTGGCCGCTGTTCCCCTTTCCAAGTGGGTCAGTCTGGTGCCGATTTTGGCAATTTCTTCCAAGATCCTGTCTTCCGCGGCCGCCGTCGTCGACGACACCTCCGCCAACGCTCCGGCTCTCGTGACTTCAAATACTTTGTCTGCAAGGCCAGCCAGCTTTTTCAGGTCCGATATTTCACTGCCCGCCAGGACCGCCTTAACCGCTGGGGGCAATAGTCCGACCCACAAGATCTTTAAGGATGACTCTGGGAAAGTGCTTCCCGCTAAATCCAGCATCTGCCTCATAAGCTGCGAGGGTTTTTGGTCACCTAGCTCTAACTCTTGGAGCAATCTTCTCTGCCGAACTTCCTCACTCTCCTCATAAACTGAAAGCAGACGGTCCCGCAGCGCTTCATATTTTCCCGCTTCAGGTGGCGAAAGCAGGATATCTTTGGCAGCCTGAATCGTAGTTTTTCCGAGCTTTGTAACCACGAGGTTGTATTTCTGCGTGTCTCCCAACCTCTGCGGCTCGAGGATAGCGTCCAACTGCACGTACCACAGCCTGGGCTGATCAGTCCAGAACTCCGGGATCCTCGACGTTAGCGACACTGACGCCAACTCGCTTGCTGGTGGTGGCGCCTGCTGTGCGCCGGGGGGTTCCAGCCTAGAAGGCCCCGCTATGGCCGCGGGTTTCCCTGGTAGTTGCTGCTGCTGGGGATTGGGTAGCGCACCCCCATTCATTTTCTCCGCACAAAATATCGCGAAATATTTCGAAAGTCCCAAAAAAATATATATTAAATTTGGTACGCCAGCTATGGAATGCGAGCCCCCCTTGCCAAAACAAAAATCACTCAATCAGTCAATCAATCAATTTCACTGTACTAAAGTTCACCGCACAAGAAACTGTCACTCCGGATTAGAGTCCGACCACGGGGTCACCAGTGGTGTGGTCCTAGTTTAAGGACGCGAAATTAAATGCCTTGTACGTATAAAGATTATTTATTAATAAACGCACGTACAATCGGTATCGCGGCAAGGGGAAGACTGGTTCTCGCTGCGCTTAGCAGTATATGTGTACACTACAGAATCTAAGAGTGCACCATCTAAGTATAATAATCTTTTACCGACCTCCCCCATTGAAGTCGTTTTTTTTTTTCTTAAAAATTATTTATATTTGTTCTTAACCCCCGTCGCAAAAAGAGAGGGGTGTTGTAAGTTTAACATGTCTGACTGTGTATCTGTTTGTGGTATCGTAGTTTTGTGTTATAGACAATTTTATCCCTAGTGTTCTTAGCCATGATTCATGAAAATCTGTACAGCCGTTTTTGAGATATTGAACTTTGATAAACGTTCAAAAAACCTATTTTGGCTATAATGCTCTTAATGTTTTTGTTTGATTGTATTTGTCGCATTGACTGACAAGTTTGACATTTGTGTGGATTCGAAGAAAGGACAAAATTTTAGTCAAGTGTTTTGTGGAGCGCTCGTGGCCCAGCGGCTGTCGCGTTCCGCTTGCGGTATGAGAGGTCAACCAACGTCGGCCGGGGTCAACTCTTGGATGAGTTACCGCTTTGAATGGTTACTAACGCTCCGGTGCTTTGGTAGGCACGCTAAGCCGTTGTTCCCGGCTGCTGTACGTGTGTGTGAGTCATTTACTCAAATTAGAGGCCTTAGGGCGGCTTGAGAATTACTAACATTCAAGTTGCCCACTCACTTGATAAACCTAATCGCAATAAGATCTAATTTATCTCTTGGGTTAAATCACTTACCACAAAAGTAACCATTCAATCGTCATGTCATGAATTATTAATAAAACGTGTTGAATTGCGCCCTTGTTATTAAATCTTCGCGAATAATGGCCCCGATTTACCACAAATTAAGAGGTGTTTTGATTTGTTCAAGTATGGCGCAAAAATGCCCTGGGGATTTTATTGTATGCATGGCTAATCGTTGTTTATCAAATACATGTCTTATTACTCGTTGTTATCCGAATTAATAATATACATAAGGAATTTATTCCTATTCCAAATGGTACGTGGGTAAACGTAATTCTTCACAATAGTATTTCATCATCACCATCATCATCTGCCTATACTTATAAACGTCCCACTGCTGGGCACAGGCAATATCTCATTGATGAGAAGGACTAAGCTGTAATCCCCCATACCATTTCATCGATTTCATTACATTATTTCATAGTAAAGCTCAATAAGACGTGTTGTAGGTGCTAGACGGCGATATGTGTATTTAATTGATAAGAATATCCACCACCACATCAGCCCTAGGACGTCCACTGCTGGACATAGGCCTCCCCCAATTTCATGGGGGGTAAATGCCATAATCGCCACGCTTGGCATGCGGGTTGGCGATCGCAGTATCTCCACCGCACTCAAGGAATGCTGCTGCCCATTCCCCGGTGGTCTTGGTCGTAGTTTAAGGACATACCCGGGATAAGAGTATATATATATTTTATACCACGTCGGTGGAAAACAAGCGTACGGCCCGCCTGATGGTATTGTATCGCTGGTATTGTATATTGTCGATGCGGAGGGGGTGTGATATGAGAAAAGTGTCAGCTGTCAGTGTCAACCGATATGAATGCATTACTGCCCTGCCCCGCTTCTGCGCATTGTACTGCGCAAACGTAATACTGACAGTATTTCGTCAACTGAGGCACATCAGTAAACTCACGTCAAAGAACAACGTGATACGTGTCACATATCGCCCCCGCCCCGCTAAATCAGGAAGTCGCCTAAATATAGGCGCGCAGTAAATATACGGTACGGACTCGACTGACAGTTGACAGCCTTCTTATATAGTGCCATCTTTGAACCGATATGTCAAGAAGTCGCCTCACAGTTTATTAATAAACTTGTATGATCTTTAGAAAGGGGTCCCACTTTATCGTTGTCCAATAAGGGTGATTTTATTGTTTTATACAACGACGGTGTCAAACAACCAACCAATGGGCTACAGCATGGGACTCTCAAAAAATGGCGTGAAGAGATTTCTCACGGGTTGGCAACACGCGAGTGACGGCTCTGGAATTGGCAATTGGCAACAGGCGACGGTGACCACTTACCATCAGGTGGACTATCAGCGTGTTTGCTACCGACGTGGTATAAAAAAAACAAGCTTTACGGCTGGCCTGATGGTAAGCACCGTCGCCTACACCGTCAGCGACCCATTAATAACTTAAGGGTACGGTGTGTTGACTTCAGGCATATGCAAGTCGCTCACTCTCAACATAGCCTGTAGCCAGTTATCTTAAAGTACAATATCACTGTAGAGCTGAATTTGAAATGTGCTAATCTAATTTGTTTTGCAGAACGTTACGAGTATATAAAAACAGATTAATTACAAAAAAAATATACAATAACATTAAAACTAATTACAAAATTGAAAAAAAAAACTAAATTAAATCTAAAAATGGCCCCCGCGGCATTGTGCCGAAGATACTGGCAGCATTTCCTCTCTGAATAGCCAAGCTAATTCTTTGGCCGAGGTAGCTGCCAGCTCTTCGGTCACCTGTGGCATCAATAAGCCTCTTCGACAATTCTTTGAAGAGGCTTAGAGCCCCAGGACCCCGCGGACCGAGAGTCTCGACGCCGAAAGGGGTGAACAAGTATTCGGCGCCGAGACCGCTGTAAATATTTGCCGATTTTGAAGTGGTTGACATTGTGAGCCGAAACCACATCATCTGGCAGTCTATTCGATGACTATACCTCTCTGTTGCTTAGAAAGTGTCAGTCTATGGGGGAGTCCGTGTGTCCTGCGAGCGACCAGCTTTAAGTGATGGCCTCTGAGTTGGGTATTGTTGTTCCGTTCAAATATCTTGTGGAAATCTTTAAGATCATACTCGTAATGCCCAGTTAGTATTTTGTGTGTCTCAATCAGGTCTCCAAGTTCTCTGCGCTGCTTGAGACTTGTGAGATTCAGAGATTGCAGTCTTTCTTCGTATGGCTTATTTATTTATTAAATATCAATGTGATTCCAACTCAATGAGTAGGCAAATAGACTCCCAGTTACACGGAACGGCACGTGTTCTGGGAACATTCCATTACACGTTAAAACTAAAAGCTTGTCGTTTTGTGTTCAGAATGAGAGTGTTGCGAAGCCATTGGCGATGCGGGATCGAAAAGTTTTTAGCAAATATTAGTGTAAATAAGTTGAATTGGAACGTTGGATGCTGTGAAGCGGAGCCATAATGGTGAGTGTTCGATTCCCTGGATAGTTTTGGGGGTATAATATATGTTGAAATTGATACGGCGTTGATGTTAACGTTGCTTTTATAATTTTTAATGTTTTAGTCAAGAATGGACAAAATTAACAGCCTGCTTTGTGCGAGTCCGACTCGCGCACTGAAGGTTCCGTACAACGATCATGTAGCCGTCCAGAATCCATTAATGTAAGAGTAATTAAACGCCATGGGTACTACACCACACCATCAACACCATCAGAAGGTCTGTAAGAGATCGTTTAAAGCGATAAGGCCGCCTGTTGCTACCGTTATTATATAAATTTTATGTAATCATTTCTCTTTTTTGTGGAGCAATAAAGCATATTTGTCATAGGGGGTAATTGCCATAATCGCCACGCTTGGCATGCGGGTTGGCGATCGCAGTGTCTCCACCGCACTCCAGGGATGCTGCTGCCCATCCCCCGGTGGTCTTGGTCGTAGTTTTAGGACATACCCGGGTCCGTCCGTCCTTTTCGTTCTTTGACCAGTGTGTGTTGCCAGTGATGACATATGGTACTGAAACGTGGTCGCTTACTATGGGCCTCATAAGAAGGCTCAAAGTCACCCAAAGAGCAATGGAGAGAGCTATGTTAGGAGTTTCTCTGCGTGATCGCATCAGGAATGAGGCCATCCGCAGCAGAACCAAAGTGACCGATATAGCCCTCCGAATTGCTAAACTTAAGTGGCAGTGGGCGGGGCACATAGCACGTAGAACCGATGGCCGTTGGGGCGGAAAGGTTCTCGAGTGGCGACCACGTACCGGAAGGCGTAGCGTGGGCAGGCCCCCCACACGGTGGACCGATGACCTGGTGAAGGTCGCGGGTGTCCGCTGGATGCGGGTGGCGCAGGACCGGTCATTGTGGAAGTCTCTGGGGGAGGCCTATGTCCAGCAGTGGACGTCTTTCGGCTGACATGATGATGATGATGATGAAAGCATATTTATTATTATTATTATCGGAGCATTAGTTAATACAAACATAGTTTAGAAATGTTTTTGGATGATTAAAAATATATAATCTAGATAGATATATACATAATTGTATTTTTCCTATCATATTTATATTGCTATAAACGTTGTAATAAAAGCATTTTTTTATTCGTAAACTTCGGAGATTAGTGGGGGAACGGTATTTTTTTTTACATTTTCCATCATAAATTGAAATTTATCCAACGTTATAAATATGAATTGCATTTAGAATTTACAATTCAAGCCTTTTCATAAGACATCCCACTTGACAAAGTCACTAGACTTTGGAATTTTGCCCCTTCGTTTATCGGTAAACTTTCCCCGAGAATGAAAAATATTTTTAATAAAAGAACATGTTCAATGGGTTAACATTTTTTATAACTGTTCCAAAATTTCATATCTATAGTCTAAGTGTTTCTTGAGATGTTTAGCATTATGACAGATAGATAGACAAAGTGGCACAAGAAGGGTTCCGTAGTCAACTAGGAACCCTTATAGTTTCGTCATGTCCGTGTGTCTGTCTGTCTGTCTGTCTGTTCATCTGTCTGTCCGAGCCTTTGCTCTGTGATTGTTAGTGTTAGAAAGCTGCAATTTGGTATGGATATGTAAATCAATAAAACTGAGAAATTAGTAAAAAAAAAAATGTTTTAATGGTACCTCCCCTACACGTAAAGTGGAGATGATTATTTTTGCTTAAACCCTATGATGTGTGGTATTTTTGGATTGGTCTTCCAAAATAAATACAGGTCTTCATCAAACGCTTTTTGATTAAGTGGAAATTATCGGAAATATTCACTCCAAAAAATGTGTCCCCCTGTCCTCTAACTTTTGCACTATGAGTCTAAAAATATGAAAATATCATGAAAGTAAACCTTAGTAAAAACTTAGAAATAGGAATAGAAATATTTATTTCACAAAAACATGTTACATGGAATACAAGTCTTTGGGTCCTGAGCTAGGAGTCCCTGTGTTACAGGACCCAGTAGCACCTTGCAGACCCACTTGCAACGAAAACTATAGCAGACATGATAAGTTGAGCTGTTTTTGAGTTATCGTAAAAAGTCTTACCTTCTTAGTAAAAAACGTATGAAACGCTGCGAAGGTATTTCCTTTTGCTTGTTATTGATTATTTTAAAGTAAGTTAATTGGGCAACTACAGAACCCTACACTGAGTATGACCCGACATGCTCTTAGCCGATTTTTCCTGTAACAAAAAACGAATTAATTGGTAAACGGTCATGATTACGAGCCGGAAGTCAAACCCACACCCTCCAGATAGAAATCCGCGTGATTTAGCGCTCGACTATACTCGTAGTAGCTTCTGTCGAAATAACTCGCTCTTTTCACTAAATTCAATTTCATGTCGCGGATGTACCCATTGATTGATCAGCAACTAAATTCAAATAAGATCACGTTCCTGTCGAATAAAATCTTACATCTTTCGAGGGACATTGGCAGTAAAAGTATTATGGATGGACACGAATGTTAATATCGTGAGAGAGACCACTTCTACGATTTTATCGAATAAAATATATAAAAAATGTTCCAATAAAGCTTTCCAGACGGCACGCAATCTAGCTTAATAGGTCGGGCGGAACTATAGAACAGACGCGACAATTGATAACATTTCATTTTTTTAACCAGGCTTTTTTCCGATGAAATCAAATCTATACTAATATTATAAAGCTGAAGCGTTTGTTTGATTGTTTGAACGCGCTAATCTCAGGAACTACTGGTTCGAATTGTTTTTTTTTTTTTGTGTTGGATAGTCCATTTACCGAGGAAGGCTTTATAGGCCCCGCTGCGACTAATAACAGCGAAGACGTGGACGAAGTCGCGGGCAACAGCTAGTAGAGGATAAAAGTTAAGTAAAACCACATTTTTAAATTATCGAAAATATCCCAATTTCATATAAATAAATACAAATACAAATACAATACAAAATAATTTATTTACCAAAAAAGCAATACAGTTGTTACATTATCAGTGGCCCTTACACTAGGTCGAGCCTGTATCGTGAGGGCCGACAGAAAACAGTTAGAGATTGTACAATTAGATGGTGCGTATACAGATAACCTGAAGGATCAAAAAATAAAATAAAATACAAGGGGCATTCCTCTAAACATAATTTAAGACTATCCAATCCATATTTACAAGCTGTGGATGTGTGTGTGTGTGTGTGTGTGTGTGTGTGTGTGTGTGTGTGTGTGTGTGTGTGTGTGTGTGCGTGTGCGTGTGTGCGCGAGAGTGTGTGTGAGCGCGTGTGTGTGTGTGTGTGAGCGTGTGTGTGTGTGTTTGTTTGTGTATGCGTGTGTGCGTGCGAGAGTGCGTGAACGTGTGAGTGTGTGCAGCAAACGGTATTATTACCAGTTAACGCAAGGGTATTAAAAAATCTTCAGTGGCCCTGTAAGAGAGCGTGAGAAGCCATTTCTTTACTTTAGTCTGTAATTCTTGAACACTCATTAATTTAACATCCAAAGCTTTTGCTATTCGGTTGTATATAAATGGGTGCGAATATTGAGGGAAGCGTCGGGCATAGGGAGTTCTTGCCGCACCTTGAGGAACACGGAAAAGTCTTTTGCTTTGCAGTGCTGCAAGGTTTGAGGCATTTAACGTGTAGCGGTGCATTTTTACAGCTATTCTGTAAATAAATAATTGGCGAACAGAAAGTGTCTGGGTTTCAGACAAAAGTTGAGCTGTCGGATATTGAAAGGGTTTCCGTATCATTGTTTTTAGTACCGATCTCTGTGCTCTTTCTAAAGCGAGCAAAGTCGTGATTCCAGCTCCACCCCAAACCGAAATGCAGTATTCCAAGATAGGCTTGCACAGTGCGTTGTAAACCAGCTGAAGGACCCGTCTATCAGCAGAGTTGCGAAGCAGGCGCATAACAAAGATAAGTTTCCTGACACGATGTGATAGGGAAGTGATGTGCTGTTTAAAAGAGAAGTTTTGATCTATTTCTACTCCCAGGTATCGTATAGATTCTGTGCGATCAATAGGTGTCCATAAGTTCGATGGAGGCGTTGGGTGCACATTTGCATTACAATTAATAGGTAGTTTTGTGGCTACATCCGGTGCAGAAGCTTTTGTTTTATGGAAGCAAATGAATTTTGTTTTCTTCAGATTGAGGGAGAGAAGATTATTATCGAACCAGTACTTGATCTTATTCAATCCTGTTTCAGCTTTTTCCATAGCATCAGACCAGTTTCTACCGTAGAAGAGGGCAGCAGTATCATCTGCGTAACATATAAGATCGGTTTCAGAATTACTAACACTGAATATGTCATTGATGTACAGAGTAAACAGCGTGGGCTCTAAGGCGCTTCCCTGCGGCACACCGAAATGGGTTCGACTTTCCTTGCTAATGTATTCACCGATTCTGACACTTTTAAACCTTCCAGTAAGGTAGCTCTGAAACCACTGAAGCGGACGCCCTCGATCAATTTCAAAAGTTCCTCATTCTAAAAGAGAGTAAGTGACAAATAAGGTATCACAGCATAACAAATGATAGAGAAGCATCTGTTACTAAGACAGATTTGCTAAAGAAAGTGAACTGCTGTTATTTTTGTGCGCTGTGACTGTCACAATTTCATAGGTGTGACGTCATTACTACGATGGTAGGCTTTCTTCCATTTTCGTGAATATTTAGAAAACTAATAGCTATAAAAATAAAATATAAAATGTTGGGGCTTCTTGTTAACAAATTACCGATATGAGTTAAGATTTGCGGTCAAAGGTCTAAGTAGCAGAATTGCTTGCAATAAGAAGAAGAAGAAATAAATTGATTCATGGCAAAAATACAGAACAAAAAACAAAAACATAATAACACATAAAACAGCCACGAAATGGCCCCAAATCAGCATGTGCTAGCCACAGGCTAGCGCTGGTCTTCCTCTGGAGCCAAGTGACAGCACGATAGACAAAACACAAAAAATAGATATACATAATCAGTAATACAAATAATATTATTAAGCTATTATACATATACGAGAAAAAAAAGAATCTAAATAAAACGTACAAATAAAAATTCACGAGAATCGTGAACGCGACCATAAAATTGACTATATAAGACGTACGTGTATGGACATTATCATCCCCCATGGGGATCAGAGTCCGTTTTGCCAGCTAATCCTAAGTTTCTAGAACAATATCTGTTTGATATTCCGCTAAAGATGCATCTCCTGATGATGCCTCGTAGAGAGGGGAAACACGTGTCGACGTCTTTATTGGTGGTGGTTTTTGTATTTATTAGCATCTTAGTGCGTGCGAAAGGAGAGTAGGAGCATTAACCGCTTGCAAAAATACGCAAGTTGATACAGACCTATACGTTCTTTAGCGGAATGACAAAGAAATATTGTTCCAGAAACTTGTCATGGATTTCCGCAAAGTGACGTCTGATTCTATCAATTAGCTAATCCTAAGATTTGGCGTAAGCACTTGTTTACTAGACTTATAGGCAGTTGGGATTACACTGATTTGCTAACGAAGTCTGGCTACGTTATGCTTGCGTACTGTGGCTGTATCGGAACGTATGAACGATAATGGTGATTTACTGTTAACGTATTTTTGCAATTTTAAAATAAGAATTGTAAAATAAATAAATAAATAAATATTGGGGGACAATCTTACACAAATCTACTAGTCCCAAACTAAGCAAAGCTTGTATTATGGGTACTAGACGACGATATAAATACTTATATAGATAAATACATACTTATATACATAGAAAACATCCAAGACCCAAGAACAAATATCCGTGAAAAATGCACAAATAAATGCCCTGGCCGGGATTCGAACCCGGGACCTCTAGCTTCGGAGGCAGCGTCACTACCAACTAGGCTAAACAGGTCGTCAACTGAGGAGAGTCTCTGAATTCAATAAATAATTCTAGTTTTGTTCCTGGGCTTTTTGCCGTTAATCTCTGTAGGATTTCATGTTTAGATTTTAATAAACAAGTTTTATTTGAGAAATATTCATTACGTTTTATTTGTACCTCAAGAGGGCAATTAAAATAAGAAGAACATGAAAGGTAAGAAATAGCAGAAAAGTCCAAAAAATCGTTTACAGCGTGGAGCCGAAAAACAAACATATATTGTTGTGACAAGTACGAAATTAACTTTATAAGATATAATATAACAGTAAACAGTGTATCTTTGTGTATAAAAAAGAAACAAGAAAAACAAATAAGAGGTGGAGTATGATGTGGTTACCTTTAATTGGATAAGGATCAACTTAAAATATTACTTAAGTTATTTACGCATGTATGGTGTATTATCTATCTGTTGGTGATCCTTGATAAATAAAATAAAAATATATTTCCTACCCGCCTTTTTATACATTTTTTTTCGATTCGTCCCTTCTGTAAAATATTCTATGAACCGGACACGTAATGGACTCTCTCAGTCAAATTAGGTGGGCCAGCCGAGTACCGACCATCCCAATAATTCGTCTAAATAATCACTGGCCTTCTGAAAACATGGTAAACTAATTACGAACCCTCCCTGGAACCTAACTAAAAGTTAGAAAACATGTGTTGAATTGAGAAATAATTTCTACACGTGTTTCAAAAGTGATATTGACTAATTCCTGTAACTGGAAAAATACTTGTTCCAATTTGGGTCTATCATTATTATCTCTCTCGTTAGCCAGGACTGTTAGCTACATGTGCGTCTAATAGCCTAGAACCCATAAAAGGGGGACGGTACAAACAGACTACAAAAGCCTAGATTTCGTGAATTGTAACCTAAAAATCCTAGTTTTTAAAAGTGACTTAAAGGACCATGGCAGTGACCATGAGAAAAAAAGCCCATTTCTTCAATATTACTTACGTGCATTATAGGAGTATAATGATCTCAAAAATATAGAAAAAAAGTCTACAAATGTGTGCTATTCTTAACTCACATACTTTCAGTTTGAATTGAAAACCGGTATAACAACACTCAAGTTCCACATTTTCTTAATTCATTTGTTTTCATAACGGCAAACATGAGCACCCTACTTTAAAAATTGAAATCCAGTTTCACTTTTGTATCAAAATGATCCTTACTAATCTTGAAATAAGGCCGATTATACATGTACACGTAAGTAAGATACGTCATTGTACAAGTAAATGGTTGATAAAGGAGCCTTTTTATAACCAAAAGCTTTCGGGAGTATTATTTACGGCGAAAACTTGCTCCCAGCTCCCACTTTATTTTAGGTTAGAACACGTTACTCTCGATTTTTATACTGAATTCCTTATAAGCTGAGTCTACATAACATTATTAATTTTATTGCAGTGTTGAAGATCCGTGTCGAACACGGAATACATCGTATCCATACTAATATTATAAATGCGAAAGTCACCCGTCTGTCTCTCTGTTACTTCTTCACGCTTAAACCGCTAAACCGATTTAGATGAAATTTATTATAGAGATAGTTTGAGGGTCAGGAAAGTACATAGGATAGTTTTTATTCCGAAAATCGTTCCTTAACATTTTTTCGTTTTACCCACCATTATGTCGCAAAAAAGATGCATCGCCTGAGAAAAACAGCTACCGCCAAAATTGCTTAAATTACATGATAAGTAAATTAACAGTCAACTCCACGAGTGTAAAACTTATAGGCTAACTCCAATACACCCGCCAATTTCGTAGGAATTTTGTGTGTTCTCGCAAAATATAACTTTGTTTAGTGTTTTTGGTGTAAACGATATCGTAAAGATATGTCCTACTATTATTGTTTTTTTTTTATATTTCGTGGCTTTTGAGCTGTAAATCCAATACAATCACTGTTTTGGGGTTAGGTTAAGGAGTTTTGTTGCTTTCTATTGCGATATACGTACTTTGCTGGTATTTTTAATATTCTCATAATAATTTTGTTATATTGTCTCAAAACGAGAGTCTTTGACCACTGTGTTGCCAGTGATGACATATGGGCACTGAAACGTGGTCGCTTACTATGGGCCTCATTAAAATCACCAAAAGAGCAATGGAGAAGGCTATGCTGAGAGTATCTCGAGGCCATCCGCAGTAGAACCCAATTATCTGACATAGCCTTCCGAATCGCTAAACTTAAGTGGCAGTAGGCGGGGCACATTCCATGTAGAACCGATGGCCGTTAGGGCGGAAAGGTCCTCGTGTGGCTATTATTACCGGAAGGCGCAGCGTGGGTAGGCCCCACACAAGATGGACTGATGACCTAGTGAAAGTCGCTGTAGTCCGCTGGATGCGGATGAGCTGGGCCTACGTCCAGCACTGGACGTCCTTCGGCTGAATTGATGATGATGAATATTTTCGCACAACACCCAATATATATTTATATATTATTGGTGGAAAAAATAACACACTCATATTTTTCCCGTCTTTCGGGTTTTAATATATTAATTTCATTTTTTTAGTCTCCTGTACACTTTCATAATATTACGTTATCAGGGTTACACCATTAGCCAACGATGCGTTGCACGCGGATGGAATCCAAATTTTTCCTACAAATAATTAAATGGCGAAATTACTCGATTCAAATAATTGCCTTCTTGAGACTTTGGTTTCCTCCGTTTTATTTACATCGTCAGTGAATTCTCGTACATAATAGTATATGACTCCAAGTCATAATAAGGAAAATAAAGAAATAAAATACCTGAATACGGTTTCTTCTCCTTCCTTCACGTGAATCCTATCAAATAAGTAATTGATTTGTGTTCCGTACCTGTAAAGAAAAACGTAATTTAGAGAAATACCCTTTTCGTAAAAAATACCTTAAATTTATTAAAGAAAGAACGAGAGTTAAGCCTATATCACATTTCCGGGAATAATATTGGACGTTTTTATTCACTCAGCGTCCTCTTGGCATATAAAAGAAGTTTTTCTTTTGAAGCTTTTCATGACATTTTACTTTGTTTGTCACACAATACTAATATCATTTTGTTAAATTTCCTTAACTGCGATTACCTGTGAAAGCGCTGACATTTAAAAGCGAAATACATTTAATTTTTTTACACAACGATGGTGGTAAACAAGTGTATGGCCTGATAGTAAGCAGACACCGTAGTCTTAGGCGACTTTCTGACTTGGGGGTAAGGGGGGATCGATATGTGATAGGTATTTTGTTCGTTGACGTGAGTTTACTGATGTGAGATTTCCTCACTTGACGAAATACGTACTACTGTCAGTATTATGTTTGCGCAGTAGCAATACCATACGCAAAAGCGGGGCCGTACTGCATTCGTATCGGTTGACACTGGCAGCTGACAGTTTTCTTATGTCGTACCGCCTGCGCATCGACAAATCAGTAAGTCGCATAAGGCAACTTTCTGACTTGGCGGGGCGGGATCGGTATGAAAAAATTCTCCTCTTTGACGTGAGCTTACTGATATCGCAGAGATTTCCTCTCTTGATGGAATGCTGTCACTATTACACACACAACATAAAAATTGTGGTAGGTATACAAAATTATAATTTTATATTATTGTAATATTAAGTAACTACTTTGTACCTAGTTGGTATTTAAATAACAACTCCCGAGTTATGGAAGAGCGTCATCATCCGACACAAGCATTGCTATGCTTACTGGACGGTGCCAACCTTTGCCTCTGTTCTGTTTAACCCAACATGTAAAAACCCAATAAACGGAGTAGCAGACCTTGTTTCCTTAGACCATGGTGCCAGTGAGGAAGCTCCCATTTAAATTTAATACTAACTCGACTGACAGTTGACACTGACAGCTGACAGTTTTCTGATATCGCAGCGCCTCGACTATGGTGGAATACAAGCATACGGCCTACCTGATGGCAAGGTACAGTAACATACGCTTTTGCGTCCAGAGGAGTCACAAGTACATTACCAACATTTAATTGATTTAAACATTCGTTATTGGCTATTTAAACTACACAAGAGTACACAGCCGGCAAATGCCTAGGAGAGAGCACTAGATATACATGGTAACAGACTCCTTTTTTTCTGCACTTAGTCCGTAAAAGTCCGAACATTGTGCGCGACGTGATCGCTAGCTAGGGATCTAGCCAACCTAACTCCGACCAGAAGCGCAGGATCCTCCTGGTATCACCAGAGGCTTCGCGGAGTGTATTGTGTAGTATCTTCACATTCCAGGATGACGTGGGGAGCGGTTTCATTAGCCGAGGTGCTTCCAAATTAGACGCCAATACTTTAAGAGATGTTAACATACATGAAAATAATTTACTAAAATTATTATATTTTAATTTATTTAAATAAATAAGGGTTTATATTCAAAAAGCACAATACAATATACAACATATCAAATTATAGGCTAAACTAAACTAAACCATAAATAATAACTAGCCTACTCGAACAACCCACCCCGAGTCATACCCGGTGCAAAGGTGCCCATCACGCTAGCGGTATTTCCCCGCTGAGCCCGCAGAACGGCGACCGCTAGCCTTTGCACCAGCCCGGCAAGTATGATAGCTTATACAGTCACGTTATATGGCCAAAATGTACTGAAACGTCACATAAAACGTGACGGTATAAGCTATCATACTAGCCGGGCAGGAGTGACCCGGAACGGGGGTCCAAACCCCTCTACCTTAAACGGCGCCCCATGTCCTCAAAAAAGGTTTTCGCCTCAGAGCACCAACATCCCGTCGTTTCGACCGCAAGCGGCACAAAAATTGGAATTAATAAAACTTTATTTATAATATTATTGTTTTAAAATTAATAAATTAAAGATATAAAAAACTAACTAGGCTGGCACGACGACCCAAAATGAGTCTTGGCCTCCGAGACAAGAGCACGCCACTTTTCTCGGTCCTGCGCTATTTCTCGCCAGCTTGCACCGGCTCCAAGCTCACGCAGCCGCATCCACCAAATCCTTCCAGCGATACTTAAAGCGACCTACCGGATTAAAGTTCTACCCAAACATAATCCACCACCACCATATCAGCCAAAGGACATCCACTGCTGGACATAGGCCTCCCCCAAATTCACGGGGGGTATATGCCATAATCGCCATGCTTGGCATGCGCGTTGGCGATCGCAGTATCTCCACCGCACTCCAGGGATGCTGCTGCCCATGCCCCCGGTGGTCTTGGTCATAGTTTTCCGGGTCCCAAACATAATCATTCTGTGCATTTAACTGACAAGGTGGTTATCACTTTCTGTCAAGTGAGCTGCACAATGCACATTGGATTCTAATTGAAGTGGCCAGTTAAGTGACAGCCAAGAGGTTTTACACGATAATCAAAGAAGTCTTAGGTTGAGTTGCACCAACTTACGATCACAGACTGATCAACGATAAATATGGCGCCGTCATCTGTTATCCCATATAAACTTGTCAAACTTTCCATACATTCAAATTTTAACGAACACCGCTTACAATTACAGACGGTTTGGTGCAACCCAGCCTACGTCATTGAATACTGATTTTCTCATTAGCGGGTGTTATAACGTAGCACAGTTGTTTCCTAATTTTCTCCAATAACTAACATAAACTTTAAATTAGTTTTATACTTAGTTTACTTCTAAGTTCTGAAAGTACCTATCGGCATCTAATTTGGAAGTTGTCGACAACGAAGAAACAAAATGCAGGTCTCTCACTCGCTTTCAGATCAGAACGCAATGTACTCGTACATATTAATACATAGGGCGGTAAAACAAAAATATATCGCAGCTATTCGTCGCTGGAGGACGTTTATTATGCTTTCCTCATTACCACCAGTGAACATAAACGTTTACGGTCCAGAAGTATAATTTTCTTCAAGTGACCAGTAATTTCCACTTTACAATCCAGTGTGACATAAAAACCATTAAGAAAGCGCTCAACCGATATGTAAATTGTTAGGTCAAGGTAAGTGTGCTGATAATGGGCAGCGTCGATTAACCGGACTGTAATCATGGGCGTATTGCTTTATTGTCGACGTGTAAGGTCATTTGTGAAGGTAAGGGAATTTACGAAGGAATCACACGCGACTAAAAATAATTATGATGGTAAAACGGATAAAAGCTAAGGGTTGGTTTATGGATAGGCGACGCGTAATGATAATCTCGAATGATGTCTGTTGAAACATTTCACCAAAATATCGATCACAGCATAAAGGTAAGACAGAAAGAACATGTCTATCTATACCTTTTAAGGTCTGAACGCCTGTTTTCGCCCAATGCCATTATAATTGACTAGACATGATCTTTCCTTGTAGACTCGGGCAAGAATAGGTCTACGGTCTCCCTCGCCTGTCGTAAAAGGCGACTACAAGGGGTCACCACGTGGCGGAGATCACAGCACCCGACTATCAGCTCCAAGGAAGGTGACGTCGATTGATAGGAGCCAAAAGGAGCAAAGCGCTAGTTGGGCTCCAGTGCGTTCAGTACTGAGATCCTGAAGTCCTCCGCAGTACAGATGGCGGTCACCGTGGAGTTTTAGTGGATAGGAATACCACGTAACACAAGGCATTCCCTGATGTCTGGGTACGTGAATCGCAGTTTTTTTCCACGAAAAAATACATGATCTTTCCATGTACCCTTCAATTTCTTATTGTAGACGTCTAGAGTGAGCTCTGTGCGTTTCGAGCTTTAATATGATTTTATTTGGACACCGCAAAAAAACGATGTGGCCACGCTCTTACAATACCACAGCACCACATACGTAAGGAGCAAGCAGATGACTTATAATGGCTACGGTTTTCCGTTTGGTGGAGCTATTTCTCCAGTTGGGCTGGTCCAAATATGAGCGAGATGATGTTCCGCTGTGTCCTACCTCTTTTACATAAATTATATGAATATCAAGTCGACTTCCAGAAATAGAACATTAGAAGCTAATTTACGGAATAGCTGAGGGAACAAGTCGGAAAACAAGACGACGTGTTTACAATGTTCGGAATGGGTCAATACGAGCACTAGTGCTTGCAAGCGCAATCACACGCGACTGCTACGTCCAGGATAACCTTCTTTACACCTTACGACGCGTTCGCTTCGATTTGGCAGTACCCACGATGACGTGCTTACCTCCGCCAGCACCTCGGAGCTGAACGGGGCGTGAGCGGATTGAGGGCTGTACCGGGACGGGAAGAAACTGCCATCTCGAAGCGAACGGGTATGACTTGAGTTCTGTTCAGGGATGGTGATGACCGTTACTGACCCCTTAAAAACACACATGTTTACAGGTCTCTCACTCTCAACACAGCGCATCCTCGGGAGCTCTGGCGACCTTACTCACCGTCGGGAACACAACATCACAAGTAAAGAGCAAAAAGTGGTATAATTGTTGTTATGGCGAGCACCTCTCGGAGTCTGGGGTTGCAAACTTGCAAGTATCAGGCTACGATGACTGCTGGTTCATTACGCCTGATGGTAGGCGGGACGCGCCTGTTTACTGTTTTACACCGACATGGTACAAAAAAAGTAGTAGTGTTATTAGCGCTGGGATTCACCGTTGCTTGCGTGCTGGATGCAGCTGTACGCGCATGTAATACTTTTGTCCCCGCACCACGTCCACTTTAAATTTAATTTCAACATTCTGTCACTAACATAGTTTTGTAAGTTTTCTCTCGTTACTAACACAATGTATATGGATTTTAATCGGAAATTAAAACTTATGATTGAATTGAATTATAACAAGTAGTGATGTTATTTTGAGAATGTCCGAAAATGGGATGTCGTATGTCGTATGGTTTAAGCAGGCTTCGAGTCGTGCAGGATAACTTATACGCGCATTCATCAGTGTGGATTGTTCCGCGAAGTCTGTGTGTTCAAACAGGAGCGGCGCGCAGGAGAGTGTGTTTGATTTGCGCGCTGATTTAAAATGCGTAAGAACATCAAGTAAGTATCGTAAGGAATGGCATCACCACGAAGAACTTCGAGCTTCTCCGTTTGTGTGCAAACGTTTGGATGTCTTTCACAAAAACTACGGACTGCATTTTATACAAAACAAATACAGTGGCTTTTCAGTGAAAGAAAACATCGTGAGTAAACCGGTCTATTCCCGACAAGGTCTAGTTCTTCTGGGTTGGAAGGTCAGTTGTCAGCCGCTTGCGTAAAATAGTGCCTACGCCAAATCTGGGGATAAGGAGCCGAAGTGAATCCGGGCTCCTTTAGGATGTGACCGAGATAAGGCTAGGAAAAAGATACGAAATATCGTATGTATATCACCAGCTATGACATCATAATTTTTTCTTCGGAGACCTATTGAATGGAGTACCAAGTGAAAGGGGTCCATGATTGATCTTTTTTATTTATTTGGAGGATCAACAGCATTACAGAAAAAAACAAGACCTTATAGCTAATAATAAAGCCAATTAAAGATGTCCACAGAAATACAGTGAATAGAAAAATAACCTTTAACAAAGGTTTCAATAAACTACAACTTACGAAAGTTGAAAAACCCCAGACATTTTCATTTCAAAGCTCAATATCTCAAAAACGGTTGAACAGATTTTCATGAAACATGGCTAAGACCACTCGGGATAACATTATCTATGACACAAAAAAACTAAACGAAAATCGGTTCATCTGTTTGGGAGCTACGACACCACAGACATATACAGAGATACACTGACAGACACGTTAAATTTATAACACCTCTTTTTGCGTTGGGGGTTAAAAATACACCACACCGTTACATTCCAGCCAGTGCTTTCGTATGAAATTAAAATATAATTTCAAAACTCAAAAATAAAATAGGTTAAGTTACTTTTGTTCTAGAAATCTATTTTTTTTGCGGATGTTTTAATAGTAGATTATACACTAAGGGGATAAAGCACTGTTTTATGTCACGGGAGCGAATTGAATCCCGAACGTAACGAAGGACTCATAATTTAAGGTTTAAGAGTTATAAGTTAATTCCTGAGCGAAGCGAGGGAGTCCTGAGTGCAGTGAGGGGTTCAACCGCCCAAGACTAAAACAGTCTTATCCCCGAGGTGTATACTCTACTTTTCACACCTTATGCGAGACAAAAAAACAGGCTCAGTAGATAAATAGGCAGTAGGTTGTAGGCTTTTAGGTATTTTTCCTTTGACTTCTCTGGCAGCAGATTGTTGACAATGCCTATGGCATCTAATTTGATAAACTCAGGAGTCAAAACACTTTCATCACTCGACATTTTCAATATTATTTTTGAAATTAAATCTTCGATTTGTTCGTCACGCGTGAACAAATGAAGGCGCGCGACGTTCCAAATTCGAAAGCACAAGCCGTGGTCCTAGATTCGAAATTCGAATTTCGAACACCGCGCTCCTCCGGACCGGGGTTCACACGGAGGCAAACTTCATTTATTTTGTCAAATCAAGTAGGCCATGGCCTAGGACAAATTGTGTTTAGCAAAATTAAACTTTATGCATATAGTAATAAGAATTATGAAAAGTGAAATCATATTATTAACCAGCGGGTTATAATGAAATTCAGTACAACATTATAACCCGGCTAATACCAAGGGATTTAATGTCTTGCTTTCGGTAGGGTTTACATGACCTATAATTCGGCATTGTCGAGCATGTGGTTTGAAAAATGTATAACACTCTTCTTTTCACCGTGATAATGAAGCGGATAAGTCCTGATTTTAAATTCTATTATTTGGATTGCAGTACCAACGACTCTGTTTACTAAAACATATTTGAAATTAGGAACTATAGAATTTAAAAGCTCTGAAATGTATGTAAAGCACGAAACTAACATGCCGTTCAGAACAGATAGTTCTTTAAAATTGGGTCGACCGAAGTTGGCACAATACTCACTGGGCAGTGCCGAGTTATTGAGTAAAAACAATGGCTGTGCAGGGTTGCCTCCGCGCAGGTAATTTATATAGTGTGGGAGCTGTGCCGCGGGCCGAGTAAAATGTGGACTCTGAAAAAAATAAAAAAAATAAAAGAAAAATTAAATTACACACACAAACAATTACAAAGAATTATTTTATACCACGTCGGTGGTAAACAGACCTGCACGCCTATAGATGCTAGTAGAGGGGTCACCTACCCGTGACGTTGCCGACCCTTTAAAAATGTATAGATTCCTTTTATGAACAGCCGCATAATGCAGTCCCTCGGTAAAAAGTCGGCAGGGTATCAATCTACAGTCGGAACGTATTCGGGAGGAAGTGCCTCTGAAACCGTACCGTAAGCTACCGTTTAAGATTCTAGTATGTTGCATGTAACGTAACATTAAAGTAAATTGAAAGATGAAGACTACATCATTATAATTATCGAAGTTCCGTATTCGTTATATATGAAAAACCGTTAATATTTTATTCACCAAGCCTAGGAAAGAGTTCGTAATTGGTATACGCGAACGTACACACTTTTCTTAACGGTATTTTGTGATAGTAAACTAAAGAACGGCGCACCGGAACACGCAGCGTGGAAAGCGTGGAAGGTGGACAGATGTTCTGGTCAAGATCACGGGAAGCCGGTCATTGTAGAGATCCTTAGGGGAGTCCTTTGTCCAGCAGTGGACATCGATGGTGGTGTGGAGGTGCAACTGATATAAAAATGATGAAAATAAAGAAATGCAATGTTTACGACAATATTAGCAGTGTTTTAGGGAATGACACGTCAATAGTTATCCCTCATTACAATGAGATAATAGTTTTACAATCAGCATTGTCATCCCTCAGGATGATATTCAATTTTGCATTTCTGCTACACGACAACCATTAGTCAAACAATGCGATGCACAGCACACCCGTTCACATCGTGTCGCATTGTGAGCGTGTAGCGTATGCAATGTTGAATGCTGCAACATACCACAGATGATGAGAATCGTAAAATCTAATTGTTATTAGAAGCTCCGTAACTGCGTACAGTAGGCTAAATACGAAATACAAATAAAAGTGGTAGACTTTCCGGCTTTATTATTTGTATGAAAGTTGGAAGGCCTACCAACGAGGGGGGCTGATGACCTGGTTAAAGTCGCGAGAGTCCGCTGGATCCGAGCAGCCCATAAGCACGATCGTTGTGGCAGTCTAATGGAGGCCTATTATTCAGTCAGGAGGGAGGGTCTTTATTTAATCATATGGCATGAATTAATTACAGAGTCGCGGTATTCATCATCATCATATCAGCGGAAGCACGTCCACTGCTGGACATAGGCCTCCCCCAAAGACTTCCACAATGACCGGTCCTGCGCCACCCGCATCCAGCGGACACCCGCGACCCTTACCAGGTCATCAGTCCACCGTGTGGGGGGCCTGATATACGCCTTCCGGTACGTGGTCGCCACTCGAGAACCTTTCCGCCCCAACGGCCATCGGTTCTACGCGCTATGCAGGGCTCGGAACCGGTTAATCTCAAAATCCTGATATAGCAAAATATTTTTAATTAGTTTATGCTCTTTATGTAGGACTCAATAATGTATTTGGGTTATTACTTCATATTGTTAGATTGCCTGATTAAACATGGAATAGTAGACGAAAGAACGATAAGAACTAAAAAAATCCTGGTATTTTTGTATGGACGGAATACCGGTTTCCGAGCCCTGGCGCTATGTGCCCCGCCCACTGCCACTTAAGTTTAGCGGTTCGGAGTCGCATCATTAAATTATTATAATGTGATATCTAAATGATGATTTGTTTTTTGATTGACTGCACAACACCGCAGTTATAGTAAGAGTATGTCTAATGTCGCTAAACTTAAGTGGCAGTGGGCGGGGCACATAGCACGCAGAACCGATGGCCGTTGGGGCGGGAAGGTTCTCGAGTGGCGACCACGTACCGGAAGGCGTAGCGTGGGCAGGCCCCCCCACACGGTGGACTGATGACCTGGTAAGGGTCGCGGGTGTCCGCTGGATGCGGCTGGCGCAGGACCGGTCATTGTGGAAGTCTTTGGGGGAGGCCTATGTCCAGCAGTGGACGTCATTCGGCTGAAATGATAATGATGTCTAATGTCTCTAATATTGGGTATGCTAATTTGTAAGGTATATATGGGCCTGAATAAAAATAAATAAATATGAAAGTAAAAGAAATCGTTCAAGATCGTGTGGAAACCAATACGCGGTATGTTGTGGATAATGGGCCAGGTCACAGATTTTTTACCGATGCGGTACCTATCAGTAAGCTGTGAATGTTAACTTTCATTCAAGTGAGTATACAGCACTGGTATACAGATTCATAACTATGAACCTAAATTTAAATGAATGCTTACACGTGAGTTTAAGCGGGATCAGTAATTCTAAACTCATTAAGACTCATTATGAGATTTTTTCAAAGAAATAGATATTCTTACCCTGCGGTCTCTATACGTATTTGAAATACGAGTAATAATGTATATTAGGAAGAATTTGTGCAATTTCCTAACGAACGCTGATAAACCAATAGCCACCAGAAACACTGGGAAACTTAAAATAACCTTCTATAGAATAGTAAAGGCGAAAAAGTCGTTCTTGGGAAATTGTATCAAATTCTACAATAAAATTCCTAAACACATTACTGAACTTAGCAATTCTAAATTCAAATCTGTAGTAAAACAAACATTTATTTCAAGAGCATATTATAAGATAAACGATTACATCATGGATAGGGATGTTTGACAGTGATACCGTCCTGCACGGGTAATCTATCGCGAAAATATGTTTTCTACTGTAGCATTGTTATTTAAATTATTTTTCCCCTCACTAGCTCGGAAAGCCGTCTTTTATCCTTTGAAACAAGCGGGTAAAAACGCATTTTATCCACAAGTGGGGAAAGTAATTTGACCTTGGAGAGTGTTTGAGTAGCTTTTGACAGATAACAAAACGTAAAACGCTCGTAATAATGGTTCGTTTGATATCAATTATCATTAAATAAATGGTTTGAGAATTTAATAAAAATACCAAATTTAGCTTTATTTAATTATTTAAGTCGTAAACCTTCAAATTCTATAAGTAACATTTTTTTTATAATGATATTGAGTATAATTGTAAACGCACAAGTTGATTCGATGCAATTTCAAAACGCATCGTTAGAAATGTCATCATTGTCAATGTCAACTAAAATATACACAACTTGTCACAGACTCAGACTCACGTAAATTCAGCACGTAAATATTATACACAACTTCCAGAGTTTTCTTTCTCGCTTCGCTCGTGGTTCAACTATAGACTCCTTTCGCTGGCTCGTGTTTCAATTCCACACTCGCGGGTAAAATACACCACCCCTTTGCACCCTTGTATAACAAATAACTATTGTAGTAGCTGACACTGTAATTTTATATTTAACTATACAATGTATATTGTTTTGAAAAAATGACACCTCGCCGAGTTTCTTACGCCGGTTCTTCTCGTGGCAGAGGTTTATTTTTCCGAACCGGTGGTAGTTTATTGACGTTCATAGGTGCATGTAATATGCCTATTTACTTTGAAGAATTAAAAAATAAAATATAAATAAACATGACTCTAGCATAAATCCAAGATAACACATGAAACGGAAACGGTAGCGCATGGGACCTATTTCCGGGCAGTAGATACGTTGTTTGTTCAATACGCGACACCGCGATATTGCCAATATACGTGTTTTATTAGGACCCGGGTATGTCCTAAATCTACGACCAAGACCACCGGGGAATGGGCAGCAGCATTCCTTGAGTGCCGTGGAGATACTGCGATCGCCAACCCGCATGCCAAGCGTGGCGATTATGGCATATACCCCCCGTGAATTTGGGGGAGGCCTATGTCCAGCAGTGGACGTCCTAGGGCTGATATGGTGGTGGTGGTGGTGGTGTTTTATTGTACAGTCAGCATCAAAAGTAGCTACGCATATGAAAGGGTTAAAAGCTCTTATTCCGTTGTAATAGAGACTTGAACTTTTCAAATGTGTACTTTTCATACTGACTGTATAACCCGCGCTGGCTTCGAACGGGTAGTCCAGCATTTACATTATAGTTCAACCCTTTTTTAACCCTATTAGGTGATTTCCTGATTTGCGGAGGCAGTGCGATATGAGAAAACTGTCAGCTGTATGTCAGTGTTAAACTATACGAATGCAGTACTGCCCCACTTCTCACTTCTGTGGCAAAAGTAATACTGACATATCTGGTCAAGTGAGAAAATCACACATCAGTAAGCTCACGTCAAAGAACAAAATACTTAGATTACTTAGCCAAGTCGAAAGTGGCCTAAGGGATGAATTTTCAAAAACCTTAAAACCTTCTGTACACTCACTTTCAGTGCTAGGAACCGCTAGTCTCTCGTGAGCGTTTTCCTCTACAATATGTACGACTTTGGGGAATGGGCAGCAGCATTCCTAGAATGCGGTGGAGATACTGCGATCGCCAACCCGCATGCCAAGCGTGGCGATTATGGCATTTACCCCCCACGAAATTGGGGGAGGCCTATGTCCAGCAGTGGACGTCCTAGGGCTGATATGGTGGTGGTGGTGGTAATAACATGCGAAAGTCGTACAACTGGAGCGCTACGATATGGTTGGCAGTGAAAGTGTTAACAAACAGGCTATTAGCATAGTGTGAGATTAGTATAGTATCTCACGCTCCGAACGTGACTAGTTTCCCATAAAAACTTTCAATCCCCTTTTGAACACTGCAAGAGATTAATTTTCTATAACGCTAAAATTACTTTTATGATATTTTTATTACTAAGGGTCTCCACATCTAGTTTGAAGCCAATCACTTTTTAAGAAATCGGGTTACACATATAACCTTTCACCCCCAAGTAATAAATGGTACCAAATGGTGATCTAGTATCTAAGCTACAATATTGGAAAGTTTCATGAAAATCATGAATATCCGTTCAGTAATGTTTAAGATTATCAGCTGCCAACACCTCTTACATATAAATTTTGATGTGATAATTGGATGGTTTTTTTATTCATTAGCTCAAAAATATGAACTTAAAGTAGGTATAGTAGTATATTGCGTTTATTTCGTCAAACTGTACATTATAAAATATAACATAAGGAAAGAGCCATATTCGATGGTGGTGATATCAACTGCCATGCCAATCTGTAATTCTGCTATTCTATTTGAAACCGTTTAAATAAGTATATGTCGTAGAATCATAAAACTTAATTCTTATTTGATCTTTAGGCTTGGATATGTCATAAAATCGTAAAATATTTATCTATAGATAAAAGTTTTATAGTATTCTCGAATATAAGGGTGTAATTCACCAATAACCCTATTCTAGACAATATCGTAAAATTTCAGTCCATAAATATAAACTAAGCTAAGGCTATTACTGGATTAGTCATAACTTTAAATGAACTTTATAGTTTTAAATCCCACATTGCCATTAAAATCCGCTTTACGGCTGCGGGCACAGTAGAAATATTAGAACAGTTACCAAACTGATATCAAAAATTCGAAATACAACACAGAAGGAGAAGAGCATTTCGAAAGAGATGAAACCTTTTTTTATTATGACATTTTTAGCAACTTTGGTGTTCAACCTACGCGGCACTGGAATAATATTCAAGTAGTAGTCAATAGTTTATTTATAAACTTTACAGTTAGTGGTAAACACTGGGTTAGTAAGTAAAAGCAAACTTAAGTTTTAGAGTTAAGGCACTCACACTGATTAGTTCTCACTTATACACTTTATTGTTATTGCACCATCACGTCATATAGATACTTGTTAACGTGGAGTAACGTGCGCTAGGGTTCGCGGCGTAGGTAACACTAACGGTCGGGGCGCGGGCGCCGCTGTTGCCAGCTCGCGCTCGGGCGCGACGTTGTCTGTTCGTTCGGTATAAGCGCGGGCGTCGTGTTAGGGGTCCACGCGCAGAAGGCAGTATTTTGTTTGACAAACTTTTTGTGGTTAGAGTGGTAAATATTGAGTAGGCCACAAACACTCCCCCGCCGAGACCGTTTCACGGGCGATAGTGAGAATAGTGAGCTGGGAATCGGACTACTCTGCCGCTTCTGGTTTGTTTTTCTTTGGCTTGGTCTGGCGTTTGGGGCTGGCTCGCGATGGGGCGAAGTAGATAAGCAGGTTTCAGGCGGTCTATGGTGACAGTTGCCTCCTTGCCTTGTATGTCCAATTTAAATGTTTTCTGACCTCTTTCTAGAACTTTGTATGGGCCAGAATATGGAGCTTCGAGGGATCGTCGTGCCGGCCCTTGGCGTAGATAAACATACTCTGAGAAGAGCAGGTCTTTTGGTACGTAGAATGTCCTTGCTGTATGCCATGACGCTGGAACTGGGCTGAGATTTGCCATATGTTTACGCAGCCGGGATGCAAAGTCAGTCACGTCGATATCAAGGTTAGTGGAAGGGTTGAAAAACTCGCCTGGTAATCTAAGAGGTTCGCCATAAACCAGTTCTGCTGCCGAGGTTTTAAGATCGTCCTTCCAGGCACTCCGTATTCCTAGGAGTACAAGTGGTAGGATCTCTGACCATTGTGGATTGTCGTGGCACATGATAGCGGTCTTCAACTGTCGGTGCAAGCGCTCAATCATGCCGTTGCACTCGGGATGATATGCTGTGGTGGGGCAGTGGTTTGAACCGAGGAGGACTGTGATACTCTGAAATAACTGTGACTCAAACTGCCTTCCACGATCAGTTGTTATTTTGTTTGGGCAGCCAAAGCGTGCTACCCACCCGAAGACAAATGCTTTAGCGCAGGTCTCTGCTGTCATGTCAGGTAGTGGGTACACTTCAGGCCATCTTGTGAACCGGTCGATGACGGTGAGGCAATATCTGTATCCAGCGGAGAGTGGGAGAGGCCCAATAAGGTCCATGTGGACGTGAGAAAAGCGGTCGGATGGAGTCTTTATAGAGGTGAGCGGTGCAGATGTGTGACGATGAATTTTACTGCGCTGGCAGTCTGGGCAACTCCGCGCCCAGGTCTTGCAATCGCGACGAACGCCAGGCCAAACGTATCTATCGGCTATAAGTTTGGCCGATGCTGCTGCTCCTGGGTGACTTAAGTTGTGCAGACTGTCGAAAACTTTCTTTCGGAACGGTAGGGTGATGTAAGGTCTAGGTTTTTCAAGTGATAAATCGCAGTATATACTTGCTCCTTCCGTGCTAACTTTTTTCAGACGCAGAGAACAACCATTTTTTAGTAGATCTTGCAGTTCAGAATCTGAGTTCTGATCCACTGCAAGAGCCTTGTAATCTATGGTCACTGCGATGGAGGCTATGCGAGAAAGTGCGTCAGCTACAGAATTATCTTTTCCTGAGATGTGACGAATATCGGTGGTGAATTGGGCGATGTAGTCCAGATAGCGATACTGTCGGGGTGAGCATTGATCGCGTCTTGTGGTAAATGCGAAGGTGATAGGCTTATGATCTGTAAACACGGCAAAGTCTCTTGCCTCTAGCATATGTCTAAAGTGACGTACGGACTCATAAATAGCTAAGAGCTCTCGGTCGTATGGAGAGTATTTTTGTTGGGCCGTGTTTAGTTTGCGTGAAAAGAACGCCAGTGGCTGCCATGCCCCATTCTTGTACTGATGTATAGCTGCACCAATCGATGTATCGGATGCATCTGTAACCAGGGACAGCTGGCAATTGCAGTCTGGGTGTGCCAGAAGGGCAGCATCACACACACTTTGTTTACATTCTTCGAATGCCTTGAGTGAGTTGCCGGATATGTCCACAGGATGCGAGCCTTTCACAGAACCAGTCAAGTAGGCATTCAGGGGTGCTTGTAGGTGAGCTGCCTGAGGAATAAACCGACGGTAGAAATTAAGCATGCCCAAGAACCTTCTTAGCTCCTTGACCGTCTTGGGTGTTGGGTAATCTCTAATAGCTTTTACCTTAGCGTCAAGTGGTTTGATGCCGTCTGCAGAGATGCTGTAGCCGAGGAAGGTGACTTGTGGCTCTCCAAAGATACACTTGGATGTATTAATAACCATGCCATACTGCTGGAGTCTGGAGAACAGCTGACGGAGGTGGTCTTCATGTTCTTTTAGAGACGTAGAGTACACCAGAAAGTCGTCTAGATATGTGTAGCAGAAGTCCAGTCCTCGTGTCATCTCGTCGACGAACCTCTGGAACGTCTGGCCAGCGTTTCTTAGTCCGAATGTCATATACGGGAACTCGTACATACCGAAGGGCGTAGTGATGGCAGTCTTAGGAATGTCTTCTTCACTGACAGGAATTTGGTTGTAGGCTTTTACTAGGTCTATGGTGGAGAATATTTTGCAGCCAGCGATGTTTTGTGTGAAGTCGTGGATGTGGCGGATTGGGTAGCGGTCGGGTATAGTACGGGCATTGAGCATCCTGTAGTCGCCGCAAGGTCGCCATCCATTGTCCTTTTTTGGTGCGAGGTGCAAAGGTGAGGACCATGGACTTTCAGAAGGTCGAGCTGTCCCGCTCTCAAGCATTGACTGGAATTCTGTCTTTGCGATCTTCAGTTTATCCGGTGCCAGGCGACGAGGTGCACTAACGACTGGAGGACCTGGTGTTGTCCGTCTGTGGTGCGTGGTGTTATGGTTTATCACACGGTGAGTGCTAGCCGGACGGGTGAGGTCAGGGAAGTCGCGCAAGATATCGTGGTACCTTGATTCTCCCATGAGAGTCTTGATTGACGATATCGTGTCTGTTGGTGGGACAGGTTGCGCTGGTGATTGCAGTGACGTCAAACTGTCTATCAGACGTTGGTTAGGGCAGTCGACCACGAGATTGTAGTGGGACAAGAAATCGACCCCGATTATTGCCTTGGTAACATCAGCAATAATAAACCGCCATCGCTAGCACCGTCGGAGTCCCAGGTCCAATTCCAGGTGTGCGTAGCCGTATGTTTCGATGGTTGATCCATTTGCGGCGTAGAGCTGGAAGTCGGTTTTGGGTCGACGACCTTTAACTTCTGATCGAGGATAAACGCAAAGATCGCTTCCTGTGTCAATAAGAAATTGTACCTTGGTGTGCTTGTCCGTTACAAATAGGCGGCCGGTTCGCGTGAGGCAGTCGTTTTCGGCCACTTCAGGCTGCCTCACTAGTTTTCCGCTTTATACTCGCAGGGATGTGTACATCTCATCGCATCCGAACCAAATCTGCGATGATACCAGCATACGCCGTTACGCACCTGGGACCGTGCACCTGACTTGGAACGAGCGCGGTTGTTATTCCGACTTGAGGGTCTGGATTGAGACCGCGAGCGTTCTGTAAATACGTGGTTGGTGAGTGCTGCCATCTGTCGAGAGAGTTCGGCAATCTGCAAGGACATCGTCTCCAGGGGCGATTGTGGCTGTGGTGCGATGTACGGTGTAAACGATGACGACGTAGGTGTGGCTAGGGCGACGGATGAGTAAGTCTGCGGCGGGTTGAATGGGTTGAGCGGCGATGAAGATGTAGCTTGCATGGGAGTGACAGTGGGTGAAACTTCTGCGATTCGGTAACTGGGTGATGCTATTTCGTGAACATGATCTGCCAATTCCGAAAGTTTGACTAGCGGCATTTCTGGATGAGAAGCGACGATCGTCTGCAAATGGATCGGAAGTCGGCTGGACCAGACCGTGCGTATGAAACTCTCGGGTAATTTATTAGGCCCCGCGAGGTGTAGTAGGTGGCGTAGAAATTGTGACGGTTTTCTACTGCCTAATTCCTCGTGCATTAGCAATTGTTTCTCTTTTTGTTCTTGGGATACGGATAGTCTGCGTATCAGTTCCGATTTTAAAGTTAAGTACTTATTTTCGTTCGGGGGATTTGTTATTACGTCCTCCACTTCGGCGGCGATCTGATGGTCTAAGTGTGCCATGGCGTGATAAAATTTAGTAGTGTCGGAGGTAATTCCCGCGAATTTGGAACTGTCCCTCTAATTGTGCAAACCATACAGCCGGTTTGTCCGTCCAGAACGGAGGCACCTTAATTCCCACTCGGAACAAACTTGGGTGTTGGGGAAAAAACACAGCTGCGTCCTTATTCGGTTGGGCCGTAACTTCGCTGGGCGGGAACGAGGTAGGCAGCCCGCTGTGCGGGAGCGGGACGGGCGCATTGTCTTGCAGCACGCGCGGGAGCGAGGTAGACGGTGTGCCGTTGCCATGCAGCGGAGCGGTGGCAATTCCTGGAACTGGATGCGCGCCGGGAGCCAGCGGGGCGGCTGCGGCGCCTAGTACCGCGGCGGGATTTTCATCATTGCGGTTTTCACCTTCACCGTTGTTATTATTGTTATGCATAAGCATGTTTTTGTTGTCGTGGTCACCAGTTTGGTGTTCAACCTGCGCGGCACTGGAATAATATTCAAGTAGTAGTCAATAGTTTATTTATAAACTTTACAGTTAGTGGTAAACACTGGGTTAGTAAGTAAAAGCAAACTTAAGTTTTAGAGTTAAGGCACACACACTGATTAGTTCTCACTTATACACTTTATTGTTATTGCACCATCACGTCATATAGATACTTGTTAACGTGGAGTAACGTGCGCTAGGGTTCGCGGCGTAGGTAACACTAACGGTCGGGGCGCGGGCGCCGCTGTTGCCAGCTCGCGCTCGGGCGCGACGTTGTCTGTTCGTTCGGTATAAGCGCGGGCGTCGTGTTAGGGGTCCACGCGCAGAAGGCAGTATTTTGTTTGACAAACTTTTTGTGGTTAGAGTGGTAAATATTGAGTAGGCCACACAACTATTGATTTATTTTCACTCTGAATCTCACAAGCTCTTTCATCCCTACAGGCAATATAAGTGTTTCAAAATTTCTAAACATTTTTTAAACTTTCTTTTATGTTACTGCCATAAAGTATATGGAAAATGGTAACACAATAGGATAAAAATACTTTTTCTAATCTTATATTAAAAAGCTTTTGGACATTATTTTATCGCAATAAGTTCAAAAGACGTCTTAGTTTTGAATGGAATTAACATAAAATTCCCAGATAATTGTACATTAAAAAATTGGCATTTTTGTTTATGAATGTCAGGGACAAAAAACCTATTAGGTTTACGCCCTTGTCATTAAAGTCATGTTTGCTCATTAGGTAACTGACTGACTGACTATACACCGTGGGCCCTATAATAACCCGAAAAATTCTAGAGCCTAATTAGAGTAGGTATACTAGTGGTTCTGTGAGCTATCTACACATATAGACGTCGCATTTTTTTTTCAAATTTTAAGATTTCCAAAAACTAACTCGCCAAAAAATATATATAATTACCGCACCTGCTCACATAATTTCACGAGAATTGGTTGAGAAATGCGACCTGTAGAGGAGAACATCCGGACAGACATACGAAAAAATTTTCAATTTCTCAGATACTGACTAAACAAAAAAAAATCTATATAACTAAGGAACCTGCTCACAAAATTTCACGAGAATCGGTTGAGAAATGCGTCCAGTAGAGGAGGACATCCGGACATACGAAAGAATTTTTGTCGAAAGCTGAAACGGACGACGCTTCGCTCACTCAATCAATAATGTGGTATAACATGTAGTCCAAAAACCCATAATTTAAGAGATATAAATTTTTTAAACGCATAATATTGATATTATCGATATTGACTGTGCTGTGCGGGCTAGATAATATCGCATTGAATCTCATTAGCCTGGTTTCAGAGACAATATTAACATTTTTAAAGCATAGACAAGTATAATGGCCCGCAGGGACTTCCGGGAGATAATACAAATATTTGGTCATGATCATAATTGCATTTAATACAGGATTTATTATAAATAGTGGCGATTCGTTTAAGGTGTGAATTGGTATCGAATTTTGACACGAAATATGTATAACAAAAATACCTGTACAAAAAGAAATGCTAAGTCCCCATACTTATTTTTTTCCTAAGATAACAATACTTACGACTGCAATATTAGCTTCGATTCTTAATGGATTTCATCATCAGATCCTCACGTAAATTATTTGGTACAAATTAGGAGGTACCTCCTCAAACAAAAAAAAAATCTAATCGCAATGACGGAGTTCTAAGGTATTTTTTTTAATCTAACTGAATTGAATCCTCCCGAAGTCGGTTAAAAATATTACTTACTTATCTATTGTCACTATTTAACAGCATAAACGGATCGCCACCATTTTTGTTACACGTAAGTGGATAAACCATTTATCCAAGCAACTGTGGGAGAAAATGTGCTATTGCAGTGATAGGTTGCTATCCTATTGTCCACAACCCACAACACACTTCAACCCGGTTCCCTTAGTCAACTCTTACGACAACCATGGGATGAAGGATATGGTGCTGTTCCAACTCGGCACTTCACGGCAAATTTTATTTACTAATTTTGTGATATTTGATCTTATAACTACGGCCTGCAAAAAATCTACGAAAGAGAAATAAATAACTCTAAAAGCTTTTTAAAGTAAACGGATACATCCATCCAAAAACGAGTCTTGTCTAAATGAGACATACTGTAATAAGCTTAGCAATTAGTTTTTGTCTCAATTATCCTAAAAGTCCCGTTTTCTTTAACCGAGACACGGCAAAATGAAGAGAAGAACAATGTTGTAACTGTAAAAACATGTTATTAAAATGATGATGATATGTTTGGATTGTACACTGCTTAGATTTACGCGATTTTCTTATAATGTAAAAACCCTTTTAATACGACAATGGAAAACCATCATCATATCAGCCGAAAGACGTCCACTGCTGGTCATAGGCCTCCTCCAAAGACTTCCAGAGCGGACTCCTGCGACGTTTACCAAGTCATCAGACCACTATGTCGGGTCTGACCGCACTGCGGCTTCCAGTACGTGGCCGCCAATCGAGAATCTTTCCGCCCCAACGGCCATCGGTTCTACGTGCAATGTGTCCCGCCCACTGTCACTTTAGTTTAGCGATTCGGTGGGCTATATTGGTTACTTTGGTTTTGCTGCGGATGGCGTCATTTTTGATGTTGTCACACAGAAAAATAGAAAATACTGCATTCAGATTCCGCCCGCCAAGTCTGCCAGTCGCCTAGTATACTATCGTTCCAGTCATCATCCTCCTAGCGTTATTCCCAGTACAGTTGCATCCTGAAGGATGCCTGGGCTCAGCTACCTAATCCCAAGAGTTGGCGTAAGCACTAATTTTTACGGAAGCGACTGCCATCTGACCTTCCAAACCGAGGGGGAAACTAGACCTTATTGAGATTAGGCTTGTCAAGTGAGTGGGCAACTTGGCTGTTAGAAGTTCTCAAGCCACCCGGAGGCCTCTAACTTGGCTTAACGACTGCTATCATAGACAGCAACCGGGGTCAACGGCTTAACGTGCCTTCCAAAGCACGGGAGCGCTCAGTTAGTAACCACTCAAAGCGGTCACCCATCCAAGGACTGACCTCGCCCGACATTGCTTAACCTCGCATACCGCAACGCGGTACGCGGCCATCGCTGGGCCACGAACGCTCCAATGGAAACGCAAACTAAACAACGATAGCACAAGATCCATTATTCTGAAACGCAAAATTCCGTGCATCGTGAATATCGCTCATTTAATGACGGCAGTGAATTTAAAAGCTTTTACAATCTATCGGTAGTATTTTATTATTTTATGAGCCGTAAATACATCCGTAAAGCACAGTGGTGGTGCCTGTAAACTGCATTATGAAAATCGGTTAAGATAACTTTTATAACTGTGGCATGGAAATTAAATCGAAAATGTTGGGTTTGTAAACTATTTACCTATAAGACATGTTTAGAAATATGTTAATTATGACTAAGGAGACTTCCTGACTTGGCGGTCATAGGTATTTTGTTGTTTGACGTAAGCTTACTGATGTGAAATTGCCTCACTTGACGAATTACTGTCAGTTTTACGTTTGCGCAGTACTAATAGTAGTACTACTGCATTGATATCGGTTGACACTGTCAGTTTTCTCATATCGTACCTCCGCATCGATAAATCAGGAAGGCGCCTAAGGGTGACATGTTGCGATCCCTCAGGGAGTTCTGATACCTTTTATTGACAGAACTCCTGGACGGTGACGACTAACGACTCTTCTGACGACTTAAACCTTCTTTCGTTCGTTTAGAGGCTTTCATTAATTTAGAGGCAACTGGAGCTCCCTCACTCTAACCACAGCGCATCCTCGGGAGCTGTTGCGACCTTTTTCACCACCAGGAACATGTGTCATATATGAGCAAGTAGTTGAGTTACAATGCCTGGTCTTCTGTAAGATGGAGGGCCTTCCTCAGTTAGGCTGCTCCGAATATGGCGAGAAGACATTCCGCAGTACCCTACCCACTATAGTCCATTATCATCGGAGCATCGGCCTTTCTATTGTACGGCCGTCGGCCATTGGTATCTGAACGAACAGGTTTTATTCACAAATAACTAAATGATAGAATCAAGCGTTATTTTGCGGAAATCCATGACAAGCTTCTTGTACAATATTTCTTTGCTATTCCGCTAAAAATCGTGTAGGTCTATTAGTGTCAATGTATCCACTTGCGTATCCTATGCTTGCAAGCGGTTAATGCTCCCACCCTCCCTCCGCTCGCACAAACATGCAAATAAATACAAAAAACACCACACAGAAAACACAAAACCTCGACACGTGTTTCGCCTCTCTACGAGGCATCATCAGGAGATGCTGGCAGGTGATGTTGCTTGCGCCACGTCGGTGGACGTTTTCTGTGTGGTGCTTTTTGTATTTATTTGCATGTTTGTGCGAGCGGAGGGAGGGTGGGAGCATTAACCGCTTGCTACAATACGCAAGTGGATACATTAACACTAATAGACCTACACGTTTTTTAGCGGAATAGCAAAGAAATATTGTTCAAGAAGCTTCACAAATAAATCTGTCGATAACAAGAAGACGTTTATATGTTGCTATCGGTAAATTTGTTTGTTCAAATGTCAGTGGACCTACAATAGTAACGCCAATACTTAGATGATAATGGTCCTAGATATAAACTGGATTTTTATCCCTTAACAACAGCGAGACAGACCCTCTGAGCACCCGTCGTCATAAAAAAGAATTACGACTTTTTAACCTACAATTTTCATCGTGAATGAAAAGTTTGGCTCTAAAAATGTTTTGTCAAACAACGAGTCATCTTTGCACAAATAATCCTGTCATAATTATATTCGCATATCACGTAGTATTGATCCCATCAAAAACATAAATGTGAAAATGGCAGCCAAGTTCACCGACAAAAGAATTGAGATCTAAATGGGCGCCAAGTTCCGTAGGTTATCTGAAAAGTTGCCAAGTTTGGCACTAGATTTTTTACAGTAAAACTAATTAACTTGGCAGTTTTCTTAAATATCCAACAGCTTTTATAGTATTATAACATACTGCATAGAAAACTGCCAAGTTAAGGCTCAAAATGCATTAAGCCATTTTCACATTTATGTTTTTGATGGGATATCATTACTTTTTGTCAAACTTCATCCAATAGTGCTTTCCCGGAGCGAATGCACGAGCTACTATACAAAATACCCAAACCGCTATAGGTGCACCTAAAATATTTGAAGAGTTCCTTCGATTTCTCCAGAACCCTATGATCGGATTCTGACCCGATGAAAATGGGACCACCCCGGAAGTATACCGTTTCAAACAAAAAAAAGGATTTTCCATATCGGTTAATAAATGACGGAGTTCTGAGGTAACTAGCATAAATAATAATACTAATAAAACTAATAATAAAATCACTGTTTTCTGATTTTTTCTGGTGTATACACATAATTACCAAGCTGCATGCCAAATTTCAGCTTTCTAGGTTATCTGGAAGTGGGTTAGGTTTTTGATTACTAGTCAGTCAGTCAGTCAGTGGTAAAAATGCCGTTTTTTGGAATTTATTATCTCAATAACTATTAAAGCTATATTTATGAAATTTGGAGTTCTAGTTGTTCTGACGGATATTAATAGCAATAACAGGAAACATCCTAGTTCAGGCACGTGATATTTGTTCTCTATAGATGCTATAGATAAGTTTAGGCTATAATAACATAATTGTAAAATGAGTTTTTAATAAATTATTCTTATTATTCTTATTCTTAATATATGTACCAAATTTCATGTTTTTATGTTAGATAGTTTTGGAGTTATTGGGGGGTCAAAAGTGGCTCCAAACGGTTCGTGTAATATAACACACGGCTGCTGTCCGCCAGTTCCTGGGGTGAACTTGGCTGGACACGCTGCCGCGTGTCTAGATAAAGTGAAAATGCGCTTTATGGTTGAAATGCACAGAGCGCGGCACAAGGCAGGAGGCGGTTTTTTTTTTGTAAATTGAACGCGCTCCGCGGCACGTCGCACCAAAAAAACCACATGGTATTCGATAGTGCAGTAGAGCGGAGGCGGCGTGTGACATATGAAGCAGTAATCGACAGTCGACAGTTTCGGAAAGATCAAAAATGTAAACCGCTCCACGCCGCGCCCGCTCTGTGCGTTTCAAGTTTAAAGCGTTATAGTCTGGCATGACAATATTAATGTATGTTTAGTGTGAATTATTATCAATGACCCGGGTATGTCCTTAAACTACGACCAAGACCACCGGGGAATGGGCAGCAGCATTCTTAGAGTGCGGTGGAGATACTGCGATCGCCAACCCGCATGCCAAGCGTGGCGATTATGGCATTTACCCCCCATGAAATTGGAGGAGGCCTATGTCCAGCAGTGGACGTCCTAGGGCTGATATTGTGGTGGATTATCAATGAACGATTACAAATATGTTGTTTCATTATTATTACAAAATGTCAATATTTCTTAGTATAAGTCAGAATTGAAATTGAATAAAATAAAATAAATAAATATTGGGGGACAATCTTACACAAATCGACCTAGTCCCAAACTAAACAAAGCTTGTACTATGGGTACTAGACGACGATATACATACTTATATAGATAAATACGTAGAAAACATCCAAGACTCAAGAACAAAATCCGTGCTAAATGCACAAATAATGCCCTGGCCGGGATTCGAACCCGGGACCTCTAGCTTCGGAGGCAGTGTCACTACCAACTAGGCTAAACAGGTCGTCAAATTTTAGTATGTAACATTGTGATTTTGAGTGTTGTGTGTAATCCGATATTAAACGACTCAGGCCGTCAAAATTGTATTATTAATTTCATAAAAAAATACGGAGGCATATGGAGATTAATAAAGTTCTTTTTTCTAGCTGGTATGGGTGTCCCACTGCTAGGCAAAGGCCTCTCCACTTGATTGCCGTGTCTGTACTTTTTGCGGCCAATGGCCGATGAAGACGTCAGTCGTCCCGCAATCACCACCTAGGCCTGCCTTCTGCCTGGTCTGGTGACCTCAGTCACCACCAGGAACACCACATATCATAACTAAAGAGCAAATAGTTGGTGTTATTATGGCTGTGATTTTCGCGGTGCAGGTACTTCCCCAGTTGAGCTGCTCCAAAACATGAGCGATTTGACATTGCCCTACCCCTCTGAAATATTACAACTAATTCACTGAACATTCTGTCCCTATTGTATTTCATGGCAACCCCGACAAGTCATAATACTCCAGAGTTGTAATGTAATACATGTTTGTGTTCTAAATATGTTAGTCCGGTGTGTGGTTTACTGGGCTACGCAAATAAACAACAACAATTACAAACAGTATCTTGACCGCAAAAAAATCGAATAATTATTTAGTTAGTACGCCGTAAGGACTATTTAAGAAGTCAGTTTTACAAGTACATTTACAATTTATCAATAATGTAAAACACTTAAAACTCTCGCACTTTGTACATACTTATATGATTTGTTTATTATTTATTTTATCTACACCCATATAGGTAGTAAATCCTCTTTTATATGTTCAAAAAACATTCGCAATTACCTGCTTAACAATATATGTACCCCGCCTGGAGCCCACACGATATATCGTATCGTTATAAGATTACGTATAACCTATTTTATTATTGTTCATAACTACTAAACCTTTATTACCGACGTTTTGACACGGACTGCACCGGTTATTTTTGCAGCATAACTAGCGTCTAAGCAGGTGTCAGTGGATAAATGTAGATACGAGTATGTCAGAATTAAATAATATTAAAATACAACAACATAAATACACCAGACAAATACGTCGGCACACATTTACCCACAGATATATACACCACAGCATATGACTTCCAGCCGGACTTATAATTCAGCTAACGATAATTTTAAGTGTTGTTAGCAGTTGCACCAAAAAATTGTAACAATTACCCCTGATGATGGTGCGTAATTATTTTCTCGCTTTCTCGAGCCTCTATACAGCATGCATGCATGCATGCATGTATGTCATAGTTATTTTGTGATGAATTGTGCAAACTGACATGTAAAATTATTGTATTTTATGAATAAATTGATTGATTGATTTTTATTTAATTCCGTTAATTGCCGACGACGCCTTACCGCCTTGCCGTTCCGACGGCTTATATGTCTGTGACAAGAGTTGAAAAGGCTTTTAAATAAATAAATAAATAATAAATATTGGGGGACACTCTTACACAAATCGACCTAGTCCCAAACTAAGCAAAGCTTGTACTATGGGTACTAGGCGACGATATATATATACTTATATAGATAAATATAGGTTTAATAATAGCGTAATTTTTTTTTTAACATACAACCGAATTTGATTTAAGTATATCTATATAATTATTAAAATATATATATATATATATATATACTACTTACTAGACTTATAAATAAAACCACTTATATATAGAAAACCCCATCCAGTTCACAAGCTTGAGGCATGGACCCTAAGACGCTGGGGGCATTGCCTCTTTGCACCGCTAGACTAAGCCGCTGGGCAAAGAAGGAACCAGCCCTGTGGTCGCCTGAGATGCCTATTAAACGTACCGACACCTCTTTTATGAACTTTTTGGTGTCGGACGACCAAGGGCCCAAAGTCTCCACCGCAAGTGCCACAAACTCATACTCATTCGTGAGAAATGCGTACTTGCGGTGTTTAAACATTTGAGCTTGGTCTGCGGCCGTTCCAGACTTCCGAGCCGACCCTTCGACGTGGGATGGAGCCAGCGTGTCAACGCAGGTTGCGTCCCACGCCAAAGGGCGACCTAAGCATCAGGGTACTAAGGTGCAACCATCAGGTCTCTTTCCGTCAGCTGCAGACAGCCCTGACGGCTCCAGCGTTGCAGGGAGAGCTGCGGTGCCTAGAGAACGGCGGATGAGGTCATTCAAAGTTGTATGTCTGTATAGACGACCGGCGCTCATTGGACAATACAAACCATGTCGACCTAGAGAGTCAACGGGTTGGGCACAGCGGCTACAAGCATGTGGTTCGCAAATTTTAAGACCGAGGCGGAGGCACACTGCGATCCGCAATGCAGAGGGGTCTAGTACGGAGCCAAGGTTTCGTGACGGGAGCGCATGCAACCAGTCGTCTCCGGAAGGTTAGCACGTCGTTTGTGGGGAACTGTATACGATTTTATAATAAAATACCCATCGATATAGTTAATTTTCCATTCAGTAAATTTAAGTCTCATATTAAACGTTATTTGTTAAGCCAGGCCTATTATACTGTCAACGATTTCTTAAATGACAAAAATGCTTTTAAGCCAGTGATAGTTAAATCCCGTTAGTTTTAATATACATATGCTTCACTTAGCATATTTCCTTGTACAAATAGCTCTGTCGTTGCATTTTATGAAACATGATGCTGTTTCTCGCCGAAGATTTTAATCTTTGATATTATTAATGTCCGGCAGCCTGAATATGTCATGCTCGCTTGAAATTGAAAAATTGAAATTGAAAATTAAATTGAAATTGACTCGTGATCGGGTGCTGTTTGTGGAGTCCGGTCTGTTCATGCTTGCAAGGGCAAAGTAAATACCTTAATACTAGTGTTATTTTATTGTATGTAGATTGACGAGAGACATAATCCTGTTCTGGATTAGTTTTATTGTTATTGACGCTTAGAGACCTTATACATCTCTAACAATATTAAGTTTACTTATTTTAATTTTAGCGCTTAGAGATTATTTACATCTCTAAGGACTTTTAAATAATTGTTATTAATCGTATTTGGACGCTCAGAGACCATATACATCTCTGAGATATTAAATTAATTTTATGTACTTTTTGTTTATTCGGACAGATCGTATTCAATACGTCCTTAATATTTGTAAATTAATTTTTATATAATTGTTAATCAGTATATTTTTTTAATCATTATTATTAAGTAAGATTGTCAGTTGTTTTTTTTTTAATTGTATAAATTCACGCTTTGACTTGTAAAAGTGCCCTTGTGGCCTATTTGCAGAATAAATATTTGATTTTGATTTGATTTTGAATGCCCCGATTCTTTCTCTGACACTGCCATGAGCCTGGCTCGTTCGTGGCTATTTTGGGCGTTTCCGAGTAGGGACTTACTTAAATACATAGAGAACATCCAAGACCCAAGAACAAAATCCGTGCTAAATGCACAAATAATGCCCTGGCCGGGATTCGAACCCGGGACCTCTAGCTTCGGAGGCAGTGTCACTACCAACTAGGCTAAACAGGTCGTCAAATTTTAGTATGTAACATTGTGATTTTGAGTGTTGTGTGTAATCCGATATTAAACGATATTGAAGAAAACGAGGATAGATTCTCGCCTCCGCCACCACCGTGACAGGTACTTATTAAGGACAGCGAACCGGTCTGAAACATGTCGATATTCGGCCTTAAAAACGTGAGTAACCCGTTTCAATATACTACATATAAGAAACCTGTTATGTACATAATTTATGATATGTATAAAGTTAAAGTACGCGTTACGATAACAGTATTGTGTGTCAGTTCGAGCCAGAATATTAAACAGAAACTTGGGTAATTCTAGTGTGCCTACAGCTACTGCATTGCTAAGACATCCAACATGATATCTTAATCTTGACTACATTGTATAATCTTAGTTTGAATTTAACTGAACTGAAATTCAACATGAAAATACGTGATATCTCCCTCAAGCAAACTGCCTGGTACGCATCAGTGGGTTTAAAAAAACTGATGTACGGTTTGAAGTGTCCTCTTGTTTGCATATAAAAGTTTCATAGAATGTATTGATTCGCAAATTTATTTCATAGAAAGCGTTCTTTCCGAAACCGTTAACTTTTTAGGTATAGTCTAAGAGTAGCTACGGAAATATGTTTGCAATTTATAGAGCAACAAAACCCCTCTAGTTAGTGTGCCATACTATTATTATTTATTAATCCGGGCGCGTGGCAGCTGTTCAGCGGTAGATGTGACAGTGGTTGGGCAACAAAAAAAACTATATATAAATTTTGGGGGACAATCTTACACAAATCGACCTAGTCCCAAACTAAGCAAAGCTTGTGCTAGACGACGATATACATACTTATATAGATAAATACATACTTAAATAAGGGGTTATAAAATCAAATAAAGGTGTGCAATGCAATTTATAAAGCTCTGTGTTTGGTGTGATATTACACAGCCTTTTTATTTGGGAGAAAAGTAGTGCCAGGTGAAGTCCAAGATACTAACACGGGCATCGACATCGTATGACTGACGCGGCGGGCGGGGGCAGCGCAGACGTCGCGTGCAGCGCGGGCGGCGCGGTCGACTCGAGTTGGAGCCAGTTTCAACTTGTAGTCGACTGGCGGGGTGACCGACTGAATATTTGCGTCTGTATTTTTGCACACACATTTTGAAGGTCCAGCCTTTTGAAAAAGTATAGACCCAAACCTCTATAAATGAGAAAAGGTAGGGCACAGCGAAACGTCATCTCGCTCTTTGGAGCAGCCCAACTGGGGAAGTACCTCCGCCTTACAGAAGACCGCAGCCATAATAGCATCACTACTTGCCCCTTAGGTAGGTATGTGGTGTTGTGTTTCTGGTGGTGAGTAAGGTCGCCAGAGCTGCCGAGGATGCGCTGTGTTGGGAGTGAGTAGGGTTGCCATATGGAAGAATTAAATGCCCTCATAAAAATCCTGACATCGCCCTAAAATCCTGACATTTCTTGTAACAGAGATTTGGCGTAGCTTGAACGACGCCCCGGCGGCGCGCTGCGCTCTGTGGTGTAGGTACTGTATCGTGGATCTACCTGTTGTATTGTGCAAGTTGATTAATAATTGAAACCAAATAACAAAAGTACATTGTAAGTAGAGTTTTAAGCAAACAAATTGATCTCCTCTTTAGCTGAAATTTATACTATTTTAAATTGTTTTGAACGTAAAAAAATTGTATTTGTTGATTACTTACTACTTTTATGTATCCTTTCATTCATTAAAACTGTGTAAAGTTTGCAATAAATATATCAAGTAAACATTTGTTGGTCATTCTTAAAAATCCTGACACTTGCCAAGTCCGGCCGCAATCCGGACAAAGGGTCAAAAATCCTGACATGTCCGGACAAATACTGACGTATGGCAACCCTAGGAGTGAGGGACCTGCATGTCTCTAGCTTGACAGCTGGAGACAACTGCGGGTCCCTCACTCTCAACACAGCGCATCCCCAAGTCAATAAAGGGTCGGCAACGCACTTGTGATTCCTCTGGAGTTGCAAGTGTCTATAGGCTACCGTGTCTGCTTACCATCAGGTAGGCCGTGAGATTGTTTGCCACCGTCGTAGTATAAAAAAAATAGATGACTGAAACTTTTTACCGTACCTTTAACGTCACCTGGCACTACTTTTCCCCAATTACAACTCCTGGCAATGTAATATTCGAGTTAAATACATAATTAGCTGTTATATCATACCAAACTCAGAGTTCTATAAATTACACACCCTCAATTGATTTTTCAACCCATTTGCTGCCCATCCACTGTCACTCCCACCGCTGAACATCTGCCATCATGATAGTATGGCACACTATACAGGGTGGCCCATTCAAATCGGTCAGTATGGGAAAGTCTAAAACTATAAGACATACGAAGATTTGTTCTTAGGAACCATGTCACCGATTTTACAAGTAGAGAGGTACAAACAACCATAGAGACAATTTTACATACCTGAACTTGTTGAATATTGTAACGGTGGTCACTTTGAACACCTACTATGATAAATTAAAGTATGTGAAAAAAATGCATTTTATTCATTTTAGACATTATGTTTCTTAGAGACATTTACTGCTTAAGACCTACACAAACGATATCTGAATAGAAATAGTGTAAGTTTATTTTTTCAAAACAACCGGGTTCGATTCCCTAGCTGGGTACAGTGTTTTATTTCAAATGTATGAATGCAGTTTTTCTTTTTATCAAAATCGGTGACATGGTTCCTAAGAACAAATCTTCGTATGTCTTATAGTTTCAGACTTTCCCATACTGACCGATTTGAATGGGCCATCCTGTATAGGGGCGCTTGCCTCTGTAGTGATGCAGAGAGGGAACAGCTACGGCTGTTGCAGCAGTTCGGGGTTGTGTGCCTTGGCGATCCCGTGTCACCGCCACATATTCTGCGTGACGGGCATACCCTGGTGATTTTAGACGGTAGTCCGGGCGGTTCCCGGGAGTCCGTCATACCCGTCCTAGTTCCCCGGCGAGGCGGAATGCGTAAATGCATTTCCCCAGGTAAAAAAAAGGTTCGGTTAGGGTACAACAAAGTCTACTTTGTCCAGAGATCTTAAAGCTACCTGTGTTAAATCATACAAATTCTCGGCTTTATAGATACAGGCTGATTTCTGGGTCGTGATCCAAAATCACTTTTTCTGACTCTTTTGAATGATCCACATTATGATGTGGTAGTATTTGATTAAAATATAATTAGTTTAATTTTTCTTATTTTTCAAGTAAAATTAATCTTATACTAAGTAAGTAAGTAATCATGGTCACCCTATGACTTTTTGGCATACGCTGTACGGAAAACGACAAGACGTCACATTGAGTAGGGTGACCAAATTGTATTCTAAAATTTTTTTTTCTATTTGTTATCTGAAAAATAATCAGCATTATTGGTGATAAGCAATAAATTAACAACACCATTAGGGTCATCTTTGAATTCTGTATGATGTCTTGCTCTCTTGCTCCACGACCCCGAAATCACCCTGTATAGGCACAGGCAAAATACTGTTTAGAAATCCAGTGTCTAACTGATTCCTGTCGACCTAAGCTGCTCTCACAGCCTCGCTCCGAACATACTTCATCAGTACCTACATTTAAACATGTATTACATCTTCAAGAGATTCAAACTCATTGCAACTTGGAGAGGGGACATTTCTCATCAAAAAGGCAAACTTTTTGATGGAATGTGACCGGAATGCAACCAGAGTGCTGTTTTTATATTTATTTCTATCATAATGTGCCTCAATTCTTATGCGATCATATAGAGACACTCCCAGCGTAGCCCTCTCTTTGGGTGACTTTGAGACTTCTTATGAGGCCCATAGTGAGCGACTACGTTTCAGTGGCATATGTCATCACTGGCAACACACACTAGTCAAAGACTTTCGTCTTGAGACACTGCGGCATATTGGACGAAAATATGTGCCGCAGTTTCCCGAACGCTGCCCAGCCGAGTCGGGTTCAACGATTAACCTCTCCGCAATAGAATCAAAGCAACCGATATAGCCCTCCGAATCGCTAAATTTAAGTGGCAGTGGGCGGGGCACATTGCGCGTAGAACCGGTGGCCGTTATGGCGGAAAGGTTGTGGCACTCGTTAGGGGAGGCCTATGTCCAGCAGTGGACTTCCATCATCTGATATGATGATAATGCTGATAAGATGGTGCCTGTTCAATCCAAGGATAATACGAAACTAGAGGCTGAATAGTTCTTAACCAGTTCTTAACACTGCTGCCATGCTAGTAAACCACTATCATATTTTATATAGAAAACTCCCGTGAGTTTGAGACATATTAAATATAATGAAACGGGTCACTCACGTTTTTAAGGTCGAATATCGCTCGACATGTTTCAGACCGGTTCGCGGTCCTTAATCATGAGCACCTATCGCGGCGGCGGTTTTCTTAGCACTGCGTGCCCGTGCCCTGTCCGCTTGGTTGCTCGGCGCGGCTGGAGGCGGCGGCGGCGAGAATCTACCCTCGTTTTCTTCACAATTGTTCAATGCCGAACTACACACAACACTCACAACGCACGCAGCACACGCAGTGCTAAGAAAACCGCCGCCGCGATAGGTGCTCATGATTAAGGACCGCGAACCGGTCTGAAACATGTCGAGCGATATTCGACCTTAAAGACGTGAGTGACCCGTTTCATTATATTCACTATGATATAACCTACATAAGTGAGATTGACCTTTATAACAAAGGAATAAGTCGTCCCAAAATGAGCGTAGCTTTAAAAATAACTTTTCTTACTACCCTAATAAATTCTGATTAATTTCGTTCCCTTATTGACCTTCTCATTCTTAACTTTACGTCGGAACCGCTTAAAAGGGCGGGAACAAAGATTAAATCTAAGAAGGTAATTAATTAACGGACCACAAAAGATTCAGTAAAAGTACACTAATCATCTGAATGCGATAAATTGTCTGCATTTCACAAATGAAAATGATCCTTAACATAAAAGATTTATGATTCAAATTCCGTTGTTTTACGCGTGACTTTCATAGACGAACGCGTTTATTATGAAAATGCCATCAATTGACAGTAAAAAACGTCTTAAACTGCACCGTAAAGCAATAGATTTAAGTCTGAAAGTCATTTGTTTAGTAACTCCGGTACAAATGCACTCGTCAATACAACGGCATAAATGAAAGTTATTTCACAATCTAAATGGAATCTTAATTTCTTAGTGTTAAGGTTGAAAGTCGTGGGATTAGGGGTAAGACGTGAGTGGAATAGGTTGTGTTAGTAGAAGGGAAGGCCAATAACTCAAGTAAACAATAAACATGTCCGTTATTCTTTGACCGTCTGTATGTGGAGTAAGGTTGTGTAGTAAATCATTTTTCTGGTATTAAAGATATTTTTCAGTAAAATAAATATAGGCGGTATTTTAACAGGTGTCGCTTGTACGAGTAGGGGTTATGTCCTGTTGTAGGTTGGCAAGGGAATTAAAGTCAAACGCTTATAATAATACCTAAATATGGTACTTAATTGCCGAGGCGCGGAAAGTAAGGAGTTGCCTTAATGTGGAATTTTTCAAAACTCAGTATAAGCCAATAAAATATTCATTCATTCAGTTTTTAAAATATTAATAAATAATGACACATCTAGTAATTTAGTTGTGAGATAATTAAATGAAATTGTACATTTTTGTTCTAAACAATAGGCAATGAAGAGCAAAAACGAAAATTTAAAAAATGTATACACACAATGAATAACACGCGGTTTGCGGGCGGTATTTTTCGTCTGAATGTAATTTTTCCTACTTTCGATTTAAAATGGCGCACTGATGGCGCACTCAACATTTTTAAAATATTAACTCGGTGGCAAATAATGAGTTTGCAAGGATTATTACACTATATTAGTAGGTTTATTAAATTTGGAAGTGTTTTAACTTTTTAAATTTTGGCGGACGAAAATAAGGCTCCAAGCTTTTTCTTTTTTCAAACAAAATATGACCATTTCCGAAGACGTTTGAGGCAAATGTTCTTGTTTCTAAGGACTTTTTCTGTCTGTGACTAAATTCAGTGTACATAGCGACAGCCAGTCTTAAATATAGTAAAAGTATGCACCTCCACAAACTCGATACGAGGGATCGTACATTTCAGCCACGATGAAAACAATGCAACCAGTTTATTAACTACTAGCTGTTGCCCGCGACTTCGTTCGCGTCTTCGCTCCTATTGGTCGCAGCGTGATATTATATAGCCTAAAGCCTTCCTCGATAAATGAACTATCCAACACAAAAATAAATTTTCAATACGAACCAGTAGTTCCTGAGATTAGCGCGTTCAAACAAGCAAACAAACTCTTCAGCTTTATAATATTAGTATACATATAGATTTGTTTAAAAATAATTTCCAAATCTTGTGCTTAAACAAGTCGCAAAGTCTTTAAGTGCTTGATATGCTGCTATTAGGCCGAGTTTTCATCAGCAGATATTTAGCTAGATAGATCATTCAACAGCTTCCAGTCGCGATAGATACTCGTAGATTATAATATTACTGTATTTGCAATGTTTTTTTTTAGATAGATATAATGTAACGGTACATATTTGCAATTTAACGGTAACATTATATGTACACAACAAAACAGTCAACATAATTCTGTCAGCGTCTGGACAAGGAATTTAAAACACGTACCTTTTACGCTCTTGTCACAATGAAAATAAGGCTTAAAAAGGTACATGTTTACATGTCCTCTACTGTACATATACTGTCGTATCTACGAGGACGTATTAGGAAACTTCCATTGAATTTTAACACTTTCCTGTTCGCGTGGTGAGAAAGAACAATCTCAAGGGAGCTTCAAAATAAGGTGGGGAGAGTGTGGTAACCCTGAACGGTATGTCTGTCTCGCTCTCTCATGTTTTCTCTATCTTGCCAAGAAGGCGTAACCGAATTGTTTCTGTGCGTGTAGTCGTTAATGTTAATAAATTCCATTAATTAATTGGAGAGTATTATTTCAAGACATGACATGAGCTTATTAATGCTTGTTATTCTACTGGATCCTGTAACACAGGGAATCCTAGCTCAGGACCCAAAGACTTGTATTTTTGTTATAAATGTTATGTCAATAAATATTTATATTTATAATACCTAGTGCTACGGGCAGTACGAGCTACGCTCGCCGTATATACCCCGCAGCAGCTACGAACAGAACACACGACAGTCAGGATTTTGGTACTGAATGTGTTAAGGGGTTAAAGTTAAAATACTGTTTAATAAATTAGCTGTGTCCTAGCAAGCAATGTGCTCGTTTCCCACGGGACACTGAGAAAATATCGGAGTGTTTTCGCGCATGGAAAGCAAACAATATAATATATCCTCCACTCTCAAGGTTTTATGTTTACCTCACGTTATTCTGTAATGTGGACCTTATGTGATGCATGTTAGGGTTATTATTTAATTGTAGGTTTAGGCATTATACGAGGTTGATTAGGTAAAATGTGTGTGCTTGTATGCTTTGTGGCTTAATAGTCATTATTGACATTTACTTAACGTTTGTACTTATTGATTATTGGCTTGTCGCTTGTTTATGTTCCGATGTATTGCTTATAATAAATAATTAGGGGTCAATTTTTACACAAATGGAACTAGTGCAATAGTAAGCTCAAAAAGGCTTGTATTATGGGTACTAGATGACGATATATTTAAAAGACATGTACTTAAATACATAGAAAAACATCCAAGTCTCAGGAACAAATGTTTATGCTCATCACATAAACAAGTGCCCTTACCTTGATTCGAACCCGGGACCTCCAGCTACGTGGGCAGTATCACTACCAACTAGACTGTATGAGTATACCGAAATATTGAAACATTATTCCGGTACATTCATATTCGGAACTATACAGGATGATTCAAGTTCAACACTACGGATTCAGTAGATCATAAGCTATACTGCTTCGTGCCACTATTAGTGAAATTAACGTTCATTTATCTTTGATGTTGAAAACAAAATTTGATGTTGGGAATAGGTACACAGTCGGTAATAAACTCATGTAATTACAAGAAAACGATCTTATTGATAGGTAGGTCCTTATTTTTGCTCCAGGTTGCCCAGAATAAAATCTCAGTGGCCGCCACTGTTACACAGACACACAAAAGTACAATTAACCGACTTAGTGCCTTAATTTTTCTTACAGTTCCGTCCTACTTCGTAATCCTAGAAGAAAAGGGTAATTTCTCTTGCCTAAGTAATGAAAACTGGGATCTGGAATAATTGGCCTCTCTTTCTTGAACCGTCTAGAGGAATGGCTACAACTCAACGGTTAATTCCGGCAGCCACACAAATTGTATGATGTCGAAATTAGTGAAACTAAACATCCCACGTTTTAGGTTTTCCAGAGGACTCCTGGCTTTAATAAAAAATTAAGAGCGCATCGCGCAGGGCACTCGTGGCCCAGCGGCGCCCGCGTACGGCGTGCGGTATGCGAGGTTAAGCAATGTGGGCGCAGGTCAGTTCTTGGATGGGTGACCGCTTTGAGTGGTTACTAAACTAACTGAGGGCTCTCGTGCTTTGGAAGGCACGTTAGGCCGTTGATCCCGGCTGCTGTCTACGACAGCAGTCGTTAAGCCAAGTTAGAGGCCTTCGGGCGGCTTGAGAACTTCTAACAGTCAAGTTGCCCACTCACTTGACAAAGGGGGGTCGAAGTTGCACCACGTCCGTAGGGAGTACCCACCGTTACCCTACACGTGACCCCTGGGTGGTGCTAAAAGTGCAACAAAAACTGGCAACCGTACTTGTCTTCTCGAAGATCTCACGGTTCGTAAATAAATGCCATACGATTAAATAAATAAGTGAATAATAAAAAATTGCTGCCAAGAAATTAATCACAGACATCTTTTTCACTTTTCATCTAGCACCCAAACTCATTAAAATAACTGGCGAACCCCAGAGGCTCACGAACTCCAAATTGGGAAACTCTGATCTAGAAGAAGAAGCTTGTTAAATTGTGATACCGACTATTGGGGGAATATTACATTGGAATTAATGGCTTCTATCACTAAATAAAATTTATTTTATTCTTCTAAAGCGGACTTCGATTCTGCCAGTGTATACTATCAGCCAAGTCGGTCCAAATTATTTACCACGCGTCTTCATTTAACTTAAAGATTTTAGCGTAACGCGCCTTGCATCCACCACCACCACCATATCAGCCCTAGGACGTCCACTGCTGGACATAGGCCTCCCACAATTTCATGGGGGGTAAATGCCATAATCGCCACGCTTGGCATGCGGGTTGGCGATCGCAGTATCTCCACCGCACTCTAGGAATGCTGCTGCCCATTCACCGGTGGTCTTGGTCGTAGTTTTAGGACATACCCGGGTCCTCCCGGGTCCGGGTTTGCGCCTTGCATAGATAAATAAAATGTATAAATAAACTAATATATAAAAATATAGAATTGCAAGCGTGGAAGATGAAGGACCAGCGGTAGAAGACTGTAGATCGAAGATGGGGTCTATAGGTATGTAAACATATGAAAAAATGAGATATGGCGACCTGCCTTACCTATTGTTCCGCTGCAAACTTTTTTTTACTTTACTTTACTTACTTATTTATCACATATTCACAATATTTTTTCACCACAAAGTACAATATATAGACTGAGATAGAGATAATAATAATAATAATAACGAACGGTCTAATTGCGAAGAGTCTCGACCAACATCTTAAGAGACTCTCGCTAGATGGCTGGGTCAAGCGGATACGGCGCGGATAGTCAGGAGGTTCCTCTCTCTGTCGCCCTAACCACCGGTAGCTTAGGCCCCGCCTCGCTGCCGGTGGCACTCTAGGTTAGGTTTTTTATAATGCTTTTATATTTTGTATGTATATTTTTATATTTTACTTTTTGTAAATGTGTTGTAGAAAACCTAACATAAGATCAAAGATAAATAAAGTGAATAATAATAATAATAAAGCCATTTATTTCCAATAAATACAGAAATAGCATGCAGCATAATCTTGAATAATAATTAATGACCTATCATAATATTTATACATATTAGATAATTCATTTCTATTTTCATACACTCTAGTAATTCTAGTAATTTCATTTATAATTATAACATCATCTTTTCACACGTTATACTAATTCATATTTATTTTAATAATTAAACTAGAATAAATACTGATTATCGCATGCATTTAACAATCTCGTTAACTTTGTACTTAATTTCATACGAGTGAGTATTTTTTATTATTTTATAGTTTTAACAAATAAGTACATTTATAAGTATTCGTATTATATTATAAGTATTGGTATTATATAATAATTATGTGTATTTCTGTTGTGTGTGTCTATTGGACTGTCCATTTGTGGACGATAGGCCTCCTCCCTCCTGTTCCATTCTGCCCTATCGGTATATAGATAGCAGTGAAATACTCCGCATAGATCCTAGCGCCGTTGTGTATTTAGTAAGAACTAACCTTACGACCGCTGCGTCTCTGTCACCTCAATATGCAAGTGCGATAGAGATAGCACCCAGTGACATCTGGTGCAAACGAGTTAAACTAACATTTTCATAGAAAAAATCGTACTTCGAGCTGAAAGGCCCTTGTTTTTCAGGGCGACAGTTCCTTTTACTATATATATAATGTCATTATTTTAAATTTGGCAGGTTCGTGATAACGAATTATGGAGGGTGAGAGAGAGGGTGATAACAATACTAACATTAATAGATAAATGTGTAGGTATATTCAAATTAAATTATTGCATGCTCATGCAATATATTTTGAACAACAAATATTAATATATTCACATGCTTTGAAATGTAATTTAAACATTGTTATTAAGCATTAATAAAGGCTATTTCTATTTCTGCATTTAAATGGATAGTTCCTGGATTCCTGAATGGCGCGGGATGGAAGGGGCATACCGATAAATAAGAAAATCTAGGCGACGTTCGAATGCAGTCCCAATAGTAAAAATAACCGCATAGAAGATGCCCTGGGCCTTGGCTTTACTTAGAAAAATCTTAGGTTACTAGGTTAGGTTTTGGTAAAATAAAGGATAATTTACAGTAGGCCGTTCCGTGTCCGGGCCGGCCCGTTTTCTATGACAGCAAGACGTGGGCCGTAGCGTGGCCGGGCCCGGTGACGCTCGGAAGCGGCCCGATGCCGGCCCGGCCCAGCGCTCAATGGTCAATGCAACGTCCGATCTAGCTACGACCGAGGCTCAGAAGCAGCCCGGTCTTGGTTTGACCCGGCTCGGCCCGGACACGGAACGTGTGTATTTCTAGTGTGAATCATGCTTATTAGTAACTTTGTGTGGCTACCGGCCTAGTAGAAGCCCTTATTATCCAAGCCTGAACAGCTTGGCTTCACGTTAACTCCAGAACCTTCGGCCACTTGAGTCTAATTACCCTTTAACAGCTTGTTAACGGACGTTAAAAGTTCCACACGTTCTAATAGGCCCTTAACGGTAATTTACGGCTTTATGAGGTGTTGAAAACGGCTGTAGAATTGCAGGTAAAAATAGGTATATTTTTATTTGTTGCTTCAAATTCAAAAAACATTTTTAAACCTTTTTTAATTGAAAAATGGAGGCATGTAATCCTGTAAGTGCGTGTAATACTTACACGTTAGAAAATGTACATAGATAACATCAGTAAGATCTCGACAAAGTACGAAATGCGGCATAATCTTCCACGCCCTTAGAAACTATCGTAACTGTAACAACCTTGAATTTAATATTAATTAAGCACACCCCATTAGGTATAAAATTACCAAATTTAGGATGGTTTACTAGGAAACGACGCCCTTGGGGCTTCATTATGAAGCTATGTCGGTAAATTTTAACTATCAAGCAATATAATTATTTGTCGTATAATTATTAACGTTGATACCACGATCTAGTACAATAAGTCTATGTTAGGGTGTACGAAGATCCGTGAGCTAATAACGTAATTATGTATGTAGATTAGATTCTATAAGTTTAGTTGCAAGTTATCACCGTGTTTTAATTCGCTCTGTTTAATCACGAATAAACGTTACTTAATAATACTCAAAACTAGTGTTTTTCTATATGCCCTAATAGTATAAATGAGAATAATGAGAAGAGCTTTTATTGCGGACTGCACTTTTTGCACAAGAATAGCAAAATTTACGGTTTTTAGAACAATGCGGTTTACATTTGTTTTATTAACCGACTTCAAGATTTCAAAGGAGGAGGTTATCAATTCGGTTGTATGATTTTTTTTTTTTTTAATGTTTGTTACTCCGTAACTCCGTCATTTCTTATCCGATTTGGAAAATTATTTTTTTGATTGTAAGTATATATATTCAAGTTGGTCCCGTTTTTATCAAAACGCAGTTCTGATGATGGAATTCATGAGGAATTAAGGGAACTCCTCAAATCTTAAAAGCAAACATATAGTGATTTTTATGTTTTTATCAACAAGTCGAGCATTTTCATCGAAAAATGTGACATTTGATGAAGTGGAACTGCTGATGATGATCAGAACAGAACTCTTCAACGACGAAAAGTTCACGTATGGCGATTTGTCCTTCTAGCTGTGTTTTTTAAGCAAGTTTTATTTTCACGGTTATTTTTTGTCATGCTTGAGTTCTGATGATGGGATCCATTAGGAATCGAGGGAACTCCGCAAATTTGAAAGGCACACAAATAGTGATTTTAGTATTTTCATGAACTAATCAAGCATTTTCATTCAAAAAAGTGACATTTGATGAAGTGGAACTGCTGATGATGATCAGAACGGAACTCTTCAACGACGCGTAGTTCATGTTTGGCGATTTGTTCTCTTCGTTTTGTTTGCCAAGCAAGCTAGGTTTTAAGGACACATTTTCGTCAAGCTTGAGTTTTAATGGAGGATTCCATGAGGAATTGAGGTTACTTAGTCTTCTACCATTATAAACATACTTATAGCCATTTTTATTTTATTGTATGGAATCTAAGAGTGCACCATCTAAGTATAATAATCTTTCACCGGCCTCCCCCATTAAAGTTGGTTTCTTTTTCTTAAAAAATATTTTGCTTTTAAGGTCATGTACCCGTAAGGTACTACGGGCCTCATAAGAAGGCTCAAAGTCATCCAAAGAGCAATGGAGAGAGCTATGTTAGGAGTTTCTCTGCGTGATCACATCAGGAATGAGGCCATCCGCAGCAGAACCAAAGTGACCGATATAGCCCTCCGAATCGCTAAACTTAAGTGGCAGTGGGCGGGGCACATAGCACGTAGAACCGATGGCCGTTGGGGCGGAAAGGTTCTCGAGTGGCGACCACGTACCGGAAGGCGTAGCGTGGGCAGGCCCCCCACACGGTGGACCGATGACCTGGTGAAGGTCGCGGGTGTCCGCTGGATGCGGGTGGCGCAGGACCGGTCATTGTGGAAGTCTTTTGGGGAGGCCTACGTCCAGCAGTGGACGTCTTTCGGCTGACATGATGATGATGATGATGACCCGTAAGGTGACGGTCCCGTCGGAAGATCGGCGTTGGCAGTAATGCTCGCATAATGCTGCGATGGGACCGTTTCGTGGCAATACAATATATGCACAGTGATTGACTTGTTTTAAGACCTGACATGTAATATTTCTGTAATATTATTAATAAATGAGGATGAGCATGCGACTTCCCACACTCATTCATTTTACATATCGTTACTATGATATTATGCTGTTGTAAATTTGTTTTTTTTTTTATTAAAAATGGGATTGTTTTTGGCCAGCATCTAGCCGGCCAAGAACGGCCGGGGGTTGTGTGTATCATACTCGTAAATAAACGGTTCTTACCCGAAGGGTTCAATTCAAACAGAGCTGTCGTCTCTTCCACAGGTTTTAAAGCTAAACGGTTGGAGATACAGAGATATAGAGATACAGTGATCAAAATGTTGACCCAAAGCCATACAAATTGCCAGTAATTTTTTTTTGTAAAATAATTTACTTCCCAATCTTGCCATCGAGTGGGGTAACGTTTGTTAAGAGCTTTTTCAGTAGATAAATATTATGTATCTAATCAACGAACTCCAGAATATTAACACGGAAACAAAGGATCAAGAAGCCACCAAAGTCAGCTTTTCTACAAAAAAAATCTCCGTAGATTTTTTAAAATTTCCATTAATCTATGAACATTTAAATAATTTAGTTATAATGTTTACAAATGTCAATATATTCGTATTGATAATTTGGTACCCTGAAAATTGAACGCTAAGTGTACGAAGTTCGACACGCACTTAGCCGGTTTTTATTAAAATACAACACCTTATAAGTTGAAACTGCCTACGCACGGAAATTTCAAGCGTAACGCAAGTTGTCACGAAGTACACTTAAATGTGAGCCCCCCAATGAATAACAAGAGTATTTTGTCGAAAGTGATTCGTTTAAATACCTAAAGTACAGCAATTAAGATGAATAAATGTTTGAAGTTGAAGGAAATTAATTTGGAGATTTTCTGGCAATTATTTTAACAAGTCCGCAAGTGTTCGGAGGCAGCGGTTAATACTGCCTACTGCTGCTGGACTTGAAACAAACGTGACTGGAAGAGACTGGAACGTAATTAAAGAACCAGAGTGATGAAACCCAAGGTAGTACTAAGGATATATGCAATGGGTTTGCGGAAACATTTTCTAATGAAATAGATCTCATTAAACATAAGTGTAATGACAAATGGTTTGATAGACAAGAATACGCAAAAGAATCGGACGTGAGTATGCGATGGCAGCCGGTGATTTAGTAAAAACATGAAGCGAGTAATTAATAGTATCAGCTCTAAAGTTGAAGGTAATTAATTTGGAGCAATTATTTTAACAAGTCCACAAGTGTTTGGAGGCAGCGGGTAATACTGCCTGCTGCTGCTGGACTTCAAACAAAGGTGACTGAAAGAGAACTCAATTGTGGGGATCAGCTGCAGATATTGAAACTGTTTTTATTTTGCAAAAAAGGCTATCCGGGCAATTTATAACTTGGGGTCGCGTGACTCATTATGAGAATTTTTCAAAGAAATAGATATTCTAACCCTGCCGTCCCTATACGTATTTGAAATATAATGTTAGGAAGAATTTGTGCAATTTTCCAACGAACGCTGATAAACCAATAGCCACCAGAAACACTGGGAAACTGAAAATAACCTTCTATATAGACTAGTAAAGGCGAAAAAGTCGGTCTTGGGAAATTGTATTAAATTCTACAATAAAATTCCAAAACACGTTACTGAACTTAGCAATTCTAACGTCAAAGCTGTAGTAAAACAAACACTTATTTCAAAAGCATATTATAAGGTAAACGATTACATCATGGACAGGGATGTTTGGCAGTGAGTGTCCTGCACGGCTAATCTATCGCGAAAATAGGTTTTCTACTGTAGCTTGTTATTTTTGTAGTAACTGAGACTGTAATTTTATATTTAACTATACAATGTATATTGTTTTGAAAAAATGACACCTCGCCGAGTTTCTTACGCCGGTTCTTCTCGTGGCAGAGGTTTATTTTTCCGAACCGGTGGTAGTTTATTGACGTTCATAGGTGCATGTAATATGCCTAATTTGAAGAATAAACTACTTTTACTTTTTACTTTTTTAATTAAAGAGCCAAAGTGATTCATAAACAGGCCTTAATATTCGCATTTATGATGTTATACACTTGTTCTTTATCAATACAAAATTAACCAATAACTGAAGGACTGTCTACATGATGCCCGCGGCTACCTTTTATCAACGCACTCGCCATCGCCAGCGAGCTCATACCCACACCTTGGAGCCATTGCGTTCTCGTAAACTACGTTTCAATAGGTACTTTATACCGAGAACACTTAGGTTGTGGAATGAGCCCCCTGCTGAGGTATTCCTAATAGGCTAGCATGGGACGCGTCAAAAAAGGCGTGAAAAGGTTTCTTCAAGGCGTGTCGGCAACGTGCGAGTGACGCCTCTGGTGTTGCAAGGTGGGCTGTCACTGTCGGCTTGTTTCATTCATTCATTCATTAATTTATTGCATTTTATGGGTTTTACAAAATCTTATAAGTAGTTAAATGTTCCAGCATAAACCCCGTTAGGGCACAGCAATATTTTAATGTACTTATCTAGGTCTTAAATTACACACTAACAAAATTAAACCTTCCCATCCACCACCACCATATCAGCCATAGGACGTCCACTGCTGGACATAGGCCTCCCCCAATTTCATGGGGGGCAAATGCCATAATCGCCACACTTGGCATGCGGGTTGGCGATCGCAGTATCTCCACCGCACTCAAGGAATGCTGCTGCCCATTCCCCGGTGGTCTTGGTCGTAGTTTTAGGACATACCCGGGTCCCTAATTAAACCTTATGACTAAGATACTCCATCATATTGTAAAACAAGTTTTCAACCACGATTTATTTCTTTATATTCTTAAGCTCTAAAATACCGATGGAATTGGTACCATAGGTAGGTTAAAAAAGTTAAATTAACAGCAATTTCCATCCAATCTAATTCCCTGGCTAGGACCCTTCCCCGGGTATGGTTGCTCGTGGAAAAACACTTATACTTATTGGGAAGGGACGCCCAGTGGTTAAACAGAGGAAAATACCTTCGGAAGTAACAAGTCTATATAAATGATTCTGACAATCCCTGATTGACTAAAAAAATCAAACCGGACTCCGTAACTTTGTTATTGGATTTAAAAAGGACGGTAAATTCGTTGACATTTGGCCGTTTCGTTCCCTTTTCCTGCCATTTATTTATTCCATAAAATTAACACTTCACAGTCAAGCTACACGTGTTAACTGGAGGGAACAATTTTAGGGTTCTGTAGATAAGAGATGTGCTGCTCTTAGGTATTAGGATTGACCAGTCGAGCGCCGTGAACTGAGCGCGCTCCTGGGAACGGGAGATCTCTCGCTGCATAGCATAGTATCTTGTATGCTGAGTAGCGAGAGAATATGGGACGGAGTCATAACCTTCTGCGAGGTGATGACAGAAAAGGAGCGGAGCGGAGCGGGAGCGCGAAGACAGAGCCGATGCGCACCCGCTCCGGCGCAGACGGAGGGGAAGAAGGCATCTGCAATACATAAACCGCCTGATTCCCCAGTAGGGCCGTGGGTTGGGGACCCACACAATAGGCCCTACACTGCTGAGGGAAGGGTTGGAGCGTTACCAATCCTCCCCTTCACCGGCGCGAGGGTGCCCCCGGCGCAATAGCCGGGGTAGCCGGGGAGGCATCGTGGTAGAATGATAGCGATCCCATGATGCCCCCCTAAACGGCAGCGTATTCCTTTCCCCTATGGAAGGGGAGTCCCACATACCCCCCATTATGGGCCTTCCCCAAGCCCGGGGGGATACGCAAATGCATTTCCTCTTCGCCAAAAAAAAAGGTATTAGGATTGATGTACAAGGTTGGGTATAAACAGGAAAGGGTTATCTACAAGCTATATACAAATATTCAATAGATAGGAGTCACAAGAAGAAAGGACAATAGAGAGATCTCTCAGGAACCGAAGTCCATTGAGTGTTGTTTAAAACTTACGTATACTTATGCAACTGATTTAAGAAACTTTTTTTTTATGGCTTTTACTCCTCGTTTGTTTTAGCCAGGAGGATTTGCCAATGTCATGGTTTCCTGATGGACTTGACACACGAGGAGATTGTTCAGTATTTTGACAGATGTCAGTTGTGACGCCACAGGTCCAATGCGAGGTTCTAGTTGTATCCGCGGCTGTTAATCTACGTAGAATGAGACGTGTATGATAGCGCTATGTTGTGTCAAAAAGATTTTCACGACTTACCGAGTTCTGATTGACTACTGCCTTGACTGCCATTGGACGTCAAACGTCAAAATAAAGTGACAAATAAAAATAAAATGGCGTCTCCTCGGAATTTCGTCTAGTCGTCTCTGTACATTTTTTTCATTTTTGCAAATGTCGTTATTTAGTTTGCAGTATTGATAGATTACTATGCAATAAACAAACGGAACAGTGTGTAGCTAATCGAAAATTCATCTGGAAACGCGTAAAAACCATTGTTTGGACAACAAATGGAAGACAGGGAAGTGCGTCGTATGTGGCATGGTATGCAAGTTCTCATTTTGCAAAATGTACGAGTGTTGTGGTTGTGAAACGTAGAACTATGAAGGACGAAGATATATCGTTTACCCGGATATGAGATGGAATACATTAAAAAATAAATCTGTTGATAAGTAAATTTTTTGTTTAATTTCATTTAACTAAGATACGGCACAACATAGTTCACGGTATTTCAATTGAACACCAGTTTCATTTTACACAGGACGTTGATGTTCAATTGGAAATGCCGTGAGCTACAAAAAGTTAAATTCAAATGAGCTATATATATTTATCGTTGGATGTTCACAGTAAGTTCCATTGCCACAGTGCTATTAAAAAATTAAAAAAATAAAACGTCAAAAAGCTATCAGCGGGTACAAAATAAATACACGTGCTTACGGTCTATATTTTTGGTTCGTGAGTTGGCGGTCTGAATCCTTAGTAGTCTGTGCTCTGTGGCATGTGGCAGAGTGACACGCTAAGATGTGAGTCTGCTTATCTGTGATGAGAACTGAAACATTCTCACAGAAGTTCAATTTAAATTGTCAAATTTTCGAATGATATTTATTGCACAAAATGTATAAGTTATCGTACAGAATGCGGACTCAATTCCATAAAAATTCTCTACCAGTCAACCTTTGGGCAAATCAGAGAGCGCGTGTGATGGGCCCGACCGTTTATTTATAACAAGTTGCCGGAAACAGTCAAATCAGCCTCTTCCTACATTAACATTCTACTGCTGCGACGAATTTTTAAACCTATAGAATAGTATAATTAATATGATAATTTTGAGTAATATATTGAAATGGTGTTAGAGATAAACTACCATAACATCGCCCGCCCCTCCAAAATTAAAAATGCTTCAATGTATTTGTGAAAGTTCTTGGCTCAGCGGCGCCCGCGTACCGCGTGCGGTATGCGAGGTTAAGCAATGTCGGGCGAGGTCAGTCCTTGGATGGGTGACCGCTTTGAGTGGTTACTAACTGAGCGCTCCCATGCTTTGGAAGGCACCTTAAGCCGTTGATACCGGTTGCTGTCTACGATAGCAGTCGTTAAGCCAAGTTAGAGGCCTCCGGGCGGCTTGAGAACTTCTAACAGTCAAGTAGCCCACTCACTTGACAAGCCTAATCCCAATAAGGTCTAGTTTCCCCCTCGGGTTGGAAGGTCAGATGGCAATCGCTTCCGTAAAAACTAGTGTCTACGCCAATTCTTGGGATTAGGTAGCGGACCCCAGGCATACTCCAGGATGCAACTGTACTGGGAATAACGCTAGGAGGATGATGAATGTATTTTTGAAAGTATTTATTAAGCACCATCATGACTCCCAACGCATGAGTGCGTGCTGAGACAGCCGTCAAAACAAACAAACACTCTTTAGTAAGGATGTGACTAAATACATTGAAATAGTAATTTAGAGGGGCAGGCCATGTCACTAATTTTTTTTTGCCCTGACTGTCCTTGTTTCCACGTAATTGGGGAAAATTTACCACTTATTTGTGAGCGGCTTATCATGTCAGCTATTTTTGCTGACTGTGCCACTTCAAACCACTTGATATCGCTGCGCCAGCTTAAGCGATAGTTATCTCCTGACCCACTTGACCTCTTGATGCCGGAAATATTATGGCTCTATAGCATTTGCTATAAAATTTACGGCTAATAATCTCGAATGATCCATGGCGTCGTAAATAACATGAATGGGAAGTGACAAAGTTATCTGGCGTAACAATGTAATGACAAGATTTTACCTACAGGCGAATCACATAAGGATCATCATACGAGGTAGGGCACATGGGAACGTCATCTTGTTCATAGTTGAGCAAACCAACTGGGGAAGTACTTCCTCCTTACAGTTGCCCGCAGCCATCATAACACCACTACTTGCTTATTTTTATTTTTTTCCTCTGAGATTTTAGATGAGATGAAATACCATTCTTTTAACTTACTTATGTCTTTGTTAATAATATATTTGAGTATGCTGAGCAAAACGGTAAATACATACAAAACTGTATTTTTTTATCGATAATTATTTTAGCAATTATATTTCTGCCCAACTAAGAGAATCAATTATATAAAATCAGTCCGGATTTTTTTCCTAACCAGCGTTTCAAAGAACGCATTGTTTTTCAATGTACGCCCTTAAACATATACACATGATACACACATGAATGAAGGAATGTATTCAATAACGAATGGCTTTCCGTTAACTCCTTCCGGCACGGTTGGTTTTGAGCCCCGGTCGCTTCCGAGCGAGATTTATTGCGGGGGTATAATTGTTGCATCTGAACACTTTACACGTTGAGCCAAGTACTTTGGTGTGATTTACTAGAAAATGTTTCAGGAGGTTTTACCAAATTTTTCACGAAATCCCGTATAAAAAACTGCTTGTGACAGACACCAAAATGATGGCAATGTTCTGTTGAATCAGTTGTGGTACGGAACACCCACAATTCACGGTGTTAGTGTCCAAAAGAATTTTCAAATAATATAATTCTACTCTATACTCTACCGCTTCGAACAAGGCTAGTTGTTAAGAATAAGAATATATCCACCATCCACCATATCAGCCCAAGGACGTCCACTGGCTGGACATAGGCCACCCCCAATTTCATGGTGGGTAAATGCCATAATCGCCACGCTTGTCATAATAATATCTCCACCGCACTCCAGGGATGCTGCTGTCCATCCCACGCTGGTCTCGGTCGTAGTTTTAGGGCATACCCGAGTCCATCATTATCAAGAATGTATCATCTTTACTATAGAATAACTTAAGTAAAATAAAATCTTACACAAATCGACCTAGTCCCAAACTAAGCAAAGCTTGTACTATGGGTACTAAACGACGATATGTTCAGACATTAGGAAAGAAATATGAGTATAATGCTTCGTTCTAAAACTTAACTTAACTTAACTTAACTAAGTTAAGTTTTAGAACGAAGCATTATACTCATATTTCTTTCCTAATGTCTGAACATAACTTAACTTAGTTAAGTTTTAGAACGAAGCATTATACTCATATTTCTTTCCTAATGTCTGAACATATCGTCGACGAAGAGGTGACTACTGCCTTCTTATATAACTAGATAAACTTATCTAGTTATATAAGAAGGCAGTAGTCGCCTCTTTGGCGTAGTGCTAATTTGCGGCGTATTAAAAACAGCTTCTTTTAAATAAGCAGTAAAATAACTACCACTGAAGTTTATATCACTGCCTTTCTTAAGGTGCTTTCTCAGTACATTTTCTATCTCTTCCAACCTGAAACTTGGACTCTTTCGTTTGCTTTTAGAATTGTGGAAAAATAAAATCCACTCGGGCACTGGGAGATATTTCTTTCAACCAATGACAGCTACATTTCAGTGTGAAACAAAAGAAAGTTTCCAATAGAGGTTGCTTCGTTTTTTATCGCCGTCTTGTCCATTGCGTTATTTACAATTTAATGATACATTATGTGGCTCTATTGTGCCACAAAGGAGGATTGTGAACCTACAGCGCCATGTATGAACAGCTAGCCGTTACAAAACGTACGTAAGTTAGATCTAACTGACAATTTTTCTACGGGAAAACTACTTCGATCTACCTTACGATTAGGGAATGTAATAACCGGTCTTGTTTTATAACCGGTTATGATTTCAATTATGATGCAAATGTAACTGAAAACCGGTTACGGTTATTTGATAAAAACAAGTCAAATACGGTTTTTGCAATCTTTTCATATGGCGACAATAAATCTTGATTAAAAAAAAGTACAAATAGGCTACTCTGAAAACATTTGGCAATCCAAGTAGGCGATCTCACTTACATACAATCTGACAATAACAGTAAAAGCAGTGTAGTTTGGAAGTACGTTCCGTTTTTAACCTACTTCAAGATTTCAAAAGAGGAGGTTATCAATTCGGTTGTAGGTATTGTCTTTTTTTTATATTTGTTACTCCATAACTCCGTCATTTCTTAACCGATTTTGAAAATTCTTTTTTTGATTGTATATATTTAAGTTGGTCCCGTTTTTGTCAAAACGCAGTTTTGATAATGGGATCCATGAGGAATTGAGGAAACTCCTCAAATCATAAAGGCAAACATATAGTGATTTTTGTGTTTTTATCAACAAATCGAGCATTTTCACACAACAATGTGACATTTGATGAAGTGGAACTACTGATTGTGAAGAAGTATCAGAATAGAACTCTTCAACGACGAAAAGTTCACGTTTGGCGATTTGTCCTCCTAGCTGTGTTTGTTAAGCAAGTTCTATTTTCACGATTAATTTTTGTCATGCTTTAGTTCTGATGATGGGATCCATTAGGAATGGAGGGAACTCCTCAAGTGTGAAAGGCACACAAATAGTGATTTTAGTATTTTCATGAACTAATCAAGCATTTTCATTCAAAAAAGTGACATTTGATGAAGTGGAACTGCTGATGATGATCAGAACGGAACTCTTCAACGACGCGTAGTTCACGTTCGGCGATTTGTTCTCTTCGTTTTGATTGTCAAGCTTGAGTTCTGATGGAGGATTCCATGAGGAATTGAGGGTACTTAGTCTTCTACCAGATTATAAACATACTTATAGCCATTTTTATTTTATTGTATGGAATCTTAGAGTGCACCATCTACGTATAATCTTTCACCGGCCTCCCCCATTGAAGTCGGGTTTTTTTTTAATTATGTCCTTCAATTTTGCTAACATCGTAGGACAAAACGGATAAAAAATCCGTTATTATGTTCAACTGTGTGAACAAACCGGACATGAAAATCCGTTTTGTCATACGCTATCCAACGTCACACAGAATGGGTTGTGCAAGAAAAAAATAGCATCCCCACTTTACGAGTAGGGGACGGACCTAACCTAAAAATATATAATATGTTTGTCCTACCGTATTGTCGGTTTCATTTATAAGAGTATGTAGGAGTATACCTCTGCCAAATTACAGCTTTTTTACCGACTTCAAAATTTCAAAAGAGGAGGTTATCAATTCGGTTGTATGTTTTTTTTTTTTAATGTTTGTTACTCCATAACTCCGTCATTTCTTAACCGATTTGGAAAATTCTTTTTTTGATTGTAAGTATATATATCCAAATTAATAATAAGCCATTGAAGTCGGTTTTTTTTGTTAAAAATTATTAGTAATAGCAACGATTACTGAGCCAAACCGCGGAAGGACAGACAGATGGCCGGACATGGCGAAACTAAGTACGTACAAGGTTTCCTTGTTTACTATGGAACCCTAAAAATGCAAAAATCTGTATCTTTTTCTATGTTTCCCCATAATTTGAGAACTCTTGTTATTATAAGGGTGTCATTATAAATAAATAAAAAGACAACTCAAATCATAATCATAGCGGCTTTCTACCTTTGTTCTACCCCTAGTCTTGTTCTCTGTTTGGCCTGAAGGTTGACTGGTACAGAATGCCTTAAGGCATTCAGTTCGCCTTTTGTATCTGTAACTTGATACTGTGCAATAAAGTTTAAATAAATAAATAAAAGCCCCTTACTTATTATTAAATGTAAAAACTCAATAAATTCTTAAAGACTTGGTTTAAAAAACATTTTACATTCAGAAACGATGCCTAGAGCAGATTCTTTATGCTTATCACAAAGTACAATATATATACTGAGATAGAGATACCAGTGAAATACTCCACATAGATCGTAGCGCGCGTTGTGTATTTAGTAAGAACTAACCGCACGAACGCTGCATCTCTGTCACTTCAATAAGCAAGTGGGATAGAGATAGCACCCAGCGACATCTGGTACAAACAAGTTAAACTAACATTTCCATGGAAAAATTCGTACTTCGAGCTGAAAGGCCCCTGATGCTTATCACAAAATATTAGCTCTTTTTATTTCATCATCTGTCATATTTTGTAAATGCAAATGACATTTGACAAGTTTTAAAATTCGTTTGAAAAATTTTACAAAAACCCTGCAAGAGCAACCGATATTACAAAATCGATATTATCTCTTCAAAATAAATATTCGTATAAAAACGTTAAAATTCTTCGCATTTTACTCAGCTAATTAAAAATGTCACATCAAAGGGTATTCAAAGAACTCAGTGACTTTCCCAGCTTTATTATAAAGTAGGAAAAAAGTGTGTTTTAGCGAAACTTTCCACTGCTTTGAAGATAATAATGATGACAGTTTTTAGCTTAATTGTAATGAAGAAATTTTGTTTATGGCAACTTCCTAATTAGTTGGCACGGAGTCGAGTCGGTACGATATGAGCACAGATGATATCAGAGTAAACCAGATCCGCTCATTTAAGGCGCAGGGTAGGGCAAGCCATTCTCCATACAAAGGTTGTGCAAGTTATTTGCGTTAGTTTTGGCACTACAGCATTTAATTTTATTTTTTGTTGGTACATATTGGATATACGCAGAAGTTGATGTTGAAATTTAGCATAATTTCTTTTTTTTTTTTTTCTAATTTATTCAGGCAACAAACAGTCGAATACAGAATTGATAGTATAAGATATAATGTTAAAAGACCTTGAGTGCCATAACTTAAGAATACAAAAACATTTTAACTTAATATAGCTTAGTGTAGGAGCGGTAAAACGCGAAACGATTGGCAAAATCCAGTGCATTTAGTTATTTGTTTCAAAGGAATAAAAAGGAAAGAATATATTGGTGCATGTATACACACGTAAATTTTTGTGCGCACACATACACCCTCATATGTGTAAATGCAGTAGATTTCGACAGGTTTACAAAACTAAAAGGACAAATATTAATATTACTAATACAGAGAGTTTCTAAATCTGTGGTTATAACTTGGATTTTAAATGACACTGAATTTGGTATTTAAAACCATGACAATATCTTATTGAGAAAATGTCGATATGAGACATATTTATGTTATAATAATGAGACATCGGTTGAAGTAAGACTTTGAGACATATTTTGTGCGAGAGTATGGAATAGCAAACAATTTCTTATGACGTGCAGTGCGTTGTGGAATTTTGAATAATAGCCTACCAAGAAGTGACGGGGAGTCGATAAAGTTGTTAATAATCTTATAAAGAAACATAATATCAAACTGAGTTCGACGACTTTCCAATGGTAACAAACCATAATGAGAAAGACTGTTGTTATAGGAATTTCGACTGCGACCCATACGGTAGTCAATGGCTTTCAGAAATTTCTTTTGTACTCGTTCTATCCTATTGATATGACATTTAAAGAACGGGCTCCAGATAATACACGCAAAATCCAGAATTGATCTGACTAAACTATAGTATAATGTCATGTATGCTGCTACATGTTGAAAAGGCCTACAAACCCTCAGTAGAAAACCAAGTTGCTTGTACGCTCTTTGAACAATAATATCAATGTGATCGTTAAATGTAAGTTTATTATCGATTATCACCCCAAGGTCTCGGACCTTGTCAACCCTTTTCAATTGGTGATTATTTAAATTATACATGTGTATTATCCCTTACAGCACGAAGAATTTATTTTTGGATTTATTATTTAAAAACGAATTTTTCGGTGCATTTAAGCCCTCTAGAAAGACAAAAAAATACAAAAAAAAATCCTCCCCTCTCCCGACATTGTCAAAACCCACCCGCACGATCGTTTCATTCCGTCACGACCCCTAGTAAAGATTTTATTTTTTAGGTAGGTAACCTTACGGTAGTTTTTAGTAAATAATACAATATAAATGGGTAATTAAACGTTTATTTATCAGTTTGTTGACTTGGTACATTTTTGGCATGAAAAAACTTTAAAAAAAACTTCACATCACTCAATAATTAACTTAAAACTGCCTAATGAACGCTATAATTTGTCAAATTCGACATTACAAGTCATGACATGAACAATAAAAATAATAGAGCTTCTCATTACAAATAAAAAAACAAATAAGTTACTAACTAATCGAGATCGTTAGTCAGTCTTGACATTTTTAAATATTTTAAATTCTTAACAATTAATTCAAAACATAACTACTAGCATTATCAACTATACTTAGAAAAGTTTTGAGATCTTTTGACAATGTGGACATTTTAAGCAACTTTGTGATAGTTGTAAAAGCAATTATTAGCCCTGGATAAGCACAAGTAAACATTACATTTATTGCAATGCATTAGCAACGAGGAGATTGTATAGTATCATCAAACAGTGGTAGGTGGTCATATCCATCAAACCTTTTTCCCTTTGAAGGCGGTAAATGAGGCCGATATCTGCCTGCATTTTGAACTGACGAAGACTCGACACTATCAGTGTCTGGGCCACTTTCTAATCTATCCAGCTTCGGACAATGTAACAACGAGTCAGCAATATCCAGCCGAAACCAGAGTAAGTCTTTAGCAGATGCCTCAGTGCCTTGCTGTCGATGGTCTATCTTGTACAATCGCCACGCCTTTGCAGCCGCCAAATCTAGAAGATGAACCAAGACCTTTACTGTCCACTTCCTAGTTCTTTGGAATGTTCTGTAATATTCAATTGTCTGATCCAAAAAATCTACTCCGCCCATGAACTCGTTGTATTTCAAAATAACAAGAGGTGCTCAGGTATGTACTCCTTACGTTTTTTATCCCACCTGGGTACGAACTTCACTACGTCACCACCCGTACAGTTAGACGCCATCAAAACAAAGATAGAAGATAGAAGATGCTCGTCCACGTCCTCTACCTCTACGGGGCCTACGAGTACTCTGACTGCGGTTGTTACATACCTGACCACGATTTGATGGCGATATCGATGTAGGTAAATCTAGAACTGGATCTTGAGAAAATGGGCTGGTCCTAGTAAACATCTCATTTTCGACGGAACGGCTTCTTCTAGTTGTTTCTTTAACCGGTGTGTGGGTAGGTGACCGACTACGATGAAATGACAGAGGAGCTGCAAAGTCGGGTTCAGGGTCACTATCGTTAGAGCTAGTACTGCAATTATCGGCTTCTGTGTTGTTGCGTACACGGTTTTCAAGGTCAGACTCATCGAAGTCCGATACATTTCCGTCGCCGATGATTTCAGCCACCAAATCAGATGTTAAAAGCCCTAAACAAAACAAAACCATATTCTTAGTAATACAATTTACATTTTTCACTTCCGTCCTGACACGCACAATCGTGCGTTATAACTTTCGGCACGAAAAAATACCTAAAATATAAGTATGAGGACTAATTCATGTACACTATACAAAAGTAGAACGTTTACTTTAATTATAAAACAACGCAACAAACTTAAAATACACAAACAAAATAATTTCGTAAATACCTACTTTTGGTCCGGCCGTCCGTCAGGTACACGTCCATGCTCAACGCTCACCTCGCCGGCGACTGACCTCCACACTGGCTCCGCGAGTGTTTAAAGTGAATAATAATCGAACGCACGATCGATCGGTTCCGTATTGACGCGGCAAACTTGATTATTTTTAAAACTATATTTTTTTAAAGTTGAACGCACGATCGTATTAGCCTGTGCTGTAAGGGGTATTGGGTTTCTGTTACGTGTAAACGTAATGATACTACATTTATCAGGGTTTAAAAATAGTTGATTACTATCACAGTACGAGTATGCAGCTATAGAGTTAATATCCGCTTGTAGTTTGCAGCAGTCATCAATGGTAGTAATAATCTTATAAATTTCAAAAGAAATAAAAATAAAAATATAGAAAATATAATTAAAATTAAAAAAGAAAAACATCAAGACATAGCTAACATATAAATAAGCATATGGACCAAAAATAATATCTAGAGTGCAAACACAAACGAAGAAAAACTTGCACAAAGTTTGTATGGAAAGAGCTTGCCCACCCCTTCGCCTTATGTTGAACAATTTCTGTACATCTCATCTAGTCTCACTTATACACAAATCAGTAAGTTTAACATCCTGGTGTGCTTTCAAATGGAGACAATTCGTTAATAGTCAAAAATTATAATAGTATCTGTCACATTTTAACTCATTTTGGTGCACCATAAGGTGAATCCTTACGAGACAACTATATGAAAACCGGCCAAGTGCGAGTCGGACTCGCGCACGAAGGGTTCCGTACCGCATGACCTATAAAAAGAGTCCGACTCGCAATTGGCAGGTTTTTAATATTTGTTGTTATGGCGGCAACAGAAATAGATAATATGTGCCAATTTCAACTGTCTAGCTATTACGGTTCTTGAGATCTAGCTCGGCGAGTGGTAGCCATGAAAAAGGGCTAAAATATCACGTTTTTTGTATGGGAGCCCCCCTTAATTATTATTATTATTAAATTGTTTTTAGTATTTGTTGTTATAGCGGCAACAGAAATACACAATCTGTGAAAATTTCAACTGTCTAGCTATTACGGTTCTTGAGATACAGCCTGGTGACAGACGGACAGCGAAGTCTTAGTAATAGGGTCCCGTTTTTACCCTTTGGGTACGGAACCCTAAAAATCATCTGGCTTAATACTGCGAGTCTGCTATTCTCTGATGTCTGTGGATATGAGAAAACTAGCAGCTGCCAGTGTCAACCGCCAATCGAGTCTAGGACTGCTTATTACAACGCCCCTATATTTAATTGAGCTTAATGATTGGCGTGGGATGCGCGCAAGCGTGGAGATACGAATGCAGTACTGCCCCGGTTCTGCGCATGATATTTTTACTCTTCTTAGTCGTTGCACTCTTTGCAGAGCGGTCGTGATTAATAGTGATCTGTACAGGCGCATACACCCCCCGTGAATTTGGGGGAGGCCTATGTCCAGCAGTGGACGACCTTTGGCTGATATGGTGGTGGTGGTGGTGGTACAGGCGCTGATGCTGCTCGCCGTACATTGTCCCGCTATCCCTCTCGATTAGCAGACAATCGGGTGCACTCATGCAGAGATTTGCCAACTGCCAAATTGATCTGGTCGGCCCATCGCATGGGTGATCTCCTACGTAGTATGATCGCCGTAAAGTGTCCCGGAGTTGCAGGCGTCCATAGGCTGCGGTGACCGCTTACCATCAGGCGGGTCGTACGCTTGTTCACTCCTTGCTTGAAGAATCCCATACTGTTAAGTCCTTCTGTTAACCTCGGCAGGAATTTATTTTACAGCTGGAGCGTTAAAGGGAGGAAATTTCTTAGAAAAAAACCTAAAACTGACGTGTGTTTACGAGAAGAGCACTGTCAAATTAACACTTCATGATTATGACACGGTGACAAAGTTCAAAATATAGACATGACGTCTTTGAGACGTATGCCACGTCAGTTAAAGGTTAAAACCACTTTAATTTGAAATATGTTGGAATTTTAAGAGAGTTACATACGTAATCAGACTTATATTAAGTTTATGGAGCAGCCTAACTGGGGAAGTACCACCACTATACATGATACAAAATACAAATTTCTTTATTTCCCAAAAATAATACACAAGAGCATACAGCAGAGAGTTTTAACAACATTGTATTATATTTTTTACTTCCTGGTTGTATTTTAGAATAATGTGGTAATTATCGTCCTGTTTAGCCTAGTTGGTAGTGACACTGCATCCGAAGCTAGAGGTCCCGGGTTCGAATCCCGGTCAGGGCATTTATTTGTGCATTTTTCACAGATATTTGTTCTTGGGTCTTGGATGTTTTCTATGTATTTAAGTATGTATTTATCTATATAAGTATGTATATCGTCGTCTAGTACCCATAGTACAAGCTTTGCTTAGTTTGGGACTTGGTCGATTTGTGTAAGATTGTCCCCCAATATTATTATTATTATATATTATGTACTTATATTATATATTATGTACTTATAGCGCAACAGTGGTCCTCACACCTAGGTCGAGCCGGTGTCGTGAGGACCGCGATATGATAACTTAGTGGTTTACAGTTTAGAGATACGTGTACAGATACATAACCGAGTATAAGGACATTATTAAGGCTATTTCTAAACAAAAATAAAAGAAGACCGTAGCAATTAAAAACACCACCGCTTGCAACACACTTGAGTAAAAATACTCTTAAGGGGGCGCACTACGCTCGGTTCTCCATACAAACGTATTAATGCTCTCATTTTAAAACGCCATGCTAGAATAACATGAAACTTTGTATACACAATGGGATCCGGCATATCTAGGTCGGAAATTAGTTTCTGTTGCTAGAAATTGTAAAAGAAAAAAATACAGCGGTTTTTTGAGTTTTTTACGGCTTGTATGAAAACCTTAATAATCGTTGTATTTTTTCTCCATTATAATTTCAAGCAACAGAAACTAATTTCCGACCTAGATATGCCGGATCCCATTGTGTATACATAGTTTCATGTTATTACAGCATGGCGTTTTAAAATGAGAGCATAAATACGTTTGTATGGAGAACCGAACGTACTGGAACGTGGAATAATAGATTACACGCTTTAAGGAATAACAGGGACATTGTTTTACCGAAATCAAATAATTATATACATTTTAAAAGAAGCATTGAGTACAATGGAATAAAAATCTATAATTTATTAAGTAATGACATAAAACATAGTAAAAAAATTAATTAGTTTTCAAAGAAGTTAAAATGTTATTTACTAGACAGACCCTATTACTCTCGAGAAGATTTATGGTTAATGTTTATGTACATAGGTCATTTTAATTGTATCAAATTGTTATCATTTTTTTGTTATAAATTGATATTCTTGTTTATGGTAAACTTAGGCTGATAAATAAATATTAAAATTGTAATTTTTAAACTTAGGCTAATATTATAATTTAGTGTAAGTTTTGCATGCCGTATTGTGGCGGAACATACATACATGTAATTCTATTGACATGTCAATTGTACCAACTTTGTGTATGTTTTAGCAGAATAAATGATTTGATTTGATTTGGTGTCGAGTTCCTTTTGGCGAGTAAGGTCGCCACAGCTCCCGAGGATGAGCTGTGGTGAGAGTGAGGAGCCTGTATACATACGACTGTCTCAGCTGTCAACACAACGAATTTTCAAGGCAATAAATATTGGCAAAGTTCTTGTGGAGTTTCAAGCGTCCATAGGTGTCTGCTTACTATCAGGCAGGCCGTAAGCTTGTTTGCCACCGTCGTTGTATAATAAAAAATCGGACACCTTGTCAAGAAATATCTACTGCGAAATTTCGCAGATAGTTATAATATAAAATAATAAACCGTGAACTACGTGCAAAGCTTAGGAATTTCTTACATAATATAAAATAACTTTTACTCTGTTACATAACTCGAACCCTTCCTTACGACGCATATTTCCTTCCATTACCCCCCTCTCTGCCCCACAGGGGCGGATGCGAGATGTCATGAACATTATTTTCGCAGAATCCTTCAATAGATGTGCGAATTTAGAACATTTGCAGTTGAGGGTAGTTGAGAAACATTTACTGGCAGCCGGATATTTAATTTTTCGCTGGTACACATGGGGCGTTCGTCGTCCAACAGCGCCCGCGTACCGTGTACGATATGCGAGGTCAGCCGTGATCAATTTTTGGATAGACCGCTTTGAGTGGTTACTATCTTAGCCCTCCCGTGCTTTGGAAGGTCCGTTGATCCGGGCTGCTGTCTATGACAGCAGTCGTTAAGCTAAGTTAGAGGTCTTTGGGCGGCTTGAGAACTCCTAATCGTCAAGTTGTCCACTCACTTGACAAGCCTAATCCCAATAAGGTCTAGTTTCCCCCTCGGGTTGTAAGGTCAGATAGCAGTCGCTTCCAAAAAAACTAGTAACGACGCCAATTCTTGTAATTAGGTAGTGGACCCCAGCCTCCTTGAGGATGCAACTGTACTGGGATAACACTAGAATGATGTAAATATTTTACAAGTGGAAACGTCCACTTAATGGAATTATAATTTCCAACCGAAAATGAAAAATTGAAAAATTGATCATCCCGGGCGGGATTTGAACCCGCGACCTCTGGAACCCGTCCATCGCTCTTACCAACTGAGCTACCGCGGGTTATCCCGAGGCGACGAATCTTTCAATCAGTTCACTCTTTAATTAAGCCTTAGGGAGACTTGTAGCGTCGCCTCGGGATAACCCGCGGTAGCTCAATTGGTAAGAGCGATGGACGGGTTCCAGAGGTCGCGGGTTCAAATCCCGGCCGGGGTGATCAATTTTTCAATTTTTCATTTTCGGTTGGAAATTATAATTCCGTTAAGTGGACGTTTCCACTTGTAAAATATTTACATTTAGAATGGGGTAGCACATTGTTACTAATGATTCTCAATGTAACTTGAGACATTGGTGCCGTTTCAAAAAGTTGTAGTAACTTTGACAGTAGATGTCGCTACAAGTCTCCCTAAGGCTTAATTAAAGAGTGAACTGATTGAAAGATTCGTCGCCTCGGGATAACCCGCGGTAGCTCAGTTGGTAAGAGCGATGGACGGGTTCCAGAGGTCGCGGGTTCAAATCCCGCCCGGGGTGATCAATTTTTCAATTTTTCACTAGAATGATGATGATGTGGGTAGGTGCAAATATTTAACCCTGTCACTCTCACGCCTGTATTGCAGAGATAGGCTGAGCATATGAAAATGATTTCAGTGTCACTTTTTAGGAATTGTATCTTTTAAGCGACTCTTACAAGACCCATCGGAAGATAGGGCGTGGTACGTTTCTATCCCGCAACCACCACCACCACCACCACCATATCAGCCCTAGGACGTCCACTGCAGGACATAGGCCTCCCCCAATTTCATGGGGGGTAAATGCCATAATCGCCACGCTTGGCATGCGGGTTGGCGATCGCAGTATCTCCACCGCACTCTAGGAATGCTGCTGCCCATTCCTCGGTGGTCTTGGTCCATCCCACAACCAAATGGGAGAAAAGTTCAAACTTCTATTGTGCCTTGTCGTTGGTAAATATTCTATATATCTAAAGATATTTATTTCTTCATCTGTCAGTCTAACTCTTTATTTGCCACCTAATGGGAAAATGTACAATCCTAATTAAACATATGACAACTTATAGTTATGTGCTTCATCATCTTCTATTAAACGTCCCACTGCTGGGCATAGGAATCCTCTCATAGATGTGAAAGAATAGGCATTAGTGCCCAAGCCTTGTCCAGTGCGCATTGGGGACTTATTTATGTGTTTACGGCACGTAAAATCGACTTACAGGTTTTCGTTGGAGTTATTCATGAAGCTTGACGGCACCAAATTATCTAATATGCAATATATACCCAAAGGGTGCGCTGTCTACACTGATATAATTTATTTATTTATTACAATATATTGTCACTAACAGCATACACTAGACATGACATATAGATAACATACTAAGTGATAGAGAATTACATTATTATAATAAATGTGAACACTGAATAACAATAACAATACTTAAATAATGGTGCTTGAGGCCACAATAGTCTCCAGGTAGTGCCCGGCCGCGGCCACAAATCTAGGCTCAGGGGTCGCGAACAAGTCAAGAGTTCCGTCTTGGTCTAATATAATGTTAACGAGACCCATGGCTCGGTAGAGAGGTGAGTTAGACAGAGACCTAGTGTTAGAGCTTGGAATCCTTACCTGGTCGAAATTCTTCTAGTTCGAACCAAGCGCTTTGCATCTTCTTTTATAATGCGCACTTCTAAGGTTTGGAATTCTCTGCCGGCGTCTGTATTTCCGAGTTCATATAACCTGGACCTTTTTAAGGCACGAGTGAATAGGCATCTTCTGGGTGAGCTCGCTTCATCGTCGGCCTCACCTTTGCCCCCTGGCTAGATGCTGGCCAAGAGCAATCCCATTTTTAATAAATAAATAAAAAAAAAGAATTCTAATCAGGGTCAGCTTACGACGGCGCAGATTATCCCGTGTGACTGGCGGAATATTAAAGGATACCTGCGCTAGTAGATAGCTGTTCTTCGAGTTGCCTCTTATTAATCGGATGAGGAATCATACCAGGGTGAGATTTCTCCGCATTTCCAACGCCCGGTAGCCCACCATTCCCAGGACATACGGCGTTGGGTAGAGGTAGGGATAATAAAAGTATATTTTTTGAAATAGATACCTTGTAAACGATTTTATGATACTATAATGTCAGTTTATACAGCCAATGTTTCACCAGTGCACTGCTAAAATGCTGCAATACAGCACTTTAGTGCTGCTTGGACATCCTTTTAGCGTTTACCCTAAAAGTAAAGTAAAAGTAAAAGTAGTTTATTCTTCAAATTAGGCATATTACATGCACCTATGAACGTCAATAAACTACCACCGGTTCGGAAAAATATACCTCTGCCACGAGAAGAACCGGCGTAAGAAACTCGGCGAGGTGTCATTTTTTCAAAACAATATACATTATATAGTTAAATATAAAATTACATTACTACAAAATAACTTAAATAACAATGCTACAGTAGAAAATATATATTCGCGATAGATTACCCGTGCAGGACGCTATCACTGCCACACATCCCTATCCATGATGTATCGTTTATCTTATAATATGCTCTTGAAACAAGTGCTTGTTTTACTACAGATTTGAATTTAGAATTGCTAAGTTCAGTAATGTGTTTAGGAATTTTATTGTAGAATTTGATACAATTTCCCTGTTGTGCCTACGTGCCCTGCCCGCGATCCACTTTGGCGCTATTCAAGCAAGTTATATTTTTAAGAAAGCGACTCCAAACTGACCTTCCAATCGAGATGGAAAACTTGACCTAGTGGAAATTAGATGAGTTTCCTCTCGATATTTACCTTTGCTAGAATCCTACTATTGCATATCCAACGCTATTTTTTAAAGCTAGTAGTAATACTCGTATTTGTACAAGTGATTTATCACATACTAAATCAAAACTGTGTATTTAAAAGTAACAACGGCTATATCTATAAGACTGGCGATAAACAGCACCCTGATAGTGCTGAGCTTAAAAGCTCACGAGCCACATTTTAAGATAAAGCTTAAGATAAACTACCGGAACTGTGCCATTATAGTCGTTTCTTGGCTGAACAGTGTTAATAGAGCTGATTTACGACGGTTTTAAGGACATACTACAGGATTATCAGATTATATGGTCGCTGATATGAAAGGGGTTATTGAGTTAACATTAAAAACTTGGATGAGGACTGTGTTAAAAATACATGCGAATTTTGTCTTAATGACAGGAACGAACTGATATTTTTTTCACTTTTTATTACCTATATACATTTATGACAAAGACTAAATTACATTTCGGTGTGTGTGGATGCATACTCCAACTCATCCAGACTAATCCAGAGTAACCAAACGAACATCCATCATAACAATATTGATAATATAGGTCAGGGTCATTGCCTTCGTGGGATGGACTGTGTAGATCATATATTTATTGTGTAGCTCATATTTTATATCATATATATTTATTGTTTACCTACCACCTAAATTACATGTTGATAAAAAAAATAAGCCACAAGAGATATTTTTTCACATGACTTTTTAAGTCGGTCCAAGAAAAATTACACTTATGTCTACCTAGTGTGACACATTACAAAATAACTGGCACGGAACGCCAGCTTACTTTACTGGCAAAAAGTGTTTTATCATTGTCGCAATATTTGTATACAGGGTGAAATTTTATTGACTGTTCGAATTTTTCCCAGACGTCATCAATAGAAGGTGCCATTTCTGAAAAAAAAACATAAGTAAAATTTTCACAATAAAATGTGATGTCCGAATAAATAATTAGTAACGTGTGTATAATCGGGAACTGAATGACGCTCGGGGTTAGCGGTGCGGGGGGAGGGGCGCGCTCACCTATCTTATCTCGACCAAAATTGCAAATTAGTCGCACGCGCATTTCCGCGTGAGCGGTCGTGCACTTCCGTCTCTCGTAAAGACGCGCAATCGCGAACGAGACACAACAATGTTTACGAACTGGTAGCAAAATTTTCCTACATGCACGGGGCATGCAGGAAAATTTGCAATGTATGTTTTATTTTACTAGATTTCATTAAAAAATCGCTGTTTCGACGCGTAAGTTTGTCTCAGCGTCTCAACGTGGGGGCGGGGCGAACGTTATCAACACCTCCCGCAAAATGCGTTACCGCGGTATCCACGAACACATGGTTTTTTAGGATATCTTTCAGCTGATCTGTCTCAATATTTTAGTACTGAAAGATACTGAAAGAAAAAACACGTACTTTTTATTTTTCGCTCAGGAATCCACTGTGAAAATTTGAACAGTCAATAAAATTTCACCATGTATATCCGTACGTAATATCTTTGCCTCCGTACGCATACTACGTTGTTAGGATTCCATTTGAATACGAACCGAGCAGTCGTGCTCAAACTAAAAATCGTTACACTATCCATATAGATAGGTTCTAACGTTATTTGTATATTGGGACGCCTGGGAGCCATCAGAGTCATACGTTTTGCATTTCAACTTGGTATCGATACGCGCGCTTAGCTAACGTGTCAGAACTAAGGCGCGCAATTTTTTTACCACGATTAGGCTCTATTTCTGTGGTAAACAGACGTACAGCCAGCCAAAGCGGTCACCGTAGCGTAGTTAACTCCAGCCTAGCTAGCAGGATAGTTTATACCGTCAAGTTATATGGTCAAAATGTACTAAAACGTCACATAAAACGTGACGGTATAAGCTTCCGTGCTCTAGGCAGGGGGTGTCAGGGGTGTCACAAGCTCGTTGTGCGCAGCAATTTTTAGAGAGATGGTGCACCGCGTCGGCATTATATTTCGGTCACATTTGGAGTAGCCCATCTGGAGAAGTACTTTACCGGAAAGAAGACTCTCTGGCTTCAGAGGCAATATGAAGGGTGCCGTTCCACCAGATACGTGTTACGCTACGTTGCTAAGAATTTCTTTGAAGCCACCAATCATAGTCATCAGTCCGCATAGTCCAGCACTGGGGAAAACGGGTGTTCGTAGCGCAGCTTTCACATCCATGCAGCATAGGCATAGCAAATCTCTGATGGAAACACACCCTAAGATTGCTATTTGCTCGCTAGGGTTCCCAGAGATGCTCTGTGTTGATATAGAGGGATCTGAATAGTTCTCCACCCGTCGACAACGAGTCCTCAAATAAATAAAGCGTCGGCGTGCTTATGACTTTTTTGGAGTCCCAAGGTAGGCTTGGTGCCTATAGGCAGGCCGTTAACCGTCTTTTTGTTAAAATAACCAAATTATAGGGGAAACGTAAGTGTAGAATAGACCCCGGATACTGCTCCTACGTCGGTGAAACCAGAATGTTGCGGAATATGCCATGTAATCAGGGCATACACCTGCCTTGCGCTCTCTGATTATGTTTTTTGCATGAAAGTAGTACATACATAGGTCTTTGAGTACCCTTCTATTAGCTGTACGAGAAGGTATGTGGGCTGTTTTACTTTGTTGACCCAAGAAATGTTTTTGTGAAGTTAAAGTATACATTTTTTTCCTGTGATTCGCAAATTGATAATTAGGCACTTAAAAATTGACGTCATAAAGAGGTTGTGAAATTCTACTATGAAAATAAATAACCGAAAATGAATGAAATAAAAGTTTGTAATGTATTAAAGAGAAAACGATGTTTATGTGGATTAGGAATTTAATCAAATAGACAACATTAGCTCTATCCACAGCAAATGATCAACACTACGGATTCAGTAGATCATAAGCTACTGCTTCGTGCTACTATTAGTGAAATCAACGTTCATTTATCTTTGGTGTTGAAAACAAAATGTTTTAAATTATTTACGAAATTCATGGTCACTCTACAATCAGAATACTTCAGTCAAGTGATACGTGTCAAATTGAATGTCATCTGAGTCCGATTACTTTTGAAAAATCGTATCTCACTCAATGTGACAGTTTACTTTCTTCGTAATCAAAGTGCTGTCATAACAGTTAGAGGTTTAATCTTTATAAACCAGTTGTTGCAGGGTGACCATGATTGTAGAGAATTAAACTTTAACTTAACAAAAATTAAAATACAGGAAAAAGGTATGGGTGTTTCACTTAAATACAATGGTGAACAATTCATTGCCATTTACTATGTATGTAGTGTTGATCTTGCTCACGTCTCCCGAATTACCCTGTATAATTAATAATTATCGAACCTGCTCACAAAATTTCACGAGAATCGGTTGAGAAATGCAACCTGTAAAGGATAATAACCAGAAATCCGGATACGGACATACGACATCATTTTTTCTAAGCTGAAGCTGAGACCTTCGTTTCTCTCGGTCAATAATAATAACAATCATCATTTGTTTTCAGGTAACAAAGGCTCATTGACACCTTAGAATACCTTGTAACTAACATACATACAAACATTCTAACTTAAAAACTAGCACTACAAATTACACACTATAACTGCGATGAGACTTAAGTAAAGTTTTATTTTTATTGAAGTACATATCTATGAAATATATCATCGTTTAGTACCCATAACACGATTTGTGAAAGATTACCCCATAATTACATACTTTTTTTATGAACCGCTAATAATAATCGTATGGCATTTATTTTCGAACCGTGAGATCTTCGAGAAGACAAGTACGGTTGCCAGTTTTGTTGCACTTTTAGCACCACCCAGGGGTCACGTGTAGGGTAACGGTGGGTACTCCCTACGGACGTGGTGCAACTTCGACCCCCCTTTGTCAAGTGAGTGGGCAACTTGACTGTTAGAAGTTCTCAAGCCGCCCGAAGGCCTCTAACTTGGCTTAACGACTGCTGTCATAGACAACAGCCGGGATCAACGTCTTAACGTGCCTTCCAAAGCACGGGAGCGCTCAGTTAATAACCACTCAAAGCGGTCACCCATCCAAGAACTGACCTGCGCCCACATTGCTTAACCTCGCTTACCGCACGCGGTTCGCCGGTACCGCTGGGCCACGAGCGCTCCAATGAACCGCTATAGAAATATGACGTGAAATTATGAAAAAATAAATAAATTTTGGGAGCACCCCATACGTGTAACAGGGGGTCAATTATTTTTTCAATGTACATAGGCGTGTGGGATATCTATGAGTAGGCCTTCAAAAATGACATAGAGGTTTATAAAAACTTTTCCATTTAAGTCAACTGTTGGTGAGATATTAGTCATTCGTCAGTCGTAAAAAGTGTCCCCCCCCCCTCCCCCTCTAGTTTCCAAACTATGAAGTTTAAAATCCTGAAAAAAATCAAGATGATGTACATTAATAAATCCCTCCAACGTTTTTTAGTTTGATCTAGATAGGTTCAACGGTTTTTCTAGATATTGTTGAAAAACTGTCTTTTGCCAAAACAAAAGGGGCGTAAGTGCCGTAAGTTTCCTATGAACCTTTTTTGATCAAATTTGATCAAATGTATTCAATATTGGTTTAAATGTAGATTAGGAGGTGTCGGTACGGAACCCTTCTTTGTGCGTGGTCCGACGTGCACTTGGCCGGCTTTTTTTATTAACTTAGGTCTCGCCAGCGGGCCTATGATGGTTGCCATGTTATGACTTATCGTCGTGGATAAGACATTCGTCACGTTCTGACGAGTATGCGAGTGTGAGAGTGACGGGCGTCTTATCCACGACGACAAGTGATAAAATGGCAACCATCATAGGCCCGCTGAAGATCAGCGCCAGCTCCCCGAGTCGGCATTATGCTAAGGAGAGACCTTTTCGTGATGTAATAATGTTTTATTTCTATATTTTATTCACTACTTTTTTCTTTTTAGACTACTTACTTGCCACGAATAAATGTTTCTTTTGTTTTTTCATTTATTTATTTATTTAAACTTCTTGGTGTCAGGGTAACCGACCGAAAAAACTCCGGAATTTGACTCCCAAAATTCTTGCTCGGTGAAGGTCGATCACTCATCACAAACAAATTAAAATTAACATACAATTATGCTGTGAGCAGCTCATAGTAACATTACTTCCTGGTTGTATTTTAGAATATCGTCCTATTTAGCCTAGTTGGTAGTGACACTGCATCCGAAGCTGGAGGTCCCGGGTTCGAATCCCGGTCAGGGCATTATTTGTGCATTTAGCGCGGATATTTGTTCCTGGGTCTTGGATGTTTTCTATGTATTTAAGTATGTATTATCTATATAAGTATATATATATCGTCGTTTAGTATCCATAGTTCAAGCTTTGCTTAGTTTGGGACTAGGTCGATTTGTGTAAGATTGTCCCCCAATATAAAAAAAAGTTATTAGATTACATTAATAGATAGACACACACACATACACACACACACACACCCATTACAAACACCCACCCGTTACATAGTATATATTAATTATGTATGAATATTTTATATATATATTTTTATGTATGTATTTATGTGTATATCTGGTTAAGTAGTTTAAATACCTTTTTGTAATTAGCTCTACCTTGGGATTTTTTTTTGTTTTTCTAACCTAGTTTGTCTCTTGCACCTACCTTCGCTATTTTCTGTTTAGCCCTATGGTTGACTGGTAGACAATGCCTTGAGGCATTAAGTACGCCATTTGTACCGATTTTGTGCAATAAAGTTTAAATAAATAAATTAATAGTACAATATTATAATGAATGTGGTACAGTAAGCCTAGCGCAGGAAGAGCGCGTACGTAGCACAATAAAATGCGAAGCGGGTGTAAAGAGGTGGATAATGGACCGTCTCCGTGCCAGCGCCCTTAGTATTCTAGTAGTCGCCCTTACATTAAAATAAATAAACCAGAACGATTGGGTTTCCGGCCACGTGGGCGGCATGGGTTAGGGCGAATACACACGAACTATTATTACGTAGTAAAATGTTGGGCATGTAGAGAGAATGAGTGAAAGTAGAATGACTAAGAGGATTTACGCTCAGGAGATGAGTGGTAGGATCGGAAGGGGACGACCAAGGCGAGGTTACCTGGATCAAATTTCAGCGATACTGAAAAAGAGCCAGGTCAGAAGTACCCGCAACCGACGAGCGAGAAGATGTATGGATGTGATTGAAGCGAAAGAAGTATGTAAGGCCCGTAGTATTTGGCGTTCTTTGGTTACTACCTACCCCATGGGATAACGGCGTGAGTTTATGTATGTATGTATGTAAAAAGTTAAACCATGTTAGACATACAACTATAGACATACAATAGGGTCATCATCATCATATATTTAAGAGTGTGGCTCTTGTCGGTGAACTAATCGCCATTCTATTCGGTTCTCTGCCAATGCTTTGAGCTCCTGATACGACATTACATTGACCTTCTCTTTGGCTTGATCCACAAACGCAGGTCTCCGTCTTCCCCTGCCTCTGCTTCCCTCTATATTTCCTTCGATTATGATTTTTATGTAATTGTCATGTCGTATCAGGTGCCTCAACATATTTCCTCTCTGTTCTCAATCATCTTCAAAAGCAGTCTCTTCTCTCCTACCAAATCCAAAACCTCTTCATTTGTTTTCCTTTCTGTCCAGCTTATGGCTTCCATTGGCCGGCAGCACCACATTTCGAAGGCACTTAATCTCTCTCCATCTCGCTGAGTCAATGTCCACGTCTCGCTTCCGTACAGCGCTATGCTCCAGATGTAGGTCTTTACAAATCGTTTCCTGATGCTTTTAGATATCTTCGCTCTGAAGATCTGTTTTTAGCATTGAAAGCTTTCTTGGCCATAGCTACTCGGGTGGTGATATCTTGGGTACATCTGGAGTCACAGGTTATTATGCTGCCTAAATATTTAAATCTGTCGACTTGTTGAATGGTTGTATGTCTTATGCGTATAGGACTTAAGACTTTATTACGCTTGGATGTGACTATTGTATGTATGGGACCAACTATGATTAAATCACAACAAAAGCCACAAACGAGGGTCAAAGGTAGATATTGTTTCCGGACACCAAAAACGCTCCATACTAATTGACAGAAAATTATAACGTCACAATGCACGAGCCCCGTAGTCACGTTTTATGGAAGAACAAGTAAATTTCTGTTTTATTTGTTAAACACGGCATTTAAATACATAGTCATGGTACATTTTATTATTTATTCAATCATGTTGATAGCCTTTTTTGACTTTTGAAAAAAAAAATACATAACTACTTTTCAAATGCGAAAGTTTAGATGTTTGGATGTTTGTTGCTCAATCACGCAAAAACAGCTTAACGGATTATGATGAAACTTCGTATACAAATGGTCTAAAGCACGGGTTCCCAAAGTGGAAGGCAGGAGACTCGACGGGGGTCGACGTTGGTGTGACAAAAAATGGGGATTTTGGGAATATGGTAGAAATGTGGTGTAGGGGGTCTACCAGACCCAGTTAACTATTAAAAGTGGTCTATGAGAAAAAAAGTTTGGCAACACTTGGTCTAAAGCCTGGATTAATATATGGGATAGTGGGCACGCCTCCTACACGGTGGACTGATGACCTGGTAAGGGTCGCGGGTGTCCGCTGGATGCGGGTGGCGCAGGACCGGTCATTGTGGAAGTCTTTCGGGGAGGCCTATGTCCAGCAGTGGATGTCATTCGGCTGACATGATGATGATGATGATGATGAATTAAGAGATTACGCGGACGAAGTCGCGGGCAGAAGTTAGTGGAATATAAAATTATGGCAAATGAAATTATATTATATGAAATGGCAATCAATAGAAAACCACTGAAAACACCAGCATCATGGCACCTAATCCCAAGGGAATATTGCCATTAGTACAGTCAACAGAAAAAGTAGATGATCACTTTAGTACCTTGTCACTTTCACTACTTTGACGCATCCCAACTGTCGCAGAATTGTAACGTTAGTGCGACAAAGTACTAAAATGATCATTTACATTTGCTGCTGACGGTAGAGAACGAAAACAACGATCCAAGCCAGAGGGACAACTAAACCTTGTTGTCTCCTCACGATGTCTTCCTTCACCGAAAGGCTACTGTTAAATGTCAAATCACATTTCGTACTTGGGTTTATTTGATAATAGTACGGTCACTTTGTTTAATTTAGTGACACATCTCGAAACATGCTTCCGTGACTTTGGACTGAAACTATACTTGACTGTCAGACTTAAGGGTGAGGCCACACGGCGTAATCTTGTGAGTTGTGAGTGATCACTGAAATTATCGGTACATGTCACAAGTAATGGCGACAAAATCACGCTCGTGTGACCTTACCCTTACACTTTAAAGCTTAAAACGCACAGAGCACGGCGCAGTGTCGTTGCGGGCCGTAGGCGGTTTTGCGGTAAAGCGAACGCGGTCCGGGGCACGTCACACCAAAAAACCGTGCGTTATTCGGTAGCGCGGTAGAGCGGAGGCGGCGTGTCATATATTATTATCGACGGCCTGTTTAGCCTAGTTGGTAGTGACTCTGCCTCCGAAGCTAGAGGTCCCGGGTTCGAATCCCGGTCAGGGCATTTATTTGTGCATTTATCACGGATATTTGTTCTTGGGTCTTGGATGTTTTCTATGTATTTAGGTATGTATTTATCTATATAAGTATGTATATCGTCGTCTAGTACCCATAGTACAAGCTTTGCTTAGTTTGGGACTAGGTCGATTTGTGTAAGATTGTCCCCCATTATTTTATTATTTATTTATATGAAGCAGTAATCTCAATGTATAGGAGCCTACAAAATATAATATAAAGTAATATTTACAAATTTAGATGTGTTCGATGTGAAGAGAGTCTGGGTAATTTTATTTCTCATTTTGTAGTTGATTTTTTCATTTACTCACCATTGTTGTTCGTCCCATAAACATATTGCGCAAACATCACCATAGCACAACAATCCTTCATTGTTCTTCCTGCATATTGTATGTTCTGTTCTTTTCTGTTAACTATACTATTTGCTCTTTCTGTGTTTTTTCTTGTACATGCATTGTTATTGTAAATTGTAATGTCCTATTTTAAATTTTATTGTATAATTACGCCTAAATATTTGGTTTATAGTGATTATAGTATGCTGCGTCGTTTGATTGGACGCCTTTTTGACGCATGTCAGTGTCACAACAGGTCCGTCGCTTTTCTTTTTTTTTTTGGTCGCGTTCAATTTTAGGCGGAGCATACTAGAAACACCGTCACTTTCAGACCGTGTTCACATTATCCGATCGATATCGGTGTAGAATCCGACACCGATATAATGTGAACACGCTCTTACTTAGGTCTCGCCGGAAGATCAGCGCCGGCTCCCTGAGTCGGCATTTATGCTGAGGCGAGACCCTTTCGTGACGAATTACGTTTTTTATTGTATACTAATTATTTTTGGTCTCGAATAAATATTTTTCTTTTCTTTCTTTTCTAATCGACAGTGGACAGTTTCGGAAACGTCAAAAATACAAAACCGCCTCCGCCGCGCGTCGCGCCGCGCCCGCTCTGTGCGTTTCAACCTTAAGAGTCAGAAAGTGGGGGGTCCGAATTTAAGGTTCATGACTGTACGAGGAAGGGTTCCGAAGCACGACCAGTAGGGTCTAATAATAATAATAATAAAGGGTCAAATACCAGAAGGCGGTACTCCTGGACACGGCGCGGATAGTCCGGAGGTTCCTCTCTCTGTCGCCCTAACCACCGGTAGCTTAGGCCCGCCTCGCTGCCGGCGGCACTCTAGGTTAGGTTTTTTGTAATGCTTTTATACTTTGTACGTGTATTTTTATATTTTACATTTGATAATATTATTGTAAAAAATCTAACCTAAGAAAAAGAAATAAATAAGGTGAATAATAATAATAATACCCTTTATTTCATGCAAAACATAATTAAATAAATTTTATTCCTAAAAACTAGTAGTTATTCTTTTTCGCATGCCGCCCCTGCAGAAAAGGCCTCCCCCAATTCCTGCCATTCCCTCCTACTCCGTGCCGTTCTCCACCAATATTTATCGAAGCTCCCGAGCTCGTCTCTCCATCTGAGCTTGGGTCTTCCCCGCTTTCTTGTTTTGTCTCTTGGTATCCATTCGGTGGTAAGTTTGGTCCACCGGTCATCTGTCAATCGCCATATATGGCCCGCCCAGGCCCATTTGTTCTTTCTTATTCCCCACACCCCAGTCTGTTCTCTAGGGTTCTCAGTAGGGTCTATCATACTAAAAATGAAAGATCGACGAAGCGTATGTTTTACCGTTACGTAATCATCTACCAGCTATTCTGACCAATCAACGCTCGAAAAAAAAGGAAACTTAGTACTTCGTTTCTAGACCAAGCATTAAAGTATAAAAAAACTAATTTTAGCATTTTTGAAATTCGCCCTCTGAATGGGTAAAAAAGGGGTTAAAAGTAAAGAAAAACCTATAACTTTATGTATAACACAGAAAAGAACAAGAACAGAATAGAAAGTAGAAGAACACCAATTTCAGAGCTTTTGAAAATTCACCCTCTTCAGGGGTGAAAAATGGGTCAACATTTGGTTTGGAAAGCAATTTTTTTAAGACGAGTAATGAGAAACTTGAAACTGAGCTTTTTAAATACAAGAAAGAAAATTTCAGCTGTTTTGAAAATTCACCCTTTGAATAGGTGAAATGGGTTAAAAGTTTTGGGAGCAAGTATTTTTTAAACGATAAACTTGAAAGTTCGTTTGTAGATATTTAGTTATATTAGGCTCGAAAAGCGTTATGTAGAAATTTGAGTGCCTCATTACCACTCAGTTCCCAGTCCCAGAGATCTTAAAAAAATATCAAGTTTCCTTAACCAATCCCCAAGTGTGCGGTTGCCCTTATGTGCTCAGTTATTCCCCGATTACAGGCCAAGTTGCCTTCGACAGCGGTTATTGATGGCCGTATTGGGCATTTGCGGACCCACAACTTAACCAAACTATTTGTTTGTTCCTTAAGAAAAACTTCAATGGAACTTTATAAGATAAACTACCGCCACCACTTTTTTTTAATAGAATTTAAATGGTAATTTTTTTCGTCATTTTCTTATAGCAAGTACAATATATAAGTGGGTAAGGGACGAATTTAATGTATTGTTACATGTCGGACATAAATGGGATCATGCTAGCTACGATTACATAGAAACATTGCGAGAACCACCACCATATCAGCCAAAGGACGTCCACTGCTGGACAAAGGCCTTGGGGGAGGCCACGGGGGTATATGCCATAATCGCCACGCTTGGCATGCGGGTTGGCGATCGTAGTATTTTTACCGCACTCCAGTGATACTGCTGCCCATCCCACGGTGGTCTTGGTCGTAGTTTCAGGACATACTCGGGTCCATTGGAGAACGTGTCATCGGAAATAAATACGGCTATATATTTTCTAAAGACCTATAAAAAAACAATGACACTGGCCAGTCTTATCACAAAGAACGTACACGTAACAAATACTGTATAAAGGGATGGAGCACTCTCTAGCCGTCCTGTAAAGAGGACAACCTAGACACAATTTAAAAGGATGGCCACGACCAGGCTGTGTATTACCCGAAACCGCTCTACGCAATAACATGGCAGACATAGTGATGTGTATTTATCAAAAATATTGAAAAATTACTGGTTACTGAAAAGTTTCGACCACGCAAAATGAAAAGATTCGACCTCGCAAAATGAAAAGTTTCGACCACGCCAAATGAAAAGTTTCGACCACGCAAAATGAAAAGTTTTGACCTCGCAAAATGACCCACATACAAAATGATATGGAGAATGGTAGTTAGTTGAGATTTATTAGATTGCTTTAGGTAACCGAAGGGCAAACTGGCCAGAAATTGGACAAAATTTTGAAACCGGCTCCACTGGTCGTCAATCATAAAACACAGGGAATATTGCTCTCTATTTGGTAGTGACGGCTGCGTATCATCATCACTACATAGTATAAAACAAAGTCGCTCCCCGCTGTCTGTCCCTATGTATGCTTAAATATTTAAAAGTATGTGCAGATTTTAATAGATATAATGATTCAAGAGGAAGGTTTATATGTATAATACATGCATAATATAGTGGAGAAACTCTGAAAATTTTAGAGGTTTCTAATGTGATGTCGTAAATAAACACATTTTGTGCGCTTTCATTGCAAACGCCGGCTGAACCTTACGAGATAGATAAAAATAATGTACTACAGTATTGTACACTTTAAAAATGTCTACATAAAAGTCCGCGATGGTATGTCTATCTCTTACGGATAACCCACAATAACCATTTTTTCCTTTATTTTTTACGAGAAGTAATGGCTTATTTACGAAGCGATTTTAAGCAATACAGCATTTTCCTTATCCATTTCGCAAATTCGAAATATAGAATTTATTGATAAAGAACTTAAACTAGACCTAAAATACATTGTGCATTTAATACAGATCAATATTGCCCTTACAGCATGTAATTTAAATAAACATTTTCGAAGATATTACAGATTAAAAATGCAGGGACATAGCGGTTGCGGCGGTACCGGCCGGGTTGTATATAAAGAGACATTCTGTAGTATATTTTCATATCAGCATTGCAACCATGCGAAGCCGGGGCGGGTCGCTAGTTGAATATATTTCGAAAACTGCTACCTAATATGCCGTCACCAGATCAGGGAAAATTGCAGTATATTACGATTAAAATAAAAAGAAAATGCCACATTTATATTTCCTGCACTAGCAACATTGCCAGCTATGTGTATGTGTACAATTTTATTTGATGTAAGTGTATAAAACAATTTTACAGTACATATGGTGCTACATTACCGCACGAGTGCGGTAATCAGCAGATTACGTGCATATGTCGAAACTTTAAAGAGCCGTATGTACTGTAAAACGTTGTACGATACACGTGCGAACAGATAATTCGCAACTCGTGTCGATTTAAAACACTCCCTTCGGTCGTGTTTTATTTTATCGCCACTCGTTGCGAATTTCCTGTTTTCTGCACTTGTATCGTAATCTATTAGGGCCTGGTTACACTTTGATTAGTATTTAGTGCTAGTTCCTACATTTGCTGCAAGCGCGAGTAAGAAATGTATGGACTCGCACTAATCACTAATCAAAGTGAAACCAGGCCCTTAATCTTAATTACTTAAACTAAGTTTATGTGCTCACTATTGGGACATCATAATAATATTAATCTTAATTCTTAACCATATCGGCGAGACAGTCCGATAGGCTTACTTACGGTAGGACATTACGTCACAGGTGTTAAATTTTATGAAATCGCAAGCCATACTTATATAGGTATTAAACCTAAGTGTAGGGTATGTAAAGTCAGGCCTTGGGGGCTTAGCTTTCCCTTCGATCTGGAGTGTATAAATTCTTAAAGGGTCGGCAACGCGCATGTGACACCCCTAGGAGTTGCAGGCGTCCATAGGCTGCGGTGACCGGTTAACTTCAGGCGGGCCGTACGCTTGTTTGCCACCGACGTGGTATAAAAAAAAACAACTGATAAACAATTTTTAAATTTTCACTCCGGTTAGACATCTGATAACGTCTTTTTACATCGAAAGCTATGCTATGTTGGGATCTATATTACCAATAAAGAATGAGTATGGGTATAATCTCTGTGCAATTTTGCTGATGTCAGTATTCCTGACAATATTGGCAACGGCACATCACTAGGCAGACTGTCCCGTAAATAAAGAAGACTAGGCTTTGAATTTCCGGGATTTAGAGATCCGTGAAACTGAAGAAAATATTGGGGGGCAATCTTACACAAATCGACATAGTCCCAAACTAAGCAAAGCTTGTACTATGGGTACTAGACGACAATATAAATACTTATATAGATAAATACATACTTAAATACATAGAAAACATCCAAGACCCAAGAACAAATATCCGTGATAAATGCACAAATAAATGCCCTGGCCGGGATTCGAACCCGGGACCTCTAGCTTCGGAGGCAAAGACACTACCAACTAAGCTAAACAGGTCGTCATGATGACTACGAGTATTTTGCCAATGCATAATACCTATAGTTCGATTAAATTGCTAGATAGGCCGTAGGCCCTCGTTTATATAAACAGTAATGTCATAATGGAAATGGCTGTTTTACCGACCTAAAATCGTTTCAATAAAAATGAATGATTTCTCTAAAATAGACTTTTTTTTTTACTCCGGGTAGGTTTGCGCTTGACCACAAATCACCTGATGGTAAGCGATATTGTGGTCTAGGATGGAGCGCGCTTACCTAGTGAAAACCGGTTCACTCTCGTCTTGAAGACCGTAAGGTTGTAGTTTTCAGGGAACAAGGATTCCGGCAAGGAGTTCCACAGCTTGGCTGTTCTCACAATAAAGGAGGAAGCGAAACGCTTCGTGCGAGTTTTTGGAACTGCCACCGTAAAACGATGTCGCCTTGCCGTATCCCTGGTCGTCCGATGGTTTTTACTGTCCATTAATCAATTACCAGTGATTATTTTTCTTTATTATAATTGAAACTCATATTTCAATAGAGCACGGATCAAACCGCTCTAGCTTGGCACATTTTTTTGTTATGTCTCCTCCCCCTTTCGGGTAAACAAGCCTTGATGGATGGGGGACATTTGGGGGCATTGTTCTGCCCCCAATCGATAGCCGGGATACAACGGGTTATTAATTATCGTTACGTCCTGATTTCAGAGGGGAAGTTTGGATATTTTTGTGTTTCTTATTTGTGAAAGATGAACATACAATGCGTTACCCCTATGTGGGCTTTTATTAAAATGGGTAGTAGTATGTTTCATTTTGAATTGTTTGTATGTATTATCAAATCAACCGATGACCGGGTGGAAGGGTTTTCGAGTGGCAACCACGTACCGGAAGGCGTGGCTTGGGAAGCCCCCACACAAGGTGGACTGATAACCCTGAGGGAGGCCTATGTCCAGCAGTGGAAGTCCTTCGGCTGACATGATGATGAGCAAATCATAATTATTTGAATTAACTGTACAAATAAATTTCTTAAATCTTCGCCTTCAATGTACTAAGTGCACTTATGATGACGTTGTAAAAGAACAACGGCTGTCATTTGTACTGCTATTGTTAATTTACTTTGCTTTACATTCCTAGCAAATAAAATTTTGTTAGAAAATACATGAAGCCGATTTTTTTAATGGGATTGCTCTTGGTCATCAAAGTTGTGTTGCTCGTAGCCGGGGGGCAAAATTGAGGCCGAAGATGAAGCGAGCTCAAATTAAAAATATTATTACGAAATTATAGTTTTACTAGATGAAAGCCCGGCTTCGCTCGGGTGAAATAAATAAGAAAGAAATGAAGTAAACATTTATTCGTGACAGTTATTCAAACGACGAAAGAAATAGTGTACAAAAATGTATAAAATAAAAACATTACAACAACGGATTATGATGAAACTTCGTATAGAAATATAGTCTTTAGTCTGGATTAACATATGGAATAAGGAGTAAAAAATTACCCTGACGACGTCACGGGCAAAGGCTAGTATCTTTGCAAGTTAATCCTAAGCATTTTTATTATAAGGGTAGTATATAAAGGCACATAAAAAATTGGACACCGTAATCAGTACTGATTTGTATAGCTAAAATACCCCTTAGGTCGCATGGTCCGATTGACTAGTCCGATCAATTAATCGTTCATTAAAATTCAGTTCAGATGTGCAATTGTTAAATATTAATGTGCCAGTCAGTATTTTGGTGCGAAGTCAGAGCTGCTACCGCGAACGAAAACAAATGAAGTTCGTGTATCTCCCTCTCTGTCGAACTTGCAAAATCGAGCGACACAGAGGGAAATACACGATGTTCGTTCGTTTTCGTTTCGCGGTAGCAGCTCTCTATTCTCCGCCAAATTCTATTAAGTGGGGCCCTTTACACTCAATATTATGTGTCAATATTATCACGATTTTTAAAATTGTATGGGGTCTGTTAAACGCTTAATATAATATTATCACAATACTGGTGTGTCAATATTATCGTGGATTTCAAAATCGTATGGACTTTTCTTCAATATTCATTGCACGTGATATTCACGGATCGTGATATGAGTATATCGCGTGATAATAATAACCATGTAACAGGCCCCTATGGATGTTGCTTCAATATTCAGTGTTTCGCGTGATAATAAAAACAGTTGGTAATATTTTCTCCAATTAATGGAAGCTATTTAACAACTTGTTCCGTTTTGCCAAAGGTATTTATATTTAGTTTTCAGTTGGTAGCACTTTAGTCCGAGCGCGGCGGACGGTCGAAGAAGGTAAAAGAACATTCCGTGTGTTGTCTGTCACACATATAATTTTTTAACTTCCCATCGACCTATGAACTTGAAATTAGGTGATAATGTTTATTATGAAGTATATTTCACCAAAAATGTAAATATATTGATAAATCACATTTGTTTTTTAGTTGTACGGAACCCTCAGTGCGCGAGTCCGACGCACTTGGTCGGTTTTTCTTACATTTTGAATTTTATTTCGCATATAGTAAAATACCCTATTCGTTTTGAAGTTGACGCCTGAGGGCCTAACGCGAACCAAAAACGAACTATCTTCCTCTCTGTCGTTCGAATATACATGTGCGAGAGAGAGGCAGATACTTCGTTTTCGGTTCGCGGTAGCGCCTCTTACGTCCGAGCGCGGCGAACGGCATGAGCTGGAGGTCTACTCCGAAATTCAAAATCCTAACTTCGTATGGTGCCGTCCCTTTCACTCTCCTGTCATAGACTATATGAGTGAAAGGGACGGCACCATACGAAGTTTGGATTTCGAATTTCAATGTAGACCCCCAGTACCACTAAGTTATAAGATAGAGCGAGATAGTGATATAATTTTGCTACACGTTTAAAAGCCATAAGTCACCTAGTAGTTTGTCACAACAAAATAGAGAAGCAGCTTTAAGATGGCGGACAGACTTAGCAAACATTCAAGTGGTGTCCTTTACTCGATTAATATTATCACAATACCGGAGTGTCAATATTATCGCAGTTTTCAAATTTGTATGGATTCTGCTTCAATATTCACGTGTTACTTATCGTGATATGAATGTATCACGTGATAATAATAACCATGTAACAGGCCCCATACATTCGCTTTGAAGGCGGTTGTTGTGACAATCAGTCTAGCTAGCACGATAGATTATACCGTTACGTTTTAATACATTTCGCCCATATAACGTGACGGTATAAGTTATCGTGCTAGCTAGGCTGATAGGTGTATAGAACGCTTGAAAACTACAAAAACAAAACGCTGCATACGCGGCTAGCCGAATCCACACAATGGGCGATGATGGCCCATCACCCAGAACGCAGCCCAGCAACCTGGCCAACACACCGGACGCAAACATAGTTTACAATTTCCGAACGTACCCAACTCGACGCTGTCAACCAACGAATTTAATATGGCCGACTTTTTGTCATAAAATTAACACTTTTTAATGCAAAATACGCGACAATCCGAATTTTGCGGATACATATGTTCAACTCGAAATCGTTATTTTTATACGTTCTTCAATTTAAGACAGGTCTCGTTCGGGTCTACCGTACCCCTGCACGAAATTATTAATATAGATAAAAAAATTAAGCTCATGGTTAAGTTAAGGAACTACGTTTCCATACTCTATTTAAAGAGAAGCCCGTGTGCCGCTAACACACTGTATATATAATGACGGAATAAGTTAATCAAAGGGTGGCAATCAGAAACAAAAACCACTTACGCGTCTTTTATTAGGACGAAACGATAGCGTTCGTATTATAATAAAATCTGTACCGATCATACGAGTATACAGGGTGGGCCCTGTAACAGGAGCAAAAAATGAAATGGTGGACTATTTAGCGGGACAGCAATTATTTCTTAGTGGTCTCAGTTGAAAAAAAAAATGATTTGTTTTCTTCAAAGATGGCTTGCGTTTTTTTTTATTACTCTTCTGAAATCACATTAATGACAATTTATCTTAAAGTCATAAACGTGTTTTTTTTTAAATATTAAAATTATCCTTAAAAACAAAAAATGCAAAATCAATTATGACTCGTAATTTGATACTATCTCAAACACTGCATTGACTGATGTGCTATAATCTCGTGGTGTCAAGATGCATTACTCGGAGGTCGTAACTTAGATCAAAATTTTCCGAAACGAAAATTTTTGTACATAAATTGTTTACCGTGTTACTGCAGATGCCTTAAGGAAGTGTCCTTTTAAATATTTGCTCCAGTTACAGGGCCCACCTTGTATTTAAGTCATAAGTAACAAAGTTGCTTTATTGTATTTTTATTTTTAAGTTTTGTTATATTTTTATTATGATGCTATATTTGTTCTATTTTTCTGTCTGTGTTTATTTTTTGTTTACTGTGTGACTTGTAGCAATCAAATAAAAATGTTATCTATCTATCTATATACCTACTGGACGTCCCGGTGAACTTCGTTCTGCCCTCGACCAGTACCGTACAAAAATAATGATTTTTTTTCGTATATTTTACCGATAAAATATACTACAGATAACTATACTATTGATATTTCGAGTCAAAGACTTTATTCATTCAAATGAAATTTACATTTCACTTCATGAGACTTAGTACATAATGCCTTATAATTTACGCCAGTGAGCATTAATATACTTGCCTATATATCACAAACGCAAAGCTCAAAAAAACAAACAGGAGCTATTTGTAATACACAATAATTATAAAAATATATAATAATGAATCTTACTTAACAAACAAAAAAAAAACAAAAACGGCGAATATCGTGAATAAATTCACGTATCACGAATTCACAAATCTCTTTCATATACTTACTTATACATTACCCGTTTTACAAGTAGAAAATAGAAAATCACTTATTCGTGACAATTACAAATAGGAAGAAGCATAAAATAACAACAAAAAAGAAAAAGACAAGTCACGAAATGGTCACGAAAAACTCAGCATGTAGCTGGCGTGACCGCCAGCGCTGGACTTCCGTTGGGACCACGAGTGAACCACGGCAGGCAGCGCCCAAACAAAAAATAAAATAAAAAAGTAAGTCAACAAAAAAAAATATGACAAAAATAATATAAAATTAAAATAGCAAACATTAACAGGAGAAGAAACACAAAATCAATAGAGTTACATCCAGTACAAAAATAAAATTAAGTGTTATTCGTATTACTTATAAAATAAAATAACAACATACATTTTACCCTATTCGCAACAGCAAACACTATTGAGGTATCGCTAAGTAAATGTAACAAACTAGAACACTATCACAATACTCAAATCAGCTATATTTTAATAGTTATTCTGCTATTTGGAGCAACGACAAATCCGAAAAATCAAAGTTCATTATAATCGGCCCAATATTTAGTTATAAATGGTGTAACTGACACGACCGTTTTATTTATATACATAATATAATAGCATAAGTATACGCTTCCAGCGCCAAAATAAAAATAAGTGAAATAAAAATAAAAATCATTCATTTCAGATCTTAATTGATCCATACATTTTTGTTAGTTTAGATCATACGAGTTATGTAAAAGTAGGCCTGCCTTACTTTGGAGTGTCCACAGGAATGACTGATGACCAAGGCTGGGTTGCACCAAACGTCTGTAATCGTAAGCTGTGTTCGTTAAAATTTGAATGTATGCAAAGTTTGACAAGTTTCTATGGGATGACAGCTGCCGGCGCCATATTTAAGGTTGATCAGTTTGTGATTGTAAGTCGGTGCAACCCTAATATGCCTTAGACCCTAAAAGTTCCCCATGTTATATTTTAAGATCATATCGTCCATTTCCAGTTCACAACATGACTTCCGAGGTAAACAACATGTGATGGATACTGGATAGGGGCATCGTTCTGATTCAATTTGGTAGGCTTCGGGGTCGATCTTGGTTATCAATTATCTGTTAATATAGGACACTAGGTAACTAACTAAGCGGAGGGGTTTAATAGTGGGCGCCTCTATAGTACCGGCCAATAGTATTATCACATACAACACTTTTAGGCTGGGTTGCACCGACTTACGATCACAGACCGATCAACGTTAAATATGGCGCCGGCAGCTGTCATCCCATAGAAACTTGTCAAACTTTCCATACATTCAAATTTTAACGAACACAGCTTACGATTACAGACGATTTGGTGCAACCCAGCCTAAGTATATCACTGCAACAACTACCCAAGATACTTAGTTTCAATTAATGGGTTTCTGGTCAGTCATCTGGTATATATCCTTTGGTGGTCCTTATATCAATAAATTTAAATACCTGTGCTGGACATAGGCCTCCTAAAGAATGTCACAGTGACTGGTCCTGCGCCACCCGCATCCAGGGAATTATACTAGGTCATCAGTCCACCATGTCAGGTACATGTGAATATTTCTCAAAATTAGAGTAACAGGTTAATACGAGCTTACACTACCCATTTAGCTTTACATGGCTCTAAAACTTCACAGACAGAGCTTAATGCACTTATGTACACGTGTGCTGAAGGCTTAAACAAGCTTAAAGTTTGAAAGCTGCGAGCTTATTACAAAATTTCAAACAATACTTATTTTTGTGGCACTGATAATAATAATGTTTCAGTTTATTTACTACAGTGGACATTCGATTTTACCATAAAAAAAGGTACAAAAATACTATTGCAGATTTTTTACGTTTTAAGCTTAAAAGTGCAATACACCCAAACGGAAACCCTAAAAAAAGTCTTACAGAGGAGTAACATGACTCTGACAAGCTTTGTTTTTTAAATAGCCATTTTATGCTGTCAGTGTCAAATATGCAGGAAACTTTAAATTCAGTAGCTGAGTTTAAGTTTGATTTATGTTTTTTAGTAAATTTTCGTGTGATGATGATTTTCGTATGGATCGGAATGTTGGGCCGCAAAGGTGACGGATGAAAAGAGATTGCATGTTACGGAGATGAGAATGTTGAGATGGATGAGTGGCGGAACAAGAATGGATCACATAAGAAATGAGTATATAAGAGGAAGCCTGAAAGTGACACCCATAGATGATAATTAAATCACTCACACTGTAACAACAATTTTATAATAGTTCTTTTTTCTTTCCAATGTGTCATACAATTAGCTCGTAAGTAAGCTTATTAACAATATTGTTCACGATTTCAGTGTCGATACAAACCCGATAGGGTTTAACGACACTTTTCCGTTATAACAATGTATCAATTTTCTATTGTAAATAAATAAATAAAATAAAAAAAATAAGTTGAGAGCTAATCGTCTACGGTGGTATGGGCATGTTATGCGGAGGGATGAAAGTCATGTGACAAAAAAGGTATTAGACATGAATGTGGAGGGATGTAAGAGAAGGAAGAAGACCAAGGAAAAGGTGGATGGATTGCGTGAGAGACGATTAGAAAAGGAAGGATGTGAGTGACGAGATGACGGGCGATAGAGAGTTATGGAAGAAAAAAACATGCTGCGCCGACCCCAAGTAAATGGGAAAAGGGCACGCGAATGATGAGTAAATTTTCGTGTGAAAGCGGGTTAGTTTAGTAGCTCAAAGTAAAAGGTAAGAGTCATTACTTTTTAGAAAGTTTCAAATCATGTTATTTTAGTGATAAACTGCATGTTTACGTTTCTAGAAATCATTCACTGTCTATGCATTTATTCAAAAGGAGATATTATTTCAACTGCAGGATGTATGACGATTGAAGCCCTCAATTATTATCATTGGGCCTTTAGCGATAAGACCGCCTGGTGTTGTTTTACCTCTGTATCTTTGTTCATTCTTTTGTATATATTATGATGATTTATTACGTGAGGTGTAATAATTTTTGTTGACCCAAAACCGCCAACAAAAGGGGGATGTTTTTTTTAAGTTTAACATGTTGTTCACACAGATGTGTGTCTGTCTGTGGCATCGTAGCTCTTAAACGGGCGAAATGATTTGTAAGCTGTTTTTTTTTTTATTTAAAAAGCAGGATTTCCAGCGATGGTTCCTAGATATGTTTTATTAAAATTGGTTCAGCTGTTTTTGAGATATTGAACTTTGAAATGAAAATATCGAGAATTGTTCAACTTCTCTGAGTTGTCATTTTACCTCTCTAGTTTTGCAAGTGCTATTTTGCATACCCACGTAATAGTACATTGTTTAACGAGGGGCGTAAGTGGGAAATTGCAAACGAGAGTATATCTCTCGAACTCGAGTTTGCAATTTTCTTACGTCCCGAGGTAATCACAATGTTTTCATCACATTTGCGAGGTAATAAATAATTCCCAAACTAATCAAAATTGAAGAAATCGACCAGTTCATCTCCAGTATCAATGCATGGATGCCTAGAAGAGCGTGCGCTCCTTCATTATTGCAACTAATCAGAGAGCAGTATTCTTGTGAAGCGGGGCCAACTAGATTTTTTAAACCAATCAGATCACAGAGAAACTCATAACTCCCTAGGGAGTTATGAAAATCAATAACTCCCGCGGGAGCTAAATCGGCTATAACTACTCTATACGCCTGCGTACAATAAGACCCTTTACGAGCAAGTGTAATAAAAAATAAATTATTTTTTAGAGTCTGGTTATTTAAGTTGCCCACTCACATGACAAGCCTAATCCCAATATGGTCTAGTTTCCCCCTCGGGATAAAAGGTCAGATGGCAGTCGCTTCCGTAAAAAACTAGTGCCTACGCCAATTCTTGGGATTAGGTAGCGGACCCCAGGCATCCTTCAGGATGCAACTGTACTGGGAATAACGCTAGGAGGATGATGAGTCTGGTTATTTTAATTTACACTGCGTGGTAGCAAACTAAGAACCAGACTAGAAAAAGTCAAACTTCTGAAAGGGTAGTATATCCAATTATGGTAAGCTGAAAGGCAAATATCTGGCCCATCTCATTCTAATTAAAACTAATCAAATGACAGCGGAGGGCACAATTAGTTTTCTTCTCGTCAGCGGAAAAGAGGTATATTGTAAAATGGAAAGGGATTTAAACTGGGTTGAGAATGCTTTTACAGAAAAAGCCGCTTAACACAATTCGAATACAGTTTTTCCTACCGGAGGATGAGTGTAAATTTTCATATTTTCGGCAAATACGCAAGGTATTTTTTGAAATTTTATTGGCATTTTTAACTATATTAAATTTAAACGGTAATCCGTTTTTAAAGTAAACTTCCCAATTATTGACACTACTTCTTTTTTAATTCATGTCAACAGAAGTTAACAATAGATGTCCCCATTTTGCATTAAGAGGCCATTAACGTGTTTACTAACGCCACTCGTAAATAATTGTGATTATTTAAATTTAACGATGGATATTGAAAAAAGGAGGCCACTATGTAATACTAGCTTTTACGTTGCTGGATTCGTCGATTTATGAGTTCAAACATAAAACGGCCGTTTTTACCTCGGACGCATAGATCGACGAATCGAGCAACGTAATAACTAGTTTGATGTGTTCAAAAGGTACTTAAATATAAAATACATAACAAAATGGCCTCCTTATTTCAATATCTATCATCATGTCAGCCGAAAGACGTCCACTGCTGGACATAGGCTCTTCAATATCTATAGTTAAATTTAAATAATCAAAATTATTTGCGAGTGGCGCTAGCGGACACGGTAAAGCCCTCTTAAGGTGTCCAGCATGAGTTTGGTTACCTTGAATAAGAGATTTTCGTTAATTAAAAACGTGGCTCAGCGGACCAGTAGAAAAGAGTATGTATTAAATGTGATCATAATTTTAAACGGGCAAGTAGGGATCAGGGGGAAAAAGACATGGGAAAAAATAAAACAAAATACCTTACCAAGTTAGAAAATGTTACTGTAAAGGTTTGGGATTTATATTTATTGCTGAATTTATTTTTACTCTTACTTTGTTCAGCCTAACCATACTGTAAACTATGAAACGTGCGGCAAACACGTCTTTTTAGATAAAGATCGACTGTGAACAAACAACTGAAGGAAATAATTAAATCAGAAGACTAATGGGATCCCCTCGATATCCATAATTTTATTTGCCATAACACCTGTGTTTGCCATAATCCACCACCACCACCATATCAGCCCTAGGACGTCCACTGCTGGACATAGGCCACCCCCAATTTCATGGGGGGTAAATGCCATAATCGCCACGCTTGGCATGCGGGTTGGCGATCGCAGTATCTCCACCGCATTTAAGGAATGCTGCTGCCCATTCCCCGGTGGTCTTGGTCGTAGTTGTAGGACATACCCGGGTCCACGTTTGCCATAATAGTCATTAGCTATAAAAGTGTTTTTAGGGTTCCGTAGCTAAAATGGCAAAACGGAACCTTATAGATTCGTCATGTCTGTCCGTCCGTTCGTCCGTATGTCACAGCCGATTTACTCGGAGACTATGCACTACAATTATAAAATTTGGTAGGAAGGTATATGCTATGAACTGCTATAGAAATATGTGAAATTAAGAAAAAAATATTAAACTGGGGGGTGGGGGGGGGTTAATTTTTTTTTTCAATTCACACATAGGCGTGTGTGGTATCAATGGATAGGCCTACAAAAATGACATAGAGGTTTCTAAAAATCTTTTCCATTTATGTCAACCGTTGGTGAGATATTATTACCTGTCAAAGTCGTGAATAGTGTCGTCGTCCCCGTAAAAAGTATTAAATTCTGAAAAAATTCAAGATTTTGTACAATAATAAATCCTTTCAACGATTTATGGTTTGAACAAGAACGGTTCAACGGTTTTTGAGTTATTTTTGAAAAACTGTCTTGCCCAAACAAAAGGGCGTAAGTGCCGTGAGTTTTCTATGAAGATACGACCATTTTTGACTCAATGTATTGTATAAGTATAGTGGTTTTAAATGTAGATTAGGAGGTGTCGGTACGGACCCCTTCATTGTGCGTGGTCCGACACGCACTTGGCCGGTTTTTTTCTGAAAACGTAAATCTTTTAGTATTATTTAAATAAACTATGTAAGGCCCTGTAAGGTTTGATTTGTTTTATAAAAAGCCTGAAAAATTTACAGTTTCTGAGAAAAACGACTTGGGACAAATGATGATGACAGCAAACGTTACTTTTTTTGCAAAAAAAATTAAGCTCCCTGTCTAAGCTTTCCCGAGGGACTACGAGTATAGTACATAATTACATATGGGGTTCTCCAAGAAAGTAGTGTATAATTTTTAAAAGGTCAGCAACGCGCAAGTGACATCCTTGGACTTGCAGGCGGCCTTACGATGCGGTTCGCCACGACGTGTTATAAAAAAACCGGCCAAGTGCGAGTCGGACTCGCGCACAAAGGGTTCCGTACTATCTATACAACGTTAGACAAGCTTCTTGAACAATATTTATTTGCTATTCCGCTAAAAACGAGTAGGTCTATTAGTGTTAATGTATCCACTTGCGTATTTTTGCACGCGCTTAATGCCCCCACCTTCCCTCCGCTCGCACAAACATGCAAATAAATATAGGAAACCACCACACAGAAACACAAAACCTCTACACGAGTTTCGCCTCTCTACGAGGCATCATCAGGAGATGCTGGCAGGAGATGTTGCTTGCGCTACGTCCACCGAGGTGCTTTAGCTTTTGCGGAGGGAAGGTGCGCTTAATGCTCCCAGCATTAAGCGCGTGCCAAAATACCCAAGTGGATACATTAACACTAATAGACCTACACGTTTTTTAGCGGATTAGCAATGAAATATTGTTCAAGAAGCTTGTCATGGATTTCCGCAAAGTAACGCCTGATTTTATCAATTAACATTAGACACTTTATTACAACCTTTTTTAATTTAATTTAAATAATAATATTTTTTACTTTTTTATCAGTAATAAGAACGTTAAATAATATCAAGAAGAATTTTCGTCAAGTGTAAGTCGGATTTTAGTTGTTTTAGACCTAGGGTCGGAAGGGGACGACCAAGGCGAGGTTATCTAGATCAAATTTGGGCGATACTGAGAAAGGGCCAGGTCAGAAGTACCCGTAAGCGACGAGCATGTATGAGAAGATGTATGGACGTGATTTAAGCGAAAGAAGTATGTAAGGACCGTAGTATTTGGCGTTCTTTGGTCTCTGCCTACCCCATGGGATAACGGCGTGAGTTTATGTAGGTATGTAGACCTAGTGCCTGATGAACACAACGAGCAACTTTTTAAAAGTTATTTTTTGTATGGGAGCTCTTTTAAATATTTATTTTGTTTTGTTTTTAGTATTTTTTGTTATAGCGGCATCAGAAATACATCATCTGTGAAAATTTCAACTGTCCGACTATCACTGTTCATGAGATACAGACGAACAGACAGACATGCAGACGGACGGACAGCGGAGTCTTAGTAAGAGGGTTCCGTTCTTACACTTTGGGTCCGGAACCCTAGAAAAAAAAATAGATTTCATTAGTAACCCATAACCATCGCCCATAACTAATATTTTATTTTAACCGCACTTGTTTATAATTCACACTAACTTATAATCATAGTCATTAAACGAAGCTTAAAAGAAACGTGACGTTACGAGGCAATAAATCATCCGTTGATTTGTTTCAGTTCAATTTGTCTCTGTCACGCACATTGTAACGACGCCACAATTCACTGAATACAGAATTAAACAATATCGAATGATTCCGTCTATTTATTATTGGTTCAGACTAATTACTAGATTAAGTATTAATAGCTGGTTCCATCGATTTTATCTTATTCAGATAATAATCATTGAGCCTCTCTGTATTAGTAGAAGACATTCTTTAAGGGGCCCCATTTCACGCGCTATCGTCGATTTCCCTTCATGGTCAACTTAGCCCGCAGGACACTGAGCCCGCGGGCTCAGTTGACCACTTTGATTTCTTGGCAGGCAACTTGACCCGCTTAAATGGACAATTCAGCCCGCGGGCTAACTTCACCACTATCTACATACACCTATGGGTTGGCTGAACCCGTTGGCGGAGTCACCCGCTTCGAACCCCTTCATGGTCAACTTAGCCTGCAGTACACTTTTTTTTCTTACTTGCGGCAAATTCCACCCTGGCAAGACTATAGAATTTGGATTCAGCATCACTTTTATGAGAAACCAATATGCCTCTCATCGTAGTATCAAGTCGGTTCAAAAATTCGGTGTCCGCTCTTCTACTATAAAGGCCACAAAAATACAGAGATAACACAAAATATGGTGGTATTCTAACCCGACACCACACGGGTACCAATACAAATAAACAACTATTAAGTACATAATATTCTCTTTGGTTTCCATATTTGTCATGTTATGGTGGTTGGAGTATTTATGAAACAAATTACGGCAACTAGGTATTGAAAACATCGTATATTGTTGACGAGAGCATATAGAAAGTGGTCGATTTTACTCACGTGCTGAGTAGACCCTTAAGCGGTAGATAGTGGGTGTTTTAGCCCGTGGTCTGAGTTGACCTTTTAGCCGTAGATAGTGGTGGACTAAGCCCGCGGGCTGGGTTATCCGATCAGTGGGGCCGAGTCGCCCTTAACAAAAAAAACTTCGTCAACTGAACCCGCGGGCTAAGCGGTCTGTGGGCTCAGTTAACCATGAAGGGGTCGATTTTTGACGAGGTTTTGATTTGATATTCCTCTGTCAAAACTATAGACATATTTATGGTTAATACGGTTATCGGTTTTTCAATCCTTAATCTTTGCAAGAGCCGAATTTTGATAAAAAAATAAGTTTTACGATTTATTAAAATATAATCCAAAAAAACCATTTTTTTTAATTATAAATGCGATTGCTCTTGGCCAGCATCTAGCCAGGGGGCAAAGATGAGGCCGACAATGAAGCGAGCTCACCCAAAAGATGCCTATTCACTCGAGCCTTAAATTTTTCGATATTAGTTTGCATGCAAGGATTTAAGTCATGCAAGGATTCAAGAGCAACGAACGAGGCTCTGACGACCGAACAATGGCGGTATAATTCAAAATGGCGTAGCAAAATCTGAACCAGCCCGGTGACTAGCAGCAGCGTCACTGATGCAAGATGTTACGCCCTTTAATCATCTCCATCTGCCATATATCTTCGAGGCAGTAAACTTTGAAGTAATTTTGAGATAACATTTCGGTTAGCTTCGTTATTGTTCATATAATAAGCCAAAAAGAGAAAACGGATTTACAAATTGAAGGCTCCCAAATGAAGCTAGGAATCCTAAAAATTTGGAATACAATACAATAGTTATGTAGTCGTGTGCGTTTCTGTATGTTACACATATGCTTGCTTATATTGCTAACTTCAGAGATATGAGATTGACTTCCAGTTAAATTTTTTGATGTAAAAAAACCGCACTAAAATCGATTTAAGCGTTAAAAAATTAAAAAAATTATGGGGAAATAGTACTGATGCACCAGATTTACTTATCTTGCAGAAAAAATGCATCCGTGTACTAAAAAACAAACATATATGTTGTAAACTTCACTTTAAAGACCTTGGGATTCTAACCGTACCTTGCATGTATATATCGGAAGCGTGTAAATTTATAAAAAATAACCCGGAATTCTATTCTAAGATCGGAGATGCTCACCGTCGTTATGAATCTCTGTTCAAAAACAATTTAATACAAACCACATCAAGAATAGCGATGCACCAAAAGGGACCCTATTCCATGTCAATAAGGATCTTTAATAAATTACCTACAGATATAAAATATGAGCTTAATCAAAATAAATTTATTAAAAAATTAAAACAATTTCTTATAGATAAAGCATACTACACGGTTAACGAATATTTACAACATAAAAATAAATAGCTTTAAACAAAGAAGCATAATGAAAATATCTCTCTCTGTCTTCCACACCTTTTGAAATGTATACGAGTAATTACGTAAAACTATATAGTATTGCTCAGAATATGGATATAACACGTAATTGTGTAGTAAAAGCTTGTGTTGATTAGTTTGGTTCAATAATATTTATTTAAAATGTCGATGCATGGTAGATGAATTATAATAATGTAAGTATTTAATTGTAATAGGTAAGCTACTATTGCAGTGCCCTTGCAGGGTTGTGTTGATACATAAAATTAGTGATAAGACCCCCCTTTGTACACACAAAGCAATAATTGAATGATTAAATTTTACATTTAATCTGTTTATTTATGTCTACGATATGTTACATAAGGTCGACCATTAGATCTCTAAATCGTTATGGAGTTATGATGTCACAAGAGACACACAACTACTCAAATAAACGTATACCCGCCGCTTCAGTCCCCTCACGCCCCCAAATCCCTGTTAAAAATACCGGAATAAGAATATTCCTTGCCTAGAGGAAAAATATCGTAAACAAGGTCTGACGCAGCAGAAAAGCGAGCATTATTCAACAGGCTGTTCCCGCCGAAGACAATATGAAGACAAATCACTCGTTGCAATCCTCAGCATTACTTAGATAAAACAAAAGGAAGGCCGTTTTCACTGTCTGTACCTTATACATTTTTTTGTCAGTATTTGGATATATTATTTTTGGTTTTGTGTGCTCAGAATCTTATTGGTATAATAATGTGTATGAAAAGTGTACCCGATTTTCCTAATTTTTTGTAGGTTTCGTTTATACGACGATCCATACCAAATATATAGAAAAAGTCATATAGTGGATTAAAAAAGGGGTACACTTTTTTTGTTTATCACAACCAATAGTGAATTTATAATTTTTGAACAAAGAACATGATTGATTCTGGTATAAAAAGTGTACCCGATTTTCCTAATTTTTTGTAGGTTTCGTTTATACGACGATCCATACCAAATATATAGAAAAAGTCATATAGTGGATTAAAAAAGGGGTACACTTTTTTTGTTTATCACAATCAATAGTGAATTAATAATTTTTGAATAAAGAACAACCCAATTTTTTCTAAATATTCGAAAAAAAATGGTATGTAATGTACAATTTTTATCGAAAAAGCTCATATACGACCTTTTCAATCCCGGTTCGAATCCCGGCCAGAGCATTATTTGTGCATTTAGTACGGATTTTGTTCAACGGTCTTGGATGTTCTCTCTACTGTATTTAAGTATGTATTTATCTATATAAGTATTATATCGTCATCTAGTACCCATAGTACAAGCTTTGCTTAGTTTGGGACTAGGTCGATTTGTGTAAGATTGTATCCCAATATTTATTTATTTTATTTATTCAATGTCAGGGGCCTTATGGCTCACCACGTCACTATGCCAAGTGGGTACCCAGTACCCCATTATAAAAGTCTGCTAAAATATTTATTATCGTTTGTCCAAATTCGTGGCATTATTTGATAAATAAATGTTTTTTTTTCCTATTAAATAATGTTTGTCATAATACGGTAGAAAATAAAAACTCAGAAACAAACAAACATATACATGCTATTTTAAAGATTTTTACGTTCATAAAAATGAAAAAAAGTCTTTGTTGTAAACAATTAGGTAAGAACATAGAAAATTGTGATATCATTAGTCATATTTCCATACAAACTTCATACTGACCGAGCGTTTTTAACGCAAAAAGATATTATACTATATTATATAGTTGCTGATTTGACTATCAGTAAAATAACATATTGTTAATAAGGTAAACTTCTTAATTTTGGAGATATCAATGCACCTATTGCTCACCTCTATTGACATGAGTTAAGATTGACAGTGTCAAATATTGGGATAGAGTCAAGCTCTCTGTCATGTTTGTTAATTTATCTATCGCACCATATACAAAATCCTGATATTATATCCGCAGAAAAACTTTTTTACCCAGGCCACAAATGAAACTGCCTAAGAAATCTTGTATAATAAAATAACAGTCTTGTGGACGCTTAGGGCAACTATAAATCCACAAGAGAACAATTATAAATAAATAGAAATCTCAGTCATTTTTGACATTTAACATATTGTATTCAAGTTCGAAGATATCTCTAGAAATAAATTGTTTTTAGAAATAATTTATACCTTCATAAGAACAGCAACTATTATTTAAGTAACATTTTTTTTCTCTTGGATAGTATTGGAAACTATAGGTTTGCATATTATTAAAATATCTCAACAATACCTATATCTTTGTTTGACTGTTTGTTTCATAATAAATAAATAAATAAAATTTAAGACTTTACTTCGTCAATAAAAATAACAAACACGTACCTTCCAAATTTCCCACGCACTAGTCACTAACAATCATAAAACTTCAACACACTTCACTTCACATAACTTCACGAAGTTGCGAGTATTCGGCTGGGCGGGCGGCGCGGGTACCGCACGTGGGGCGGGCGCGAGACCGACTGAAGCTGCCAGGGCGGCGGCGAGACTACGATGATAGGCTTGCATTGCGTACATCGGACATGCTTTCAGGTATATAACTAGATTGATGACATCTATACGGTACAGTCGAGTGCAAAAACCGGTGCATACAACATAAAAGTATGTGTACCATGGCCCTTGTTGCCGAGAATTAAGGCTTCGGTATATGAACGAGAGGAATTCAACACTTTATTATTGAACTTGACGGACCTATGTATGATTTAAGATAAGCTTTTACCGTATTATTGGGATTATTTTCATTTTGGTGGAAATTTACATTATTGGAATTTTCGTGGATAGAAAACAGTTAAGCTACATTAATATAGCAAGAAATCTCTACCTTCTCCCTCTCCTCTAACTTCGGAGGCAGTGTTACTACCAACTAGGCTAAACAGGTCGTAAAAAAGAACTTTATTCTGCAAGTATGCCGCAATGGCACTTTTACAAGTCAAAATCTACTAGCGTTTCTGCAAAAGAAGACCACTGCCGAGAAGAAACGCCGAAACAAACTCGACAGTCAGTCATTTTTTCCCAAAAATATGCAAGGCTTAGGATAACGAAACCCAAAAATACAAACGTTTTTCGAAAAAGGCGTTTAGGACTAATGGCGATTATGGTAATTCTGTACGAAAAGTCAGAACTTACGGAATACATTAGTAAACCCTTCCACGGAATATCTTCGCTTAAGAGAATTTAATCTCTACGTTATCTTCGCTTAGCATAATTTCAGCCATAATACAGTCCTTCTAGACATGGATGGATAGCAGAATTTTTGTGGGTATTTTATAATTATATAAATAAATCTAAATGTAATTTGATGCAAAAAAGTGCTCAAATATTTTTTTATCTGTAAGTAATCATCTAATTTTCTTAAAAAAAAAATCGATCGGTTTCTTCTTTGTATGGGTTATTAAGCCGTCGTCGACACTTTTTCGTCGCAAATCCCCAAGTTGGGATAGGGATTAATGATAATTTTGATTGATTTCGGTCAATTGACGACCACTTTGGCTTAGTTGGTAGTGAACCTGTGTATCATTGGCATGAATATTTGTTCCTGAGTCTAGGATGTTTTCTATGTATTTACCTATATAAGTATGTATATCGTCGTCTAGTACCTATAGTACAAGCTTTGCTTAGTTTGTGACTAGGCTGATTTGTATAAGATTGTCCCCCAACAAAAAAAACTATATGCTAATTAATGTACTATTTTAGGTTTAACGGAAATCTATGTATTGACATTACTGACGCAATACTTGACAATTTTATTGTTATGTCTCGAGGTGAACCAAAGGTGAGGAAAGGTCGTGCAATTCCACTGGCGATGCGGGTGGCGCAGGACCGGCCATTTGGCACTCTTTGGGGAGGCCTATGTCCAGCAGTGGACGTCCTTCGGCCGATATCATGATAAAGCATAATTTAAATACGAACTTTACAAGTTACAACAATTTATGTACAACGAAAATATATACAAGAATACTTAACCAAAATAATATAAAGAAAATTAAAACTAACTTAAATCTAAAACGGGCCCTTGAGGCATTGTACCGAGGATGCTGGCGGCATTTCCTCGCTGTATCGCAATGCTGATACGTTGAGCGAGGAAACCGCCAGCTCTTCGGTCACCAGTTACGTCAACCAGACGCTTCGCAATTTCTGCAAGTTCGCATTTAAATTATGCTTGATCATCATGTATGTGTAACATCATTATATAACTAACAATGTTTGTTAAGTACTTACTACGCTGGCTCAGTGACCCAAAGTGGATCTTGGCCTCCGACACTAAGACACGCCACTGTGCTCTGTCCTGGACGGCTAGCATAACTTGGCGCGCGAGCTATCTCACGCGCGAGATAGACTATCCGCCTCTTTCTAATTGGTACACACAGAAAGAGACGGATTGTCTATCTCGCGCGTGAGATAGCTCGCGCGCCAAGTTGTGCTAGCCGGGCTGGGCAGCTATAGTCGCCAGTCAGAGTCGGCTGTTTGAAGCTGGCAGAAATCTTTTTGGACTTTGTCTATCCAACGATACCCTTGTCGGCCGATCGGGCGTCAATCATTTGGACGTCCGAGCGTACCTGGGCTGTACGATCCTATCCCATCCTCATCCTCTCAACGTGGCCGAGCCAGCGCAGCCGGGCAAACTTGCTTTCTCCGATAACGTTGGGCTCTGCAACTAGTGCTTCCACTTCCGCATTCCTCCTCACACCAATGTTAGTAATAAAATTTAATCATCTAATCATTTTATGTCGAAGACCGTTTAAGACTTGAATCAGGTCTCGCATGATTAATTTAATCAACGCTAAAAGGGCTTAACGCACGAATTCCGCCATTTTGAATTGCAAAGACACGCAACAAAAACATATTTCACTTGTGTTGCCGTGATTGTTATTTTCACACAGAATGATCGTTAGCGTGGGGCGTGGGTACAGATGATGACAGGTGTCAACTCTTCGGGTGTCTAAAGTGTCAATCATAAAGGTTGTACCTTAATGACATCAATTTGCAAAAGCCAAGCGATACCATAGAGAATGAATGGTTCCTTCTGTCGTGAAATGCGGTTCTGACTAATTAAAATTGAAAATCGGAGATAATATATAGTGGTTAATTTGAATATTTAGATCCGATTGAAAATATTCAGTTGAAATGCGAAATTAAAGTGAAGTGGTCATTAAGACTGTTGCTTGTCGAGGAAAGGGACACTCAGCTTAGCAATTTAGATAGGATTATTTTAATTGTAAATTCAAGTGGATGAATTGGGGATGAATAAATTTGGTTGCTTTATGGGCAATAAATGGAAAAATTATTTGAAAAACAAATCGTTGATTGCCGCAAGGGATGTTTCTGACCGGTTCTAATGCGCAACAACAACTTAAAATTCCACTTTGAATGAGCCAGTTAACCTACAAATACAGCGTCCAAGTGTATAGATACATTTGAATGCTGTGTTGGAGTGCGTTGAGAGAATGGAGAAGTTAGTTAAAGTTATGAAAGTGTTTTATTGTTTAAAGGTAGATACGAAATTCTGAAGTTAATTGGCCGTTCTTTCAGTTGATGTTTATCGTATGCGAGTTTTGTTTGTACTGATATATTTTACCTCATAATGTCATATCATAGCGCGGCGCAAAGTAGATAGCAACGTAAACGAAAAATGTACAGTATTGAGATACACAGTATACCTACACACATACATCCATCCATCCATATTCATACTATACTACATTCTATACCTGAAATCAGAAATTTTATTCGTGAAACATAAATATTAGGGGACGATAAGATGGTACATAAAATAAGTTAGTTCTATATGTTTTACCCACTAGTGCAGGTGTACAAATATCTATAACATGCAAACATAATTCGGTGCCTAAGAAGTTAAAACATTTTAGGTAGGTCTTTACTTAATAATTAGCGAACCCGGTATCTAATATTAATACAATTAACCATTATTAATTATCATTTAAAATTATAACCATATTATAAAAATGTCAAAGTAAAAATTGTAGAAACTCACATCACTAAGATAATCTTTTACGGAATAATAATAACACTTTTGTAATAGCAATGATATAATTTTTCTGTAAGCCGTGCCCGCTCAAGCGGAGCGTGCATCAGGTTAGCAGCAGCGATATGCCGCGGTAGAAAAAAAACAAAACAAGCTAGCAGCTCCCTCGCACCGCACGCGCCGCGAGGCATGCTCTTAAAACTGAAATTGGCTGGCATTGTAGTTATATGTATAACGGTTTTTAAGTGAATTCAGAGATTTACCATGCGTAGTTAAGAGGCTAAAAAGTGCCAATGACCTTGACTATATGTCTGCGTCTAGTTGCGCCATAGTGAAAGAGAAACTATATACCTGCTATACAAGCAGATAATCAGAAATTTAATCGTAAAATTAAATATATTCACCACATGTGTAATATACTCGTAAATCGTATATTTTTTTATCATTATTATAGGTCTATGCTTTAAGTTTGAGTATGTTGAAACTGTGTTTTTAATCATAGATGTTTCAATTGAAAAAAAAGACCTTATAATTATTTAAAGATGATTTTAAGACGTAGCTTTGCGTTTTTTTTCGATCTAACCGATTTTCTTTAATCGTGTTTTGTAATCGTCCACACCCTTTGAAACATAATGAATATTAACGTATATTTTTATTTTTTTACCAAAACAAATGGTCTTGGTTGAATCACTGTTTAAAAAATGGCAATTTAGCTCTATTAAGCGTGCGATATGCGAGGTTAAGCAACGTCGGTCGGGGTCGAGTCTTGAATGGGCGGTTTGAGTAGTTACTGAAAGCTCTCGTGCTTTGGATGGCACGTTAAGCCGTTGATCCTGGCTGCTGTCTATGACAGCAGTCGTTAAGCCAAGACGTCTCGTGGCTTGGGAATAGCCAAGTTGCCGACTAACTTTACTAACCTAATCCGTATATTGTGAGTAATCAACTAGGTACCAAAGTAGGCAGTTAATTATCTAATTAAAAGGCTGGCCGACACCACTGAAGACCACTATTCCCACGCTAAAGGCCGGGCCACACTGCTGCGTTGCGTCGTAACCTTTTAAGTACATATATTTTTTATAATGCCGCATTAAATCCGTTTAGTTCTAGTTTCCCCCTCGGGTTAGAAGGTCAGATGGCAGTCGCTTTCGTAAACACTAGTGCCTACGCCAAATCTTGAGATTAGGTAGCGGACCCCAGGCATCCTGCAGGATGCAACTGTACTGGGAATAACGCTCGGAGGATGATTAAATCCGTTGCGACGACGCGACGCAATAACGCAACGCAACGCAGCAGTGTCGCCCGGTTCTAATAAGTTGGCAGTTTCCTCAACGCATCAGTATCACATGTGTGTTGCTGGCATTTATTTGAACAGCTGTATTTAGTACCCGTTCCTACTGTTAACACTTCATCATCATCCTCCTAGCGTCCCAGTCCCAGTACAGTTGCATCCTGAAGGATGCCTGGGGTCCGCTACCTAACCCCGAAGAATTGGCGAAGGCATTCGTTTTTAAGGAAGCGACTGCCATCTGATCTTTCAACCCAAGGGGGAAACTAGACCTTATTGGAATTAGGCATGTCAAGTGAGTGGGCAACGTGGACTGTTAGAAGTTCTCAAGCCGCCCGGAGGCCTCTAACTTGGCTTAACGACTACTATCATAGACAGCAGCCGGGATCAACGGCTTAGCGTGCCTTCCAGAGCACGGGAGCGCTCTGTTAGTAACCACTCAAAGCGGTCACCCATCCAAGGACTGATCCAGCCCGACACTGCGCCAAGAACGCTCCTACTGTTAACACTTAAAATACCAAATTATATTTTAGTAAGTTTTTATGAACCCATGTGAGGCATGGCCCGGGTATGAGCCGGTACCACTAAGCTACTTACATGTATTGTTGTTCAACATGATGCTCACGGTCACTTTCTACTCACCGCTCGTCGTTGGCAGGGCATTCATCCACACCTTAGAACCTATATATGCTCGCGTACGGTACAGTTTCAGAGGAATTTGCTCCCTCGGATTCTCCGGTTGCGGAATGAGCGACGAGGACGAGATTTTTCCCGAGGGAGTTCTGTTTGGAGTTCTTCAAGAAAGAAGTGTACATTTTTAAAGGGTCGGCAATGGGCATGTGATGCCGCTGTAGTTGCAGGTGTATGGTGACGACCTGTTTAGCCTAGTTGGTAGTGATACTGCCTCCGAAGCTAGAGGTCCCGGTTTCGAATCCCGGCCAGAGTATTATTTGTGCATTTAGCATGAATATTTGTTCTTGGGTCTTGGATGTTTTCTATGTATTTAAGTATGTATTTATCTGTATATGTATGTATATCGTCGTCTAGTACCCATAGTACAAGCTTTGCTTAGTTTGGGACTAGGTCGATTTGTGTAAGATTGTCCCCCAATATATATTTATTTATTATTTATTTATTTATTTTTATTTATGTAGGCTCCAGACGCTGCAGTGGCCGCTTACCATCAGGCGGCCCGTACGCTTGTTTAACACTGACGGTATAATTTTTTTTTTATGTAATGTACCTACTATGGACTGTACCGTCCTTATTTTAATACAACTTCGCCCCCCGCCCTGTTCCCACGATACTCTATGTCAGTTAAGAAGATTTATAGCACATAATTAATGACTCCACGGTCAAATCATTATAACTCGGCTTTCCTTCCATTGCGAGATTTCTTCCAAAGAAATGACAAACGATGCATTAAGGTATTTTTTTCCTTAATGGTTATTTATTATAATTAAATTGTAGTAATTTATTAGGTCTTTTTAATGCTTGGATAATCTTGATTTAGACTTCTATCGCGCCTAATTTAATTACTTGAATACGACTAAACAGACCTCATCAATTAAGATTAGGCACTCTGAAACGTAGTTAACTCTGAATGTAGCTTTATGACTAAATAATCTGTTTTAGGATTCTTATAGTATTTAAAAACAGAAATAAATAAATAAATAATGCGGACAATCTTACACAAATGGACCTAGTCCCAAACTAAGCAAAAAAAAAAAAAATATATATATTGGGGGACAATCATACACAAATGGACCTAGTCCCAAACTAAGCAAACAAATAATATATTGGGGGACAATCTTACACAAATCGTCCTAGTTCCAAACTAAGCAAAGCTTGTACTATGGGTATTAGAGGATGATATACATACTTATATGGATAAATACATAGAAAACATCCAAGATCCAAGAACAAATATCCGTGAAAAATGCACAAATAAATGCCCTGGCCGGGATTCGAACCCGGGACCTCTAGCTTCGGAGGCAGAGTCACTACCAACTAGGCTAAATATCAGGTTGTCAAAGCTTGTACTATGGGTAACAGACTATACAGGATGAAACAATAGTCGTAAACAGAAATGTTTGTTTCTATCACAGTATTTTAAGCGAAATTTATTGCATTAACTCGAGAAGCGAACAATTACACTTTATTAATAATGATTAATAAAAGCAAAAACACCAACCTTATGGTCACCTTATTCGACAAGACTTACTAGTTGCAGTGTAGATTAAAGTACCACTTTTGATTAGTGTTTATCTTATCAATTGAGTACCTGCTTAGACTATCAAACAAGATCATCATGTGAAATATTTCGGACGAATAGCCTGCCTTCCTCTCGCCTGTGCATGAGCTGGAACAGAAAACTGTCCATAAGCCCGGAGATTTTGTACCATCAATAAAAGTATAAGTATACGGAGCCGGCATTTTTAACGCGATTTGATATTTTTTTATACAATTTCAATCTGTAGCGTAATGTTATGACTTTTGAATTTGTCATTGTCAATTTAATCTTTTTTCAACGTTCTTACCAGCCAATACAAAGAGGTTGAATGATTAATTTTAGTAACATGCTATGGGTCTATTATTAAGAATTAGCACTGGATGGATGAAATGGCGACAGGTCTCGGGGACAATTGGTGACGCCCGAATGCCTCTTCGATTGAAGGGTAAAATCTATAAGACCGTAATAAGACCTGTCGTCATGTATGGGATCAGAATGTTGGGCCTCAAAGGTGATGGATGAAACGAGACTGCATGTTACAGAGATGCGAACGCTGAGATGGATGTGTGGTGTGACGAGAATGGACCGGATTCGGAACAGGGTTCGCCGATATATATCCGCCGATATATATCATGATATATATCGTGATATATATCAATTGATATTTACGTTGATATATATCAATGGATATTTATTTTTAAAAGTAGTTATTTTTTTCTATAAGATAGTTATACACATGCATTACTTGAAATAAATGTTTCACTTTAATTGTTGTTTCGAACTCTAATTTTTTAGGAATCACCTTGTTTCATTCGTACTCGATTAGATTTTTGTTGAATTTCAAACCTTGTCACCACGGAAAAAGATTCATAATACATAGGTTATGTGTTCCCCTAAAAATTAAGTCTATTTCTGGGAGGTGAACTTCATTTGGAACAATTTTGCAATTGATTGTTTATTACTGTTATGTGGGCTTCGATCAGTCAACGTCACGCTTTGTCAAGTCCAGGTTAATAAGTCTGGACTCGATAGTGCTTGTTGCTAGGCCTATTTGAATAAAGAATATTTTGACTTTGACTTTGCTAAGTTTCTGTCAAAAATGTCATTTTTGGTACAAGCTTTTTTTGCCGACTGTATTTTTTTCACAATCATCATCATCAACTACTCGTTGAGACGGTTCGAATGAACTCAAACACGATGGGTTTATCTTGTGTAATTTAGGAGTTGCTATCCTTCCGCTAGCCACCTCCTGTCTCCATCATCAGATCAGCTCGGTGGTACTATAACATTGGTTTGTCACCTAAATTATATAAGTATGCCAGATTTCAGCTTAATATAGCAGCAAGTGGTTGAAAAAGGATTGCATATTTTGATGACAACTTACATATGTATATACACATTTACTTTCAGACAAACAGTGAAGTTAAATAAAAGCCTGTAAAAAGTGTGATAGATAACACTGATAACATACCTACTATTGGGTATTTTGATATTTATAATAGAAGTTGTAACGCCCCCCCGCTCCCCTTGTTTATCTTTAATTAAATGTATAATTTTGACGATGTGATTTTATTAAACTAACTACAACTTAAACTAGAAATGGCCAACGTGAATCGTCTAGGGTAGAACCCAATAATGTTATGAACCGTAAAACCCAAATTCTTTTATGTGAATACTTGTCAGGTTCTGGACTTGTCTTCCTAATAATTGATTACCAATTATATATGATCCTTAAGAGATTTGCCATCCCTACAAGCTCTATGTACCTAGCTTCTGAATAGCTCATATCCTGTTATGTATTGCTTATTTACAGATTCGTATAAAAATAATCAATTTTATTGATTGGTGTAAGGTAGGGCTCCTCCAGCCGCCCTAGGGATTGCTATCCCCCTCCGGTACTAACCAGAGACCCGTGGCTCTCGACCTTAGACATGGACAAGCCCCCGCCAATCTTTTATTTCACTATGCGGAGTGTAAGACAATTTCGTCCAAATGACCTAAGTTACTTTAACAGGAGTACTCTGCTAGGCTTATCCGATCAATTCGTTCGGATAGCCTTTAGGAGCGCTCGGGATAAAATCAGTTTGTAAAAGAGACTAAACCATAAGAATATGGTTCTACCTAGCAAATGCATCTACTAGCGCTTCGGAAGACGCGCCGTATGATGAGGAGAATCGCCGCAAGGCCTCATCATCGGAAGCGGACGAAATCCTGGCGATTCCTCGCCAGAATCTGGCCCTGACCCTGAACAACCTACTCTCCCTACTCCTCGTTCCCTAATACCTATGAACTACTCAGCGAGACCTTTAAATAAACTAAAAGAAGTGAACAGCTTGTCTCATTGGAAAGCTAAATTCAATGATCTGCTCAGCTCGTCACTAAATTAGCTTATGCTGAGTAAATGTTAATCATTTTGCTAGAAATCGCAACTCTAAAAGAAACCACCATTATCTATACCAAAAATAATAACTTTATCACAGCTAAGTATTCCCAAAACCCCAAAATTAACGACAAACCTAAAATAATTATTAAGCCCTACTTCCCAAATAAATGTGTGTGAAGCTACCCTACTGTTCCCCAGTAAACTCGTTAAACTGAAAGAGCATAAATCCCTTACCAAATTCAGCTCTTTTGACTGCGAATCCCTAACCTATGCAACGAAAGTTCAGTGGGCTAAACTGAGAATGGCAAAGCTATGGGCCCGTGTTGGATGTCTCCCCCCACTGCGCCCGCAGGCTAGGATACAGTGAGTAAGACGCCCTATTGTGTATATAAGATTTATATATAAATATATTTAACAAGACCGTTCCTCAAATACTGAACAATTTCGACAAGCGAGGTTTACACCTCTATGCTGAGACCCCATATTGGCAGCCATGTCTACGTTGTCAGCTGGGCATTGAAGGAACGTAAGGGATTTGATTCGTCTCCATGTAGGTAAAAGGTAGACGCCAGACCACCCTTAGATCTGGTAACTAAAGACTCTGAACCCTGCTCGTTGACACCGTTAGGCGAGCAAGACTCCTCAGGCAAACTGAAGCCTGGACAAGATTCTGGTCTTTTGAAATACTTGAAATAGCACAAATCCCCATAAAATATTAGATAAATTTGTCTAAGAATGATTTCTCATCATGAGGAGTAACTCCTCATAACGATGAACCACCCCTGGGACAGCAATTTCACCCACCAAATAATTACTATTACGTAGACCAGAGATCTTGACAGTCTGAGTGATGAATTCTAAGTGATTTTAATACAAATTCGAGCCCCTTTTATACCCAAAATTGACAGAGACTCTTACGACCTTTCGTCTACTACAGCCATGGTAGAATTTCGAATTTTGAATCGGAATAATTCGAGTTCCAAATTTGAACTACAGCAGGTAGAATCGTCATTATGACCTATTTTTGATTACGTTAAAGGCTTTTCCAACCATTGAAGTACTAGGGTCCCATAGCTCTCAGCTAGTATGATTCGAAATTTAAACTTAAAATATTTCTGTCTCGACCTATTTGGTTATATCGAAGACATTTCCAACCATAGAAGTACTAGGATTACATAAGTCTCAACTAGTGTAATTCGAAATTTAAACTAGGTTATTTTTAACAAGTAGTTTGAACCATCGACAAGATCTCCAGGGACTTTTCTAACCGTTAAAGTACTAGGATTACATAACTCTTCTACTGGTAGAATTCAAGTTTTGATATTAATCCAAAGTTTGTTAAACCTTTCGTGAATTCTGTGTTCCTTGGAAAAATGTCTACGATTTTATTTAATTCTTACGTTTGACATTCGCTAGTACTTTCAAAACTACTTTATTTTCACGAAGTTTAAAATAACTAATAACTTATTTTACGTTCCGTTATGCGTATAGTCTAATTGCGTTCCGTTACAGCCAAAATGTAACGCCCCCCCCGCTCCCCCTTTTGTATTTTTAATTAAATGTATAATTTTGACGATGTGATTTTATTAAACTAACTACAACATAAACTAGAAATGGCCAACGTGAATCGTCTAGGGTAGAACCCAATAATGTTATGAACCGTAAAACCCAAATTCTTTCATGTGAATACTTGTCAGGTTCTGGACTTTGTCTTCCTTATAAATGAATCCTAGTTTTCCCTAATTTAATAATAGAATTAAGTTTCTAACGAATTTTGGCTAAAATGTTTATTTACCGAAAGTTAAACTAAGATAAAAATAATTTATTTATTTTGTAGAACGTCCCCTACCAGGCCTTACCGTGATCCGTTACCGCATCAGTAGCAACCCTAATATGTTCTAAATAATCCTAAAAACACAAACTTTCACCTTTTCAATGAACTCTTTAAAAGTAGTTCAGTGTTACACTAATTCAGCCCTAGCTAGCTCTTGAGGTGAATTGTTTGTATTATACTTACATACGTACTTTTGCTACCGAATACGCCTGGGTGAGGATTGATCGTCTAGCTAGCCTACCTAGCCTACCTGATACCCATTTATTCAGACCCTATATAAATAGGTATTCCTGACATAATACTCTACCAGTGTTTCGGAACCTAGTTTTCTGAAGAGAAGAAACACCAAGAAACTCTTCAGTCTATGTTACGGTATTTATTATTTAGTAATCTTCCTAACCATATCCTAAAACTCGTTTAATCAGAGAACTGCTCAGCTTGCCTCATAATTAGACTATATTAATGAACGACTCTGCTTGTCACTAATATAATTTAACCCAGAGAACTGCTCAGCTCGTCTCATTGGAAAGTTAAATTCAATGACTTGCTCAGCTTGTCACTAAATTAGCTTATCCCAGTGAACTGCTCTGCTTGTCACTTTGTAAATCCCAACTTTAGTAATCTGCTCAGTTAGTCACTAAATTAGCTTATACTGAGTAAATGTTAATCATTTAGCTAGAAATCGCAACTCTAATAGAAACCATCATTATTTATACCAAAAAATTATAACTTTATCACAGCTAAATATTCCCAAAACCCCAAATTAACGGCAAACCTAAAATAAATTACTAAACCCTACTTCCCAAATAAATGTGTGTGAAGCTACCCTACTGTTCCCCAGTAAACTCACTAAACTGAAAGAGCATGAATCCCTTACCAAATTCAGCTCTTTTGACTGCGAATCCCTAACCTATACAACGAAAGTTCAGTGGGCTAAACTGAGAATTGCAATGCTAAAGGCCCGTGTTGGTTGTCTCCCCCCACTGCGCCCGCAGGCTAGGATACAGTGAGTAAGACGCCCTATTGTGTATATAAGATTTATATATAAATATATTTAACAAGACCGTTCCTCAAATACTGAACAATTTCGACAAGCGAGGTTTACACCTCTATGCTGAGACCCCATATTGGCAGCCATGTCTACGTTGTCAGCTGGGCATTGAAGGAACGTAAGGGATTTGATTCGTCTCCATGTAGGTAAAAGGTAGACGCCAGACCACCCTTAGAATTCGTCACTCAGACTGACAAGGTCTCTGGTCTGCATAGTAGCGAATATTTGGTGGGTAAAATTGCTGTCCTAGGAGTGGTTCGTCATTATGAGGAGTTACTCTTCATGATGAGGAATCATTCTTAGACAAATGTAACTAATATTTTATGGGGATTTGTGCTAATTCAAGTATTTCAAAAGACCAGAATCTTGTCCAGGCTTCAGTTTGCCTGAGGAGTCTTGCTCGCCTAACGGTGTCAACGAGCAGGGTTCAGAGTCTTTAGTTAGTGATATTCCAAAATCAGATTACTAAAATCTATCAGCTACACAAACTGATACTCCAGGCAAATGGTTAATTTTGGGGAAAGGATTATCTTTGATCATTATCTATATACTAAGTTACGAGTCTCAATATAAGTTATTTCGTAGGTCAACTTCAATAAAGAGATGATTTTTAAAGACGAGTTCTGAGAGATCTCATCCTTAAAATACATCGAGGGCAGCTGTAACGGAACGCAATTAGACTATACGCATAACGGAACTTTAAAATAAGTTATTAGTTATTTTAAACTTCGTGAAAATAAAGTAGTTTTGAAAGTACTAGCGAATGTCAAACGTAAGGATTAAATAAAATCGTAGACATTCTTCCAAGGAACACAGAACTCACGAAAGGTTTAACAAACTTTGGATTAATATCAAAACTTGAATTCTACCAGTAGAAGAGTTATGTAATCCTAGTACTTTAACGGTTAGAAAAGTCCCTGGAGATCTTGTCGATGGTTCAAACTACTTGTTAAAAATAACCTAGTTTAAATTTCGAATTACACTAGTTGAGACTTATGTAATCCTAGTACTTCTATGGTTGGAAATGTCTTCGATATAACCAAATAGGTCGAGACAGAAATATTTTAAGTTTAAATTTCGAATCATACTAGCTGAGGGTTATGGAACCCTAGTACTGCAATGGTTGGAAAGTCTTCAATAAGATCAAAATAGGTCAAGACAGAACCGTTCTAGTTTAAATTTCGAACTCCACTAGCTGAGAGCTATGGGACCCTAGTACTTCAATGGTTGGAAAAGCCTTTAACGTAATCAAAAATAGGTCATAATGACGATTCTACCTGCTGTAGTTCAAATTTGGAACTCGAATTATTCCGATTCAAAATTCGAAATTCTACCATGGCTGTAGTAGACGAAAGGTCGTAAGAGTCTCTGTCAATTTTGGGTATAAAAGGGGCTCGAATTTGTATTAAAAGGACTTAGAATTCGTCACTCAGACTGTCAAGATCTCTGGTCTACGTAATAGTAAATATTTGGTGGGTGAAATTGCTGTCCTAGGGGGTGGTTCATCGTTATGAGGAGTTACTCCTCATGATGAGAAATCATTCTTAGACAAATTTATCTTATATTTTATAGGGGATTGTGCTATTTTAAGTATTCCAAAAGACCAGAATCTTGTCCAGGCTTCAGTTTGCCTGAGGAGTCTTGCTCGCCTAACGGTGTCAACGAGCAGGGTTCAGAGTCTTTAGTTACCAGATCTAAGGGTGGTCTGGCGTCTACCTTTTACCTACATGGAGACGAATCAAATCCCTTACGTTCCTTCAATGCCCAGCTGACAACGTAGACATGGCTGCCAATATGGGGTCTCAGCATAGAGGTGTAAACCTCGCTTGTCGAAATTGTTCAGTATTTGAGGAACGGTCTTGTTAAATATATTTATATATAAATCTTATATACACAATAGGGCGTCTTACTCACTGTATCCTAGCCTGCGGGCGCAGTGGGGGGAGACATCCAACACGGGCCCATAGCTTTGCCATTCTCAGTTTAGCCCACTGAACTTTCGTTGCATAGGTTAGGGATTCGCAGTCAAAAGAGCTGAATTTGGTAAGGGATTTATGCTCTTTCAGTTTAACGAGTTTACTGGGGAACAGTAGGGTAGCTTCACACACATTTATTTGGGAAGTAGGGCTTAATAATTATTTTAGGTTTGTCGTTAATTTTGGGGTTTTGGGAATACTTAGCTGTGATAAAGTTATTATTTTTGGTATAGATAATGGTGGTTTCTTTTAGAGTTGCGATTTCTAGCAAAATGATTAACATTTACTCAGCATAAGCTAATTTAGTGACGAGCTGAGCAGATCATTGAATTTAGCTTTCCAATGAGACAAGCTGTTCACTTCTTTTAGTTTATTTAAAGGTCTCGCTGAGTAGTTCATAGGTATTAGGGAACGAGGAGTAGGGAGAGTAGGTTGTTCAGGGTCAGGGCCAGATTCTGGCGAGGAATCGCCAGGATTTCGTCCGCTTCCGATGATGAGGCCTTGCGGCGATTCTCCTCATCATACGGCGCGTCTTCCGAAGCGCTAGTAGATGCATTTGCTAGGTAGAACCATATTCTTATGGTTTAGTCTCTTTTACAAACTGATTTTATCCCGAGCGCTCCTAAAGGCCATCCGAACGAATTGATCGGATAAGCCTAGCAGAGTACTCCTGTTAAAGTAACTTAGGTCATTTGGACGAAATTGTCTTACACTCCGCATAGTGAAATAAAAGATTGGCGGGGGCTTGTCCATGTCTAAGGTCGAGAGCCACGGGTCTCTGGTTAGTACCGGAGGGGGATAGCAATCCCTAGGGCGGCTGGAGGAGCCCTACCTTACACCAATCAATAAAATTGATTATTTTTATACGAACCTGTAAATAAGCAATACATAACAGGATATGAGCTATTCGGAAGCTAGGTACATAGAGCTTGTAGGGATGGCAAATCTCTTAAGGATCATATACGAGGGTAAAACTGAAAGTTTCGGGAATAGAAGAAAATATGCAGTATAAGTGAGTTTATTTATTTTTATTGTTTTTCAAAATATTCTCCTTTGTATTTCATGCACTTATGCATGCGTTCAAACCAGTCCATAAAGCACTTTTTGAACTCTGAAGTAGGGGTCGACAAAATGGCTATTTTATAGGCCTCCACTGCTTCTTCTGGCGTCTGAAACCGCTGACCACGCAGTTTGTCCTTGATTCTGGGGAATGTAAAAAAGTCGTTGGGACTTAAGTCAGGGCTATATGGAGGGTGGTCCAATATTTCGACTTTTTCACCGTCCAGGTACTCAGTTGTTGTCCGAGCGGTGTGTGGGCTGGCGTTGTCGTGGTGAAGGATGATGCGACGACTAGGGTTTGTTTTTCGGAGTTCAGCAAAGACGTTCGGCAAACAAATAGTGGTGTACCAATCAGCATTGACTGTTCTACGATCCTCAAGAGCCACAGTAGCTACGTGACCAGATTTAGAGATAAACGTAGCCACCATCTTCTTAGCCGTACTGCGAGAACGAACAACTTTTGTGGGTTTGAGCTCGTCTTCGAAGACCCATACTCGGGATTGGTTTTTAGTTTTAGGCTCATAAGCGTATATCCACGACTCGTCACCTGATACTATGCTAAAAACAGCATTTGAGCGTCCCTTGTTAAATCTTTTCAAAGTTTTGCGGCACCAATTGACACGGACTATTTTCTGCTCGTCAGACAATAGGTGAGGTATCCAACGGGAAAATAACTTTTTCACGCCTAATTCTTCTTTTAAAATAATTTGTATTTGACTCATTCCAATGCTCTTGAATTTCCCGATATGTCAAATGTCGGTCTTCATTTATCAGACGACGCACAACATCGACGTTTTCTTGCGTGACTGCCGATTTTGGTCGACCTTCACGCACTTCGTCGGTGAGGGATACACGGCCACGTTGAAATTCTGAATACCACCTGTATATTGTAGTCTTTGAAGGAGCTTCAATATTAAAAGCAGCAACCATCCGCTCTTCACATTGTTTTTGTGTTAGTCCACTTTTAAAGTCATAATAAATCATAGCTCTGAAATTTTCACGGCACAATTCCATTTTAAGCAGTGACTCGACGACTTCAATAAACAATTGAAACCGAACCATACTTTTTTTTTTCTAAGTGGCCAGTGTGTTGAGATAAGGAAACTTCAGAGATTATAAAAAGGTATAATACATGTTAAAAATAAATTAATAAGTATTCGATTCCCGCCACTTTCAGTGCAAGCCTCGTAAAATTGGTATTCAATTATTAGGAAGACAAGTCCAGAACCTGACAAGTATTCACATAAAAGAATTTGGGTTTTACGGTTCATAACATTATTGGGTTCTACCCTAGACGATTCACGTTGGCCATTTCTAGTTTAAGTTGTAGTTAGTTTAATAAAATCACATCGTCAAAATTATACATTTAATTAAAGATAAACAAGGGGAGCGGGGGGGCGTTACATTTTGGTAGCGTGACCAGGATAAATATAGGATAAACATAGGTTGTTACCAGGATATTAATAGGCTGTTACCAGGATAAAAGTAGATTAGTATGATAAAGTAGCCTCTTGGCTACATTTTGTTGCTGTGAGAACGGAGTGTGATCTTGTTAAGGTTCTGGATTTTCGTCTTTTCATTTCTTCATCTAGTTGTAGGCAAGGGGTCATTTGGGTTCAGCTAAAAAAATAATAAAAATAATAAGATGTGAATTAAGTATAAAAATTGGAGGGCAGTTGTAGGCCAGGTAGGGTAGGTGTAGGTTCAACTAAATTTATAAGATGGGAATTTAGTATAAAAATTGGAGGGCAGTTCGGAAATATGTCTGTATACTATTACTTCTGGGAACAAACAATGATGATGAATTATATAAAATTTATTACTAAAAATAAATGCGAGAAAATGAGACACCCAGTAGGAAGAATATAAATTACGGTTCCAGTTAACAAATTAGCTGAAGAATTGTCGAAACAGATACAATGAAGACCAGAGCCTTTTAAGATTTAATTCTTCAACATGCTTGTCTGAAGGGATAGAATGATTGTGAGAGGAGTTACATACAGCAATAAGTCCGTTACAAAGATAAGCAACAGAAGCGACATTTGAACATTAAGAAGATTTCTAAGTTTCTGTAACAAAAGTTTTGTTCATCAATTCTGGATCGGTACGGCCAAATATTATAATGGCCTTTTACATGCTTTACTAAATCTCAAATTGGCTTACTTCCAATATGCCTAAATTCCTAAATTGACTTATATTTTCAATACAATAAAATGTCATAATTTACACAGTACATCCGAAATCCAAATTGTATATTTGGTACAATTAACATAGACAGATAAGTGTTAAATATTTTGAGAATATAACGTTTTGTATCTAGTTAATTTGAGTTTTAGACATTTTGGGATATGGTATGATTGAAAAATTCATTAAAACATGATCAGGTCAAGTTTTAGACATTTCGGGAAATGGTAGAATTGAAAATTTATCAAAACGCGATAGTCTAAATGAATTAGTCACATTAAGAATACGGTAATTTAATAAATAAGCGTTAGTCAATTCAAGTTTTAGACATTGTGGGATTGACATTCTGATATTCGAGGAACACGTTATTATGTTTGGCTGTAACGAACCGGAATATGCGTCATTTTAACAAGAAACCTTGTCGGGATTCGAACCCAAGACCTCCGGGTTCGCAAGAGATGTCATTATCGACTGGGCTAAACAATACGAGAAAAATACTTACTATCTTTTAATGATTTGTTTTTATTACATTTACACACTGTATATGGAGTGAAATTCATAGGTGTGAAATCAATATTACGTAGGAACGTTGAATATATTGGTAAACTGGAATAGTTGAATATAGTAAGCATTCGAAGAGTTTTCCATCTCGGAGGAAAGAGGGAAAGAGGAGGTGATTATGTCATTGAGTAACGCTCCGATACCTTCGAATTAAAACTAAAATAAAGATATTGAATCAAACTCACTTGTAATCAGTGTCGCAGTTTCCGATTTAAGTCCAAATTTTGGTATATGAAAATTTTGATAATTTTTCCGGTTTCCTCCTTTGCTTTTCTTCTTAAAATAATGTTCCGGGCAAACTGGCGTTTATACAAAACGATTCTTTTTAAATTAAATCGTCTAACTCCACTTTTCCTTTCAACAATATGCAATTTGTAATTTATTTGAAATCCATGAAAAAAAAGCAGACATGAAATGATATATGTCAAATAAAAATTTGTTATTTTTGTTTCTTGCACGACTAGCATGGACATTCTGGTCGAATGTAAGCACTGACATAAAAGCAACATAAATTTATGTGCATCGGAGATTTTATGTACCATGTTAGTGTAGCAACGTAAACTTAATCTTCAACGCGAAACTTTGTAAAATGTTGCCAAAAGTGTGTTGTCTTACCGTGTGTTTTACGAATTCATATGTTCTATGTTATTTAACTAATATTAAATTAGCTGAAAATATAAAGTGATGCCAATCTATTAAAGACAACTGGGAACAGATTTGTATTTGTTCCTTTTGTTTGTTAATCATTTAGATCATTCAGATTCAGTTCATTTATGTGGAGATTTCGATTCACTTGTGAATATTTTTCTAAAATATTAAAAAATTAAGAATCTGAGTAATCATATATATAATGTCTATGCTAAATACCATGTTAGAACTAGACGTAATTTATGTTGACATAGCGTATCGATATAACAAACGATTTATTCTACTGTGTATTGTATAATTTCCGTACAATTTCATTAAAACTAGTAAAGTTAGCGTGACCATAAAAAAGATATGATATAATTGTCATGCTAGGCGGGCAAAGGTTTAATGACGTACAGGTTTTATTTCGTTTGCAAACATGTAGCAAGGAGTTTAGTTCAGATGAAAAAGGCCCGCAAGACGGAATTAGTGGGAAGAGACGTGTCCGATCATGAATTCGTCTGTCTCTTTCTGTCGTATGGAAGATAGGAGAGACGAAATTTGAAATTAATTTTGCCTAGAAGGTCGTATAGTCATTTATAGAATACATTTTTGCTTGTCATTTATGACAGGTGTACAGTTAAGAGAATTTTATTTAAAAATTTTGAAATTTAAAGAAACTTTTTATTAGGTACAAATGGAATATTATACTAGTTTCCTGCTAATATGAGGATAAGAAATCCAAATTTAATATTTATTTTGAATTTAGAGATATAAAACTTTATTTTTGGGAAAATCGTCATTATACTCATTTCCTACTAATATAAGGATAAGAAATTCAAATTTCATATTTATTTTAAATTTAGAGAAATAAAACTTTTTTTTTGGAAATTCGTCATTATACTCGTTTTCCACTAAAATGATGTTAAGAAATTCAAATTTCACATTTATTTTGAATTTAGAGATATAAAACTTTTTTTTTGGAAATTCGTCATTATACTCGTTTTCCACTAATATGATGTTAAGAAATTCAAATTTCATATTTATTTTGAATTCAGAGATATAAAACTTTTTTTTGAAATTCGTCATTATACTCGTTTTCCACTAATATGACGTTAAAAAATTCAAATTTCGCATTTATTTTAAAATTTGGTGGCATAAAACTTTTTTTTGGGAAAATCGTCACTATACTCGTTTCCCACTAATATGAGGGTAAGAATATCAAATTTTAAATTTATTTTGAATTTAGAGGTAAAAAAAAAAAAACTTTTTTTTTTGAAAATTCGTCATTATACTTGTTTCCAACTAGTATGAGAGTAGGAAATTCAGTTCTTATATTTAAATTGAGTTTTGAAACATAAAATCTTTTTTTTTTTTGAGGAAAAAAATTTTGCAATCACACTCGATTCCGAATAATAAAGAGACAAAGAGTTTCAAATTTAATATTAATTGCAAATTTAGAGATTTAAAACACGTTTTTTTACCGAAAATCGTCATTATACTCGTTTTAGGCTAAATCAGGGGTAAAGATTTCAAATTTTTAATTATTTTGGACTATCGACAAAACCAAGGTTAAGATTTGCAGATGTTACAATACTTTTGGCTTTAGTCAAAGACTTAAGAAAATTAGAATTGTTAAAACGGAGGGCAGGATTATAAAATTTGGTTTAAAAGAGTATCTTTTACTAAGTAGTTTCTCTAATCGGTCAGGCACTTTATTACATTAGAGTTGTTAAAGTGGAGGGCAGGGAATAACATTTGATTTAAGGCTCAAAAGGGGTTCTGCCATTTTAAATGTAGAATTATCCATGGAATGTTAAGAGAAGAGCAACATTTGTGTTGCGGTTGTACTTAAGAAAGTTTAGCTTGTTCGGTAGAGACTGAGCGTTGGAGATTAGGATGAAGGAATGATTAGTTTGTACGAGTGTGTAGGTGAAGGATGATTCGGCACAAGAGGTTGAAAACAAGGTAGCCTATGGAAGTGATATTGGAAGGTTTGAAGGAGTCTCTTCCGGATGGACTAGAGTTATAGTGCAACCTAGATCTATTGGTAGTTGATCCCTTCAAATGAATACACGTTGTGCTACCACAGTAATATGTGCTAGGTTAAAGTCATAATATGGCAAGGTCATTTGAGACTTACTGTGTGGGCACAGACTCTACTTGGTTTTAAAGTTAATTTCGATGGTTATACACACCTCACTTTGGATGGGATAACTGAAACATATTATAAAGAATACAATAACCAACAACCACAATTACATAACATTGGTTTGATTGTATTTGAATGTGCTTTGTTAAGTAAAATGAGCATAAGTGTTTATTTTGTTTTATGGAATAGTAATGATTAAGGAATGTTCATTTTGAAACACAAAATTTAGTGATTGATAATTATATATAAAAGAAAAGCGTAACATAAGGGTTATTGAGTTATGATTTAAAAAAAAAAAACTTATACGATCAAATACTCAATATTTATTCAATGGAGTAAAAGTCATTAACGAACAATAAACATTATCTTGTAAAGAGTAAAGGAACTAGTCGGTTATCTTATTCAAGTGTTACATACGCCAATGGGGATGGTCGGGGTTGTTTGGTGATCGCGAGTGGATCGAGCTTTAATTCTAATGATTGAACTCTATAGTACTTATACCAAAGGCTTAACTGTTTTGTATGGGGTGACTAAGCGGGATTTATCTATAGGAAGGACAATGTTTCCTATAGGCGCCGTCTGAACAATGTAGACATAGCCTTGGGGTAAAAACTCTTAGTTGTGTCATTAGGACTGACCGGATTCACAACCTGGTTCCTCTGACAAAGCAGGTTTGCATGAGGAAAAAGTGGTCATGAGTTATTGTTAAGGTTTAGTGATTCCCTCTCTTTTGCCAAATGGTCGCAGACCCTAACCTGTTGGTTTAAACATACACCACATTTAAAATCACTTTTGGTGAAGGGATTGATTTTCAATAGATTGAGTTCACAATAAGTAGGAAGTTAAAATTAAATGAAGCATTAATTAATTTAATCAGGTTCTTGAATAAACATTCAAAAGAAAACCATTATTCTGATAATGCGTAAGGAACAAGTTTGTAACACACATAGGGAAGGGAAAAGGTAGTGATTTTGTTCAAGTTTAGATTAATGAGATAAGAAACTCTTAGTACTTACAAAAAGGAATTTCCCGATTCGCATGGGGGGGTTTTGGAATATCACTCGTTCGAACAATGTGAACAGAATCGATAGATGCCCAGCCAGATCTAGACATTCAGTTTGATATTACAAAATCAGATTACTAAAATCTATCAGCTACACAAACTGATACTCCAGGCAAATGGTTAATTTTGGGGAAAGGATTATCTTTGATCATTATCTATATACTAAGTTACGAGTCTCAATATAAGTTATTTCGTAGGTCAACTTCAATAAAGAGATGATTTTTAAAGACGAGTTCTGAGAGATCTCATCCTTAAAATACATCGAGGGCAGCTGTAACGGAACGCAATTAGACTATACGCATAACGGAACGTAAAATAAGTTATTAGTTATTTTAAACTTCGTGAAAATAAAGTAGTTTTGAAAGTACTAGCGAATGTCAAACGTAAGGATTAAATAAAATCGTAGACATTCTTCCAAGGAACACAGAATTCACGAAAGGTTTAACAAACTTTGGATTAATATCAAAACTTGAATTCTACCAGTAGAAGAGTTATGTAATCCTAGTACTTTAACGGTTAGAAAAGTCCCTGGAGATCTTGTCGATGGTTCAAACTACTTGTTAAAAATAACCTAGTTTAAATTTCGAATTACACTAGTTGAGACTTATGTAATCCTAGTACTTCTATGGTTGGAAATGTCTTCGATATAACCAAATAGGTCGAGACAGAAATATTTTAAGTTTAAATTTCGAATCATACTAGCTGAGAGCTATGGGACCCTAGTACTTCAATGGTTGGAAAAGCCTTTAACGTAATCAAAAATAGGTCATAATGACGATTCTACCTGCTGTAGTTCAAATTTGGAACTCGAATTATTCCGATTCAAAATTCGAAATTCTACCATGGCTGTAGTAGACGAAAGGTCGTAAGAGTCTCTGTCAATTTTGGGTATAAAAGGGGCTCGAATTTGTATTAAAATCACTTAGAATTCATCACTCAGACTGTCAAGATCTCTGGTCTACGTAATAGTAATTATTTGGTGGGTGAAATTGCTGTCCCAGGGGTGGTTCATCGTTATGAGGAGTTACTCCTCATGATGAGAAATCATTCTTAGACAAATTTATCTAATATTTTATGGGGATTTGTGCTATTTCAAGTATTTCAAAAGACCAGAATCTTGTCCAGGCTTCAGTTTGCCTGAGGAGTCTTGCTCGCCTAACGGTGTCAACGAGCAGGGTTCAGAGTCTTTAGTTACCAGATCTAAGGGTGGTCTGGCGTCTACCTTTTACCTACATGGAGACGAATCAAATCCCTTACGTTCCTTCAATGCCCAGCTGACAACGTAGACATGGCTGCCAATATGGGGTCTCAGCATAGAGGTGTAAACCTCGCTTGTCGAAATTGTTCAGTATTTGAGGAACGGTCTTGTTAAATATATTTATATATAAATCTTATATACACAATAGGGCGTCTTACTCACTGTATCCTAGCCTGCGGGCGCAGTGGGGGGAGACATCCAACACGGGCCCATAGCTTTGCCATTCTCAGTTTAGCCCACTGAACTTTCGTTGCATAGGTTAGGGATTCGCAGTCAAAAGAGCTGAATTTGGTAAGGGATTTATGCTCTTTCAGTTTAACGAGTTTACTGGGGAACAGTAGGGTAGCTTCACACACATTTATTTGGGAAGTAGGGCTTAATAATTATTTTAGGTTTGTCGTTAATTTTGGGGTTTTGGGAATACTTAGCTGTGATAAAGTTATTATTTTTGGTATAGATAATGGTGGTTTCTTTTAGAGTTGCGATTTCTAGCAAAATGATTAACATTTACTCAGCATAAGCTAATTTAGTGACGAGCTGAGCAGATCATTGAATTTAGCTTTCCAATGAGACAAGCTGTTCACTTCTTTTAGTTTATTTAAAGGTCTCGCTGAGTAGTTCATAGGTATTAGGGAACGAGGAGTAGGGAGAGTAGGTTGTTCAGGGTCAGGGCCAGATTCTGGCGAGGAATCGCCAGGATTTCGTCCGCTTCCGATGATGAGGCCTTGCGGCGATTCTCCTCATCATACGGCGCGTCTTCCGAAGCGCTAGTAGATGCATTTGCTAGGTAGAACCATATTCTTATGGTTTAGTCTCTTTTACAAACTGATTTTATCCCAAGCGCTCCTAAAGGCCATCCGAACGAATTGATCGGATAAGCCTAGCAGAGTACTCCTGTTAAAGTAACTTAGGTCATTTGGACGAAATTGTCTTACACTCCGCATAGTGAAATAAAAGATTGGCGGGGGCTTGTCCATGTCTAAGGTCGAGTGCCACGGGTCTCTGGTTAGTACCGGAGGGGGATAGCAATCCCTAGGGCGGCTGGAGGAGCCCTACCTTACACCAATCAATAAAATTGATTATTTTTATACGAATCTGTGGGGGGGCGTGGGGGGGCGTTACATTTTAAAATGTAACGCCCCCCCGCTCCCCCTTGTATATTTTTTAATTAAATGTATAATTTTGACGATGTGATTTTATTAAACTAACTACAACTTAAACTAGAAATGGCCAACGTGAATCGTCTAGGGTAGAACCCAATAATGTTATGAACCGTAAAACCCAAATTCTTTTATGTGAATACTTGTCAGGTTCTGGACTTGTCTTCCTAATAATTGATTACCAATTATATATGATCCTTAAGAGATTTGCCATCCCTACAAGCTCTATGTACCTAGCTTCTGAATAGCTCATATCCTGTTATGTATTGCTTATTTACAGATTCGTATAAAAATAATCAATTTTATTGATTGGTGTAAGGTAGGGCTCCTCCAGCCGCCCTAGGGATTGCTATCCCCCTCCGGTACTAACCAGAGACCCGTGGCTCTCGACCTTAGACATGGACAAGCCCCCGCCAATCTTTTATTTCACTATGCGGAGTGTAAGACAATTTCGTCCAAATGACCTAAGTTACTTTAACAGGAGTACTCTGCTAGGCTTATCCGATCAATTCGTTCGGATAGCCTTTAGGAGCGCTCGGGATAAAATCAGTTTGTAAAAGAGACTAAACCATAAGAATATGGTTCTACCTAGCAAATGCATCTACTAGCGCTTCGGAAGACGCGCCGTATGATGAGGAGAATCGCCGCAAGGCCTCATCATCGGAAGCGGACGAAATCCTGGCGATTCCTCGCCAGAATCTGGCCCTGACCCTGAACAACCTACTCTCCCTACTCCTCGTTCCCTAATACCTATGAACTACTCAGCGAGACCTTTAAATAAACTAAAAGAAGTGAACAGCTTGTCTCATTGGAAAGCTAAATTCAATGATCTGCTCAGCTCGTCACTAAATTAGCTTATGCTGAGTAAATGTTAATCATTTTGCTAGAAATCGCAACTCTAAAAGAAACCACCATTATCTATACCAAAAATAATAACTTTATCACAGCTAAGTATTCCCAAAACCCCAAAATTAACGACAAACCTAAAATAATTATTAAGCCCTACTTCCCAAATAAATGTGTGTGAAGCTACCCTACTGTTCCCCAGTAAACTCGTTAAACTGAAAGAGCATAAATCCCTTACCAAATTCAGCTCTTTTGACTGCGAATCCCTAACCTATGCAACGAAAGTTCAGTGGGCTAAACTGAGAATGGCAAAGCTATGGGCCCGTGTTGGATGTCTCCCCCCACTGCGCCCGCAGGCTAGGATACAGTGAGTAAGACGCCCTATTGTGTATATAAGATTTATATATAAATATATTTAACAAGACCGTTCCTCAAATACTGAACAATTTCGACAAGCGAGGTTTACACCTCTATGCTGAGACCCCATATTGGCAGCCATGTCTACGTTGTCAGCTGGGCATTGAAGGAACGTAAGGGATTTGATTCGTCTCCATGTAGGTAAAAGGTAGACGCCAGACCACCCTTAGATCTGGTAACTAAAGACTCTGAACCCTGCTCGTTGACACCGTTAGGCGAGCAAGACTCCTCAGGCAAACTGAAGCCTGGACAAGATTCTGGTCTTTTGAAATACTTGAAATAGCACAAATCCCCATAAAATATTAGATAAATTTGTCTAAGAATGATTTCTCATCATGAGGAGTAACTCCTCATAACGATGAACCACCCCTGGGACAGCAATTTCACCCACCAAATAATTACTATTACGTAGACCAGAGATCTTGACAGTCTGAGTGATGAATTCTAAGTGATTTTAATACAAATTCGAGCCCCTTTTATACCCAAAATTGACAGAGACTCTTACGACCTTTCGTCTACTACAGCCATGGTAGAATTTCGAATTTTGAATCGGAATAATTCGAGTTCCAAATTTGAACTACAGCAGGTAGAATCGTCATTATGACCTATTTTTGATTACGTTAAAGGCTTTTCCAACCATTGAAGTACCAGGGTCCCATAGCTCTCAGCTAGTATGATTCGAAATTTAAACTTAAAATATTTCTGTCTCGACCTATTTGGTTATATCGAAGACATTTCCAACCATAGAAGTACTAGGATTACATAAGTCTCAACTAGTGTAATTCGAAATTTAAACTAGGTTATTTTTAACAAGTAGTTTGAACCATCGACAAGATCTCCAGGGACTTTTCTAACCGTTAAAGTACTAGGATTACATAACTCTTCTACTGGTAGAATTCAAGTTTTGATATTAATCCAAAGTTTGTTAAACCTTTCGTGAATTCTGTGTTCCTTGGAAAAATGTCTACGAGTTTATTTAATTCTTACGTTTGACATTCGCTAGTACTTTCAAAACTACATTATTTTCACGAAGTTTAAAATAACTAATAACTTATTTTACGTTCCGTTATGCGTATAGTCTAATTGCGTTCCGTTACAAAGTATTATATTATATATCCGATATATATCGGATATATATCAGATATCCGATATTTTGATATTTATAATAAATATTGGATATTTTCGAACTCTGATTCGGAATGAGTATATAAGGAGAAGCCAGAAAGTAGCGCCCATTGCCGAAAAACTAAGAGCCAATCGCCTGGCGTGGTATGGACATGTAATGAGGAGGAATGAAAGCCATGTAACCAGAAAAGTATTGGATATGAATGTGGATGGATGCAAGAAACGAGGTAGGCCAAAGAATAGGTGGATGGATTGTGTGAGAGATGATATGAATAGGAAAGATGTGAATGAAGAGATGACGCGTGACAGAGATATATGGAAGAAAAAGACATGCTGCGCCGAACCCAAATAAATGGGAAAAGGGCAAGAGAATGATGAAGAACATGCTATGGGTCTATGACAGTTAGATTAGGGTGACCATAAGACTTAGTAAATTTAAAACATTATTTTAACTTAACGAATTAAAAAACAATGTTACATTATTTCTGCCTGTTGTTACGTCCACATGTTTAAACTAAAGTTAAACAAAAGAAATACACAATTCAGTTTACGACTAATGTTTCACCCTCTATACATAATTTTATAGATAAATAAATACTTAAATACATAGAAAATATTCAAGACCCAGGAACAAATATTCATGCTCACCACATAAATAAATGTAATCGATAGTGTAAACAGATTTTCTACTGTAGCATTGTAATTTTGTAGTAGCTGACACTGTAATTTTATATTAAACTTTACATTGTTTTATATAGGTAAAATGACACCTCGCCGAGTTTCTTACGCCGGTTCTTCTCGTGGCAATTTATTTTTCCGAACCGATAGTAGTTATTGACATTCATAGGGGCATATAATCTGCCTAAATTGAAGAATTAATAACTTCATAGGCACAGGGTCAATACCAACTAAGCCAAAGTGGTCGTCAATAAAGGGTAGGCAACGCGCTTGTAATTCTTCTAGAGTCACAAGCGTCCATTGGCTATGGTGTTTTCTTACCATCAGGCAGGCCGTTTGTTTGTTTGCCACCTTTTATATAAAAAGTGTAATTTGGGTAAAGTGTAATTTTATATGTCCGGATGTCCGGATTTCCGGTTGTTCTCTACAAATCGCATTTCTCAACCGATTCTTGTGAAATTTTGTAAGCAGGTTCGATAACTATATAGATTTTTTGTCGCGTCAGTTGTTGGAAAATTTGAAAAAGCAAATCGTGAGGTCTACAGCGCATAGAGCCACTAGTAGGTATTCAATTTCTTTAGAATGACGGTGGTTTCAGACCTTCGTTGGCCTAAAATGATAAAATAACTGGCTGCACTTAAAAAGAAAACATTTTCACCTCAGCGGCTCGGACATGGCGGTTTCGCTGCTTAAAATCAGTGAGCAAAATGCAATTTTACTGCGAGCGAAAAAATTTACTTTTTAATTTTTCATATCGTAGCTTAGTCGCATGTCATCTTTTCTTACTAGTAAAAGCAAAAGTAGTTTATTCTTCAAATTAGGCATATTACATGTACCTATGAAAGTCAATAAACTACCACCGATTCGGAATAATAAACCTCTGCCACGAGAAGAACCGGCGTAAGAAACTCGGCGAGTTGTCATTTTTTCAAAACAATATACATTGTATAGTTAAATATAAAATTACAGTCTCAGCTACTACAAAATAACAATGCTACAGTAGAAAACCGATAGATTAGCTGTGCAGGACACTATCACTGCCAAACATCCCTATACATGATGTAATCGTTTACCTTATAATATGCTTTTGAAATTTAGTGTTTGTTTTACTACAGACTTGAATTTAGAATAGCTAAGTTCAGTAATGTGTTTTGGAATTTTATTGTAGAATTTGGGACAATTTCCCAAGAACGACTTTTTCGCCTTAACTAGTCTATTATTTAATCGTATGGCATTTATTTACGAACCGTGAGATCTTCGAGAAGACAAGTACGGTTGCCAGTTTTTGTTGCACTTTTAGCACCACCCAGGGGTCACGTGTAGGGGAACGGTGGGTACCTATTCCCTACGGACGTGGTGCAACTTCGACCCCCCTTTGTCAAGTGAGTGGGCAACTTGACTGTTAGAAGTTCTCAAGCCGCCCGAAGGCCTCTAACTTGGCTTTATCTTGGATCAACGGCTTAACGTGCCTTCCAAAGCACGAGAGCGCTCAGTTAGTAACCACTCAAAGCGGTCACCCATCCAAGAACTGACCTGCGCCCACATTGCTTAACCCCGCATATCGCACGCGGTAGGCGAGTGCCGCTCGGCCACGGGCGCTCTACGTCTACCGCACTAGTCTATGGAAGGTTATTTTGAGTTTACTGCGGGGTGTAATACAATCTTGGAACATTTAAACTTCATTCTCCCTGTCACTATTCCTTTGCGTAATATAATATGTTCTCGCCGCTGAGGTGAAAAGTTGTATGTATCACACGATAGCAAAGATATTTGCATATCGTGTCTTTGAGTCCCTCGCTACGCTTAAAATTCTAATTTTGCTTGCTCGGGACTCAACATCAACACTCGCAGCAAAAATCGACTTTGCTCTCTTGTTGAACAAATAACTAATTATTTATCTCAAAAAATTCAAAATTCCTTTATTTGCCAGAATATGGTAACAGAGTAAGGATATTAAAGCTGAATTCGTTCATGCATATTCAACCTGCATGCAGGTGTGCAAATTATTACAATGTCAAGTCTAAAATTTGAACAAAAATACCTGTACTACATGCATGTTATAGTCGATAACCTAAGTATAGTCAAACATTATCTCAGTCGTCAATTTATAACATGTCATTAAATATTCGTTGACACTGTAAAAACATTTATCCTGTAGCCATTGTGTCAACTTACTTTTAAACGATTTCTTATTTTCTAACTTAAGATCATCAGGTTATGTGTTATAAAGGACTATACACATGTTGTGGTAATTCTTTTTATAAATAAAGGTTTCTCGTGATACCACCACGTTACCTTATAAGAAGTGTGAAGTATCTTTCTCTTAGCATTTCAAACGAGCAAAATACAGGCGCGAACGACCAACTTCGGAGATTTATAAAGCAATGCTCGAGCAAGGCTCGAGTCTCAAAGCGTGACATCCGACCTGCGAAATTCACAAAGCATTTTGTACTGGACTACGGTCTCGTCTGTAATATAAGTTGACCCCTATATTCTAAACAATTATATGTAATTGGAGGAACAAGCTGACAACTGAGCGGTACCATACGCTACTTTTGATCTGGAGGTCGTGTGGCACTGCTCGTAGCACGGATGGGTTTAAATATATACACCTATGTTTATCAATCAATTCAATCAAACAATATTTTACTATATATTTATCGATTTTTTCACTTTATTCAACAGAAATCGACTGTACCCACACTATGGGCCTTATAAGAAGGCTCAAAGTTACTCAAAGGGCAATGGAGAGGGGTATGCTGGGAGTTTCTTTGCGTGATCGCATCAGGAATGAAGTTATCCACAGCAGAACCAAAGTGACCGATATAGCCCTTTGAATCGATAAACTTAAGTGGCACTGGGCGGGGCATATAGCTCGTAGAACCGATGGCCGTTGGGGCGGGAAGGTTCTCGAGTGGCGCCCACGTATGGGAAGGCGTACCGTGGGCAGGCCCTCCACACGGTGGACTGATGACCTGGTAAGGGTCGCGGGTGTCCGCTGGATGCAGCTGGCGCAGGACCGGTCATTGTGGAAGTATTTGGGGGAGGCCTATGTCCAGCAGTGGACGTCTTTCGGCTGGCATGATGATGATAATGATGATGACTGTACCTACGTATTCGGAGTACGTATTTTACTGGCTAGCCTACAGTGTACATGGTATGATTTGTGAATTCCAGCGCAGAATTACATTCTTAGACTCGTTCGGTTCCTTCGAGCTGTGGTAAAATATCGTGTGTCGAAATAAGATTTTAAAGGAGAGTTGTGGTTTTGAATTTAAATTACTTATAATGGGAACAGCGTTACTTAAAAAGGTACACAAAGAAGAATAACAGAGATAACACGTCTTACGTGTACAATCGAAGACCTATTTCTAGTAAAATAGAACCCAAACCTACATATAAATGCCATGCCATATACACCCGTATGCTATATAGCCTTAGGTGATGACACTCATCAACAAATTATTACATACGTAAGCCTCCTAATAAGCTATAACACAAAATATCAAAACTTAACATCACATAAGTTATTAGGTATCCTAAATATTACTTTAAACTTAACAGAAGGTTGTAAAAGGGCAATTTACATACGACTTATACATATGAAATTATATGCAGGTTTGGTTTTTTTTTTTATTAATAATGGGATTGCTCTTGGCCAGCATCTAGCCAGGGGGCAAAGATGAGGCCGAAGATGAAGCGAGCTCACCCAGAAGATGCCTATTCACTCGTGCCTTAAAAAGGTCCAGGTTATATGAACTCGGAAATACAGACGCCGGCAGAGAATTCCAAACCTTAGAAGTGCGCATTATAAAAGAAGATGCAAAGCGCTTGGTTCGAATTAGAGGAATTTCGACCAGGCAAGGATGGTAGCCAGCCGTACGTCTGGATGTCCGAAGGAAGAAGGGGGAAGGTGGTATGAGCTCATGGAGCTCCTGAGCACACTCACCGAAGTACAGTTTGTAGAAGACGCACAGACATGCTACTTTGCGTCGATGTGCTAAGCTCTGCAGCTTATTTCCCACTAACGTACTGCCGCCAATGAGCCTCCTGGCTCTGCGGTCCGCCGAGTCGAGTGCGGCAAGTTGGTACTTAGCCGAGCCATCCCAAAGGTGACTACCATACTCCATGCAAGACCGGACTTGGGCTTTATATAAAGACAGAAGCTGCCCAGGGGTAAAGTATCGCTTGACCTTATTTAGGATGCTCAGCTTGTTGGCCGCTGTTCTGGCTTTGGACTCGATGGTAGTGCCGAAGTTAAGGTTTGAGCTTAACGTCATGCCAAGCAGCTCGAGATCGTTGGCTACAGACACGGTTGTACCTTACACGGTTTTTAGGGTTCCGTACCCAAAGGGTAAAAACGGGACCCTATTACTAAGATTTCGCTGTCCGTCCGTCTGTCACCAGGCTGTATCTCAAGAACCGTAATAGCCAGACAGTTGAAACACACAGATTGTGTATTTCCGCATGCCAAGCGTGGCGATTATGGCATTTACCCCCCATGAAATTGGGGGAGGCCTAAGTCCAGCAGTGGACATCTTTGGGCTGATATGGTGGTGATGGTGGTGTATTTCTGTTGCCGCTATAACAACAAATACTAAAAACAAAATAATAATAATAATAATTAAGGGCGCTCCCATACAAAAAACGTGATATTTTAGCCCTATTTCATGGCTACCACTCGCCGAGCTAGATCACAAGAACCGTAATAGCTAACGTAACAGTTGAAATTTGCACTTATATGTTTTTTTATTGTGGCTTCAACAACAAATACTAAAATCAAAATAATAATAATAATTAGGGGGGCTCCCATACAACAGAGTAGTTGTTGGCGTTTTTTTCTGGTACGGAACCCTTTGGCCGGTTATTTATTAATTCTAATGTCGATGAAAGAAATCGCCTTCCAACTTTATTGTATTTTAACGGGTAACGACCGTTCTTCTATTCACCTTCGAACAAAAGATAAAAATCCATTAAGAGCGACAACATGACAAATATTGTTTGCGTGGAATGGAAATATCTCAAGTAATCCGAATAAAAACCACATAAATCATTTTAACAAAGTTGCAGAACATTTATTTGAGATATTCTGAAATAAATAAATATTGAAATTGAAGTAGCTGATTTTACTAAAAAAAGGTATGATATTTTTTTTTTGTTTTCTTTTAATTCTGAATCTGCAAGACATGGAAAATTTACTAGATCAACTTTTTTAAACGTAAAAAACTTAAGTAAGCACTCGTGTATGTATATTACCACCACCACCACCATATCAACCCTAGGACGTCCACTGCTGGACATAGGCCTCCCCCAATTTCATGGGGGGTAATGCCATAAGCGCCACGCTTGGCATGCGGGTTGGCGATCGCAGTATCTCCACCGCACTCTAGGAATGCTGCTGCCCATTCCCCGGTGGTCTTGGTCGTAGTTTAAGGACATACCCGGGTCCATGTAGATTACATGTAATGTCTATTCGAACACGTGGCAACTACATGGTGTAAATCTATCAGTGTATAATAATAATAATAATAATAAATATTGGGGGACAATCTTACACAAATCGACCTAGTCCCAAACTAAGCAAAGCTTGTACTCTGGGTACTAGACGACGATATACATACTTGTATAGATAAATACATACTTAAATACATAGAAAACATCCAAGACCCAAGAACAAATATCGGTGAAAAATGCACAAATAAATGCCCTGGCCGGGATTCGAACCCGGGACCTCTAGCTTCGGAGGCAGAGTCACTACCAACTAGGCTAAAGGTCGTCGACAGTGTGCACTGTGCATAACAAATCTACTGATGATAGACACCGTTAAGAGTCCGCAGTAAGCTCGTTTCTCCACACAAACGTACTTACGCCCTCATTTTAAAACGCCATACTAGAATAACATGAAACTTTGTATACACAATGGGATCCGGTATATCTAGGACGGAAATTATTTTCTGTTGCTTGTAATTAAAATACAAGACGTGAGAACTCAAAAACTAGGTGTATTTTTTTTATTACAATCTCTAGTCCGAAAACTAATTTCCGACCTAGATATGGCGGCTCCTATTGTGTATACAAAGTTTCATGTTATTTCAGCAAAAAGCGTTTTAAAATGAGAACGAAACTACTCTTAAGTTTACCGGACGCCGCTTCAAGCGCGCTGCAAACTTGAAGGCAAACTTGGTCGTGCATGGTCATTTGGTTATCATTACCTACTATTTATAATGTAGGTAGCTTAGTATCTACAAATATAAAGGATAAAAACTTAAATAAAGACCCTCTTCCATGCAGTAGTGGACTATTCGCATAGGCATTATTTGTGTTGTTAACAATTTAAGTATACTTAAATTGTTAACAACACAAAAAATGCCTACTACTATAAATTGTTGGTTGTTTTTTTCCTATAAAAATAATTAAATCTAAGTATGTATACTTAAATTGTTCGTGTATGGTCACCATAATAGCTACGAGTATATCAACGTGATCATCACCATCGTCATTTTTTTATTTTTTTATTTATTTAATTTAATACAATGTAAGTTCACAGCATACAATCACACCAAAGCACTTACACGATAAATTATGAGTATTATTACATGAAAAGGAAAAAAAAACATATCAAAGAATAAATTGTCAGAGGACATTAAAATATACAAATTACAAAATGCATTAAAAGATACCTTTATCTTACATTACAAATAAAATAAATAATTATTAATTAAATTTGTCAAGAAACTGCTTGGCAATACGGCATAATTGGGTGAAGCGATCAGCAAATATATCAGCCTCCTCGTGCTGAGTGAGCATTAGGTACAACAAAGATATTGCGCGCGCGGTAGGAGCGTGTCGAGCGTGGCACGTGCGAGCGGACACACGCTGCAGCAGGCCCGGCCGGCGGCGCGGCGCCACCGCCACGCAATCCAAATCCTGGGGAACCCTCGTCGGAACTACCAACCCTATCCTTTCCAGTACAGCCGGGCTGTCAACCCTGTGATGGACAACAGACAGATAGTGGACTAACAACAACAACTTCCTCCTCATCCGAAGCGTGTCCAGCCCAACCATCCCGGAGACAAACAATGAAGGGTACAGGTATGGATAATACCCGTACCCTTCATTGTTTGTCTCCGGGACTCCCGGCTGTCATCACTAATTCTCAGCTTGTGAACGTCCACTGCCTATAGGCAAACGTCACTCGTCCCGCGGTCCCGTACTGGTCTCATCCAGGAGTGACACGTGGTGTTTTTAATGTCATCAACCCATCGAGCTGGTGGACAGCCGACGCTTCCTTTCTCTGTAAGTGGCCACCAATCTGTTAAATTCTATATAATCTGGTGTGGGGCGCCACATGTGTGGACACTTTTGCGCAGTCCCACATTCAGGCAACTCGCTCTCAGGCCGGCGCTGCAGCTGACCAGGCCCAAGTTCTTATGCGCCGCAAATACTCATCCTTATTGAGTAATTACGAGTTTGCAGCGCCGCGGTAGAGACACTGGGTCCTTGGTCGGCTGACATGAAAGCCTTTATGAGAGCCTTGTCATCGCGGTTGGTTGACGCTTCGGGTGACCCCAGGGCTGACGCTTACCTCTCGCAGAGGATTTCCCTCGCCGTTCAAAGAGGTAACGCGGCCAGCGTTCTGGGCACCATGCCGCAGGCTGACCTTCTGGACGGGGTGTTCTTTTTATAATTGGGGTTCCTTTTTTGTTATTATTATTAGCTTTTAATTAGGTATATTTTAAGTTATTATTTATTTCGTTAGTGTTTTTTTTATTTAAAATTATAATCTTTATTTATTAAATATAATCATACTCTGTTAACTATAAACTACACTCCAGTTCAAATCAAGTCTACTTACTTTACAAATTAGATACGAACTCCATGCAGACATTCCAAGAAACACGTCGTACTATCGTATATCTCTCCATTCTGCTCTCGAGAAATCTCTACACAAAATTTAATTTCCAATTACTTCACGGAGCAAACAACATAAAGCAAACTACTTGGAAAACTGCGCCATAACGTCGTAAGATTAGATTTTAGCTGTACTTACCTAAGTTGGGAACAAAAACCTTAACCTGAACTTGGGCAATATTAAAAATCTTTATACGCACCTGAGAGTAGATTGGACATTGACGTTTTGCATCCTAATTGGATATCTATCTATCCATTACTCATATTAGTAAAAAAGTAAAAGTAGTTTATTCTTCAAATTAGGCATAGGTATTACATGCACCTATGAAAGTCAATAAACTACCACCGGCTCGGAAAAATAAACCTCTGCCACGAGAAGAACCCGGCGTAAGAAACTCGGCGAGCTGACATTTTTTCAAAACAATATACATTGTATAGTTAAATATAAAAGTCTCAGCTACAGCAAAATAACAATGCTACAGTAGAAAACCTATTTTCGCGATAGATTAGCCGTGCAGGACGCTATCACTGCCAAACATCCCTATTCATGATGTAATCGTTTGTCTTATAATATGCTTTTGAAATATGTGTTTGTTTTACTACAGATTTGAATTTAGAATTGCTAAGTTTAGTAATGTATTTGGGAATTTTATTGTACTATAAATGGAAAAGTAAGTTTGTCTATCTGCTACCTCTTCACGCCCAAACCACTGACTACGTCGCGAGCCGGTCGCCAGCCGATGTACTGAACCTGGTTTTGAATTTGGCATGGAGATAGTTTGAGAGTAATTAATAAAAAAATTGTATGACCGCATAAGCTGCGGTTTGCACTTACCATCAGATAGGCCGTATGCTTGTTTGCCACCGTCGTAGCACAAAAACACTTCGTTAGTTTACAAAATGTATGTTTTGCGCGCTTGTTCTGATGCGCTAGCGCATTTATACGGACTTAAGAATGAAGCAATAAGTTGATATCAAACTGCAATTTAAAACACTTCGGAACGACCTCTTAACTGTAAATAATAAAAGGCGCTTACCAAAAATCCGACTTGGAACTATCTTTTACATAAAAACTAGCAATAAATCTCCCAATACGAACTTTGGGATCAATGCTCCGTTCTACTGGATAGGAGTAGATTATCTTGGTCTTATTCTTTAGCTGAGAAAGTTGCCAACTTTTGTGTATCATTAATTGCTTCGGCGGGTGTCATGCAACTTTCGAAATGAGTTTGGAAATGTCTTAACGGTAAGGAGAACACAGTATGTAAGTACAGTCGTCATCAGTTATATCATAGCGAACACGGTGCTCACAAGTATCTGAAAGCGACTGCCTCTACTAAACATCAATGTATACATATGTACACTTTGTTTAGTTAGTTACCTACACAACAATATCAACAACAGGCAATCACTGTATTTTACTCGGTAACCCGCAAAAAAATCATTGAACAATTTTAGTGCGAGTACACAGTGTAAAAGTTCAGCCACACTGGTGCTAAAAATACGGTGACGGTGTGGAATCGCAGTCAACGTGAAGAAGACACTTAAGAGTTAAAAAGTCACGCATGAGGTACGTTACTGCGTTTACGCTGCGTCAGTGCGTTTTAAGCAGCGGTGTGGCCGGACCTTAAAGCTGTTAAATAAGAACATAATGATTGATGACGTGTTAAGTGTTAAGCTAATAATTGTTTAGAATACCAGTATGACTTTAATATTTAGTTCATTAGCGTCAAAAATGACGCTAACTCATAATCCCATTAAACACAAATTAACTTTTAATATGATAATGTCCTATTGTTGAGATATTAAAACTTAAAGAGTTCTCAAAGTAATAAGATTTATTACTTTCGGGCTCAAATTCTTGCTGAACTTTGAGATTTCTTCAGCACGTGTCACAATTTTCACCATATATCATTTTAACGATACGCAGAATGTTTAATTGATTTAATGAATATCTGAAGTTGTGTATGATATGGAGTTCAATACCTACAGTCCCGAAACTTCGTTTAACCAAAATTGCGTCAACGTACACGTAATTTATTGCTGCACGTGAATTTTATATGCTAAGATGGCGGATTGGTATAAAAATACGCGGGTCAGGCGTGAAAGTCTTCATGTGGGGGATGCCATGTTTCGTGGGGTTGATAAATTTCGGTACCTTGGATGCACTATTACTGATACTAACACCAGGGAGGAAGAGATCAGTTCTCTTCTCAGCAGGAATACAAAACTGCGGATATATAAGACAGTCATTAGATAGATAAAAGCTTTATTCTTTTCCACTACATACATAGTAAATAATAAAAACACAAAAAATAGTTACAATATCGAAGAAAGGCATGCATCTTAGAACTAAATTTAATTACAAAACCATGTGTCGTGGCATAGAAAAGGCGCTGGCTCAGCATAATGATGCAGCTAGCCACATCGCTGGTATTCTACCAGGACCTTTTATTGTGTGCAACGCATTTTTATTCACACAGGATAAATAGATGTGCGCGTTGTGTGTACGTGTATTATAGGTATACATGTTAGAGTGAGGTAGTAATCTCAAGTTGTTGTACCTATGTAGGTGCATTTCATTTTAGTGTGTACATTTCTATAAATATAAATGAAACATTGGCATGAGCTTTGAGTTTTCAAAAACGGGAGGGATTTTCCGCTAAGTTTTGTTTTGCTGTTGGTGCAAAATATATAATTTGTATTTAATTTTGAAATTAATTTGTTTATTAATTGACGTATAGGCGGAGGGATGTTGTTCCAACATTTTGTTGCATTAGACCTATCCTCATGTATGGTTATGAGGCCTGGACACTAACGTAGAAAGACAACTCCTGGTAACGGAGAGGAAAGTGTACCGCAAGATCCTCGGGCCTTTCAGGAGAGATGATGGCACATGGAGGATGCGTCAGAACGCCGAGGTTGAGGAGTTGGTGGCTGAACCCAAAACCATAGGCGAAATAAAATCGCATAGACTTCGCTGGCTCGGCCACCTACAGAGAATGGGTCGCGCCGTCAAGAGACCATTCCTGAGTCAACCGAATGAAGTAGGTCAAATAGAATTTACGTTATTGGGGTGTCAAAAATGGCCCGAAATAGTGCGTGTAATATTACCCACGGCACGGTGTGTCGACTTCTTTGCTTTACGAACTTGGCGGACACACTGCCGTGTTTAGCACATCCATGCCCGCCTAGGGCTACGGGCTACGCTCCTAGGCCGTAGTCATGTCATCATCATCATCGTCATGATTTCAGCCGAATGACGTCCACTGCTGATGCATATTAGATTCACACATTCAGCACCGAGAACTCGATTGTCGGATACTCCGTTCGTAGCTACTACGCGCTACATACAGCTAATACATTACGCTCGTAGCGTAGCGCGTGGCACTAGGTTTTTTTTAATACCACGTCGGTGGCAAACAAGCGTACGGCCCGCCTGATGGACGCCTGCAACTCCAGGGGTGTCACATGCGCATTGCCGACCCTTTAAAAATTTACACACAATTAAATCAAAGCAATTAAAGTGTTTAAGACTCACTGACATGCTCGTAGTGACATAGTAGTATTATCAGCATCATAGTCAACTGACTGTACCTGAACCTTATTGCAACGCAATAAGGACTACCAATGGTCAGTAGAAGTGATGATAGTAGTTGGCCTCATAAGTAAGTGGACACTTTGGGACTTTGTCGCTATCAACCGTTGGAAATTTAGTATACATACATAGACTCACGCCTATATTCCCAAAACGGGTAGACAGAGCACACGAAAAAATTAAAATCAGTGCCACTTTTAGTATGACAGTTTAAATATGGCATTTTATAGACTCGATATAAAGGTGTTAAGCTCCTTGTGAGGCCAACCGTACGTAGGAGCTTAAGAGTCCCCCACACGCTCGACAGAACTCGATTCTCCATACAAACGTAGCTGAAATAACATGCATGAAACGTTTTATACACAATGAGATCCGGCATATCTAGGTCGGAAAATAGTTTCTGTTGCTTGAAATTATAATGGAGAACAAGTAAATTTTGAACAAAAAACACCGACTCCAAACTTTGCCAGACCCCATTCTCTTGGTAATTTGTGTACTTTATTTTTTGCCTTACCCCATCCTCTTCGTTCATAATTTGAGGAGTTCCTTCGATTTTTCCAAGATCCCGTCATCAGAACCAGACTTGGTGACAATGGGACCAACTGGAAAACACACCATTTCAAAGAAAAAAAGAATTTTTGAAATCGGTCCACTAGTTTTTACCTGTTATCGCTTATCGTAGACAGGACGGCCGCCCGCTACGCATCACAAAAAAAAATCTATTTAGATTTACCCCCAGCTGTGTTTTTCTCAACTTTGTTAATTACCGCTTAAACCTAACACTCCGGTAATCATGGAATGTGAAGCATGCCGAGGGCCCATCGAAGAATCTCCCTCGATAAATTGCGCCGGGTGTAACTTGGCATTTCACACGTTGTGTGTCAGTATAAGTGACGAAGCTTTTCAAGACTGGACAGCCGAGGCGAAGACAAGTTGGGTGTGTCCCACTTGTCACAGAAAAATTCCAAAGGGAAATCACTCCAACACCCCGGTTCGTGGTTTCACCCCTGGTGGATCCCCACACCCTAATGTCACCACACGAGGCTCAAATAGAAACTCTAATCCTGCTGGAGCCACAGAGGCCCTAAATTCCCTGACGAATGAGATTCGTATGATGAGAGAAGATATGAGCAAGCTCAGCACAACTATAAAAAATATTTCTACTCAGTTAACTCAATGCATAGACCGCTTGGATTCGTACGAGGAAAGAATTGTGGCTCTCGAGGAGCGAGAAAGCGAGCGGGAGCTGGAAATTTCGTCTCTGCGATCTACAGTCTGGATGCTTCAGGAACAGGTTGATACCCAACAACGGTGGAACATGCGGAATGAAATTGAAATCATGGGTATAAATGAGACTCCCAATGAAAATCTGACCCACACGGTTCTCATTGCTGCCAAGAAGATTGGCTTAACACTGCATGAAAGCGAAATTGACGAGTTGCACCGTGTAGGGACCAAGCGTCCGGTGAAATCCAATAGCAGTGAGGGTGGTGAGATCAAACAACCTCGACCCGTGATACTGCGCGTCACACGGAAGCCAATACGCGATGCATTCCTCCGCTCAGCAAAATCACGGTTAAACCTCTCTACGGCCGATGTAGAAGTACCTGGTCCAAACAGGAAAATATTTTTCAACGAGCACCTAACGAAGAAGCACCGGCAGTTATTTCGAGAGGCCCGCTTGCGCGCCAAATTTCATGGGTTCAGATTTTGTTGGACTAAAAACGGCTCAATTTATGTCAGGGAAAAGGAAGGTGCGCATGCAGTCGCTATTAGGCAACCAGGTGACTTGGACGCTCTCATCGGCCTGGCCCCAGTCCCTGAACCAGCCGCGGCGACATGTACCTGAGTTTCTTCTGTCTGCTTACCTGTCGGTCTCATCATTAATTCGAATCTCTTCATTTAATCTCGAATATTTTGTTTCCCACACTCAAAACATCACACTATTTTCGCATACACTTCACATTTCCCTGGCATACATGTATATATCACACATACTCACATATTATACTTCCTCATTGGTCCTGTTTTTAGTAAAAAATTGCGAACTGCCACATACGGCTACATGCATTCGATTCTTTTCATCGAGTGACTATCTCATTACAAATTATATTCATTTCCACCTTTACCTTTTTCATTCGATGACGACTTAGGAACTGAACTGGATAATTCGTTCACCATACAGTGTCACTCGATGGATAGCATTGAGTCTTGTTCGCATCTAATTCGAAGCAATATGTTTAAAATAATTAGTTTCAATATAAGAAGTCTTCAACATAATTTTAATGATTTTACAGTCGCTCTGAAACGCTTCAATACGACATTTGACATAATTGTCTTATCGGAGTGCTGGCTGCACGATAACTCCGTTATTAATCAGCTGCCAGGTTACACACCATTTCACACAACCAATCACTTAAATAAGAGTTGTGGTGTTACTATTTATATAAATAACTCACTAAGTCCTTTGGTTCACGAGCCACCTGTATTGGGAGCTGACTCGAGACTCCTACTGGTTCGAGTCGATAACATATCGATTTTGGGCATATATCGTTCGCCATCGCTAAATGATTTTGACGGTTTTAACCGTTCCCTTGATTTGTCATTGAGGAGCATTAATGATAGTCCTTGCATAATTGTGGCAGGTGACATAAACATCGATCTTTTAGACACCCAAAGTACTGTAACCAGTGACTATTTGACCCTAATGGCTTCTCATGGGTTAGTGCCTGCAATCACGGTTCCTACCAGAGGTAAGGCTTGTCTGGATCACATTTTTGTCAAAACCAATCAAATAGCTACAGGTATTGTGTGCAACAGCGCGATAACGGACCACGACTTAACAATGGCCACCGTGACACACCAAAGTACCACTAGTCGTGGCCGCGATCGCAATGTTTGTCGTGTCAACTTGCAGGCAGTGTCTGCAGATCTACGAGACACTGATTGGGCGCCGGTGACGGATTGCCTGGATCTAAATAGAGCTGTGTCGCTATTTGATGACACAATTGCCGCTACGGTAAACAAACATAGCAGGGTCGTCAGACTCACGCGCACCCGCTTTAACTTGAAACCGTGGATGACCCCTGGCTTAATAAGATGCATGAGACACCGTGATCACCTACACTTACAAGTGCGAATGCGGCCTTACGACCAAATTTTAAAAACCAGTTACACACGCTATAGAAACTTCTATCGGCAAATATTAAGACGTGTCAAAGCAAATTACGAAAATAAGGAACTATCTCGCAATAGTCATAACCCGAAAAAGCTTTGGAACTCTATAAAGCGGGTCTGTGAGTATCCTAATCAAGCATCTGATGCCACTGAACTGACTAAAATATCCGCAAATAGTCAAGAATCGCTTAATGCCGTTAATAAACATTTTGTTTCGACTGGGGCTGAACTGGCAGATCGAATTATGCATAGGCTTAAAACTACACAGCAGACTCTAGCAAAGAATTGTCTTCCAAAGAGAGCACCAGCTCACTCTTTCTTTCTTATCCCCACCGATCCGCAACAAGTAAAAGACCTCATACATACATTAAAGACTGACAGTGCGCCTGGTCCAGATGGTTACAACCCTTCTTTAATAAAAACTATTGGTGAATTCGTATGTGTTCCTCTAGCACACTTATTTAATCTAAGTTTATCGTTGGGGTCATTCCCCAATCGCTGGAAAAAGTCCTCGGTGACTCCCATTTTTAAGAGTGGGCAGAAGAATAACCCAGACCACTATCGGCCAATCTCGCTTCTCGGTATTTTCTCCAAACTATTGGAGAAAGTAGTTAATAAACGCCTGTCTCACTTTTTGGAAAATAACCACCTTCTCTCTGAAAGACAATTTGGTTTCAGGAGAGGTATGTCCACGGAAAGTGCCGTAGTACTATTGTCTAATTTAATTGCTAAACAACTTGACAGGGGTAGGTATTGTGTGGGAATTTTCCTTGATCTCGCCAAGGCCTTTGATACCGTTTCAACGCCGATTCTCCTAAAAAAACTCGAAAACATCGGAGTAAGAGGTTCGGCGCTGGAATGGTTCAAAAGCTATCTCACTGACCGGACACAGTTTGTTAGGATTGGCGAATTTACCAGTGAAGAGTTGGCTATTAATTACGGTGTCCCACAAGGAAGTATCCTCGGTCCAACGTTATTTTTGATATACATGAATGAAATCCTTTCCTTACAGCTGCCAAATTCGGACCTAATTTGTTACGCTGACGACACTGTAGCCCTCTTCAGTGGTAGATCTTGGACTGAGGCCATTGATATGGCAGAAAAGGGAATGTCGTGTATAGCTGACTGGTTGGATAATAATTTACTCACGCTTAATACTAAAAAAACCAAATTTGTAACGTTTTTCAAAACACTCTCATCGGCACCCTCTGCGTGTAATCAACTAACATGGTCATCTGCCTACAGTATGCATGAGTCAATTGAGCGTGTTGAACCGACTAAGTACCTTGGAGTGATAATTGACCAAAAATTATCCTTCAGACAGCACATCACGTCGTTATCTAGCCGGGTCAGGAAGGTCATCTATATCATGAAGCTCCTGAGGGCCGGTGCGTCCAGAGAGGTTCTTATTCTTGTGTACTTCGGTCTCTGTCAATCCATTCTTCAATACTGTATTGCAGCTTGGGGCGGCGCTGAATCTGAACGGGCACAACGAGCGGTGCTAAAAGTGATGTTGAGGAAACCTTTTCGATTCCCTACCAACGATTTATACAAAGAAGTGTTGGTTCTTCGAGTTCGCCAGCTTTTTGTTTTAAAAGCTGTCGCAGAATCTCACCGTATTGCATTAGCTTCAACTGATCACGCGAGGCGCCGTAAAAAGCGTCTTAATCACATGGTCATAAGAACTCCTCGTGTAAAAACTGCATTTGCCAAGAGACTCCCCTTTTATCTGCACCCTACAGTATACAACAGAGTGTCACTTGCGTGTTCCGTTGACGACCTTCCCAGCATAATCTTCAAATCTAAATTAAAAAAATGGCTTCTTACCCTGTCCTATGACGAAACCGAGGACATTCTTCGCACGGTCATCTTACTCCTTTATTTTTAAAGTCTACTTTGTTAAATCTGTATTCTCGGCTCCCAAAATACAGGCTGTGCCTAGTTTGGGGCTGACGGATATCCTTATCTGTATTTTCAATATTGCATGATCATATTCATTTAGTTAAAATAATGTATTGATGTAACATGTTGTTGTGGTAAATAAATTATTATTATTATTATTATTATAGTCTCAGAGTAATACAGAGTGAAAATAAAAAAAATAAAAATCCGACGAATTGAGAACCTCCTTCTTTTTTGAAGACGGTTAAAATGTGCTACGAATACGCGTAACATGGGTCCAGTGTGGTGTCGGGTTAGAATAGCACCACCCCCTTTCTTCCTTTGGGTGTCGTAAGAGTCGACTATGGGAACCAGGTTGAAGTGTGTTGTGGACGATGGACTAGCAACCTGTCACTGCAATATATATTTTCTCCATCTATAAACATACAATTGCTAAAAGTGACTGGAATTTGCTGCCGCCGTCTGTATTTCCTGATACATACAATCTGGGTCTCTTCAAGACAAGAGTGAATAGGCTATTACTGAACCAGCGAGCAACATCTTAGGCCTTGTCATCGCTTTCCATCAGGTGATACTAAGGCTAATCGCTGGTCAATGTATCATAAAAAAAAGTGACACTGAAATTTATTTTAGTGTGCTCTGCCTACCCCTTTTGGAAATAAAGGCGTGAGTTTATGTATGTATATAACATGGGCTTCCCCAAGAGTGAGCTGCACCACCCGCATCTACCAGACTCCCGCGACCTTTAACAGTACACAATTAAACTATACACTTTTTGTTCACTCATCATCACATCATCATGTCAGCTGAAAGACGTCCACTGCTGGACATAGGCCTCCCCCAAAGACTTCCACAATGACCGGTCCTGCGCCACCCGCATCCAGCGGACACCCGCGACCTTCACCAGGTCATCAGTCCACCGTGTGGGGGGCCTGCCCACGCTACGCCTTCCGGTACGTGGTCGCCACTCGAGAACCTTTCCACCCCAACGGCCATCGGCTCTACGTCCTATGTGCCCCGCCCACTGCCACTTAAGTTTCGCGATTCGGAGGGCTATATCGTTCACTTTGGTTCTGTTGCGGATGGCCTCAATCCTGATGCGATCACGCAGAGAAACTCCCAACATAGCTCTCTCCATTGCCCTTTGGGTGACTTTGAGCCTTCTTATGAGGCCCATAGTAAGCGACCACGTTTCAGTGCCATATGTCATCACTGGCAACACACACTGGTCAAAGACTAGTTCACTGCATCTGAACAATATGTAATACGTCATTTTACTAAATGTCGATTAATCGTTATCAGATTCACAGAATCATCCTTTTCCCTTTGGTCGGTATTAAAATCTACAAAGACCCGTCGTCCAGTCGGCCTCATAAGTAGCTGGACACTTTGGGACTTTGTCGCTTTCAACCGTTGAAAATTTAGTGTGACAGTTTAAACATGACATTAAAGCGACACGGTACAAAGGTGTACAGCCCCTGGTGAGGCCGACCGTACCATTATGTTAGTTGACGCCTTTCAAAATGGGTGTTTTTACCATTTACGTATCTAAGATTAATTTGATATCAATTCGTTTGTCTGTTAGGAATAGCTCAATACAACACTTACTCAATCCTTATTTTCCCAATTGTTTTAGATTCTTACGAATAATATACACTAGTGGACCTGTGAGCAGTATTCCTTGCGATTTTATTTCAAATTAAAAAAAAAAACAAAAACTGACTTGACAAAACAAATCTATATTTTCAAACCTGTTCACAAAATTTTACGAGAATGAAAATGAAAATAGTTTATTTAGGTCATTGACATATTTTTACAATAGGCAAGGTTGGAGCCTCCTATTAAGCATTACAATTATGCTTGTGTCAAGAGACACCGCTCTTCCAATACAAGAAGTGGTAGTAAACCATAATAAACATACAAAAAAACATTTTTGTTACTGACATAATTTTGAATTATAAGATTAGCTAATACTAAAAAGTGTGTGTTTGTGTGTGTGTGTGTGTGTGTGTGTGTGTGTGTGTGTGTGTGTGTGTGTGTGTGTCGTGGTGTGTGTGTGTGTGCTTGTGTGTGTGTGTTTGTTCTGAAACAGGTAAATGTTACTAATTAAGTTATGCAAGACAAGATAGTCTCTGTTTCTTCGTAGTTCAAAATTTTTATCCAAGCCTTTAAAGCTTTTTTACAGTGGTGATGTTGAAGAGGATATATACTAATTTGTTTGTTGATGCGATTATATAAGTATGCTGACAGAGTACCAAATTTTTTGCTAGCGAATTTAGACTTAAAAGAAGGAATGGGAACAACCTTATCTTTTCTTCTACGGGTTTGGGTTGGTGGGTGATATGCCAGGGATTTGTGTAATTTTAAAGTAGCGTTAACAATATATAATTTACGTATAGTTAACAGGTCACCATCTCTATAGAATCTATTGATAAATGCGACCTGTTGATGAGAGCGGTGGGAAATCCGGACACCGCCGGCCGGACATCCGAAAGCATTTATACCGAAGCTAAAAGCTTCGTTTCACTCGGTCAATGACCGTAAAAATTAGAATCAAGTTTAACAGTTTCTGTCTAAGTTATGGCTAGGCAACCCCTGTGTTCGAGGGGCGTCGTGGTAAAATGCTCGCGATCCCATTGCGCCCCCTTTAACGGCAGAGTGGGTGACGCCGGTGTATTTTTAGTGGGTATGCTCCTCCTGTCACCATCACTCGGCGGGGGGAGAGAATCCCACATAACCCCCAAATGGCCTCCCCCGGGCCGGGGGTAAGCATAAACCATTTTCACACCGTAAAAAAAAGGCAACCCCTGTGAGAGTTATCGGAACACTCGTCTTTACGGAAGCGACTGCCATCTGACTTTGTAATCCAAGGGGGAAACTAGACCTTATTGGGATTAGGCTTGTCGAGTGAGTGGGCAACTTGACTGTTAGAAGTTCTCAAGCCGCCTGAAGGCCTCTAAAATAGCTTAACGACTGCTATCTTAGACAGCAGCCGAGATCAACGGCTTAACGCGGCGCTCAGTTAGTAAACCACGCAAATCGGTCACCCATCCAAAGACTGACCCCGGCCGACATTGCTTAACCTCGCATATCGCACGCGGTACGCGGGCGCCGCTAGGCCATGAACGGGGGCTGCTCTTTGACGTGAATTTACCGATGTGAGATTTCCTCACTTGACGAAATACTGTCAGTAATACGTTTGCGCAGTAGTAATACCATGCGCAGAAGTGGGGCAGCGGTTGACACTGACAGCTGACAGTTTTCTCAAATCGTACCGCCCCCGCATCGACAAGTCAGGAAGGCGCCTTAGGTGTCACAATAACTTTCGTCTCCGCAATACACTAATATCACATTTGAATGCAAAATGCATGTGACAGATTGACCCTCTGATTGGATTTTAATAGAATAAACTATTATTAGAATCGATTACGTGTTCCTATCGATTCTACGGAAATGGTGGTTCCATTTCCGTATTGAGTAAACAAATGATTAAAAATGTAAAGCATTAGGATTGGAGGGATGCACGCAAGCTTGACTAGGAGGTCAATGTGACTTGATATATTGTATACAAAGTCGTTCTGGTACTGGTATGTGAAAAGCTCTTGATATTCTCTATGGCCTACTTGCAGAACAAACTTTTGATTTTGGTTTATTTTTATGTCACTGCAGCTGCTTTTTAATGTTTCGAGTTGCTTTACAAACTGCTGCAAACTTTACAACTACTTCTGCTATCGATTTGTAATTTTGGAATACTTATATAGGTAAACAAGTCTTATAAGGCCAGCTACCTGCTTTCTAACTATTATAAAAGACAAATAGCTTTGTCCTATTTAATTGACATTAATACTAAGAGTTTAGCATACGAGTATAACTTTGCTCCTATTGAGAATTGAAATTGGTACCAATTTTATCCAATAATTCAAATCAGATGGTAAGACAAAAGAATACTACAACTCTGGCAATTTAGTTGTTAGTAAATATCTTGAAAAATACTGCAATTATAATTATATCTACCTCGTTCAAAAAAAGAGGTTATCAATTCGGTTGTATGTTTTTTTTTATGTTTGTTACTCCATAACTCCGTCATTTCTTAACCGATTTTGAAAATGATTGTAATTCAAGTATAGTATATTCAAGTAGTAGTAGTAGTTATATTAGTGTAGTATATTCAAGTTGGTCCTGTTTTTGTCAAAATGCAGTTCTGATGGTGGGATCCATGAGGAATTGAGGGAACTCTTCAAATCTTAAAGGCAAACATATAGTGATTTTTGTGTTTTTATCACCAAATTGAGCATTTTCATACAAAAATGTGACATTTGATGAAGTGGAACTGCTGATGATGATCAGACCAGAACTCTTTCAACGACGAAAAGTTCACGTTTGGCGATTTGTCCTTCTAGCTGTGTTGGTTAAGGAAGTTCTATTTTCACGATTAATTTTTGCCATGCTCGATTTTCGATGATGGGATCCATGAGGAATTGAGGGAACTCTTCAAATCTTAAAGACAAACATATAGTGATTTTTATGTTTTTATCAACAAATCGAGCATTATCATACAAAAATGTGACATTTGATGAAGTGGAACTGCTGATGATGATCAAAACAGAGCTCTTCAACGACGAAAAGTTCACGTTTGGCGATTTGTCCTTCTAGCTGTATTTGTTAAGCAAGTTTTATTTTCACGATTAATTTTTGTCATGCTCGATTTCTGATGATGGGATCCATTAGGAATCGAGGGAGCTCCTCAAACGTGAAAGGCAGACAAAAAGTGATTTTAGTATTTTCATGAACTAATCAAGCATTTTCATTCAAAAAAGTGACATTTTAAGAAATGGAACTGTTGATGATGATCAGAACGGAACTCTTCAACGACGCGTAGTTCACGTTTGGCGATTTGTTCTCTTCGTTATGTTTGTCAAGCAAGCTAGGTTTTCAAGACACATTTTTGTCAAGCTTGAGTTCTGATGGAGGATTCCATGAGGAATTGAGGGTACTTTAGTCTTCTACCATTATAAACATACTTATAGCCATTTTTATTTTATTATATGGAATCTAAGAGTGCACTATTTAAGTAAAATAATCTCTCACCGGCCTCCCTCATTGAAGTCGGGGTATTTTTCTTAAAAATTATTGAATGATTATAAATATTGATATTTTCTGTGTAACTGAACATTGTTGAAAGTAATGAATTAATGCCTGAATTGAATAGTCACCAGGTCAGTAACCAGTAGTTTGTTCACCAGGCTTAGTTAGATCCATGGTGGGTCATGAATAATATTACATAATAAATTAAAATTTAAGGAACGTAAGGACATTGTATCCTTGTTGGTTTAAGTGACCATAGAAATAAGTGCAGTACCTTTAGAGCAATTTAATAATTTTGACCTCTTTGAAAGCGTTATGGAATCCATGCTACTCAAAATATCGCTTTCTTAAAAAGAAATTACTTATATGCGGAGACCAACCATATATTTACGGAGCCTATACTATACTTTATTGCAATTTCACAAAGTAATTGTACAGGTGGTAAACTTACAAGCTAGAGCTTTGTGAACCCCGTTGGGCACTGCAATATTATTATTACTCCAGGGAGAGGGGAATTTGAGATTATTTATCTTAATAAACAATAATTATTATATTTATTAGCAAATGTACCTAACTTAAAAACAAATGTCACCTACCTTAATGTCAAAATACAGACTGTTTTTGAATGGTATACTTAAAATAAGAAACAAAATATAATAACATTTTTTTTAAATACTTTGTCAGGTATTATTTTAACCATTAAATTATCATATTGACAAGAACAAATAATCTATAGATATTATTGGACTATAAATTGTCATTGAAAAATTCGCTTAGAGTATAATATCTTAACTAATAACAACTGTTTAATCGTACGTATTTATATATATTTGCCTGCTAGAGTGACTGCTACTAGCGCCACCTGTATAGATAAAAAAATTACTGTTATTTTTTCAATTACCAGAAGAGTAATCAGTAAATTTGAATCAGATCACTTAGGCCAATTAATAGAACGAGTATTTGGACATTAAAGAAGGATATCTTGAGAAAACAAATAACTTCTATGTTTTTTAATTGGGGATCCAATAGCTGTGATATTACATTAGGCAATAAAATAGAAATAGAACCAGTAACCACGACCGTGTGGGACGAATGAAGCAAAGGCGCTTGCAACTCTATGGCTGTCACGTGTACGTTGCAGACCCTTCAAATATGTAAACACTCCTTTCTGTAATCGTAAAAAGCACTAACAGTACCGGGTATGATGGTATCATCATCATCATCATCATCATGCCAGCCGAAAGACGTCCACTGCTGGACATAGGCCTCCCCCAAAGACTTCCACAATGACCGGTCCTGCGCCACCCGCATCCAGCGGAGACCCGCGACCTTCACCAGGTCATCAGTATGTCATTGAGGGGGGGATGGGTATGATGGTATATCATGCAAAATTGTAAAAAAAAGTTGTGAAAATTGTATCACCCCTGATCAGCCACATTACCAACCTGTGTATATAAGGACCCGGGTATGTCCTAAAACTACGACCAAGACCACCGGGGAATGGGCAGCAGCATTCCTTAAATGCGGTGGAGATACTGCGATCGCCAACCCGCATGCCAAGCGTGGCGATTATGGCATTTACCCCCCATGAAATTGGGGGAGGCCTATGTCCAGCAGTGGACGTCCTAGGGCTGATATGGTAGATGGTGGTGGTATATAAGTCCAGTTACACTCTGTATAATAACAATCTCGGTTTAAAGGACTCTTAAAGACCGGTCTAGAACGTTTCATTCCGTAATTGGATGGCACTGAAAAACGAAATACCTTATTATCAAGTCTGTGTACTGTAAACCAACATTTTCTTTGAGGTCACAAATAGCGCTTTGTAGAATGTAAATATCAAAAATGCTTTCTTGTTGTTAAACCTAGAAAAAAAAAACGTTGTTTGTAGAGAGTTATAGACTTCTTTTGCAATTGCGGCTTCGTTTTCTGTGAAATGCATTGTCATCCGATTTATACATGCATGCAAAATTTCAGCTCAAACGGAAACCGGGAAGTGGATCAAATTTAACTTGCAAGATTTGATTACAGACAAAAGCTTGTAATAAAAGGTATATATTTTGTATGGAGTGAAGCTAAAGCGGGACTGGCTGCACATGACTGCCGGATACATCAGGAGCAATAGCGGGCTTGCGCAGTGCTATACAAAAAACTGAATTAGTCTGTCAGATTGTCAAAACATATTAAACAAGTGTTTTTTATTTGGTTCAATAAAACAAACAATTATGAAGATACTAGATGTACCGGGTACCTTCGTACCGCCCTTGACCCATTGCGTACAAAATGTATGAGAATTTTTTTTTCTACATTTTTCTGATATTTTATTAGTTATTCTATTATTCGGGACGGAGACAAATACAACAAATCAAAAACCATGAAAATCATTCCAGCCATTCTCGAGTTAGAAGTGTTCAAACAAACCCGACTTTGTTATATATTTTACAGTACATATGGTGCTACTTTACCGCACGAGTGCGATAATTAGCAGATTACGTTCATATGTCGAAACTTTAAAGAGCCATATGTACTGTAAAACGTTGTACGATACACGTGTGAACAGGTAATTCGCAACTCGTGTCGATTTAAAACACTCCCTTCGGTCATGTTTCAACTTATCACCACTCGTTGCGAATTTCCTGTTGTCTGCACTTGTATCGTAATGTACTATTAAGATTAAATATAGTCACGTCGTACTAATAAACGTCGCACAGCGTGACTAATTATACTAATATTATTGACCCAGGACACTATCCAATTGGCTGCTGTCACCGAATGGATCCCACAGAATGGCTACCGAGGCAGAGTTAGAACGAAATGGAGATGTCGGGACCGTGATGGAACCGAGCGCGGTGGCGTGGGTGACCGTAATGGATAGACACGGATTGGCGGGAACTAGCCCAGGCCTGACATGGGTGACGTAAAAGAAGGGACTATAGGGAAGGGTGCAATATGGGGTTCCGTAGTTGTCTAACCGTTACATTATGCGGACTTAAATGTTCACAAACTTATATTTATTTATTTCATAAGGATATAAAACAGATAGTAATCTAAATGAACAAATAAATATATTTAAAAGACACTTATGACTAGATTACCTACAGTCCTAATATATATCATGTCTTTGAGTTATAATTTAGAGAAAGAAATGTGTACATATATACAGGTTGTTGGTAACAGGATGCAAAGACTTTCAGGGATGATAGAGGAGGTCATTTTAGATATTTTAGACACAACTTGCTTCAGTAAAAAGTCTCTTAGTTTCCAAGATATGCACCATTTTATTTTGAAAATTATATGTTTTTCATACTACAATAGATTTGGAAAATGTTTACATGTTTAGGCATTAATCTGCTTCATGATCAACATGTTAGCCGAAAGAAGTCCGCTGATGGACATATGTAGGCCTCCGCCAAAGACTTCCACAATGACCGGTCCTGCGCCACCCGCATCCAGCGGACACCCGCAACCCTAACCAGGTCATCAGTCTACCGTGTGGGGGGCCTGCCCACACTACGCCTTCCGGTACGTGGTCACCGCTCGAAAACCTTTCCGCTCTAACGGCCATCGATTCTACGTGCTATTTGCCCCGCCTACTGGCACTTAAGTTTAGCGATCTGCTTACCCCTGCATTATCCAATGATTATAAGTTTATTCAAGCTAATGTAATATCGCATAATATGAATTTTAAGACGAGGGTGAATGTTTGCATATGGAACTACAATTAGGGTAGAGACGGGTCGTGGTTGCGCATAATTATGTGGGGTAAACATCATGAGGTTTTTTCAATTAATGTGTAAAGTTGGGTAGTTCGAGTATACACATACATGATATGCAAGTAAATTGGTTATTATTGCGCATCCTCAGGGCTCAGCGTAGTCTTGTAAAATGGTGATATTCGCCCTAAAGCACTGAAAAAATAAATAAAAAATAACATATCTAACGCTTTAGTATCTCACAAACAACATCATTCTTTCAAAATCAAAATAAATATTCAATAAAGTTATTTTCAGTTTAATATTTGTTACTGTTACAAAACTTAAAGTGATATTTTGTTCAAACAAAACTTAATTGTTCACTTTTTTTGTAATAAAACTCCGTTTTGACGATGAAATTAATTTCATGCCGATTCACAAGCTTCTGTGGTTTTGGCCTGTCTGAGAAGGATTTTTTAATCATACATTAACATACATACATTTCATAACGTGATAAGACTCAAGCTTAAAACTGAGTCCTTCGTAACGTCATTCTAACCCAAGTGTGCTTTATATTTTTCATCTCGAGATCTCTCCGTAAATGAGCAGCGTAAATTGCATCCTAGCAGGTTCGAATGCCATCTTACAAAGGGGTTGACGGAGTTATTCTTATTTTATTCATAATCTCATATTTTCCGTATGCAAAAGGCAAATTTGCGGGCAAAAGCGTACCCAACAGATATACGGGGTGCTTTTGGGAAAATGCCACTTTGGAGATCTTGACAGTATGCATGTCAAAGTGATGGAGGTATGTAATAAGAGGCAGGCATGTGTCATCTGTACAAAAGTCAGTTGAATTTCATTCTTACGGATTCACTTGAAAGAGCTGCCAGTCAATGAGAGTCAAATTAAAACTAAAGAAAATTACATGATGTTTTTACAAAAATGCCAGTAAAAAAGTAAAAGTAATTTATTCTGCAAATTAGGCATATTATATGTACCTATATAATTGTAATGTGTAATCATAGAATGTATTTCATTACGCATAGTTGTTGCAAATCTGAAATCAAATTTTAAACTTCAGTTTCATTTAAAATAATGACAGAAAGAAATTAAAAAATGCAGGATGCTGAGTTAGTGTTCATTTCACTGCCGCAAGGACACACATTTCATGTGGTACGTTTATATGATTTTCTTGTTTTTCCATTTTTAGAGTTCCGTAGTACTTAAACAAGGAACCCTTATAGTTTCGCAATGTCCGTCCGTCCGTCAGTCAGTCCATCGTTAATCTCAGTAACCGTTACTCCTTAAAAGCTGTAATTTGGCATGGCATACATATCAATCACGCCGAGAAACAATATAAAATGTTAAATAATTTTTTTTTAGGTTACCTCTCCTACAAAAATGCATTTTTTTATAGGGTATTTTTTATACCACGTCGATGGCAAACAAGTGTACGGCCCGCCTGATGGCCGTACGTGGTCTCAAAGGTTTTTTTTTCAGCATTTTTTGATTAAGGAATCAATTTGCGTGTTATTCTTTTAAGTGCTATTTTTTGCTGGAGTCAAGATATTGCCCCCCTGCCCACTGAACGGTTGCTACTGAGTATATGAAAAAATTCGCCGTATCCTAGCAGTTCCATTCTCTAGTTTTCATTGTAGTAGTAAATTGTATACCCCCACCCGGTATGTCGGTATGCCCAAAGGGCAATGGAGAGAGCTATGTAGGGAGTTTCTCTGCGTGATCGCATCAGGAATGAGGCCATCCGCAGCAGAACCAAAGTGACCGATATAGCCCACCGAATCGCTAAACTTAAGTGGCAGTGGGCGGAGCACATAGCACGTAGAACCGATGGCCGTTGGGGCGGAAAGGTTCTCGAGTGGCGACCACGTACCGGAAGGCGTAGCGTGGGCAGGCCCCCCACACGGTGGACTGATGACCTGGTGAAGGTCGCGGGTGTCCGCTGGATGCGGGTGGCGCAGGACCGGTCATTGTGGAAGTCTTTGGGGGAGGCCTATGTCCAGCAGTGGACGTCTTTCGGCTGACATGATGATGATGATGATGACCCGGTATGTCCTAAAACTACGACCAAGACCACCGAGGGATGGGCAGCAGCATCCCTGGAGTGTAGGTTTTTTTTTCTTTTTTTTATACCATGTCGATGGCAAACAAGCGTGTACTGTCCAAGGGGGAAACTAGACCTTATTAACTAGTCAGGTGAGGGGTCAACTTGACTGTTAGAAATTCTTAAGCCACCCGAAGGCTTGGCTTGGCTTAACGACTCAATTACCAACCACTCCAAGTAGATACCCATCCAAGAGTTGACCCCAGCTGACGTTGCTTAATCTTACATATCGCACTAGGTACGGTTTTGAACTATTGGGTCTATTGGTTCCAAATTTAAATATGTTAAAATCACCTTGTTACATAAAAAGATTCTCTCCAACGTGCCGAACACCCGATAACTTTGGTAACACAATACAACCTCTGTGACGTGCATAAAAATCTCATCAACATTATCCCATAACATCCCGTATAGGGACGCATATTCCTGGACAATGCGCCCTTTGTTTATAGCTTTTTCATTATTATCCAACCAAATAGTCACATGTCTCTAATCAAATTTTCCTATATTAAACCTTACGCCGTTAAGTTAAGGTTGTTTTAAGAATGGTGTGGTTTAGTTTTGTTTTGGGGAGGTTGTGTCCTACTGGCCTTTGGCATAGGGTCCGGAATGTCAACGTAACTTCGTTGAGAGCAAAACGCATTAACTATAAGATTTCGTAGTATGGGTTTTTGCTAAGTAGTAGACCTATCTGGTTCGTGTATATCGGACCAAACGGACAAACATAATACGAAAGAATCCGCCGAAGGCAATAATTAAAAGGAGATGATAGATAATTTATTTGCTCACCACATACACACAAGTTATAAAAAAATCGGCTAAGAGCATGTCGGGCCATGCTCAGTTTAGGGTTCCGTAGATTCCCAATCAACTTACATACTTTAAAAAAAATCAATGACAAGTGAAAGGAAATACCTTCGCAGCGTTTCATACGTCTTCTACTAAGTAGGGAAGACTTTACGATAACTCAAAAACAGCTAAACTGATCATGTCGGCTATAGTTTCCGTTGAAAGTCTTTATTGAGCTTTACTTTCATGTTTGTTTTTTTTTCATATTGTTTGGACCCATAGTTCAACAGTTACAGGTTACAGTTACACATTTTCTTTCTTTTGGAGTGAATATTTCCGAAAATATTTACTTTATCAAAAAGTGTGTGATCAAGACCCCTATTCATTTTGAAAGACCTATTCACAATTCACCACACCATAGGGTTGAAGCAAAAAAATCATCCACACTTTACGTGTAGGGGAGCCCTTAATGTATTTTTATTTTTTTTTGTGACTTTCTCAGTTTTATTGCTTTAAATCTATACCAATTTGCAGCTTTCTAGCACTAACAATCACAGAGCAAAGCCTTGGACAGACAGACGGACAGACGGACAGACGGACAGACGGACAGACGGACAGACGGACAGACGGACAGACGGACAGACAGACAGACAGACGGACGAAAACTACGGAATGCTACACTACGCGTGGTCCGACACACTCGGCCGGTTATTTAATATATTTCACAGAAACACCATCAAGTTCTCGAAAAACATATACCGCTTTCCAGTTAAAACATTAATTTACTGCAGCTTTCAGAAAGTAAAAAGAACTTCTATATTAAAATACAATTATAAAAGAGATTTTTATAAAACGCATCGAGCCTGAAACGTCAAGGCCCGGCTGAAAGCTCACAAAAGCTTCAGAGGTGACGGAGAGCTTTTCTATCGATCTCAGTAATTGTAGAGCCAGGTGGCGTACAGTCAGATCTAAATTTAGAAAGTACAAGTGAAAATTATAATGGAGCGAATATAACTTACCATCACACCATCATCATCATCATGTCAGCCGAAAGGATAATTGTGCCTATACTACTTCTTCAAACATAACAGTCATCATGTCAGCCGAAAGACGTCCACTGCTGGACATAGGCCTCCCCCAAAGGCTTCCACAATGACCGATCCTGCGCCACCCGCATCCAGCGGACACTCGCGACCTTCACCAGATCATCAGTCCACCGTGTGGGGGGCCTGCCCACGCTACGCCTTCCGGTACGTGGTCGCCACTCGAGAACCTTTCCGCCCCAACGGCCATCGGTTCTACGTGCTATGTGCCCCGCTTACTGCCACTTAAGTTTAGCAATTCGGAGGGCTATATCGGTCACACCATAGTTTAAAATAATTTTAAAATCATTCATCATTTGAGTAGTCTTTCAAACTGAATACGGTTTTTTTTATTAAAAATGGGATTGCTCTTGGCCAGCATCTAGCCAGGGGGCAAAGATGAGGCCGGCGATGAAGCGACGTCATCCAGAAGATGCCTATTCACTCGGACCTTAAAAAGGTCTAGGTTGTATAAAATCGGAAATACAAACGCCGGCAGAGAACTCCAAACCTTAGAAGTGTGCATTCCTTATTCATCATCTAGCAGCCAGCACCTTACAGCTGGGAAACTAGAAAAGCTGGCATTTGTTACCAGATGGAGATGGCGGGATGACCTGGCCGCATTCGCAAATCATTGGCCACAGATAGTGGGGGACAGAGATGTGTGAAAATCTAGAGGGAGGCCTTTGTTCACCACTGGAACACATTAATAGGCTATTTTAAAAAATGTTACCAGTGGGCCTTGCGCGTAACAGCTCGTTTTCATTCGGATTTTTTTTTAAACCAAAAAGCCGCGTATGTACCTATTTATTTGTCTAGTTATCCAGAACCTCCACTGTAACTCTTCCTTGATTAGCAGTAGCAGTTGATTGGTAAAGTATAGATAAGTAAACATACGAGATTAATATTCATATTTAAATTTAAACATTTATTCGTGACAGAAATGGACGGTGCCTTTAGTCCAGTGTAATGATGTAACTTTAGGTAAATGTAACTTTCTTTTTTACTAAGGAGAACAAAAATTTAAAGATTTACCCTACGCACGCTCGAAAAGTGGAGAAGTAAAAGTAGAAGTCCAGACGTGGTCAGCGGTTACATCTTTACGTTGTCAGTCTACCATTTATTTGCACGAAGCGATTTGCTTATTCTTTCCTAACGCGAACAGCTAATGGCTGGACTTTGCTGCCATCGTTTGTTTTTCCTGATACTACAATCTAGGTATCTTCAAGGCAAGAGTGATTAGGCTATTACAGAACCAGTGAGCAACATCTAAGGCCTTGTCGTCGCTTTCCGCCACGTGAGACTAGGGTCAAACAATCATAAAAAAACTTTGCGTAATTAATCCTGTGTTCACAAAAAAATATATGTAATTATTTCTGTTTTCCCCGGTTATTGTGGCTGAGTGTATTTGACATTGTAAATCCCTGGGCTCTGACTAACTTAAAAGTTTGGTCAAACCAATAACTCGGATGTCATAACTCTTTCAGATAAGATTCTGTAGCCTCAAGTTTTCTCCATTTCTTTTTGGTTTTTATTGAATTTGGCCTCATAAACATCCGAACAGTAATATTTTTTCGCTTCGATATCATTTTCGAACTAGCGTGACAATTTATTAAGGGATTTAATGTAACATGATAGTAAAAGGTGCATATCTTCATTACGCCTGATATGCAGAATGTTTCTACGTTAATATACTTAATGTACACATAGGCCATGGTATCTGTTTACTCATATTGTTAGGTTTGAACTGAACGGTTTTTCTGGACAGTTTCCGCTCACATATGAAGTAAGCATATCATCATCATCATATCAGCCGATGGACGTCTACTGCTGGACCTCCAGACCTCCCCTAAAGAGCGACAGCGGCATGCGGTCACGTGCCACGTGGTCGCTTACCATGGGCGTCATAACAAGGCTCAAACACCCAAAGAGCAATGGAGAGGACTATCTCTGCGTGATCACATCAGAAATGAGGTCGTCCGCAGTAGAACCAAAGTAACCGATATAGCCCTCCGAATCACTAAACCTAATTAGCAGTGGGCGGGGCACATTGCGGGTAGAACCGGTGGCCGTTGGAGCGGAAAGGTTCTCGAGTGGCGACCACGTACTGGAACGCGCAGCGTGTGTAGTACCTAATCCTCTAACACAACCTACACAATATGTAGTCATATATGTAGTCATAGTCATATGTCGGCCTGTTTAGCCTAGTTGGTAGTGCCACTGCCTCCGAAGCTAGAGGTCCCGGGTTCGAATCCCGGTAAGGGCATTTTGTTTCTGTGGTGAGCAGAGACATTTGTTCCTGAGACTTGGATATTTTCTATGTATTTAAGTATGTTTCTATTAAATATATCGTCGTCTAGTACCCATAACATAAGCCTTATTGAGCTTACTATGGGACTAGTTCGATTTGTGTAAAAATTGTCCCCTAATATTTATTTATATTTTACACAGATATGCATTGAACTGTCTGCTGAATGTGTGCTGTTACATTCTGTAAATTCCATCATACGTTACTCCATAAGAAGGATAATTGTGCCTATACTACTTCTTCAAACATAACAGTCATCATCATGTCAGCCGAAAGACGTCCACTGCTGGACATAGGCCTCCCCCAAAGGCTTCCACAATGACCGGTCCTGCGCCACCCGCATACAGCGGACACCCGCGACCTTCACCAGGTCATCAGTCCACCGTGTGGGGGGCCTGCCCACGCTACGCCTTCCGGTACGTGGTCGCCACTCGAGAACCTTTCCGCCCCAACGGCCATCGGTTCCACGTGCTATGTGCCCCGCCCACTGCCACTTAAGTTTAGCGACACATAACAGTACTTTCAACTAACCCAGTATATTAACCAGCATCACACTGCACGTATTTACAAAACGAGAACGACTCACTAGACCAACAAAACAATGCAGCACAATTCCAACCATGACTGGACCCACGGGTCCTCGTGTCCACACGATGCTCCGCAATAAATAGCTCGCAGTTCCCTTCGGCACGACTGCTAGGCTAGAGTGCCTGCTGATTTAGTGTTTCCGTAAAGTGTGATGAGTTGTAAAGAACAGCTTCCATTCCAGTAAACTAATACAATATAGTAGCAAACAATAATATTTCAGATTTTTGCATGAACCCGTGTCTGACATTTTTCTTCCATGTTTCTTCATCTCCCACAGCCTGATCGAATATCGTCATTTGCCGAGACTAAGAGGTGGGATTTTTTTATCCGGATTTTCCCTTCGTGTTATTTCAAATCCTTTACATTATTTTGTTTTCCACTAATTATCTTCCTTGGCCCCAGTTGTCGCCACTTCTGATGTCGGATCGTAGGCGTATTCCATCAGGGAAGGTTCATGACCAGGGCTTCCTCGGGCATTTACAAAAGACGACACTCATTTTACAAAGTCAACTTTTTTTAATTCAACTCCACTTCAACATTGTTACAATTACCACGTAAAATACAACGAACTAGTGATTTCGATGATCAGATACTGTGACACCAACTCCATTTCTCCGCCAGGAGCCTTCTTCATCTTCCCAAGCCTTTCTCATCAATGACAATTGCCAGAGAGCTCGTCTGTCTCTTGTTCTGTAATCATCTTTTCCTTTCAACAGCTCTCTGTTGGCGTACAACGGAACTATCGACCAATCGACTTCACTCAGATGTGCTTAAACACCTTTTTTTGTTTGCATTTCAGTCAGTGGCATTTGTAGAATGACAGCAAAGCGCAAGATAAACAAATTCACGGCGGATTTAATAGAGAGAGCAGAAGGCAAATATTCCTCTTCGACATATATATAAATAAAAACTCAAATATATGGAAATTAGCCAAGACACAGAAACAAATAGTCTTACTCGTCACACAAATAAATGCCCTGACCGGGCTTCGAACCCGGGACCATCACCTTCGTAGGCAGAGTCACTACCAACTTTTTAGTCTATAGTGGTTGTCACGTTTGAAATCATTTGAAAATACACGGAAATACCTCTCGCACTAGAAATAAACTGTAAACACATTACGTCCATAACCATATCACTAACACAGGATAACTAAGTAACATAGTCGTAACGAGAGCGTCGGGATGTTTGTCCGTCCGCATTTCTCGTGCTGTAATTGTTTGCTGTAACTCAGCGCAACGAATACTGCCCTCTAGGGGTTGAGACGCAGCTTACATTTCAACAAGATGGCTCACTTGATTCCTCATTATGAATTAATTGTAAGAGATTGGCATGGATCGATATCAATTTCTGCATTTCGTAAAGACTTGACGACCGCTTTGGCCTATTAAAAACTAGTGACTCTGTGAGCTGTACACCTCACAATGTGTTTTTATTTATTTCCAAATTTTCAGAAACTGACTCGACAAAAAATTATCGAACCTGCTAAAAAAATTTCACGAGAATCGGTTGAGAAATGCGACCTGTAGAGGACAACATTCGGACAGACAGACTTTTTTTAGATAAATGATAAAACTATGCATGATGTCTACACTGAAGGATGGAGGATCTGTTACCTATAACCAGGGAATGCTTTACAGGTGCTAAAATTGGTGATCTTGTACTGAGTGAAAGGCGTAAATGAACTAAAATAACAGAGTGAACTTAAACTTTTGACCGGTACTGTGCGAAAGAATTTTTGTCGAAAGGAAACGGAGACGCTTCACTCGCTCGGTCAAAAAGTTAACAGATATTTATTCTTCAACTTAGGCATATTATTTGTTTATTTATGTCAATAGGGAATTAAGGAATCTGGTTTCTCGGCGTATTGGTTCGCTGTAAGGTCGTGTAAACAAATTAAATCATAAATAAATACCACAGCAAAAAACTTAATATTTCATTAAATATTCATGATAATACACCCGCGAGTCGTACGTGCCCAATATCGATTTTAATTCTTTATAAAATAGTGTGAAATAACCAATTCAAGGACAAGCAAAAATAAAATAAAAGGGTAGTTTTTAATCCTTTAACAGCTAATAACATGATTACGCTAGTTAAGATCAGGAAATTGTATTTTATGTTCAAATGTTTTATCTTATGTTTTTGAGAAATTAATTCTATTTCTTGTTTGGACGTTTTTAATATATATGTTTACTGGTTGAATGGTACCCAAATACCCAATACAAAGCTTTGTTTCGAATCAAACTAAAAATATTCTCATAGGAGTGAAATTTTGCTTTGATGGCAAGACAGTGAATCCATTTAATCCTTGGTTTGTGTACAAAGGGGTCTTATCACTATTATCGTATGTAATATGTATCAACACAATCCTGCAAGAGCAGTGCAATATTAATTTTATTACATTTTTCAATTGATATTATATAACTAAATATTCTGAAGCTATCCATTAAACAGTGGCTTTGTGTGACTCCTCTCAAGTAGCAAGTATCCATAGTGTATACTCGTCACAGATATCAGAGTAAAGCAGATCCGCTCATTTAAGTTGAACGATTTCTATGCATCTAATCTATTCTCACTAATGTGAAAATCAGTAAGTTTGAGAGAGGCAGATAAGTGATATCTGACAGGACTTCACCTGTCAGTGTCTTCGTCTTCATAACTGCAAATTTATGTGTTATTTTATATGGGATTTAACATTTTGGTGTGAGATGTGCTAGCTTTAACATGCATATATGTATTTCATTCTAAACTTTTATGATTTACTCAGATATTATAAGATATACATATTTTTGGTGTGTTTTTAAATGGAAACAATTCGGGATTATTACAGATGTGCGACACCAAATGTGCGATGTACGCTAGTGCGACATTTCTAATGATCGACAAAGCAATTCTGCGATGTTGAATTGTGCGATGTATTTGTGTCCGACAATACAAATTTCCGACAGTATGCATCAGCGAAGTGCTGGTATGCGATGTACTTCTATTCGACTATACAAATGTACGACAGTATGGGTGAACGAAGTACTAGATTGCATACATACATACATACATACATACATATAATCACGCCTGTTTCCCATAGGGGTAGGCAGAGATCACGGATTTCCACTTGCTACGATCCTGACATACAACTTTCGCTTCATGAACTTTCATAACATTCTTCATGCATGCGCGCCGATTTAGGGTACTCCTGACCTGGCCTTTCTGCAGAATGTCTCCGATTTGGTCGGAGTACGTTCGCCGAGGTCTTCCCCTTCCAACTTTTCCATCCACTCTTCCTTCATACACTCGTTTTGTCAATCTTCTTTCATCCATCCTCTCTACATGTCCAAACCATCTTAGCATACCTTTCTCAATTTTCGTCACTATATCTTCATTCACTCCACACCTCCGTCTTATAACGGTGTTTCTCACTCTATCTCTCAAAGTAACGCTACACATACTTCTCAGCGCTCTCATTTCCACTGCATTCACTCGACTCTGATGTTTCTTCTGCCACACCCAACTTTCACTACCATACATTAGTGTCGGCACCAACACTCCTCTATGCACGGCCAGCCGCGCCTTTTCTGACACTTTCTGGCTACTCATAAAGGCGTGAAGTGCCCCATTCACTCGATTCCCAGCTATCACTCTCCTTTCAATATCTCCTTCATGCTTACCGTCTCTCGTGAACAAAGTCCCCAAATACACAAACCCATCCACTTGCTCCAACCTCTCTCCATCTACAGCAATTTCACAAACTGTCATACACTCATCTCTTTCAAATACCATCACTTTCGTCTTGCTTACATTCATTTTCATTCCTTTTCTCGCAAATAATCTGTGCATGCTAGTTACCATCTTCTGTAGCTTCTCAGCCGATGACGCTAATAAAACCTGGTCATCGGCGTAGAGTAGACATTTGATAAGCAACCCATTCATTTCCAACCCACATTCATCGTCTTTCAAATCTTGCAAACAACTGTCCAGAAATAGATTAAACAGCCACGGTGACGCTACACATCCCTGTCTAACACCCTTTTCGATGCTAAACCATTCAGTGTAGGACCCGTTTACTCTCACGCAAGCAGAGGAATCCTCGTAGAGAGATTTCAGAGCTTGAATGAGATGGTCGCTCACTCCATATCCGGACAGTACCGACCAAAGTTCATTCCTCACCACTCTGTCACAGATTGCGATGCACTTCTATTCGACTACACAAATGTACGACAGTATGGATAAGCGGAGTGCTAGTATGCGATTTACTTTTATTCGACTAACAGATGTACGACAATATGGATGAGCGAAGTCCTAAGTATGCGATTTTGTTCTACCATACAAATGTACGTACTATTACATTAAACCTTTTAAGCAAACTTTCTACGGACTAACTAGATGTCTTCATATAAAAAAAACTTGTTATCCCTTATTACGCACTAGACTGAGTCTTTGTCTTCCTTGCTTAGAAAGCTTAAATGTGAAAGGCCCATCATTAAGTTTTTTAGGGTCTTATGAGCGAAGACTTAGAATGCGATAAATTTTTATCTTACTCATATATTCATGAAATGATGCCAAAAATAAAAATGTTTTAATCCTTAACCTTTAATCCTTAAAAAGATGTGAATTTCGTGTTGGCTACAGCAAGTTTCGACCAGTCTGTCTGACATTTAATCAGCAAGCTGTAAATAATGACTACACTATTATTGTTCCTACTCCTACATATTTTAGAAGTACGATTTTTTACGAGAAATTCTACAAAAAAAAACGTAAATGCACATACAACAAGTCGCATATTTATTAACCGATTAACCATTCTCCGCACGAACAATGTTCGCAGTATTCGCACAAATCAGTAGTCGTTGTGTGACGGTTAATCATACTTCGCACAAATTATTTGTCGCTCAAATGGCCTGTCGCTAATCTGAGTATCGCTTATTCATACTTCGCACAAACGACGTGCCGCTCAAATGGCCTATCGCTAATCTGAGTGTCGCCAAGTCATACTTATCACAAACGACATGTCGCACAAATGACATGTCGCAATACCGTGCATCGCTTACTCATACGTCGCACAAACGATGTGTCGCACATTCGGTGTCGCACATCTGTAATAATCCCAAACAATTCCTTAACCGATTTTGATAAATTATATACCATAGGATTCGTCCCATCCTGCAGATGTGCAATAAGCTCTTAGTTTTTTTTATTTTTGTCCGGGAAAATTAATAAAATGATATTTACGAAAAATCCTGGATGCCAACGACAAATATAAGCCTTAAAATAGTGTTCGATGACGCCGCATACAAGCGAGGGGTCAGCTTACCTTGGTAGAATTGTACGAGGTGTCAAAATTTAGCTTGGTTAACACGTGACCTCCACGTGACTTGGGAACTGGCTATGGTATTACAAGTCAATACATAATATTCGGTCTAAGTATTTACAGTTTACATAAATGAAAGACGTATTGTGTCAACTATTTTTTTATTGTGCCTTAATTATGTCAATATTAAATTGTCATGGTTTATACTTCAAAGAAGTTGACATACAAACCAATGACGCACGAAAGGATAAATAAGATTACCACTATTGGTAACATGTTCAATTAAAAGTTAAAATTATACTGTATCAGTGTCACCTGCAACAGTGTAAGTGCCGGTTTTCAGGGGGTCTACCCGAAACACCCGAAGATCGAAGTTCATTATATTTCCTTCTCTATCACCCCAATAAGCAAGTGTTATAGAGATAGATATAACGAAAGACAACTGTCAAGCCAAAACCACACGATGGGCCATGATGGGCCACGTACAAGATGCAGTTATGCGGTGGAACGAGATGCAAATATGTTTTTTTATGATTGACTGACTGGCGATTGGCCTTAGGCTGGGTTGCACCAAACCGTCTGTAATCGTAAGCTGTGTTCGTTAAAATTTGAATGTATGGAAAGTTTGACAAGTTTCTATGGGATGACAGCTGTCGGCGCCATATTTAACGTTGATCGGTCTGTGATCGTATGTTGGTGCAACCCAGCCTTAGTCTCACCTGATGGAAAGCGATGGCCTTTAATGCATAACTGCGACCTATACGTTGGCCCATAATGGCCCATTGCGTGGTTCCGGCATCAAATGTTAATACCGATATTGCCAATGCCGCATGCATTGCTTTTTTTTTCTAGATTAGATAGAATAGGTTATGTATGAGGATACTTAGAGTATTTCTAAAGAGATCCTATACGAGTACGTGTTCCACCAAGGGGGACGGAAAAGCTCTTACCCACCTAAATTGAGAATTTGTCTTAAACGGCTGGCGCCTTATCATAAACAACCTCTTTAATTTGGGCGGGTATGACGTGGACATGATAATGAGCCAAATAAAAAAGTGGAACTATGACAAAAACTACAAATGATGTATCTCTCTCTGTCGCTCTTATTCCATTTAGTACATGACCTCGGTAGCGGTATTATTATTTGAAAATTTCTCAAGGGTACTCTAAGGGAGGGTAGGATAGGAGTCATATCACAGAACATTCTTAATTGCGGAACTATGACAAAGACAACAAATGATATATCCCTCACAGTCGCTCTTATTCAATTTAGTAAGTATATGATATTATGATCATATCGCTCGCTAACGGTATTATTATTAGACGTCTTCTCTGGGGTACTCTGAGTTTGCGTACCTTATTAGAGCCTTATTTAGACAAGAGACGCCATCAGCGCACATTACCGAACAAAATATTTTGTAAATTGGGGGAGGTAACACACACATAAAAAACCACACATACAAAATATTTTCCTATTACTACGCACCATTACACTGAAACAATCAACGCACACATATTCAAAACACTAAAATTATCTGATTATTATCAGATGGCCAAATTGACTGAAGTTGCTAAGATGCATATTTTTCATAGAAAGTAGGTAGATATCATAGTTAGTAGGTAGATCTTATTTCTTGAAATAAGGCTGACATTTACTGTAAATTTGACGACTAGCCGTGATGATCAAGCACGAATGTTTTTAAAGTGACTTTGTAATCGACCTTCGGAATACGCATATTCTATCCCGTGGCTTCGCTTGCATTCTTCGTAGTACGTCGACGCGGCGAAGCCGCGCTGGTAACTAGTTAAACTAAGATACTCGTAGTTAAGTATCAACCATCAGAGATGCCGTATGCTTCTTTGCAAATATTGTAATAATATAAGGAACTTCTCCGGAAATAATAACTCAGCTGCTCATATGACTTCTGTGGCATGGTCTTGAATGCACAAGTTGTAGAGCTAAATACCAAACGCTTGCACGCAAAACGTTTCGATAGCAAATTTCACTCCGAACGTCACTGTAATGAAATATGGGGGTGGAGGGGAGATGATATATTGTGACGTATAGATGTATTATTGTTATTTCTTCGTTTTACCTGGGATAAAGTTGGGATCGGGAGATTTATGGGATGAAAGAGAAATTTTTGGTGGTTTTTGTGTGTTAATTTATATCCTGCAGATTTATTCAGATAGGTAATAAAAACCTTTTTTGATTTTTCAATGCCATTTTACACAGTTTATAATTAAGAGGTAAGTACCGTGAAATGGGGTGAGTAGGGTCAAAACTGAAATTCAAACCTCGATAACGGTTCCGGACGTTTGTATTTTAGTTTTTATTTTATTTTGGGTAGTTCCATTTCATAACTTTGACGATAAAGAGGAAAACCCACCTCACCCCGTACTGCCTCGTATTTGGGGTGAGAGGGGTTTTCATTCAAAGGTGATTTTGGAAGATTGTTGGATCGATTTTTTTATTTTTCATATTACTATAGCTCCATTTTAAATTGGAATACATTATTTTAGTTGCAGTAGCCTTAAAATCCCTTCTCACCCTCCTCTCAAACCTTCTCTCCCCATTACCCACCTCTCCCCGCGAAACCTACTCACCCCGTTTTACGGTACTTTTTACTTCTTTACATTTAATGTAGATATCTTTAATAAACGTTATATTTAACGCACCAGTACTTAATGTTTTAAGGATGATTCCCACCAGACAGTTCCGTGTCCTGGCCGGGCCGAGACTGAGCTGCTTTCGATCCTCAGCCGCAGCTTGATCGGCCATCAAAAGTTTGTGTTGACCAAAAAGCGGCCGGTCAGATCGCTTCCGAGCGTCACCGGTCCCGGCCGCGTAACGGTCGTCTTGCTGTCATAGAAAACGGCCCGGCCCAGACACGAAACGGCCTACTGTCAATCATCCTTTACCGACTAATAGTTGACGCATTTTAATAGAAGTACACTACCGTCAAAAAGTTTAGTACCAAACACAATTTTTAGTTTAATTTTCATAAATTATTACGCTAACCAAACAAGGCAAAAAGATTGCAATGGGCTATTTCTCACTAGCGTTGGACTTTTGCAAACTGGTTGAGAGTACTACGGACAGATGAATCAAAATTGAGTGGATAATCAATCAATGTTGATTATGTGCATATTTTGTGTTTGGTCTTGAACTTTCTGACGGTAGTGTATGGCACAGCGCATCATCTCGCTCATATTTGGAGCAGCCGAACCAGGAAATTACCTTCACCTTACAGGAGACCGTAGCCATAATAACAGCACTGCTTGATCTTAAAGCATGTGGTGCTCTTTCTGGTGGTGAGTAAGGTCGCCAGAGCTCCTGCGCTGTGTTGTGTGAGGAACCTGCATAATTTCTAGCTATCAATTACAACAACTCCGCGAGTCAAAGTGTCGATTACTGGATCAGTCTCGACCACTGGGATACTGGGGCACTGGAAGCTTGGTTGGTTCTGATAGCTTAGTGGCTAGAGCGATTGGCCGTGTATGCTAGATGACGCAGGTTCAATCCTGCTCGGAGCACAAAATTTTTGATATTTTCCCTTTAATTTGAAATTTAGAATTTTCGTTAGCAGCGTTAATGCTTAATACAAAAATTAGACGAATTAGCAAAATAAACAACCATTCATTGGTAAAATAGACCGACTGTACACGATACTATAAACTGTAGTCATGTTTCTGGTAGCATCGGAAAAATATATAAACAAAATCCAGCTCCCTTTTTAAGTAAAGAGCTGGGTTCTCATAAAATCGGCTCTAAAAATCTGAAAGTGAGATATTTCGCGTTTCGTCGCGTTTCACAGCTAATGGAGTTCCCTCCGGAATCATACTGATTCGATATGAAACGCCCCTTGACAGGAGTGGCTGGGTTCATTAGTCTATATGGAAAAATCCATACTAACCTCGTAAGTCCCCGAGTACTTGCACAAGTACAAATTAACGATAGTACTTCAGACCTGTCATTTTAACTGCATAGTATAAATAATTGCCTAATGTACTTGACCAAGAACAAATAAGGATGCTCTTAAGACCATAGACATACCGAATAAAAAATGGCCAACATTGATATAAAATTGAAAAAGTAACGTCTCGGTCTGAAGCAATATTCTTAGTGTAAGTGTGCCTGTGTGTCTTAGTTTAGTATTTTAGTGTAAGACAAGTGTAGTGTAAGTTTCAGCCGGATTAATATTTGTCTGATGTAATATGTCGTACCGGAAGGCGTAACGTGGGCAGGCCCCCCACGTGGTGGACCGATGACCTGGTAAAGGTCGCCGGTGTCCGCTGGATGCGGGTGGCGCAGGGCCGGTCATTGTGGAATCTTTGGGGGAGGTATATGTCCAGCAGTGGACGTGCTTCGGCTGATATGATGATGAATATGTCGTGATACGACCGACCGTCATCGGTGTATTGTATCCTAGTTATAAGTCTATTTTCTATCTCAAAGCTGTTGGTCTTATAATAAAAATAAAATAAAATACATTTAGTACGGTAGATTCACACCCACCTACATAATGCGCTCTGGGTGTCTTTTCTGGATAAGTTTATACTGGAACATTTCAATATCCCGAAGTTCTACTAAAACTTTTCTTTTCCTCTTTTGTGTATTTTGATGATATTCTTCTTCTTCTAATGCAATAGCCAATAATACTACGTCAACTTCAACCATTTACAAAAAACTATCAAACACGGAGTTGGTAGTAACAAAACTATTTGATGACGTTTGGTTGTCGCCGCATCCGTTCGTATTCTTTCCGATGCGTACCGATGCAGGCCGTTTGGTAGAAATAGTGCTTTACTGTGAATCATCATAAGGCGCCTTCCTGACTTGTCGATGCGGGGGCGGTACGATATGAGAAAGCTGTCAGCTGTCAGTGTCAACCGATACTAATGCAGTACTGCTCCACTTTTGCGCATGGCATTACTAGTGCGCAAACGTATTACTAAAAATATCTCGTCTAGTGAGGAAATCTCACATCGGTAAATTCACGTCAAAGAGCAAAATACCAATGACATATCGCTCCCGCCCCGCCAAATCAGGAAGTCGCCTTAACACAAGTCTTTTTGAACTTACTACTGTTCTATTTCGATTTGTGTAAGATTGTCCCCTAATTGTAATATACTGATATATGTATCCGAACGTCAAATGCACAGCGTGCGCGTCTCCGAACGCCACCTGTGTGACCTATATAAGGAAAATCAAGATGGCCTCTCGCCCTCTTTTTCATACGGAAGCTAAGAAGATCAAGACGAAGTTTAGGTTTAAAGAACTTTATTTCCCATAAGAATTACAGAATTCACTTATATGAGAAAGTTTACAAATTTAAATTAGATTTAAGCATACAGTGTTAAAAAATAAGATAAGTAAGTATACATATTAAAAATCAAAGTGGGTAGAAATGCATTACAATAATTATTGCACTAAGCGGTCGGAACGTATCTCCGCGTTGCTACCGGCACAATACACAGCGATGTACGAACAATCTATCTATGCGATGATGCGCTTGGTTTGATGGATGCGGTATGTTAGGTAAGTTGATAAAGAGGTGTGCTCATACCGTTTAGTCAGGTTTATGTTACTATTTTTGTAAGTTTTACGAGTACCATTAAGGATTTTTTATATTTATATTTGTAGTCTAAGTAATTTTATCGATTATTATTATGTAATTTTATGTTAGACAGTAGGTATGATGATTTGTGTAAGTTTGGCCTATAATATTTATATTTTTTTATTTATATTATGTATAAGATTATGTATTTAGGTAGGTAGAGGTAAAGGGTTAACTTATTTTAATAAGATATATATATATACGTAAAATGTTATATATGTATGTACACATACATATACACACCACGTTTTATTTCATATATTTGGTATTTACATATACTTTTTTTTTAATTAATAATTAAGGACATGGAGGTATATTATTAAAAATGAAAATTTTTAGGTATTTTTTAAAACTTGCCATAGACTTACATTCTTTAATGTCTTTCGGCAGTTTATTATACAATTTAGCACCTTCAAAACTAATGCACTTTTTGCCGTAATTAGTTCTAGGGGGACGCAAGACCAAATGATCTGCATTCCTAAGTTGGATCTTTTGTACGAGGGTTTTTTTTTTAAATTTATGTTCGTGTGGATATTTTTATTTAGTATTTTTCGTATCAGTACACATGTATTGTACACATATGTTTGTGTTATGCTACGAGTGCCGTTTTGCTACGTTGAATGTTGGAGGAGGAATGGAAGGAAAAATTAATGAAGTAAGGCAGATGATGGATAAAAAGAGGATTGATGTTCTTTGTGTAAATGAGACAAAACGGAAAGGGTGTGACACCACGAAACATGGACCCTATACAGCGTACTGGTCTGGAGTGACCGGGACCGGGTTGGTGTCATACTTTCAGCTAGGATTGCCAAGTGTGTGAATGAATTTGAATGCGTGAGTCCCAGATTAATATGGGTCAGAATGAAATTAGGACTGACTCGTATCTTTGTTCTTGGGGTATATGCCCCTGTAAACCTGGGTACGAGAACATCACAGTCGACCCAGGAAGAGAGAAAACAGTTCTGGGAGGAATTAAGGGATATCACAAGTAGATGTAAGGATAATGAAAGGTTGATTATGTTAGGTGATTTTAATGCATGGGTAGGGGTAAAGCGAGATGGATTTGAAAAGGTTCTGGGTACTCACGGTGACGAGAGAGTGAATGAGAATGGTGAGAGTTTGTTAGATATTTGCATCGAGAGAAATCTTTTTGTGACAAATACAATGTTTGCCCACAAATGGATTCATTTGTACACGCGTGAGGCGGAGAACGTAAGAAAGAGTATGATTGATTTTGTGATAGTGGACGAAAGATTGAGGAAGAATGTTCTGGACACTAGGGTGTATCGCGGGGCCGGAATAAATACAGACCACTTCCTGGTGATGAGCCGAATGAAAGGGCTGTTTCAAGGATGGCGGCATCGACCTCGTATATTCACTAGTGTTCTGGAGAGAATAAAAGTAGAAAATTTGCAAGAGGAAAGTGTGGCTGATGAGTATATTCATAAACTAAAGGAAAATCTTAGAGAGATAGATGATATATGCGAGATTGATCAACTATGGAATGGTTTTAAAGATAAGCTTGTAAGTACAGCCAGGGATGTATGTGGTGTGAAAGAAAGGAGCAAAGGGAAGAAGAAGAAGAATGTATGGTGGGATAAAGAGGTACAAAAGGCAGTAAGTGAGAAGAAGAAAGCGTGGCTAGATTGGTTGGCGATAAGAGCTGACCAAAGAAGTCAAAAAGCCACGCTTGAAGACGTGAGTGAAAGGAAAAGTAACTATAAAAGGTTGAATGTTCTGGTAAAGGAGGTAGTTAAAAGAAAGAAAGATGAACAGAATGATGAGATGGATCAGAGGTTGTCTCAGGATTTCCGGGCAAACATAAAGTTTTTCTGGAAAGCCATTCGACTAGCCAGAGGTAAAACTCAGACCTCAGAGCTAACCTCGATTAGAGACCAGCATGGAAGTTTATTGAATGATGAGGAATGCATATTAGGGAGATGGAAGGAATATTTTGAAGGTTTGTTTGAGAGAGAAGAGGAAAATACGTCAGGAGTGAATGATAATGCACTGCCACATGAGGAGTGTAGTATTAGTATGGATGAAATTGTAAAAGCTTTGAAAGGAATGAAACCAGGAAAGGCAGCGGGGTATGATAGAATTTCAGTCGAGATGCTGAAGGCTGGGCAAGGCGTCGTAGCAAGTCAGTTGTATCGCCTTTTCAACTTATGTTTTAATACCGGCATAGTTCCAAAAGATTGGTGCAAGGCGGTCATCGTGCCACTGTACAAGGGAAAGGGCTCACAACTTGACTGCAAGAACTACAGGGGCATTAGCTTACTCAGCATCGTTGGCAAATTATATGCGAAAGTGTTGATTGAAAGGGTAATGCAAGAAACCGATGAGAAAATATGGGATGTACAAGCGGGATTTAGGAAAGGTATGGGATGTACGGATCAGGTCTTCTCTTTACGATGCATAGCCGAAAAATATTTGGCCCAAGGTCAAAAGGTCTATTGCGCGTTCGTGGATTTGGAGAAGGCCTATGACAGAGTGGTGAGGAATGAACTTTGGTCGGTACTGTCCGGATATGGAGTGAGCGACCATCTCATTCAAGCTCTGAAATCTCTCTACGAGGATTCCTCTGCTTGCGTGAGAGTAAACGGGTCCTACACTGAATGGTTTAGCATCGAAAAGGGTGTTAGACAGGGATGTGTAGCGTCACCGTGGCTGTTTAATCTATTTCTGGACAGTTGTTTGCAAGATTTGAAAGACGATGAATGTGGGTTGGAAATGAATGGGTTGCTTATCAAATGTCTACTCTACGCCGATGACCAGGTTTTATTAGCGTCATCGGCTGAGAAGCTACAGAAGATGGTAACTAGCATGCACAGATTATTTGCGAGAAAAGGAATGAAAATGAATGTAAGCAAGACGAAAGTGATGGTATTTGAAAGAGATGAGTGTATGACAGTTTGTGAAATTGCTGTAGATGGAGAGAGGTTGGAGCAAGTGGATGGGTTTGTGTATTTGGGGACTTTGTTCACGAGAGACGGTAAGCATGAAGGAGATATTGAAAGGAGAGTGATAGCTGGGAATCGAGTGAATGGGGCACTTCACGCCTTTATGAGTAGCCAGAAAGTGTCAGAAAAGGCGCGGCTGGCCGTGCATAGAGGAGTGTTGGTGCCGACACTAATGTATGGTAGTGAAAGTTTGGTGTGGCAGAAGAAACATCAGAGTCGAGTGAATGCAGTGGAAATGAGAGCGCTGAGAAGTATGTGTAGCGTTACTTTGAGAGATAGAGTGAGAAACACCGTTATAAGACGGAGGTGTGGAGTGAATGAAGATATAGTGACGAAAATTGAGAAAGGTATGCTAAGATGGTTTGGACATGTAGAGAGGATGGATGAAAGAAGATTGACAAAACGAGTGTATGAAGGAAGAGTGGATGGAAAAGTTGGAAGGGGAAGACCTCGGCGAACGTACTCCGACCAAATCGGAGACATTCTGCAGAAAGGCCAGGTCAGGAGTACCCTAAATCGGCGCGCATGCATGAAGAATGTTATGAAAGTACATGAAGCGAAAGTTGTATGTCAGGATCGTAGCAAGTGGAAATCCGTGATCTCTGCCTACCCCTATGGGAAACAGGCGTGATTATATGTATGTATGTATGTATGTTATAAATCGTCTCAGATCGTGTTAGGTAGTTGTAATTAAATAACATTTTAATTAACTTATTCTGTGCTGTTTGTATTTTTTTTAAATGTGTTTTCGTTGCAGCACCCCAGATCTCTATTAGGTAATCAATGTGCGGCTTAATTAGTGAGTTATATATTAAATGTCGCACTTTTTGGGGAAGACACCTTGCTACACCACGTAAAGCGCCAGTTAGAGATGATAATTTTGACTTGATCTTCTGAATATGTGATGCCCATGTGAGATTATTGTCCAATACTAAGCCAAGATATTTTTCAGATGTCTTTTGTCTTATACATTCAGCGTTAAGGGTCGGATCTGTAAATACTCCAATCTTTTTGTTTTTTGCAGCGAAAACTAAGTAGTTGGTTTTTTCTATGTTTATAGTCAGTAGGTTACGCAAAAACCACGTGTTCAACTGCTCTAGGTCGTTTTGTACATCAATGATAATCTCGGACATAGAGGAACCATAATAAAAAGACTAGTATCGTCAGCGTAGAGACTAAGTTCCCCTTTGAGACCAATAGTTTGTATGTCATTGATGTATATTAAAAACAGAATTGGACCCAAAATGGATCCTTGGGGTACGCCGTTGATAACAGGTTTGGGGTTGCTTTGCTGTTCATTGATTTTTACAACTTGGTAACGATTTGATAAATAGGATTTCAGAACCTTATGAGCTTTGCCTGTCACCCCTATATTAGTTAGTTTTCGCAGCAGTATTTCATGACTAACTGTGTCGAAAGCTTTTTTTAAGTCTATAAAGACACCTAAAACGATCTTCATTTGGTCAATATAAATTTTTATTTGGGTGACTAGGTCAATTGTAGCTGACAGGGTATTTGACTTTTGCCTGAAGCCATATTGTTTTTGTGACGAAATCTGATTTGTGGTTAGAAATTTGTTTAATCGATTATAAATTGCTTTTTCGTATACTTTTGAGATAACTGGCAGAACGGAAATTGGCCGATAGTTACCTGGGTCCAACTTACTTCCAGATTTATGTATTGGTGTAACTTTGGCAGTTTTTAAACTATCTGGGAAGATCGCCTCTTGAAAACATTTATTAATGCAATTTGTGAGCTCATCAACAATAAGTAAGTTAATAGATTTTACAGATTTAGTAGTTATTCCATCTACGCCCGCACTACTGTTTATTTTTAGGTTTTTAATTATTTTGTATATTTCATCTGTGGTTACTGGTTCAAATATTTTGAGTTCGTTATTATTCGTAGTTTGAGGAATTGTATGTGTGTGATATATTTGAGGTATTTTATTTGCTAAATCTGATCCTATCATGGAAAAATATACATTAAAATGTTCACATATTTCTGCGGTATCATCGATTATATTTGAGTTGATTTCTAGTCACGTAGGTGAAGTTACGTTCTTGTTTTTGTTAATTGAAAGACTATTTAACTCTAAAATCTGTAACTATATTAAATAAAAGCGTGTATCCCTCAAGAACATCATTCATTCAAACAAGAACATTACACTAATAATCCTATGAATATATGACATGGTACTGCTGAGTCCCTCGATGGGAGCCCTCAAGCGCCTTTTGGCCATTTGTGAGAGCTACGCGGCGGCCCATGGACTTAGATATAATGCTACCAAAAGTGAAATAATGGTTTTCAAAGCTGGCACCAAAACTTACACTGTGCCTCCTGTCACCCTGGCAGGCGCACACTTGAAACAGGTTAGCAGTTTTAAATATTTGGGTCACTGGGTCACCGATAATTTGAGCGACAACATGGACGTTGAGCGGGAGCGAAGGTCGTTGGCCGTTCGGTGCAACATGTTGGCCCGCAGGTTTGCAAGATGCACAAAAGAAGTCAAAATTACTCTATTTAAAGCCTTTTGTGTATCATTTTATACTTGCAGCCTGTGGGTCAATTACACGCAGAGGGCGTACAACGAACTTCGCGTCCATTACAACAATGCGTTCCGGGTGCTGATGGGGCTGCCGCGATGGTGTAGCGCGTCCGGTATGTTTGCCGAAGCGCGGACGGATAACTTCGCGGCCGTGATGAGGAAGAGATGCGCCTCACTTCTGTCTCGTTTGCGCCGCAGCCCCAATAGCATCTTAAGCGTGTTTGCTAATCGCTGGGACAGTCCTATGTATGCCCGTTGGACGTCCATGCATATTTTAATAAAAAAGTAAATCTAATTTAATTTAATTAGGTATTAACACTATAGTTTTATTCATTCACTAACAAATTTGTATGCACATGGTCTGAATTCAATTATTATATGTCTTTTCCGCTCACGGGACAATGGTGTCCCGGACCTTTGGAAGGCGTGCGCGGAGCCGAAGTACCGAGGTACCGAAGTACCAACCGAATACCACATAGCCAACACGTAGAGGCCCATTTGACAATTTAATGAAATGCAAGGGGTACACCGAGCGGATGCTGTCCCTGCCCGTGTCATGGGACGCACACAGAAACAGCACCCGCCAGGGTGTACAGGAACTATTGCTGGTTGATGGAATCTAAATGAACCGGACTATTGGGTGAATATGATGGACTAATGGCTGGGCTATTGAATGAGACAACTGACGTCTACCTAATAAAACTGTCTCACATTTTTATCTCAGGCAGACGGTGACTCGCCCTCTGCTAGATGAGCCCCTATAAATAGCGACATTAAAAATGGCCTAAGGGCAACACCGGTGCAGAGGGCTGGGGGTAGAGAGGTGGCACTGGACTTTAAACATATAGCCAACTCGCCACTTAGGTGACCACATCCACCCCCGAGCAACAGCTCTAGCGACTCCACTCTGGACAGCCGGTTAAGGCAAGCCAGAGGCGGGGGGCCTGTTCATACAACCAACCTACAGGACACCCCCAGGAGCACTCAGGTACATAGGGTCGCTGCTCCCTAATAGCTCGCCACAAGCTGCCCTATGTTGACTGACTGCACTGGAAATCCAGTGGGCGATGGGGTCGTCACATCCCTACGCCATAAAATTATTATTATTATTAAAACCAGCGCCAGACATAGCTTAAAAGATTTGCACACTTCTTTGAAGGCTTTGCATAGCTTTGAAAACACATTTGAACATATATACAAAGTCCTTTGCCACGCAATCAAACAAGTGTTCCAACAAGTGAAGTTATATCTGTCGCCGACATAAAAATGCATCTGTAATTGCACGCTGTGTGGTCTATTATTAATGGTTGATTACTTCAGAGCACGAGCCACTATGATAGCGAACTGCCCATGAATATGCAGAATACATCACGCAGGAGGTCTATTCTTAAGCGTCACTTCCAATCCTTATCACATTGCAATATGTGGCGTGCTCACTTCCACGTGCACTGACCTAGCGTACCCGAACAAACACGAGAACTTTATTGAAGTGCGATTGAGATGTGAAAGGTATGAACTGAATGAGGCTCAGTTTCACGCCTGCCTGCCTGTCGGAACCACTAACAATGCCGTATTGACCTTTAAATTCTATCAAGTGAATAATAGAGGTTTATTTTACAAAAATACCTGGGCATTATCTAGTCTGGGCAGCATCCTAAGAGTGATAGCTATAGTAACTACTTATTGTCAGCACTAGGAAATCCTGCACCGCTGCTTAGCAACATACGAAATCTAATCAAACTGCCATAATATACCATACATACTATGCTTATGTGCAAGGTTGGTGGATTTATGGCGGTGTACTTTGGGGAAAAAATAATTCATTTTTAACCGATTTTTATTACACAATCTGTGTTTCAAAATTATGTTTAAAAAACAAATACATTCAATGTCGCCAGTACAAAACTTACAGAAAGTTCAATCTCTACATACATACATACATAAACTCATGCCGTTATCCCATGGGGTAGGCAGAGACCAAAGAACGCCAAATACTACGGTCCTTAGATACTTCTTTTGCTTCAATCACATCCATACATCTTCTCATACATGCTCGTCGGTTGCGGGTACTTCTGACCTGGCCCTTTTTCAGTATCGCCGAAATTTGATCCACATAACCTCGCCTTGGTCGGCCCCTTCCGATCCTACAACTCATCTCCTGAACGTAAATCCTCTTAGTCATTCTACTTTCACCCATTCTCTCTACATGCCCAAACCACCGAAGCATACCCTTCTCAATCCTAGTCACTACATCATGGAATAGAAATTCTACATCTTTCTCTTATCACACTATTTTTTATCCGATCACACAAACGTACCCATATACTTCTTAACGCTCTCATTTCAACCGCATTCAGTCTACTCTCATGCTTTTTCTGCCATACCCAAGTCTCGCTTCCATACATGAGTGTAGGAACAAGCACTCCTTTGTGAACCGCTAGTCGAGCCTTTTATGTTATATTTTGGCTGCTGACAAACTAGTACCTTATACTAGTACTTCATTCACCTGATTTCCCGCTATCGCTCTCCTTTCAATGTCACCATCACATTTTCCATCTCTTGTAAATAAAAAACTCAAGTACACAAATTCATGCACTTGGTCCACTTTCTCACCGTCAATCACAATATTGCACGCAGTCGGACATTCATCTTTTTCAAACACCATCACTTTAGTTTTACACACATTAACTCTCATACCTTTCCGCTTAAGTGAGTCATTCATACAAGTTACCATCTCCTGCAACTCCTTCTCTGATGAAGCAACTAAAACCTAGTCATCAGCGTATAGGAGGCATTTGATAAGTAACTCTCCCATTCTCAAACCGCATTCACTCTCTTTCAAAAGGATTTCCCGTTTAAGCTCTTCTTTCAATGTCACCATCACATTTTCCATCTCTTGTAAATAAAAAACCCAAGTACACAAATTCATGCACTTGGTCCACTTTCTCACCGTCAATCACAATATTGCACGCAGTCGGACATTCATCTTTTTCAAACACCATCACTTTAGTTTTACACACATTAACTCTCATACCTTTCCGCTTAAGTGAGTCATTCATACAAGTTACCATCTCCTGCAACTCCTTATCTGATGAAGCAATTAAAACCTGGTCATCAGCGTATAGGAGGCATTTGATAAGTAACTCTCCCATTCTCAAACCGCATTCACTCTCTTTCAAAGGCGTCAAACAACTGTCCATGAATAGGTTAAACAAGTTCATGAATAGGTTAAATAAGTTAAATCTCTTGATACTATATTTTGAAATGCATCTTGTTTTCAATTTAAATCTGACTTGAAGATTTACTAACAACTATTTTAAGGATCGTAAAATTATATAATATACACTTTTAGCTACACATCTCCTTCTCAAGATCTCATTCTCTTCTGTGACTGTCAGCTTTCCGTGTATTCAACTCCACTTCGCTCTATTCTCGATATCATCTTCGGACACGTGACACTCTATCGAGTCTTTCAGCACAACATCTTGCCACCTTATTTTGGTCTACCTTTGGATCATCGATTAAGTATAGAAACTGTAGTGCTAAGTCTCCTACGTAGTCAGATGGCTTCCATTTTAAAATGCATTTTTTCTGCGATGTTGCGCGCTCTGAGGCTTCCTTTCACGTACTTGTTGCGGAATTTATCGAGCCTGATCTTCTTCTCGAGACACAAGCAGAAAACCTTGCCTCACGGGCAAAGCCACATTAAAAACTCATGAATGGCATCATGTTCATGAATGGCATGATGTTTATGCTACTATGTAACTCATGAATATGGAATAAATTAAGCAGTTTCACGCTTTACGACCAAAAAATCATGGCTTTTAATTAAAACTTCTGATTGACATCTATCACTGGAAATTTTGACAATGCCTTTGTATTTGTTTTCATTCTTTACTAGCTTGCGTGGTTGTTAGTCTACCGTCGCCTATAGATCGTCGCGGCTCAAGAGAACCGTAATGGCCACCCTTTATTTAGATTCACTATGTTAACAGCGATAGATGAATGCAACTAACACTCAACACACCGCATCCGTGGGCAATCTGGTGGCCTCTGTAACAACCCCCAAGGGGAGAACTTTATTGAAAACTTATGGAAAATCAAGGAAAGTCTATCCAAAGAAAGCCTAACTAAAATTTCCCTAAAGTTCCTAAAGTATACCTAAAGCTTTATACTTACTTTACCAGAAAATCTGAAAACCATGATTTTCCTCAAGTTGCTAATACCTACTGAAGTTCTAAAGCTTTTATTAAAGTTCTCAGATCTAAATGATAGGGTTCCTACTATAGGGAAAGAAAATAAATCAAACAAAAAGTTGAGAGAGAGAATTAAACAAACAAAACATTTATTTAATAAAAATGAATTTACTCTAAACTCGAATCTAATAAAGTTCGGGGAGAACTTTATTAGACATCCGCTTGATTACTAGGCCAACCTAGACAAGGGAAAACAAGCGGACACACAAAAACCCCTGTTGCCATAAAGCTAATACAATAAGTAATTTAAATAACTTGTTAATTACAATATCATAAGAAATACTAAACATACTACAGTTTTAAGTAAATCAACAGCTAAATAATTGAAAGATTAATGGCATGATCATCTAGTGACATATTTAAGACCTTGTTATAAAACGTAGTAACCATAGTTCACTGAGGTGTGAGAAATGTATAAACAATTGAGAATTGGACAATGTTTAAACAATAGTACAACATAACCTAAAATTAGGATAAGCTTGCCTAAACGAATAACAACAATATCCTATAATAAACACGAAACCTTTAACATAAACATACTAGAAATTAAAACATTATTCTCATGAGAATAATAAAAGTAATAGAACAACACTAGAAGAAAATAATTCTAAATTATCAACACAATGCTATATGAAATAGAACAAGTTTAGAATCTAGCCCTACTATTTTATACCGTCGTTGGCTGTGTGATCAGTAAAGGCCTAAATAAATTGCTTGGAATTAAATGAAGGCAAGTATAAATGATCCGAAGTAGTCATGTAGTACCTAGAAGATTAAGTGTTTAGAAAAATGGTAGAAAATAGTTAATGGAGCAAAATAAGTTATTGTAGCATATATAGTTAAACGTGGTAGTGGATGAACGTAGGTAAATTCCTGTAAAACATATAGTAAGAAAAACCTTAAAACTAAATTTGCTAAGTCGAGATAGCATTAATGTTTCCTACAAAATAGGATATAACAGGTAAAGTCTGGCTTCTTACCAAATATGGCGTAAATCTCAATCTAAAATATTTGAGAACATTGTAAATATAAAATAGCTGATTGCACGCAACCATAAAGCCACAGTTCCTCATAAAAGTACCATGCATAAGTCATATAAACCACCAAGCCATTTCTGGACATGATGAGGCAACTATGTCGAGGCAGAAGTCTCGCGAAGGAACCTGAGCCTCAAGCTAGCCGCTTGGATATGTCCCTACCTAACACCTAACACGAGCAATCAGGGTATCCTCGCAGGTGGTACAGGCACAAGGCACATGACCGAGACTATGAGAGTTATGTGACAATAGTGCCTGATGAATGAACATATACATGGTAATAATAAGAGCGTAGCCCATAATATTATGAGACCAGCCATTTTATAATGCATAAAAGCATAGGCAAAGTAAACAACTGTGATCTAAATTAGAAGCCAGTTGGAATAAATGCATAAAGCATAAGTAGTATATACTACTATGATCCACAGATCAGCTGAAATATAAATATATTATAGTGGCACTCTACGAAGGAGGCCTACGTCCAGCAAGGGACGTCAAACAGATCATATGATGATCAATCTATTACCTCGTACCCAAATATTGTGCAAACAAGACAAAGCTGTTACTATTCAGGTTTAGTGTCCAAATCGAATCATACAGTCATCCCCATAAGCTAAATATCACTACTGAGTTATGCAGCCGCAAAACCTCAGCATTGACCAGCGTTCTCACGACAGCAAGGAGTTTTGCTCGAGTCTTCAATAACCTGTATCGCCATTGAACTTTCACATCCCATCTCGCCCATATAGTAGAGTATATAAGGGTACATATATATTGGGGTCTTTAATGATCAGTTTCAGCAAACGGCAATACAGATTTCTCGTCCGTACGGATCTATAGTGTCTTGTATGAATCAAAGATTCCGACAAGCAGTAATAGAATCCGGCACCTAACCGGGTCAGCAGCCCTTTTCAAAGCCCGTCCCGTGGATTCAGTCCAAAGAAGAAAGCCTGTCGTTAAGAATCTGTAAAGACTGTCCCTAACACCCATTGATGATCGTATTTCATCGATCTGGAAAAAACCGTTCTTTAGTAAAATAGTTATTATTAGGTATATTTGGGTACTACATATATAACCAATACCTTTCGTCATAGGCTGGAACAAACCACACTAATCGTATCAAACGATTGGCAGTCCAGGCTGTGACGTTACCTCATTGCTGGAAATAGCCACGGATAAAGTCCATTGCGGCCAGTTCCAACAACTACAATAAATTAGTAGTAAAATATGTCAGTTGGTAGATAGGTATAGAATACTGAAACAGTATCTACTCGTAACACGAGTAAGTATAGATGAAAATATTACCGTAATATGAATTACGTGTGACAGACTACGCTGTAATTGGAAATCAAATTCCATCAAGATAAATAAGTCAAGATCACTCGAGATATTTGTCGTACATGAAATATGGTTGTAAGGCAAAATCAGATCACACAGCCAACGATAGCATTTTAGACCTGTTGTAAAGACAACATTAATTATGATATTTAAATTGCCAGAGAACATAAATAAGTATCATTGATTGAATAATAAAATCAGAATAATGATGGAAATACTGACGTAATATTAATTACGTAGTAGACAGATCTGTAATTGGAAACAAAGTTCCATCACAAGATACAAAGATCACACAAGATATTGGTTGTAAGAAAATAATAGACTTAGATCACACAACGCAACAATAAAATTTCGGCTTGCTATAAAGATAACATCATTTAAGCCATTTAAATCGTAATAGAACATAAGCAAATATCATAGCTCGCACAAGAAATGGGTTTCAGAGATTAAGAAAATCATATCACATAACGCAACGATACCATTTCGGCTTGATATCATTTATGCCATTTAAATCGCAAGAGAATATAAATAAGTACCATAGCTCACACAGTCAGAAAGTTTTGCGAAACTTAGAAAACCATCCAAGGATCTCTTCATCTGTGCGTCTACAGCCGTATTCTTCAAAGCAGTCATGCCGGAACAATTCCCATATGTAGTTGTTGAAGCCTTGACCAATCAGCTCGATGTTGCAGCACATCTTAGTGATCATCTTCTAGCAGTGGTAAGGAAAGCCGTTGATTGCCACTCAGGGTTGTAGGAGATAACCCAGAGATAGAATGGTATGGTGTTCAGTAGCCCCCTCAGGTTGAGCATTGGAAGTATGGCAGGTCGTCATGGCACAGATGTAGTTCGCGGTGGTCTTCATTGGTAGTCAGTTGTTCGCAGCGCCGGAAACTTCAAGTAAACATATGGTAATGTGTGCAGGAACGCCGTTGGATATAGCGTTTGATGGATGCTTGGCGGATGTCACATTGTCATGGCACAGCAGTAGATTGATGGTGGCCTGGATCTGGTCATCGATTATCCATATGGTATCTTCTGAGTATCAGTGATGTGGCTGGCACGCTATCCTTCTCTTAAAAAGGTTTGATTTCGCAAAACCTTCCAAACGCCCGAACTATGGCATAGAAATCTACTAGATGTAATAATCAATTGAATGTTAAACACTAATTGAACCCTACTTTAACACAACCAATAAATACCCTACACTAATAATGCAACTATAACGTTAACTGCAAAACCTATAAAAATATACAAAACCTATTCAAGAATCCGTAATGAATGTGTTGGATATTAATAGTTATATTTATCATGTATAATTATAATTTGTGATAAAGTTCATTCAAAGTTATAGAAACATAAAATACGACTAGACACATACATCATCCAAATACTTTAAACGAGATATTATTTCAATACGAAACGCATAACCACTGTAAATATATCACGAAATGTAAATCAGGCGCTACGTATTACATTATAAAATGATACGCCCAAAACACATCAAAGAATAAATCTCGCAACATTAAAATAACACTGATCCGATACTATAATCAACATGAACACATTATTATAATTCTATCCTATAAAGATATCCTACAAATCCTCAAGTCAGTAAAGAGTCTGTAACGCGCCCGTGATTCCACTGGAATCGCAAGCACATACATGTAACCGTGTCTGCTTACCATCAAGCAAGACGTAAGCCTGTTTGCTACCGTCATTGTATAAACAGTATAAATAATTTATGATATATGATCAAGGCATATTAGTTAAAAGTATAAAATTCGGTAATAACCAGCTCGTATGAATAGCACCTACGCATCTCAATAAATGAAATAGTACACACAAAATCCGCCACCATAATTTGGTAAATAATTAGCATGCACAATAATTGTAGGTCGAATAAAAGACAAGTTATTTATTATATCGGGTAGTAATCAAACGCCGCCGAAGTACCTCTCATATAGCAAATATATAGATAACGCAGTTGTTAAATAAGACAATACGACACTCGATAGAATAAAATGCATCTCTAATGGAGAAAGTGATAAACTGCAATCCTATTATCATCTGTTTACGGGAATGTGATATGCTTTATCGAATCCTCATACATATCTTCCACCAGAGAGTTATCTGGCCAGGTAAATATATATAATTAACCACATATAGTCTCCGGACTCGTCCGTATCGACAAATATGGTTCGATTATTGATAAAGCACGTCAGAAATTAACAATTTAAAATTACGAGGCTACGCTAATCCCGAATCACCATACATACCTAAATCTAGGGGGTACCCTAGCGAGATAAATATGTATAGAGAACCATCTTACTCTCCGGACTTGCTCCGTTACGAGAAATATGGTTTGATTCTTGGATAAGCAATACCTTCATAACGTCTCACTTCAGTAAAACAAAATTAATAAAGGAAAACGAACTTACGCTTGTGGTTTATCTAGTCAAATAACGGAACACTAATGTATCACCAATATTTGCTATACGAGGTTTTAAGACATTCGCTGACAAAGGAATCCCTGTGAACAGAAAGGATTATTCACACACGTCCTAAATATCCTAACACAGTGAAAACCCTATCAGAATCCCTAGCCAAGACACTTTAAACAACTCACATAAAGACACTCCTGAAGTACCAAGACTAATGTTACTTGTCGCTCTGGTGAAGGCAAAAAGTCCCCTAAAACCGTTGTGAATCTCCTTATATACCCCCCTCATCCGATCATCAGCGCCACCAATATCACGCGATCACTATGTTTTTCCGTAAATTTGGAGGGAACGATTCTCATTGGTTTTCAACCTAAATCTGAAATACTATTGGTTGACAAAACTCGCAAGTTCTTCTACTCGACACCAGACACCTCCACTCTCGCTATTCCTTTTAAAACCTCACTAAAATAAAAAGTCACCTATGCAGAAACAATTGCTTACTTTATCATAAATTTCATTTTAGTTGGGTAATCATAAAGTCAGGCGCGAGTCTACCCGCTCAAGCCGGCTCGGCAGCTATTGCTATTCGATTAATAACTTCCATCAGCGAGACTCACAGCTCACGCCTAGTATATTTTGACACCGAGATCCGTACTAACAACTCGTAGTCGGAGGTCAGACCTACACTGGTTCGCCTAAGGTGAGTCATTTTTACTTCAACTTTAGCGCTGTGAATTATGTGCTCACAACTACCCGTATAAATTAAGATGGCTACAGATATCGCTACTTGACCTACCAAATGACGTACTTTTGACACGGTTGGATTATTATCTCTTGTCAGTTAAGCAACTTGTCGCTAGATGGCCCTGCCTGGCCTAAATAAACATTAACAAAACTTTGTTAAAGCTGTTCTAATAATTATATTGATAATACTATTCTGAAATAAAATAAAAATACATTAAAACTTGGAAGATTTTATGAAGAAATAGTAAATAATCGAACCTATTAAAACTTAATTTAAAGCCCATTAACTTTTACCATGAAAACCTTCATCGACAATGAAAATTCAAGAAAATAAATAAGCTTTCCCGATTTTCCCGAAGCTTAGAAGCTTTCATGGGTTTTCACAGGCTGAGGGATGTCGTTCTGTTACACCTCGCTCACCACCAGGAACACATCACCTCATACCAAAAGGTACATACAAAAATGGTACGGAAGAGAGTAGATTACTAATGTGCGTTGGTAGACCACAATTAAAATTTGCAGGATCTCAGTTAATCCTTGAAAATGGCGCTTGTAACAGTGTCAAAATATCGGCAGCTTGCAATAACAACATATGGTAAATACCCCATTTTAAATAGTATATCTTTACTGTACGCGTTGCTAACGAAAACTCTGATGAATCTAGTGAAGCGACGCATAAAACCCGTAATTAATAACCCAAGGGTTGATACGCTTCGTATCTTTGACACACTTGACTGACCCAATTCAGGCATTACCGCATTGATTCTCCAGTATCGGGGATCGAACCAAGAACGCTGGCTCCGTAAGCCCAGTGTACTTACATACTACTCGCAATACAGCTAGGAGATAATCAATACGTGTAAGATTCAAAAATACTGCAGCTCAAACACGCGCATACATCTATACGATTGGAATCTAACTCAAATACATCAATAGCTTCAATATCGTTTCCCTAGCTTGTTTAAGATATAAATCATAAACTACGAGTAGTACACAATTTTGTCGCTTTGCTCAATAATTCACCATACATGCCGCCCATCAATCTCCTTCTTCCTTCCATCAGTAGGTACATCTGATTGTCTGTAAAATTAGACCAGCTTGACAAAACTGGTTTCCCGCAAAGCAGCTTGACCCTCTCCTCCTACTGTCGTCAACTATGTAATTCCACATTATATCCATCAATCAGTCCACATTTCCCTCAAATCTCAATTACAGCACTAAAAAATTGTGTCGTAAGTGGTGTCACATTAGAATCAATTAAATTGAAGACCGAATTAAAAGCATTAGCTATGGTCCCAAAAATTTGGAGGTCTTCCAACTATAATATTAACATCTTTGCAAATAATTTGGACTCGTAAGAAAGCTGTAAGTTACCCAAAGAGCAATAGAGAGGGGCTATATGTTAGGAACTTCTCTGCGCGATCGCATCAGGAATGAGGCCATCTGCAGCAGAACCAAAGTAACCGATGTAGCCCTCCGAATCGCTAAGCTTCAGTGCTAGCGGGCGGAGCACATAGCACATAGAACCGGTGGCCATTGGGGCGGAAAGGTTCTCTAGTGACGACCACGTACCGGAAGGCGTAGTGTGGGCAGGCCCCCAAAAGGTGTACTGTCATCAGTCTACCAGGTCATCCTGATAAGGGTCACAGGTGTCCGCTGCATGCGGGTGGCGCAGGACCGGTCATTGTGAAACTCTTTGGGGAGGCCTACGTCCAGCAGCGGACGTGAAATAATGTGATAAAATAGACCACTTAGTAGACATTTCATTTTGCATAACTTCACATCTGCGATTTCATTCGTAAATATATAATCAATATATTCAACATCGCAATGGCTAGGTATGACATTCAGCTAAATCATTTCAGTTTATTAAAGGTTTAATTAAAACTTTATTGCGTATAAGCTGAAAATGGCTTCATAAATGTCTGAAACCACTTGCAAGTTATCATTTCATTACCTGCGCATCTATTCGGTTTATGTCTTTCACATCTTAATTTAATGTCAATACATTTGTTTCGCTTTCTGGCATGTCGGCTACGTGGGTGTGAAAGTGGGCACCTAAAACAGATGGAATTAACACTGGAATCGAGAGCGACGGATAAAAATTGTCCTACTTATTATTTTTGCAGTCAGCAGACATCATAAAAGTCGAATAGAATACGCAGGTCATAGCAAAATGTCACGCCCACCGTTTATACTCGTATATTCACTAAGAAATTACAAAAAATTAAAGAGAACAAATACAAGGAACAATTTAACTGTGATCGCTACTCATTTGCGGGACCAAATACATGATTATAATTTAATCGTAGAAATCATTGCTTAACAAAATAATAAATAAATAAATATTAGGGAACATTCTTTTTTTACACAAATCGAACTAGCCCCAAAGTAAGCTCAATAAGGCTTGTGTTATGGGTACTAGACGACGATATATTTAATAGATAAATATGTATATATACTTAAATAAATAGAAAAATGTATGACCTTCTCTCGTCACTGCTAGGCTTTTTTTTATTTATTTATAAGGTAAGTGATATCCTAATTATGATAGCTGCAATCGGAGGCCCGAAAAAAAACCAAAAACTTTTATAACTAATTTAATTAAAATAAGTAATACAAAAATTATAGCCTTAAGTACGGTGACAATCGATCGAAGTATGAATCAAAAGTGAATAAAGAATGGAATTGCTTCAATAAGGTAAACGCTTGTTTTGCTGACGTCGCGCCTCGTGTCGTCGGTCGGTGGCGCGTGTGAGCTGAGTCGGCGGTCTTCCTTATGGTGCAATATGTAATTCGTCCACCCGCAGATCGGCGATTATTTTCCCACGTTTAGTGAAAAAATCGCCGGGAGTCTATCCTGGGCTTGTCGGGTTTCAATATTTCTTAGGTCCTCGTTTTCAGGGGTCTTACTGCTTGGTTCTGGAATGCTTTCGTTTGAATTGCGGTTGAAGTAGGGCTTCCTTAAGATTGCGAACGTGAGTGCGCCTGCGCCTATTATTAGGATGATGTACAGTGGTATCGTTGTGTGATACAGCGTGTTTTTCAGACTTGCATCTAATTGGACGGGAGACTCGAATATGAGGTTGCTTTCGGCGTCGTGTAGTCCTTTGAGGTCTATGGATTTTAGACTAACGTGGGCGGAGGATGTAGTTTGCTTATCAGCGTCGTGGGGAATTTCGGCCAGTTTTAGGGGGTGGCCTCGTATTTCGTCCTTATCATTGGTGATTGTAAACTCTTTTGTTCGCAGGTAGCAGTTGCGTGGGATGATAACTAGGTAGCTTCCTTGTAGCGTGCTGTAATCCTCCCCGTTACAGGACAGCTGTATTTTCGTTGGTTGCGGAAGTGAAATGATGTAGTGCTGGTCATCGAGTTTTTCCATGGCTGGTCTTGACAGGGACACTGTAGTGGGTTGGCACGATGCTTTCGGCTCTTCATTTCTGATAAGTTTGTGTATGCAATCCGATGAACTACGAAGTTGCAGGCTTATTTCCTTTTGGCAGACGTAATGGCGGCTGAACTTCGGGCATTCTGCCTCCATGTACATGAATGAATTCTCATGCGTTGCCAGGAAGGGATAGGGTGGAATCAGGGCTTCTTTATTTTTATTGGGTACAATAGATAATTTGAACAAGTCGAAAACTTCTGGCGTTATTATAGGGAATTGAAATGTAATTACTATTTCTTTGTCTGTGTAATAGGATCCCGGGCGTATTATGTCATAATATTCTCGTAACTCTAAGTCTAATATCCTATCGTTACCGTATAATATTCTTAATTTATCTAACATGTTTCTTAGGACGCTAATCTCTATCATGGAATGATGAGCAGTAGAGCTACGAATAAACGCTAAACTATTTTCTATCCTTAAAAGCTCTTGGCTCAGATCTTCTACGTTGTCGCTCAAAATCAGAAGGAGTTGGGCGAACTTTGCATATTTAATCAAACTATCCTCTCTATAAGCATTATTATCTAAGATTACTTCTAAGGTGGAATTAATTCTTCTTTGATTCTCCACCAGAGTATCTAGTATGCTGCCTTGGCGACTTGCCCAATCTTTGCTTAGGCTCACGTGACTATTTAATTCTGATACTATTTTGTTCTGGTTGAGCTGTAAATTTTTTATAAGATTATTGTAGTTAATGGCATCTGACTGATCTAGGTTACCGCTGATACTTTTAATGATTGTCCCCAGTCCGTCCACGAGACCTCTCTTAGTTCGTGTCGGTTCCAGGGTTTCTAGCTGATTTGCTACCTTTCCTAATTTATTTATTAAGTAATTTATTTGGTGTTCGTACAGTAGGTACGTGTCATTAACCAACCTAATCTTGTATGTCTGTAGTTGCTCGGAAGTTAAGCTAATTTTTTCTCTTATTTCGTCAAGCTGTATGTATTGCAAGTAGGTATGGTAATGGGTCGTGAGTCGCATGGGTCCAAGTTTGTAGGGTAGAAGTCCGGGTCCATCGTCCAGGCTCTCAAGTTTTATCTCGGAGCTTTGCGTCAGGGGGATCGTCAGCAGCAAAAGAGTTCTGCAACAAGGGGTCTCCTTTAGGTACGCGTTTTAGGCGTGATTTAGCTACGGGCCCGCGTTTCTTTGACGTGTATATATGTATGGGGAGGTCTGCTAAAACTGTATCCTGGGTGTAGCGTGGGGCAAGTTTTTGGCGGGTTGCCAGGGGATTTTTTATGAAAACTTGCTGATGCGGGGTGTATTCCACCTCGTCCTCACGATCTTTATTTCTGTTCTCTATTATGGAAGTTCGATTAGCGAGGGCTGTGTCGTTAATTATGTCGTATACCAGATTCATTTGTTCTCTATGGTTTTGGACATACTGTTGTAGGAGTCGTTCCGTTATGTCAATGTCGAGGGGGTTCCTTGGGTCAAAGTGTCCGGTTAAAAGGTCAAATGGTCTGCATTTGGTAAAACTGTGGATGGAACTGTTATAAGCTATAATGGCATAGGGCATGAGGTTAATAATGGGTTCGTCTTTTTTCTTTAGTTTTAGTATGCGGAGATGTTCTAGAAGAGTTGAGTGATAACGTTCTATAATGCCGTTATCGTTAGGTGAGTGAGCTAGGATTTTGTGGTGATTTATCTTGTGCAGTCTAACAAATTCGGAAAAGAGCTGGTTAGTAAACTCGGTTCCGTTGTCTGTAATTATGGTGATGGGGACTCCGTGATGCGTGCAATATTTTAAGAGAGCTTGAAGTATACTAACTGCTGTCCCATCGCGTAGGTGATAGGCTTGGCCGTATTTCGTGAATACGTCCATGAAGGTTACGTATTTTTCGTTATGAACGGTGAAGAGGTCCATGTGTACTGTCTCGAACGGTTTGGTTGCAGGGGGGACTATGTTAAATTTGGGTCTAATCGGGTTCCTATCGTATTTGGCTTGGCCGCAAGTGGTGCATTCATTTATAAATTTGGTAATATGATCTTTCATCTTGGGCCAATAAAATTTACGGGAGAGAGCTAGGTAGCATTCCGCAATGCCGCGGTGATTGGTCTTCCCATCATGATAGTTATTTATGATTTCCTGTTGTCTTAGATAATCCTTGACATTCTCCAGTTCTACCTTAGCGAGCGTGATATTCATAGTGGAGCTTTTAAAATTGCTTTGGATGATTGGGATAATTTTATACATAGCGAGTGGGGGTTGAATAAGTAGGGCAGTTTTGACCTTGGGGTTGACATATTCTTTGATAGCGGTTATCACTTCGGTTTCTAAATTTGACTGAGATATTTGAACGGATATACGAGTGTGTGTGTCGAATGGTTTCGTTACGGTTGGTTTCCTTGCCGCAATATCTACGACAGTAAATATAATCTGCCTGTGAAACTTATTAAGCGGCTCGTCGGTAATGGGCACTTCTAATATGGGACTCTCATTACTTGTATGCACAGTTTCTGTGGAGGAATTGTCCAAGGTAACTGGAGCTTCTGTGGGGTTAGGTAAAATGGAGCATAGCTCGTCTGCTATTATGGATTCGAGTTCTTCATTGTGGATCTCCACTCTGGACAGGGCATCGGCATTGGTATTAGATTTCCCTGTCTTGTATATAACCGTATATTTATATTCGCTGAGCTTTAGCCTCCAACGGGTGAGGCGTGAGTTGGGTTCCTTTACATTGAGTAGCCACTGTAAGGGCTTGTGATCTGTTAAAATTTTGAACCTTCGTCCGAAAAGATAAGGTCGGAAATACTTCGTAGCCCAAACTATTGCGAGTAACTCTTTCTCTATCGTACTGTAGTTAAGCTCGCTGTCGTTAAGGGTACGGGAGGCATAACACACAGGTCTATCGGACCCTATGGGACCTTGCGAGAGTATTGCGCCTAGAGCGACGTTCGAGGCATCTGTAGTCAGAAGGAATTCCTTAGTGAAGTCGGGATATTGTAACACAGGGTCATTGGTAAGGAGGGTTTTGCATTTTTCAAAGCAGTTGATATATTCGGAGTTAAGGGTAATTTTGTTCCCTTTCTTTAGGCAAGTGGTGAGAGGTTTGGTGATATGGGCAAAATCGGGGATGAATTTTCGGTAATATCCGAGAAGGCCCAGAAACTGTTTAATCTGCTTTGGAGTTTTAGGTATCGGGTATTTTTGTATGGCGGAGATCTTTTCGGGGTTTGGCTTGACGCCGTCGTTGCTGACTATATGTCCGAGATAAGCGGTTTCAAGTTTCAGAAATTCAGATTTGTCCATCTGGATTTTGAAGTTTGATTCCCTTAATCTCTGAAAGACCTTTTCTAGATTCTCCATATGTTCTTGTAGCGACGTGCTGAAGACAATTATGTCGTCGAGATATACAAGGCAAATTTCGTTCTGTAGACCTCTCAGGACGTTATCCATGACCCTCTGAAACGTGCTGGGGCTGTTTTTGAGACCCATGGGCATCCTTAAGAACTCAAAATGTCCTTGCTCTACATTAAAAGCGGTTTTTGAAATGTCCTGGGGGTCCATTTCAACCTGGTAAAATCCGCTTGCCAGATCTAGTGTGGTAAAGTATTGGCACTTCCCTAACTTATCCAGCACATCTGTGATGTTCGGTATCGGGTACTTGTCATCAATTGTTTTGTCATTCAGCTTGCGGAAATCGACCACAAGTCGCCATTTTTGTTTTCCTGAGGCGTCCGCCTTTTTGGGTACGACCCAGATAGGGGAGCTCCAAGCGGAATCCGAAGGCCGGATTATTCCTTGTTCGAGCATTTTGGTTATTTGCTCCCTAACTTCCTGCCTATGTACGAAGGGATACCGGTAGCTTTTTGTATATACCGGCACCTCGTCTGTGGTCATGATTCTGTGTTTAATTTTGTTAGTAAAGGAGAGTGCTTCCCCTTCAATGTAGAACACGTCGGCATAGCGGGAACAAAGTAATTTCAAGTTAGTCGCCTCCTCTTCATTTAAATGTTCGGTACGTAAGCGCGATATTACGTCCTGTGCACGTGTATTATTACTCAGTTTGGTGCGCATGCACTCGATATTGTAGAGGTCAGCTTGAGCTGGCCGGTCAAGCGAGAAGATGACGTCGTTTGGGGATTGGTTTTCAACTTCTATGTATCCGCGGTTATTCTTAACTATCGTGAAACAAGGGTGAATCGTACAGTTACTAATTACTTGTTCTTCTACTAAAACTTCGCCGTCGGCGGTGTTAATCGGAACCTTTATTATTCTAGACGTGCCGGCCGGGATCATTTCCTCGAAATGATTGTGTGCGTTGCCCGAGTAATACATCAGTATCGGGTTGCTTGACGTTCGCGTGATTAAAGTGTTACTTTTAAGATCAATCTTAGCTTCCCATTTGGTTAGTAAATCTAACCCTATGAGACCATCGAAATAATCGTGGAAACGGTATATGAATAATTTCATGTTGTTCGTATCCCTAAACTCCGGGAAACAAGGTAACGTTAGCGAATAGTCATTCCTGCTCACGGCGTGAACATTAGGGACCTCGAAGGGATCGTAATTGAGGGGAACATTTGGAAAGTAGCGCTGGACGGCTTCGGGGCTGATAAAAGATTGGTTTGCTCCGGTATCTATTAGAAATTTAAGTGGCGGTTCGCCAATTTGGATGTAAGGCAATTGCCTTTGAGATTGCAAATTCAGTTCTATTTTGGCTTGAGTGACCTTTGGTCCGACTGAAAATCCGGCTGTTCGCTAGTGCTAGGTAACGCGTCGTTACTTGGTTGATAATCATAGCTCGGTTCGGTGTCCAGTCCAGCGGCGGGGTCATATTCGGTGTAATAATTGTCGTAAGTCATGGGCGTGTCATAATAATATTCTGGCTGCATATAGTAGTTATCGGGATATGAGTCAACGGTGTAGGGTGACCATTCGTTCATGTTCATTTCGCGTGGCCTATAGAAAGATTGATTTGACTGAGGCAATATCCTCGGGGTGTAATTCTGGACTCCGCTCATAGGTCTAGGGGTTGAATTAGCCTGGGGGTTGTTCCTAGGGGGTAGTCGGAATACATTACTCCGGGGGTTGTAATTTGGCGGAGGGGCACTGAACATTTGCTGAGTCCTAGTGGGCATACGGTTTTGGGGTTGCGTTTGAATAGGGTTGAATCTAAATGGTTGAGGGGGTTGCTGCACTAGTCGCTGGCCAAAAGGTACAGGCCAATTTGGCGCCTGAGGCGGATTGAATGGTCGAGGCGGTAAGAATCCCACATTTGGTGAGGGCATGGTCACCTTATTTGGTTGCTGGACCCTACCCGAATCTCCTCGTTGTTGCACGTATATTACGTTAAGCTCCTCTTGTACGAACTCGAGGGCTTTTTCTATGGAATCCGGGCGCATACATCTAATTCGTGACCCTAAGGGTTCCTTCAGGCCGCGCACAAAGGCTTGCATAGCCACCTTTTTGTAAAGGGTCCGCTTGGCCTCGATAGTAGTGTCAACATTCTCGTGAAGGGACACATACGTCATTATTGTACTTAAAAGTGTCTGGCAATGGTCGTAAAATTCCTGAGGTGTCCTGTTACCTTGGCTGGCTATTGAGAGGTCATTGTATAGGGCTGTCTCGTCACGTTGGTCGGAGAAATTGTTAATGAGGGCCGATCTAATACCTAACCAACTATCGGGGATGCCATTACTGTTAATAATACTTGCAGCTGTACCAGTAATTTTGTTCAGAATTCCGTTAATGAGGCAGAGATTGGATAATTCGCTTCCGGGTTCGGCACTTAAGTAAGCTTCTACTATCTGATCACATATTTTAACAAATCGGGTGAGAATGTTGGGGTTGCCGTCAAAGTCCGGGACTAATCGCAGGGCTTTGTAAATGTCGTCAGGGTTCGCTGCCATTATTATACTTGTCTCACTTAAGCGACTAACGTCCAAATTATCTAAAGGGTTTTCTAACTCTAAATTATCCAAGTTTCTCAATAAATCTATTCTTTCCCGACGAACCTCACTCGATGTAGGTTCCCGGGATCCCGACCTTCTGGGATGAAAAATGGTGAAAAATAGGGATATAAGGGCTAAGGAAGCAAGCAACACGAGAACAATTCAGGTGTACTCACATGTGGTTCATTTCTGGCCTTCCTCGTGAATCAATTGCTGGATTCGCCTCCGGTCTGCAGCTCGTAGATTCTGGATACTCGGCAGCGGTGCTTGATAGCCAACCCGGGTGGTTCGCGAACGCGCGGTCTCGATTCTGGAGGTCCCGAATTTATTCGCGAAAACGACCCGCGAGTATCCTACCGACTGCGCCAATTATGATAGCTGCAATCGGAGGCCCGAAAAAAAACCAAAAACTTTTATAACTAATTTAATTAAAATAAGTAATACAAAAATTATAGCCTTAAGTACGGTGACAATCGATCGAAGTATGAATCAAAAGTGAATAAAGAATGGAATTGCTTCAATAAGGTAAACGCTTGTTTTGCTGACGTCGCGCCTCGTGTCGTCGGTCGGTGGCGCGTGTGAGCTGAGTCGGCGGTCTTCCTTATGGTGCAATATGTAATTTCCTGGAGATGCTCATTTCTCTCACAATAACAACTAGAATCGTGGCACTGTTTATACATAGTCCATACTAAAAAGTAGCTTTAACTTAATTCAAACAACTGCTGACGTGTCATACCCAGATGTCTAGATATATCTACAGCAAACTTTGTTCCAACTTAAAAAACAATTCTCTCACTAGTATACGTAGGTATTCCTTTATTTACTCGCGTATAGGTACGGTATTTAAATATCCGAATGCTGGAAGACGACACGAGTTACGCCCGTTCCGAAGGGAGGTTGCGGAACAGATGTGAGCGGTTTCCGACCGGTAGCGGTTTTGTCAACGTTTGCAAAAGTGTTCGAATCGGCGATGCACGCCGCTATACTTCCTCAGGTGAGCGCGAGACTGAGCGATACCCAACATGGGTTCCGACCGGGCCGCAGCACGGAGAGCAATCTGTTGTGCTTTATGAATTACGCGGCCCTGGAGGTGGACCGACTGGGTGGGCAAGTCGATGTCGCGTACCTCGACTTTAGGAAGGCGTTCGATACTGTCGATAACGACATATTATTGGCAAAACTAGCTGCCATTGGCTTCACACCAAGACTCCTCAAGTTGTATGCAAACTACCTTAAGGATCGAAAGCAATATGTCGATTACAGAGGCTATGTTTCAGACTGTTATCGAACGCTTTCGGGAGTAAGCCAGGGCAGCAACTTGGGGCCTTTAAATTTTACTATCATGATCAACGATCTCCCAGACGTAGTTGAACATGCTGCTTGCCTTCTATTTGCAGATGACCTAAAGCTGTTTTTGAAAGTTGACACTATTAGTGATTGTGAACGGTTGCAAAGTGACATTGATAGGGTTGTGGATTGGAGTCACAAAAATAAATTATATTTCAATTTATCGAAATGCAGTGTAATGACATGTAGTAAAGCCCTGTCTCCCTTGAGCCACAATTACAATGTGGCTGGGCAGCCGGTCACGAGGGTATCGGCTGTACGGGATCTAGGGCTGCACGTAGAGTCTGACCTATCCTTCCGGAAGCATATAATAGTCACATGCAAAAAAGCTTTTAGAAACTTAGGGTTCATATTGTGCCAAACAAAGAGTTTTCATAACACCGCGGCAGTAAGGGCTTTGTATAATGCGCTAGTTAGGAGTAGGATGGAAAGCGGCGGAATTATATGGAACTCGCACGAGAAAAAATATACCGATATGGTGGAGAAAATACAAAACAAATTTATCAGATATTTGTATTTCAAAGAATGGGATATATCCTTTTTACCCCCTGATGTATCCTACACTTTTTGTACTCGGTATGGTGGGGTACACAAAATTAGAGGTAAGAAGGAACGTAGCGTTGGCCTCTTATGTATTTAAAGTGTTACGGGGTAAATTACATAACCCTACCGTGCTAGAGTCGCTGGGGCTGGCGGTGCCGCGCGGGCCGCCTGCTCGCGCGCCCGACCGCACGTACCAACTTGCTCGCTAACGCGCCTCTTGTCAGAGCCATAAAAATGCTGAACGCGACTTCAACTAAAATTGATTTATTCAATTGTTCGCTGGCTGAATTCACAGAGGTCATATATAGAATACTATGCTTTTGTAGTTAAGATAAATAGAAAAAAAAATGATTTTTATTATTTCCTATTGATTTTTATATTTGTTTCTTAGCGTTGTAATATGTATCACGTGTTGGATTAGTCTGTAAGTGATATGTATATTAATTAAATAAATAAATAAAAAATAAATAAAAAATCCCCGTTTAGAATCTCAAGCGAAATTGGAGCAAGTTATTCATTACCTGATTGATACCCACCATTTAGTAGCACCAGCGTATCATATAATACAGGCGGAGCCGCAGAATAAAATAAAACCTACTAGCTTTTGTTCGCACCGTAAACTTTGATATCACTTTAGAACTTTAGGCGTAATTATCAATTATCATACAAAATTTTACCCCTTTTCACCTCCTTATGGGTTGATTTCCAGGACAAAAAGTGTTCTGTGTCCTTTCCAGGGTCTCCAAATATCTCTATGCCCAGTCTAAAACCGTTCAGCAATTTTTGCGAGAAAAGGTAATAGATAGGCAAGCAGAACACAAACAGACAAAATATCAGTAAGTATTGATGTCTATTCTGAATGTTCACTGTAAAGATTAGTTAAAGATTTTGTGAAATTGGATGAGTAGTTCTGGATAGTTATTCCTTACATAACAAGTGGCTCTGCAAGCTATAGACCTCACTATTTTCATTTCAAATTTCTTGTCAAAACGAAATTATGTAATTATCGAACCTGCTCATAAAATCTCACGAGAATTGGTTTGAGAAATGCGACTTGTAGAGGAGAACTGCCGGAAAGAGGCAGCAGCACATACAGAAACATTTGCCGATGCTATGACGGCCAGACCTTGGACCGCTTCCTTCACTCGGTTAAAATCTTAGTAGCTTTTTGACCGAAATAGTGACTTATCCATACTATATGCCAGTTATCCCTATTATGAATTCTAGGTTTGTAATCTCAACCGAAACCAGAAGCTAATTCTCTCAGTGTATTTATTTTACTCTCCTATCTACGAGTTTCCGTATAATTTATTCCCTGTTTAGGATCTAAACAGAACCTCGAATAGGCGGTACTTAGCGTCCGGTACGGAAATGAAATGCACGCTGCACCGCTCCGCCAATGTGCATAGAATAACAATTTATTATTCACTTCCATTTAGTGTTAAAACCCTTCTCTTTGCCTTGACATAGTCTTGTGATATTTGCACGCATTTATTATACAACGACGGTGGCAAACAAGCCTCCGGTTTGATGACCAGTAGACACCGCACCGCAGCCACGTACCGGAAGGCATAGCGTGGGCAGGCCCACCACACGGTGGACCACCTGGTAAAGGTCGCGGATGTCCGCTGGATGCGGGTGGCGCAGGACCGGTCATTGTGGAAGTCTGGGGGAGGCCTATGCCCAGCAGTGGACGTCTTTCGGCTGACATGATGAGACACCGCAGCCTATTGACGATTGCGACCGCAGAAGAGTTACAAGCGCATTGCCGACCGTTTATTCACATGCGGAATCGTTGTGTTGACAGGAGACACATGGAGGTCTCCTTCTCTCAACTCCTCCAGTGCTCCGGAGACCCTACTCACCACCAGGGATACCAAAACCACATACCTAAAGATCTATTAGCAGTACTGTCATTATAGCTGCGGTCTGCACCTGCTTTATGCCACTCAATCTCTGACTCACTCTTTACTTTTTGCTTATTCGTAAAACTTACCCAAGTCTTCCTATCGATATACTTACAACTAAAGTGGAGAGCTACACTGTTTCTCATTTTGCTGGAATTTGAAAACAATGTTTGATTTTACTCGTACAAGTCACTCTCGCGCACATCCACGTAAAGAATAAGTAAGTAAATAAAATCTCAATCATATCAAGAGATCGTATATATCAAGAGATAAGGTAGCGTGATTATTACAAGCTTAGAAGCTATCATAGACTATAACCAGTATCAATGAGTTGCAAACTCCCAAAGCGAATTGAGTATTGAGTACGTTGCCTGACGCTTGGTTCGTTCAAAAATGTTTGACATAATATTCGTAAAAGGCAAAGAGTAAGACAAGTAACCTCTCGAAATGGCTCCTTACGCCGCCAGGAGTAGCATAAAATAACAATTTATTGCTAAAATCCATTTACGTAGGTCTGAAGCCTGATATCAATACATATAACTTATTGAACTATATCAGTATAATGCTTGAGAAATCGCTTCCTTCCGATATTATTAATATTTTCTGGAAAGTAATAACAGAGTGAACTGGCGCAGTCGATAGGATACAATAGCCTGCTTCTTACAACTATAAATATAAAATATTGCTAGAAGAGTTGAAAGGGGAAGACCTCGGCGAACGTACTCCGAACAAATCGGAGACATTTTGCAGAAAGGCCAGGTCAAGAGTACCCTAAATCGGCGCGCATGCATGAAGAATGTTATGAGAGTTCATGAAGCGAAAGTTGTATGTCAGGATCGTTGTAAATGGAAATTCGTGATCTCTGCCTAGCCCTCTGGGAAACAGGCGTGATTATATGTATGTATGTATTGTTGGACATTATTATAACTTATCTTTATTATAAAAGCGTTTTTATCAGATATAAATTTATTTATAGTGTTAGAAGATTTTTGTAAAAGATGGCGTTTTACGCTAGAATTAAATTTATTCATTGACAATTTCAGCATTTCAGAAGGTAACTTATTGTAAAACCGACAACAATTGCCCATATATGACATATTCACTTTACGGAGGCGGTATCCTGCAATGGTTAATTTATTTTCATTTCTAGTGTCAAGATTCTTGCGAGTATACATAATATTTTCATAAATATATTGTACTACTCAGGATGCACTAATTTAGATAGTGCACTATAAGGAATCTGTACTGACTCAGCTTACAGTTGACACTGACATCTGACAGCTTAATGATTCCGCACCGACAGATGCCAAAATAACTTTAAATGTAATGAAAATTTGTATGTATGCATGCTTGTCTTGTAACAAATTGATGAATGAAAAAATAATACATACAAACATTTTTTTAAGGACACCATGGATAAATAACTAACAGCTAACACACATACAAAATTTAAAATTTAAAACAGCATACTATTGTTGCGAAAATGTACTGCTCAACTTAGCGGTGTGAGGTCGCCTAACACCAAAACGCCGAAACTTGTCACTCTTCAACCAATTTATTTTCCTTTTGAAGGTCGCTAGATAAGGTATACCCATTGTTAAAAGACATATTCGTACATTATAATTATTTTTATGTTTTTGTATTATAAAACACTAAGCAGAAATAATAGCTACTTTTACTTGTCATGGGATTCTTATTGTAAAATCCATTAACTGCTATGCCGTCGGTCAGCAAAGACTACCTTGCTTACAGAAAATGGCCATTCACTATGGCAAACTTTTTGACTTACGTCCTTACACATTCCGGGAACGTTCATTTACCGTACAACTGTTATTCACCCTTGTTTGTCTCCAACTTTTCTTTTCTTACTTTAATTAGAGAGTGGAGAGTCCACAGATCCACACAAAGTCACGTTTGTAAGTGAAAAAGTTTATAATTACTTAGAGATATTAATAGAATCCGAGCGATCTGTTTATCCATTATAGGTGAAGGACCTCCACCTACCAATGCCTAACTGTTTTCTAGCCATTATACTTAATGGTACAAAACTTCGCAAAAAATATCAGATACCAATTAGTGACGAGTTACCTACCTACCACTCGATAAATTTTCCGGTGGGATTGATGAAAATATAGATTTTTTTAAATTTGATACCCAATAGAGATTTTTTTTACATAATTATTTTACGTTTTAATATTTTATGCTTATTTTATCGGATAGTCTGGAGAGCAGCGATTATGATGGTTGCGATTTTATCACTTTATTTATTTAATCGTATGGCATTTATTTATGAACCGTGATCTCTTCGAGAAGACAAGTACGGTTGCCAGTTTTTGTTGCACTTTTAACACCACCCAGGGGTCACGTGGAGGGTAGCGGTGGGTAGCCCCTACGGACGTGGTGCAACTTCGACCCCCCTTTGTCAAGTGAGTGGGCAACTTGACTGTTAGTAGTTCTCAAGCCGCCCGAAGCCCTCTAACTTGGCTTAACGACTGCTGTCGTAGACAGCAGCCGAGATCAACGGCTTAACGTGCCTTCCAAAGCACGAGAGCGCTCAGTTAGTAACCACTCAAAGCGGTCACGCATCCAAGAACTGACCTGCACCCACATTGCTTAACCTCGCATACCGCACGCGGTAGGCGGGTGCCGCTGGGCCACGAGCGCTCGTGGATAAGACGCCCGTCACTCTCGCACTTGCATACTTGTCAGAACGTGACGGATGTCTTATCCACGTCCACTCCACGTCCACACATAAAATCGCAACCATCATAGGCCGGCTGGTCAGGCCGTCCAACTAGTCAAAGACCCGATGGGGCGACGAAGTGCAGAGGGACCTGACTGAGCTCCAAGCCGTCGTCGACTGGACGGACACAGCCATGGAGAGGGAAGCCTGGCCATCTTTGGTGTCGGAGGCCAAGATCCACTTCGGGTCGTTGCGCCTCAGCAGTAGTAGTAGTAGAAATATGTTGTGCTTTGTCCTAGACTCATCCTCTTTCGTGCCCTTCTCCTTTTCTCTCTGTGACAGCCCTCTGAAAAATTGTTCTGTGAATAAAGGTTGCGCCAACTGTTTTAGCTAATCTATAAAATAAGCTGTTGTAGTTGTAATTTGTCCAGCTTTCTCCACCAAGTAGCTTTGGACCGTCCTCAAGGTGCGTGTCAATTTTAGAACGATTTTAACGGTAAATATTTTTACAAGCGGAAAAGTCCACTTAGCGGAATTATCATTTCTAACCGAAAATGAAAAAAAAATGAAAAATTGGTCACCCCGGGCGGGGTCAATTTTTCATTCTGGGTTGAAAATGATTTTAACGGTTATAATATAGGGTGTTTGGTAAGTACATCGTTTGCTAAATTTAAATGGCGGATAGGTGGAGTCATTTGCTATCTATTAGGCGTCCAAAAAAATATGGGCTCACGCAATTTTTTACGTAATTTTTAAAAGTTTTTGAGAAATCTGTAAAGGTTAACTCGTTAAATTTGAATTGAAAAAAGTAAGTGGTCAAGTCTGTAATTTAGATTTTTATGGAAATGTGTAATGCACAACATCACACAGTTCTATCAAAATTAAAATTACTTGCAAGTATCGTCTAGTTTTTTTTAAATCTGCAAACATTTTTCAAGATGTAAAAATTCGGAAGGTTTGTCAACTTTGAATTGTAATAAAAAAGAACCAAAAAAGTTCGTTTTCTTAATATTCTTTAAAAAAGTGCTCCGGTCTATCTTCTTTCTAATTACGTGTAATAATTGCAAAAATCTTTCACAAACTTTTATATTTTGCCAACTTTGTGACGAATTAAGCTAATAATCGATATTCAAATTTAGCTCAAATTCAGTACCGTAAAATGGGGTGAGTTGGGTGAAATTTGACTTTCAAACCTCGATAAAATTTTATTTTTACATGTGAAAACTGAATGGTGTATAATAAGTGGTTCGGACGTTTGTATTTTAGTTTGTATTTTATTTTGGGTAGTTCCATTTCATAACTTTGACGATAAAGAGGAAATCCCACCTCACCCCGTAGTGCCTCGTATTTGGGGTGAGAGGGTTTTTCATACAAAGGTGATTTTGGAAGATTGTTGGATCGATTTTTTTTATTATGCGTATTACTATAGCCCCATTTTAAATTGGAATACATTATTTTTGTAGCAGTAGCCTTAAAATCCCTTCTTAGTCTCAAACCTTCTCTCCCCATTCATAACCCAACTTTTCCCGCGAAACCTACTCACCCGTTTTACGGTACGCAGGTTTTTGTGTACTCTAAATAAGTAGGTAATTTTAATCAATAATGAAATCAAAATCACTCTGTTGTCCTAAATGTGAGAGGTGACTGAGATCTCCCTTGTGAAAGGAGTAGGAGTTTTGAAAATCTGCTATGGGAAGCGGGGAGCGGGAGTACGCTTTAGAGTCAGCCCCCACCCTACACTCGTACCCGTTTTGTTTAGTCTGTATGTGACTACACGTATAACGCCTAATTGCCTTAGGCAGGGTTGCACCGACTTACGATCACAGACCGATCAACGTTAAATATGGCGCCGGCAGCTGTCATCCCATAGAAACTTGTCAAACTTTCCATACATTCAAATTTTAACGAACACAGCTTACGATTACAGACGGTTTGGTGCAACCCAGCCTTGGGCCTTGGGCTGGGTTGCACCGACTTACGATCACACACTGATCAACGTTAAATATGGCGCCGGCAGCTGTCATCCCATGGAAACTTGTCAAACTTTCCATACATTAAAATTTTAACGAACACAGCTTACGATTACAGACGGTTTGGTGCAACCCAGCCTTAGTCTTATTAAATTACTTTATGCGCAAGATCATAAAAATCTAATTTATGCAGTCTCCTCTTGATCTGTAGAACTTACGAGTATGAGAAATGAACATATTTTGCATATGTATTATTTAGATTTAAGTTGAGTACTCTGCCCTACAGGGTTTCATATATCTCTTGTATCTTGTATGAAAGCTATAGACACTGATTACTGAATACATTCAAATGTCCTTCCACATCCCCTAAAGTTACCGTTTAAAGCTTAAACTGAAGCAATAAAACATAAAACTCAATTTTACTTAGAAATTTTGTCTGTAAACCATTTATTAGAAAACCTGGTGTTGCAGTTTAAGGCATTCAACTAGCGTAAAAAACTTTGGTGATTGGATTCACTAATAGTCCTAGAACAAATAATGTTGTCTTCAAATTTTGAAGGACAACAGTCTTTGGATTGTACAGTGAACCTTAGTGTCAGTGCCCGGCGTAAACCTGACTAAAATTGGAGATAGATTTAGAGATCAAAAATGTAAACAAGTGAGTTGCCACCATAAAAAAATTAACGTATGCAGTGTGTAATTGAAAATAATTGGAATACTTGAAAAAATTACCGCGTTCAAAATTTAAGCCAGTGCCTTTTTGTATGTCACGATGTTTGTTTCTTCTTTTTTAAGTATGTTAACTAATTTGAAAATTATTATTTCAACTGGAGGCATCGAATAAAATTTATGTTACGTTATACCATTTTAACTGCCAATCCAGTTCTTCAGGACCTGCACCTATTAATAGATAGATTTTCAGAAATCGGCCTCTCTTTTAATTTAGAAACTCTTTTGCCTAGCAACGGATAAACATCGTCGCAAAATATTTTTTCTCGAAATAATTTTTATTTAATACAATGTACAAGCTATCTTTTATCTAATATTTTTCCCGTATTTATACAATTGGAATATATAGTAATTATACAATTGGAACAACGGGCAGTCAAGTTACTTCTCTGCGGAGACCGCAGCCCCGCCTCAGCACCCCTTTTCGATCCGGCCGGCTTGACATATAGTCCGGGAAAGAAACTTTCAGTTGTTCGAGAATTGCACATTAAATCCTACACTATATATTTTTTTGCAATCTGATAGAACATTATTTTGGGATAATAAGTCAAAGGTTTTCCCCAAAAAATATATTGAGCTTTTCGGAAAAAAAATATTTAAAGTTTATATTTTTCATTAAATTTAAACATTAAATCCTACACTAGTGATTTTTGATCTAAATGGACAAACATATTATTAAAAACAGTATTTTAAAAAATCACCTCTTATATCGTAGAGCATATATAAATAATAATAAAAATATTGAAATAAATTAATAACAGCTATACATTAATTCAAAAATTGGTGATTTTTGACTATACTGTCAGGACAATTATTTTACCCATTCTTAAAAAAGAAAACCACCGGGGACTTTATTATTACTATTTTTTAAACAATTTTAACTGATTTTAGTACATGCGCATTAATTCTACAGTAGTCTTTTTTAATACACCTTATGGCTATAAATTAAACCTACCATAATATCAAATAATCCCTCGTTATCACCCTGAGCATTTACTACAATTGCCAAATTATTGATTTTCGAAATAAACGTGATCGGCGTAGGGCGCGAATCAACAACGCTAACAAGGCGAGTCTCTAGGTACGATACGATTCTAACCTAACTGCACAAGGGTTTTCAAGCGTTTGCCCAGTAGATACGTCTCATATTTGAATGGCGCCATCCGGTCGGAAGCGGTGTGAATAATTATTAAACAATTTTATTAATTATGTACCAAATCGGTTTAATACAATTACAAATGATTGTTATGTATAACATATGAGATGTAACTAGAGTGCTCAGCCCGTTTGGTGTACAAATCACATCAAAAACATTATTTACCTACATGTGAAAAGATGGAGAAAGATTCTTATACCTATTTACTACAAAAAAGTTTTGAGATGTAATGTTAAACCAAGTCAATTATTTTAGTCAGTACCGGGGAGTGTAATAAATGTTGTCACCTAAAACCTAAAGTATACAGGGTAGAAATAACAATATATTCATTTTAATTTAGTAGTGTTACGGAGTTACGGATGCGGTTTTTTATTTCACCTTTTATTGTAATGTTGTCTAATATTTCTGCGACTGATACTCATTAATGGTTAAGCGTTTAAAAATATTTAAAAGCTTAGAGAAATAGTACATTACTACAGAGGCCGGGACGAAAGGGGTTGCCGGCCGAAGACATATAGACGGACGAGCGAAGCGAGGCCGGATAGGTCTAAGGCGGGCAACCCCATATTTCCCGCCGAGGTATGTATAGTGCTTTTCTCAAACATGCAATGAAATAAACAACAAAAAAATCAAAGTTTTATTTTTAATACGCATAGTGGCAGAATGTCATGATGCCTGTGCCACAAATTTATGTGGAATGGAAATTAAAAAAGAGGACTTTGCCGGCCTAGGCCTGCATGATTTGTATGAAATTCCATTAACGACCTCTTGTCCTAGCCGCTCCTGAAACGTCATACTTCGCAGCCTATTATAAGGAACATAACATCAATATTTCATTGCATGTTTGAGAAATAGTACATTACTACAGAGGCCGGGACGAAAGGCGTTGCCGGCCGAAGACATATAGACGGCCGAGCGAAGCGAGGTCGGATAGGTCTCAGGCTGGCAATCCCATATTTCCCGCTTAGTGCTTTTCTCAAACATGCAATGAAATAAACAACAAAAAAATCAAAGTTTTATTTTTAATACGCATAGTGGCAGAATGTCATGATACCTGTGCCACAAATTTATGTGGGACGGAAATTAAAAAAGAGGATTTTGCCGGCCTAGGCCTGCAAAATTTGTATGAAATTGCATTAACAACCTCTTGTCCTAGCCGCACCTGAAACGTCATACTTCGCAGCCTATTATAAGGAATATAACATCAATATTTCATTGCATGTTTGAGAAAAGAAAATTACGATTGCGTCCTTTTTGTAACGAAAGTGGATCATACCTACAAAATATACGGGTAACTCAACGAAGGAATCAGTTAAGTTTGGTTTTAATTTAAGCCCTTTACTAGGTAAATTTCTATTAATAACGACCCAAATAGAACAATTTAAACGAATTAAATCGCAAGTACGGGATTTTATTAACTCAAATTGTTTTATTGTTTATAACTAATCATCAATGTCTTACCTCTTACACTTAACAATGTCGGCTCAAAATGATCAATTACAAGGGCAAACCCTAAAAATCGGCCCAATTAACATAAAAGCAGCATTATAACTTTTATGTAACAATTACATAAAAGTAACATATAAGTACTTAAGGTAAAAGCTAATACATAAATTTGATTCAAGATTTCGAGCTAACAAGGTCACACTAGAATATTGTTAAGAACGGGGTATTTACCATGTATATTTGATTATTTATCATCAAAAAATAATCAATATAAAATATGCCTAATAGTCGATGGTGATGTAGACAAGGTAAGTAAAACTTTCACTATACGAAATTATGCGACCACTTACCATGCAACAACACCCCACACCGTAGGCTTGAAACAAAAAAAATTATCCCCACTTTACGTGTAGGGAACCCTTAAAATATATATTTTTGGATTTTATTTTACCACGTTGTCAGTTTTATATCATCATCATCATCATCATTTCAGTCGAATGACGTCCACTGCTGAACATAGGCCTCCCCCAAAGACTTCCACAATGACCGGTCCTGCGCCAGTTTTACATATCGATGCTAAATTGCAGCTTTCTAGCACTAACAATCACAGGGCAAAGCCTCAAACAGACAAATAGACACACGGACATGGCGAAACTATACGGGTTCCTGCTTGACTACGGAAGTACAGAACCCTTAAATAAGGTTTTAATTTTTGTTGACCAATGTGGAATTGACCTCATACCACTATTAAGTAACGCTACATCAGAAATCGGCAAAAAACGTTACATACGTCATATAATACCGACCCTCACACACTCCAAATCGATACAAAAAATTTAATTTTATGACATTACAACTCATAGATTAAATGTATAATGCAAACTTCATTTTACATTCATCATAAACATGACGAAGCAGTGTCCACTCGTTTTGACCGCCCGTAAACGACTAAATATGGCCAATAAGAAAAGCTATGTTTATGCGGTAGATAATAGACTGCGTTTCCAATGTACTTCATCTATTTCTACCAAATAATTGGTAGATTTTAATGAAAAAATATGGTAACAAAAGTTTTGTTCCATAAAAGCGTGGATTCAGGGCACATAAAGTTTTTTTTGATAAAATTGGGAGTTTTTCAACGCTTAATTAAGCTGAGAGCGTAATAAAACTATTTTAAGTCTAAGTAAAATACTGAAAAGTACATCGATAATGCTCTAAAATGATGAGATTAAAAAAAATTGCACGAAAGCACATTTACAATTTGTATGGAAAAGCGTCGTCACCATCAATTATAAAATCAAAAAAAATAATTGTAAATCTTTTTTTTGTTGATAGTTGAGGATTAAAAAAATTGCTTAAAATACTATTTCATGACATACAAGGACAGACATGATACTATTATGAATAGTTTTTATAAAAACATCAGAGCACATTTTGTATGTAAAGAAGTCCAATTTTTGGGCCTTGCCCGCAAATCAGCGGAACCTATATGGCAGGTATATTAGAAAATACAGGTAATTCATATTGGTTCATGCTGCGGCATAAAAAGAAGTTATTTTTACCAGTCATGCTTATAGTAGTAAGACCCGAGAAGCAAACAAACTTACACCTCATCAAATGAAAGCTTTTCAATAGTTATTTCGAAACCTAATTAATTACTTTAGCTGGATTCGGATAAAGTTCAACTTTGTACACTCCTATCCAAGGTAAACATGTGAAAATTGTGTGTTTAGTGTGGTTAAAAGCATTATTTCATGCCTTTACAACATAATAATTGCAGATGTAAAAACCAAATGTGATTGATTGATCATTTATTAAACATTAACTATAATATCCTTCTACAAATCACTATGTTTAATATACGAAAAAAAAAGGGACACGAAATCTCTTCTCGAGCGTTGAAGAGAGCGCTCTCTTCAACGCTCGAGAAGAGATTTCGTGTCCCAAATTTCGTTACATAAACTCAAATATTTTTCATTAGTATACACCATTTTTTAAACATTGTTTTTATTCAATTGGCAACACTGTTTTCTTATTAGTATATCTATGGTTTTTTTTGGCGGGAACTCAAAAAAGGCGGTCGTATTAATTTTTCAAAAGTTATTTAATTTCATTTTTATTGTATTAAGTGCAGTAAATATATCAATTCGTATTGCAAAAAGCTTAACAAATGGACGGGAATGAGGGGGGCGGGGATAACCCGCCCAACTCCCACAAGCGTACTCGGAACGATGGAGACAGCGTCGGCGGTGATAGCGGCGGCGGTGAGCGAGACTTTGTACCATATTTTAAACCGAATTATAAGAGACTTTATCCAGAGAACTCCACCAGAACTGAATTTAAAGTGTTCGTCGAGCACGTCAATCATAAAGACAGAATTGGAAATAAAAGTCCAATATATCTGAATCATATATTTACCACGGATGTAAAAGGTGTGATAGCCATCCAACGGCTGAACGCAAACAAAATTGCAGTAGTTTTTAAACAGTACAACACAGCAAACAACTTTTTGAACAACACTGCTTTTTTAGAAAAATACAATGTAAAGGCTTACATACCGGCTACACAAATCGAAAAAACTGGCATCATACGATTCGTACCTGCGAATATTTCCAATAAGGACTTATATTGTAAATTGAGCTCCGTGTATGAAATCATCGCGGTAAGGCGTTTCACAAAAAAAATAGGACAAGAGAGAATTCCACTACAAACTGTTAGTATTACATTTTTATCCAACGTATTACCAGACAATGTACAGTATGACCTATTCTCATACAGAGTATTTGAATATGTACCTCCTCTGCAACAATGTTTCAAATGTTTTAAGTTTAATCATTCGGCAAAAATATGCAACGGCAAACAAAGGTGTTCCATCTGCTCAGGTGAACATATCTATAAAGATTGCGACAAACCAAACGAGCTCTGTTGTTCCAACTGCAGCGGCCCACATCTAGCCATCTCGAGACAATGTCCCATTAAAATGACTAAAATATTAGAAAAAAAGAGTAAAATTACGTACGCAAGTGCAGCACAAACAATAAAGAAACCTCAGATTGAATACCCCTCATTGCCGTTGCCAAAACAAACCCACGTTGTAAATAGCAAACCTGTAAATACCCCTGTAAATAAAACTGTAAATAAATCTGTAAATAAGTCTGTAAATAGTGTACATAACAAGCCGGTACAACAGACCGCAGCCACAAATGACCAGCCTATGGACATTAAAGCCCAGGTTCTATTAAGTGACGATGTACTGTCGGCCCTAGTACAAACACTGGTAGAGCTGGGCAATAAAAGTGATCCTACGCCGATCACTACTGCAGCCATTAAAGACATGCTAATTAAAAATTTGTCTTCATAATGGATTTAAGTTCCCCTAGAGCATCCCAGTTAAGAATTGCGCAGTTTAACATTCAAAGTGCAATCAGTAAAAAGCCTTTACTAACTAAATTTATGCAGGAACAATATATTGATGTATGTTTACTTAATGAAACTTGGTTTAAAGAACACCATAATTTTAGAATCCCCGGTTATAATCTTCATCACAGAATATCTAAAAATTCTCACAATGGTGTAGCAATATTAATTAAGCCACACATAAAATATAATATTTTAAACACAACTTTCTATGAGGACATTCAAACAATAGCTGTGTCATTATCTACTGAACGTGGTAGTGTTACTATACTCTGCGTATACTGTCCTCCTTCCAACGGGCACATCAGAATGAATAGGCTGCGCAATATAATTCGTAACCTCCCTAAACCTATTTTTATGAGTGGAGATTTTAACGCACATCATATTGCATTTGGTTGCTTATCTACTAAAGGTCGCGGTCAAGATTTATATGACGTCACTGACGAGTGTGATTTGTGTATATTAAATGATGGCAGTTTCACTACAGTGAACCGCCCTAGAAATAACCCTTCTGCGATCGACGTCAGTTTTGCTAGCGCATGTTTAGCACCATTATGTGAGTGGTCTGTTCATGACGATTGTATGGGAAGTTACCATTATCCAACTATAACTGAAATATCTTTATCCATACACAAGTACCAAATTAACCCTCCTGTTGACAAATTTCTGTACAAAAGAGCTGATTGGCGCAAATATAATGAACTATCAGAAAATGCTTTTGGCGATTTAACTGTTAATTCAGAAGACCCACTCCCTTCTTATAATGAATTCTGTAGACGTCT